>OY292441.1:2438571-3657857 GCA_958496245.1 Perizoma flavofasciatum | reverse complement strand
ACATCAAGATGGTACCCCATTACCTCCTTATATTGACCTTGGCGATAACTGCCAGTGCGAGGACAGCTGGAACAAGCCATAATAACGTTGAAAGCAGGAGTTCAGAAGAATCTGTCTTCGGGGAGCTAAAGCTTGCATACGAGACATATAAAGAGTGCAGCGGTGATGATATTGCGCACTGTTTGAAGCAGCAACTGGCCAAAACCTTGAGCAGACTCGCGAGAAGTGATGAGTTGACTGTATTGAATGGGGTTACAATAAAGAAGGATAAAGATGCCAAGGTTGAGAAAGTGGAAGAGGCAGTGCCGAGAGGTCTTGACGAAAGTTCGCTTGATAACCTTATTATGGACAAAATCATCGGATTTATGCAATCTCATACCTTCCAGGTGAGGTCTTCTTATGTTTTTGATAGGGATTTTAAATGTGCAAAATGGTGGTGGGCTTGTATTTTTGCAGCATTGTTGATTATTACAGGTGAATGTCACAACGAAAATATAGAACAATATATTATAACTATATATTAGTAGACTAATAATAAATAGTAAAGATTTTTTGAAAACAGACAGCATCTTTTTGTCATAGAGATGGGGTCATATTGACCTTGGTTTAAAAATTATGCACGAACGTACTACATTTTCAATGAAATCTGTTATGATTATTGACATGCGAGCGGTATTTTTTTAAAACTTATAACTCGTTTTATCTGTTAAGGCTTCTTAAAAGAAATCCAAATGAATCTGCAGCATGGTACGTAAAGGTTTCCTAAACCGCTGTGTGATCCGGAAGATATGATTGCGATGCATTTTTGCGTTATTCTTACTACTTCTATCATGGAGTTAATATCGCAAAAGTATGTACGATCGTATGTACGTAGTTCCCATATTACAAGCTCTGCTTAATTGGGGCTAGATGATGCTGTGTGAAAATATCCAGCATTATTTATTATTTGTTATTTATTTATATTACTGTAAAGTTTCATCAAAATCCGTTCAGTAGTTTTTGTGTGAAAGAGTAACAAACATCCTCACATACTTTCGCGTTTAACATATATTATTTGTATACTGCTTAGTTTGGGGCTAGGTGATGCTGTGTGAAGAATGTCCAGCATTATATTTTTATTTCTTATTTATGCATCTTAGTAGGTTTTGTAACGTACTAAATCGAATATCGCAAAAACGCATAACGTTATTATCGACCGTTATTATGAAGCTGTATGAAGGAGCTATTACGTAACATGCTGGCGCTTCATTTGATATTTTTTTCTATATCTATCCACTCGCGCGAGCCACGAGAAAAAAATATTGCAAGTACAACATGCCACCAAAGAAAAATAACATCTCTTAAATTACAAATTCAAAGATATGTGTGTAAAAAAGTAAGTACTAAAACTCTGATAATAATATGGCTTTTATTTCCAATCATCTGTAAGATTGGCGTTAGTGGGATATGTCTTGTCATAAAATTTGATTCATCATCAGTGATCCAGCTGATGATGATGTATCAGTTCTATGCTATGCCCATCCCGTGGCCTTTCACATTAATCAAACATTGAACACACAATCATGCATCAATTTCCATACATCATACGCATGCCATACAAACTAATTATTCGAAATGCAATGAAAAAATCGCATTCCCGACCCGTCACACCGTGACTGCTTTCTTGGTGCATCAGAGTGATCATCAACTAATTTTATCTTCACTTTATTTTTTGCACAGTCTATTTAGCAGATTTCTCACTTGTCCAGCCTACTTAGCGGTTATAGACGTTGCTTCTTCTAATTGGTCAAGGTGAGAACGCAAGCTTTCTTAGTTCCTGTTTGTTTCCGGGTGATATGGTGTTTATAAAAATTATGATGTCAGTTATGTGAGAATTAGTTTAACGATATCATAACTCTCGATAAAATTTATTTACATAGTAGTTTTGAGTAAATATATGTTACAAAATAGTTGTTTTAAAATAGATAACCTAAAATATAGTGATAATTCATCACATTAAAATCTGGTAACTTGATGAATATTGTGGTTTTTATAAAAAAAAATGTTTCGTTGTGTGTATATACATTAAATTATGTTTAATTGTACAACTTTTAGTCTACCTTTATCTATTCTGTTCATTCCAGATCAAGTTCCCGGTCAGTTCAGATATGGAGTCAGAAATGGAAGAAGGCCGAAGCAGGAGAAAGAAGATCGCCCCCCTTCTCGCAATCCCCATCTTAATCATGGGAATGCTAGTGCCCCTCGCCTTTGGAGCCTTGGCTTTGTTGGCCGGCAAGGCCCTGATTGTGTCCAAATTGGCCTTGGTGTTGGCTGGTATCATTGGATTGAAGAAGCTGCTCTCTTCAAACCATGGAGGTGGGCATGAGTCACATGAGGTCGTGGTGTCAGCTGGTCATGGTGGCTCTGGGTGGAGCAGGTAATTAGTTTTTACCAATACAATTATGAAAGAGACTCCTTAAATGCCTTAAAAGTAATTTGTGTTTTGAATTTATTTTATAAATTCAAAACACAAATTACTTTTAAGTTTAAGTTTTATTTTATAAATTCAAAACACAAATTACTAGTAATTAATGCCTTTTCTACCAAAATAATAGTACCTAACGTGTTTTATGTGAGCATCTTTATTGACATACTAGCTTCTGTCCACGGCTTCGCCCGCGTGGTACCCGGATAAAAAGTAGCCTTACTGTAAAGTTTTATCAAATTCCGTTCAGTAATTTTTGTGTGAAAGAAAAATAAACATCCTCACAAACATTCACGTTTATCATATTAGTAGGATGTAATTATAATAGAAAAAAATACTCTGTTTAATATTTTACAAATATTTTTCAGGTCTTTCGATAAATCCAACGACTTAGCGTACAGTGCTTACGCTCAGTAGCCAAAGAAACCCACCAAATATATGTAACACAAAAAAGAACTGAAGATTCAACCAAATTTAATTTAAGAAAGGATGAGAAAGTCTGCTGAGATACGAACTAGATTTAAATCTACGCCAAAAAATATGTTCTCGCAGAATATAAATTTATTAAAATTCAATAAGTTTGCAATTATTATATATAAATGCTAATTTTATAATAATATCAAATCAAAGCGGATTATAAAAAAACATGTCAGAATTAAAGTTCATATTTATAATATTGGTACAAACAAATAAATCAAATTACATCAACCAATTCTAGAAATATTGACACCTAATATAATATTCTTATAAGTCAACACTTTAAGGTCAGTAACAGCAACCATAAATAATGTTAAACCGTAAACTATAGTATTGATATATTAAACAATTAAATGTAAAACGACATGATATGTCTAATTCTGACATGGTAACGACCAACGGCTCCTGTATAATGGATATAATGATATAACTACTTACAACTAATAGACAAATGAGTCAGAGAAATTGCCGGTTAGGAAGTTCTCTAAGCATTTTGTTATAGTACCACAAATACTCTTACAGTTTTTAGTGAGAAAACTGTCTATATCCAACTGGTATATACATAGTTATAGAAAGAATAAGTGAATTCATTTTATTATATTTTGTTTATAACTTGTATGGTCTTTGGAATTTGCTTTAATTTTGCGTATTTAGTACGATGTTATATCAAATAGATATTTATAATATTATATGTAAGAATTTTGTTTGCTATTGGATATGTATCATTTGAGAGTATTGCATTGCTATAAAAATATGGTACTTATTCTTATATATTTATTTAATATACCTTTTATATATAATATAGAAAACATTTATATATTATGTATAAATTCGAAACAAACCAAAATATTCTGTTGACGAGTAAATATATGTAGGTGTACTATAATTATTTATTTACCTATAATTACTATTTAATTATTAAATGTACATAATGTAAATAATTATTTATATTGCATTTATTTAATTTATATTATTTGTAAATAATGTTATATTTTTATAATATCAGAAGTATTACAATGACCAAATATTATTTATCATACAAATCCACTTAGATTACGGATCTCATATTTATTTTTATACTCATTTATCACTTTACTCTATTTGTAATCATGTAAATATTGTTTCGCTGTGTTATTTATGTTTAATTTTATAATTTATTAGTTTCATATTTCAGTTGTTCTAATTTAATTTATAGCCAAATGTTATCAATAAAACTGTTGGTAATCACCTAGAACTTATTACTTCGCACCTTAATCTCACCAAACAAAAATTATAATGAGTGTACCTTATTATTGATACAAACTCATTATATTTTCCAAAAACTAACGTAAGTAAAATGCCTTCGAGGTTAAAAAAATCTTATCTTATGCGGAAGACTATTCGCTTTTATGAATTTAAAGTCCTTCATAGAAAGATGACAAATGACCAATCTGTTATTACAATATATAGCCTGCTCAAGTGTAAACATTTTTATCAATATTAAAAAGTTAACAAAAATTCATAAGTCATCTACAAAATAAATAACTTTTTTTCGTCCTCTGTAGCACAGTAGACGAATATCCGCCTATGTATGTTTGATCAATATTTGTTTCGGATCTGGGTGTGCCGAGCCGAAACAAATATATTTTTCTTATAAAAACATACATATTATATATTTCTATGTATAATATGTATGTTTTTATAAGAAAAAAAAAGTATATCAGACATGTTCTCGTAATATAAGCTCTGCTTAGTTTGGGCACAGATAATATAATACTAGTAGTCTGTGAAAAATGCCCAGCATATTTTTTTTTTGGTTGAATCATTGATAAAGGCTTGATACAGGACTCCATATTGTAAAACGGGAATTTTCACTTACTATCGGTTAAGGCACCGACTAAGTTTTAAGAATAAGATGCTGATTGCTCATCCTGATGAAGACTCTCGGAATGAGTCGAAATTTAGTCGGTGCCTTCACCGGCAGTACGGTACGTGTAGATTACCGTTTTACAATACAAATGATTCAATTCACGATAGTTTTTAGACTAAAAAAATAGAGGACTCCTTTGTCTGTTTACGTTTAATAACTTTCCATCGAAATTGGTTACTCAATAGGTACACATTTTTGCATGGAGACCTACAAGAACGGACAGACAATGGTACTCATTTACTTACTCATGCATAATGCAGTTGGAATTGTGGTACCAAATATATCTGGTGTATGGTAAGTGGAAATTGTGTCAGCGAATTTGAGTTCATATCAATCAATTTTATTACTTAATGTGTACAAGTAGGTATAAAAACTTAGAAATAGCTAGCTATCCAAATATCGTTGCAAACGATTTATAGACAAGTCAATTGATCACCAGACGAAAGCGTATTACTAACTAATATGATGTTATTCCTGCGATTATTTTCTATCGCACCATTTCACAAAATTTTACAGTTTTAACCGTCCTGAACTGCGCTGTGTTGCATTAAAAAAGAATATATTGTCAGCTTAAAAAAATGGTCCTATCCCTGTCCCTGGTATTATAGATGCAGGTGGGCCGCAGGTATGCCAGTTTTTCAGCATAAATAAACAAACAAAAAACTGCTGGTCAAACTTGGTGCCATGTGATATGGCACCGAGCAAGTAAGTGCTATAGGTATACAATATTTATACCTATAACAGATTCCTAAAGTAAACCAAGCTCAAGGAAACGCATTCCAGGCGTTAAAATATCACAAAAAAATTCGAAAGTTCCGTCATGATTCAACAATCCTTTACAAAACCCAAAACGTACTCGGAACTAATACCGAAGAGGCGCTGGTATTGACCTACTAAATATTACACAAGTGTTACTACCAAACCAAACAAGAAAAGAAATGTAACAATACTTAGCTAAAAATAGTTTAAAGTGTGTGTTGGACTTTTCGTGATGGGTTCCGTGAAGTTAGGAGTTTTTTTAACCTTCTTGCCGCATCCATAAATGACGCAGCTTTAACATTAAGTTAGTATTAGACACTAACATGAAATATTTTTTTTGCTGTAATAGCTTAGTATTGGCACATTGGTGGTGTGGTAGGTTAGTAGCTGGCTGTGACGCAAGATATGTAGGTTCGACTTAAACTACGGAATATAGATAATGTTTGCATGTATTTGTTCCGCCTCAATGTTGTAGTAGGGTGATCGTATTTCCTGATACCCACGACGCAGGGCCTAGTGTGGGACCAGGACTATATGTCTGCTGGATACTTTTTTATTATTGGTTTTGTTTGTTATTAATTCTTTATTGTACACACAAATAAATACTTACAAAAAGTCATAATTAAATGACATGTATAAAGGCGAGCTTAACCCTAAAAAGAGTTTTCTTCCAGCAAACCTTAAGCTAGAGGGAGGTAATTATAGAGGTAGGATCGTGTACAGAAAGAAAATAATACTTTAGTAACTTAAAACAACAATAATCATATTTGCAGTAATTTTCATAGACATATGAATGTACTTAATTTAATGACTCCAAGTTATACTAAGTTTGAGGTGGCTATCAAAATCTTACTTCTCAATTTTAATTACTGAACCCCAACAAAAAAAGAGGTTACATCACGAAAGTAATTCCACGGGCAACTTTTTTCGAAAAAGAAAGTGGTCGGCTGGTTTACGCTTACTCGGTAGGTAGTAAAGGTGGGTACATACAAAGTAGGTATATCCTTAAGTATAATTTAAATAATTATTGTTAAACTTATATTATTTACAGTAACGAGGCAGATGTTGGTCTACAATTACTGTACTGGAGAACGTTTGAACTAAAATAGAAACCTTTTTTTTTAATATTTTGAACGCCTACGTTATGTCTAACTTTTATTCCAGCGCCTTTTATCAATTTCAAAATGCTTAAATTAGATCACATTACATAGTACTGCAATCGCAAAAAACTGTCTAAGTTTTAAAATTGATTAATATTACGGTCATAATATAACGAAGTCAGAATATTACAATTTCTGTAAGTAACATGATCACCGTATATTATTGCTTTTAAAGAAGCTAACAATTATGGACTAAACGCCACTAGTTTTAAAGGCTGCCAAAAGCATGACTCAAATTATTTATAGCAGAAATACCAGACACCGGAAGAATTTCTTAAGCAGACCGGACTTAAACTATTAACTTTTCTTTCTAGAAAACATACCATTCTGAGATTTATTATGCATTTAGCTCATCAGAAGAGTAGGTATATAATTTGTTCTGTGGTAAAGAGGAAGCATGTATCCCGCTTCAATAGGTAGATCAATATGATAAAATATTAATTAGTAGGTGAGCAGTACAAGACAATAATCATAAACTATTTACCTCTATATAAAATGAAACAAAAAAAATAAAATAATGCTGGCCATTTTCACACAGCATCATCTAGCCCTAAAGTAAGCAGAGGTTGTATTATGGGAACTACATGACTGATATACTACTTAAAAACTTTTTTTTTGTAAATACATACATATTATACATAGCAAACACCCAGACCCGAATGACCCAGCTATAATGGTCATCATATTATATTAAAGCCTTAATAATAATAGCCTGATCCTCGTCTCGGTTTGTTTTAGCCGGCTGGTTGGGAGTGGAAGTGCAAGAGAGGAACCTATGCTCTAAAGTTATAAAGTGATAAAGGCATAAAACACGGGAGTACCGTTTAGTGGAACTCTAGCACACCTCTCAACACCCTTTAGCTGTTCACACCAATGTTATCTCTATGCTACCTATCATTAGCAACACTAATAGGGACCTGTTTAGTGGATGGCAAGTCATCACCTGCCTTATCCAAGGTGGATATAGGTTAAGATTGGCAAGTGCATTCTACTCCATAGCGCAGTATTCATACTAATATCTTTTATTATAGGAATAGCACAATATTTTCGCCCATATTTAATACGCAATAGTCTTTTTTATTCCAAAAACTATCGTGAACTTGACTATTCATATTGTAAAAACGGGAATTTTCACGTACTGCACTATCGGTGAAGGCACCGACTAAGTTTCTCCTTCCGCGTCGCGCCGTGCACTACACAAAGTCGCAACCACTCACCCTGATGAAGACTCTCGGAATGAGTCGAAACTTAGTCGGTGCCTTCACCGATAGTGCAGTACGTGAAAATTCCCGTTTTTACAATATGAATACGCAATAGTCTTCCAACTGTGTCACTTAAACTTTCAATAATGCACCTTTTTTAATATTTAATTCTACACAAAGGACCTATTACTGGTGGTTTCGTCCCCAGTAATACAATCACAAAGGACCAGATATGTAATCTGAGATTTTGAATGAATGTAATAATAATTCATTTTATTGAATTCAACGCCTAAGATAAATATCTTAAAACTAATATAAGTAAAATTATATAAACTAAATACTTATTTAATAGGCATGTAGTGACTGCGACACTGGCTCGGCTGGGTTCGGTAACGGACCCCGGAAACGTCGATAGATGATTCCCTTAGGCTACATATCTTCCCCCATGAAGGTCGACAGGTGTTCAATTGGTACTCTCACTACAAAGGAGTTGATTTGACCCAATGGCGTGACTTCAACCTTCTAGCTTTGCAGCGTTAGATAGTGTTATGATAATATTATTGCAAAAGAATGACGTATATTATAAAAAATAAAAATAGGGATGATAATGATTGTCAAAAATGCTGTAAATTTTGAATTTAATCCAAAATACCTCTAGGATTGAGTTCTTAAAAAAAATGGATAAATGAGGTTGGCTTTCTACATCATGTCAAAATAATATCAAAGAACTCAATCCTAGAGCTGTTCTTGGCTAGGATTCATTTACCTAAATCATGATTGTCAAAAATATGAATTACCTACAAAGGCTAGAATGATGTAGGAAAACAAACCTCATTTATACTTTTTTTTTATTTTAACATTAAAAAACAAAACAAACTAACACGGTTGCGACTAATGAAGATCCTAAGATCCATACTCAGTACACAAAGCACTCAGTCCATCAGAATACCTGTGAGGGTGTAGTCAGAGGCATGTTCAAACATTATATTTATCACAATATGTACATGTTTTGAATTGCAGTTAGCATTTCAGGTGATAGGTTGCAAGCTTATCTCCGCTTATTGGAAAACTAACCATGCTATAGTAGTTTTGCTTAAAGAGCATGCCGGCTTCCTTACAATATATTCCTGCATCGTTAACAAGATGATAGAGTTCATTTATTTAAAAAATCAAGGTCTGAGTATTTTCATATTTTTATCAGCAATGTTTACACACATTGTTCAATTAAGTTGAAAGCAAATCTGTTTGATTATTAGGTGTACTTATCATCTTTGTCTTTCGTGGGAAGGGAAAATTTTAAAGTCATTAAATTTACTTTTGTTTTAAAACAATGTAATAACATAATTGTCATGTATCATTTCCCATAGATCCTAAGAAAATGTTCTCTAGAAAATGGAAAGATAGTATAATTGGGAATGTACCGTAGTTGATGAAAATGATAAGAGTTATCTACTTTGTAGGCCTTGATGAGAAATTCAGATTAAAAACAATAGCACTATTTTATGTAATGATGCATTCAAACTAAGACAACGTCGGTGACCGACAGGTGGTTGAAACGCAAGAGGTGCCGGTTCGATTACCGCTGCGGGATAAATATTTGCATATTCTGCAGATATTTGTTCCAGGTCTGGGTTTGTGGTACCATAGGACTCGTAGTTTCTGATAACGATGATACAGGAAATCCGAGTGAGAGATCAGGACTATGTACGGACTGTTGAGTGTTTAAAAACAAAAAAAACTAACCCAAACAACATAATTAAAGTGTTACACTTGCCGAAAATAGTTACTTATATTTTTTTTTTATAATTTTAGTGAGAGGTATTCTTGTAGAGCAGTACTATTTTTTGTGTATGTTACACAAAAAATAGTACTGCTACGTATGTAGGTAATAATAATATAATTATACAAAATTAAATCAAAAATTAAAAAGGACGTTGCAAAATATACATTTTTTGTTCGACGAAACTATATTTTTTTAATGAACAAGCTTTTCCAATTTGATTTACAAAACTTGAAAAGTTCACATTCGTCTACAAAGTATCAAGTATCAAACGTATGGAAACTGCACTACGCTCGTTTTCATTGCGCCTGCGACCGCGCACACTGTCATCACACGCAAGTGGCGCGACCATTGATCCGTGACCATGTACTTGACACACACACACCTAACTAAACGCACACATGAGAAAGCTCTACACTATGATTGAACCCCGAAAAACGTGCGTGCACGCAACAGTCCGTATTAACATAAAATTATTTTGTCGGACACCAGTTTAATCGTTCGCTTTTGGGCTCACTTTTCTTGACCACCCGTCCGCATCAAGTAGTGGGGTGAGAGGCTTAAAACAGGCTCACTTATACACCGTGGCCACACTTTGTGCTAAGCTTTCTGAAGGGGTAGTTTGATCGACATGAGACGCTACGTACTTGCCCTAGTTTTGGTGGCGGCCGCGCGGGCCATGCCTGCCCTGGAGAATGAGGTCAACGATCCTGGATTGGTTGGCAGCGTGATCGGTGTCGTCAAAGAGTGTTCCGAAGGAGACATGTCTTTGTGCTTGAAGGTGTGAACAGTGATAAGTGATTTTCAGTGATAATGCAGTGAAGTGTTAAGTTGCTAAGTTACATTTTTGGTTGCAGGAGAAGGCATTAAAATATGCGGAATCGTTGACATCGGCGAGGGAGATGAGCATTGCTGATGGACTTACTCTTATTGGCAATGGATCCCCGAGGTCTGCTAGGTCTTTCGAGGCTCTGCCTGATGAGCACAGGGCACGTGAAGCTGTGGTGGAATCCAGGCTGATTGATGCTGCTGCTTACTTCTTGGAGAACCATCTTATTCAGTTTAAGCTGCCCACATCTGCTGTAGAAGGCATGAAGAGGTCCCTGGAAGAAGGTATGTACTGTAACTACTTTATAAAACAAATGTTTTCAGGACTACAGGTTAGATATTGATTATTGACAAAAATATCAAAATTAGATTATATTTTAGGCTGTGAAGATTCCAATAATAATGGCATCAATAAAATATTCATGAACAGCCATATTTAGGGAGGAATTCATACCCGCCTCACCATTTATTGAAATTAAAAAATAAAACACGCAGACAGATTATAATGTCTCAAAAATATAGCAAAAATTATCAATTTTAATAATATTATAATAAACATCCAACAGTCACTTGCATAGTGCTGACCCAGAACCGGAACAAAAATATCTGCAGATCATTTTATAAGTTGTTGATGAAAATGTACATTAAAATAACAACTTTGATTCAGCTGCTAAAGAGCATGAAGAGTAAATAATGAAGATATATGCTAAACAGAACTAAATGCATAATTGTGCACTACGATAATTGTATGAATAGAGAGATCTCTTCTGCATAATGGATGCAAAAGAGATCAGTCTACGGAATAAATTGAAAATTTAATTTTACATAGAGAGAAAGAAAGAAAATATATTAATTTGAACCCAAAAAACACACATAAATGGATAAATATTACCGACTTAGCCTATAGAAAAAACATTTGTTTCTTGAGATCAAAATAGGTCCTTGTCTCAGCTTAATATATTTAATGTTACACACATAATAATTAAAAAGATTCCCAGATCCATAGGTATTTAGTAGGTCTGTAAGGATACCAAGTAGGGGTTAAATAGAGATATGTACGTCTAAACATTATATTTGGCATAATTATCTCAGCGTTTTGCAAAGAAGGAATAAAAAGTGCTTCAATATAATTTGGCGGCGAATTATGTTCAATAAATTTGGATAAACTTTTGACCAACAAAAAACATAACAAAAACCTGCAAGATATAAATGTTTTCAGTAAAAATACAAAATACACGAGAAAAACTCGCAGTTTACGCAAATCACGCTAACATACACAAAATTCTTAACAATGTCGTTACTTTCGTTTTCAATCGTAAATCTTTGCATAACCAATTTACCATGCTAAATATGAAATCATACAATAATGGTGTTTTCGAAGAAATGGGATATAAAATATTTACCAGTATAATAATTGTCTACATATGTTGATATTAAATAAAGATTGTATGAAGAATGCAGATGATAGAATCTTACAATCAATTCGCTAATAAAAATACAAAGAGCTAAATGTTCAAACAAATAAAAGAATTATTATAAAAATGGTAAGCGCGAACAAAAGGCGATAAAAAGAAACCACTGATCTAATTGAGAATAAAAAGTTAAACAGCGGTTAAGTTTAATTCAATGTTAAACAAATAGAGCGTTGCTTGTGGTCGAGATGAGTTTAGTCACGTACATATTGCTAGGTATTTGTTTTAATTCCGGTTTTCTTTTTTGAATTGTATTTTGTATTTCTTTTTTTATGTGAGTCTCGATGTTTGCACTGTTTTTATTTTCTATAAAATCAATGATAGAATACAAGGACAGACAATGATAGTTGTAAATGTAAAGAATGGTTTGATGGAAAAGGCTCGTTAGAGTCAAAGTTAAGTATTCCAACACATATTAATAACATGGTCTAAGCCAGCTATATTTAGTAGCTATGATTATCATATATAATTTTATTTTTATTTTTACAGCCCACATGGGAGTAGAGTAATAAGTAGCTTAACGTGTTACTTTAGGTCATGAACAATATTGATTCTGAATTTCGTCCAAATCAATTCAGCCTTTACTGAGATTGTTAGCAATAAACATTCTTACTTTCACATTTATGATATTAGAAATTAAAAAGGTTTATGAATATGCTTGATATATTTATGTTCGCAAACAAATCTGTTCATTAAAGAACTATATAGGTTACACAATTTAAAATCAATCAAAATGACTCTCTGGGTAGATAATTGCTATTTAAAAATTCCATTAGCAAGGTTTTTAGCACAGACTTGGCTTCGACGACCCAGTTGTCGAGTAACGTTATAAAATTTAAATGAGGAATCAAAAATGATTTTCAACAAAGAAGCTTTCACTTTTGTTTTTGTTTGTACGACACCTTTTGACTGATCTACATTATAATTTTATTCATATGTTGGTTGCACTTAAAGGTAAAGTCGAGTGTACATGTTTAGTCAGGTTTGAATAATTTAGTGAGTAACGGTTTGTACTGGTTTATCTTGAGCTTGCTGATTAGTATGAATATCAGATAGCATAACCAGAAATCTTACCCTTTCGAATCTTTAACGACTTTCAAAGCCCGTTTTACGGATTTTTCATTGAAATCATAAGATCTGTTTGAGCGGTTCATTGTAAACTGGCAACAGTAACGTAGTTAACGTTACTTATTAAAATCATTATTGAAAAACTATATAAGTGTAAATTATGACCCATTCAAACTATATTTTTCAGTCATATTTGTAGCTTTTGAGGTATTGTTTCGTTAAATTTTAATTCTGCAATGTATTGAAATTTAATGTGCAACATCACAAGGCACTTAGCTCTGAAAAACTATACAAGTTCAAATTATGACCCATTCAAACTATATTTTTCAGTCATATTTGTAGCTTTTGAGGTATTGTTTCGTTAAATTTTAATTCTGCAATGTATTGAAATTTAATGTGCAACATCACAAGGCACTTAGCTCCTTTCTTGTAATTCTATCTATAATATTTTAACACACAAAATCGTAGAGTGTACTAAACACTTGTCACTCACTAGGACAAGAAAGTGGCACCTAAATTCCTGCATGCTCCTTTAGGTCATTAGATCATTCTATAACAAGCTTCTGCCCATGACTTCATACAAGTGATACCCGGATCAAAAGAAGCCTATATCTTATTTTAGGTCACGAACTTAACCTGTTCCAAATTTATTTAGATCGATCTAGTGTGTACTGATATTATTAATAACAAACATCCGAACTTTGTCATGTCTAATATTAGTAGAATGTCCTAGCACGTGTCATTCATAGTGTCGTATAATAGTATAATTTGAGCTTTCTCGTGCAGTCTTTAGTTTCATTATTATTGCGTCTACTTGCTTGCTGTCGAGGATAGTAGTTTTATCAATTGGACTAAGCACTGTGATGACTGGGTCTTTAGATCCAACTTTACTTGCAAACGTCGTTCACAGTGTGGTCGGTGTGAACCTGATAGGTAGTACAGGTCCTTGGCAAACCGGATTGCCAGCAAGTCATCGTGAAATCGAGCTATAACAGACCGCTCCCAAGAGTCGTCTTTAAAGAAAGTTGCCTTTCGAATAGGTCCATTATGGTCTTGTCCGGTGGACGTCTTTCGGATGTAATTGAATGTACTTACGGGAGGATGGGTCCAATCGATTGTTAAACTATTTTATTAAAGCATTGGAATTTATAAATTAAGAGTACTTAAAACTAAACATGACTGGAGTTAAAAAGCCATGGTTAACTATCAACAAGCTATAAAAAGTTATAATGGTAATGAAGGTTCAAACAAGTCAGTATGTTAGAAAAAACCTTTTTGTGAATTAAATCTTCCGACAAGATCACATACAAAATGTTTCGCTAAAAAACACGCACATAACTGATGAAAATCCTCAGATCCATACTAGGGAGAAATTGCACGTGGTCGTTCCAATAGTGATATACAAATTAGATTTTGTACAACTAACATATATATATATATATATATAAATATATATAATGTAGCAAATAGTAATGTGGGTTAAATTATAGATGCCACGTACGGTAGTACTTCTAATAAAGAAACCATTCATTGTTATTTTCGTAATTTTCATTTGGTGTTATGAATACAGTCGAGTTGATGTATCATTTTTATTCTGATCTTTTATAATAAAAATATAAAATATTTGTCATAAATTCAAACGAATAAATATCTTTTTATACTCATTCTTTTGCGGAAATATATTTGATTATTTTTAGGCAATTTGAATTAGTTCATATTTTCTAACTTTATACTCTCCTACGTTTCAGCTCGTGGTAAGAAGAAGAAGCTCAAGGCTCTGATTCCTCTCCTGGCCATCGCCAAGCTCAAGATCACGGCTCTCATTCCCCTATTCCTCGGTATCATCGCTTTCGCCGCAGCCAAGGCCCTTCTCCTAGCCAAGATCTCGCTTCTAGTCGCCGGTATCATTGCCTTGAAAAAACTCCTTGCCAGCAAGCACCATGAAACTAGCTACGAGGTCGTCGCCCACCCACACCATGAGGAACATTACGCCAGCAGTGGTGGTGGTGGTGGTGGTCACGGCTGGGGACGGTCAATTGAAGATGCTCAGAACCTAGCCTACGCCGCTCACGTCAAGTCTGATTAGAACTCGCAAGGGCCTATTCTAGGACATTTACTGCTACTTTTATACGGCCAAACTAGATTATTTCCGATAAAAGATAATTTATTAATAGATTAAGGGTATATTTATTGAATTATTTATTGAAAGAGCTCCCTTTGTAAGGGATTGTGTGAGAAGTTGTTATTGTTTTCCCAAAATGTGTGGTTCTGCGTTTGTATGTCTCTAATTATACTAATGTTAGTATATCTCATAAACCCTATACGGTATCCGTATTTGTGTATTTTATTTTTATAAAAATCCTACTCTTAGTTTGTGTAAACTTTGTTCTTTTAAATCTAGTCTTGTCTTTGCTAAGTCCTGTTTAAATAGACTAGTTATTTTTTGTGTATCTCTATGTAGCTAGCCATATTATATAATTATTTGATTAGTATGTATTTGTTATTGTGATATTATTTGTTATTTTGGTTTTATTTAAATATTTTAGTTCATCATATCGTTACTTGACCATTATTTACTTTTTCATCTTTTTTTTCATAATTTATGCACTATTTTTTATTTGCATTATTCATTAATATTGCACATTTACCTTCTACTATAAAGTAGCATATTCTCATCACTTCCTATTTCTCCTATCATCATCATTATCATGAATCATTATGATATTTTCTGTATTTACTTATAATGTGTATATTTTTATATAATTATATAACAGTATTTTAACAAATTGCTCAAGGTTTCGTACAAATAAAGAACTTTCAAATGTTTATTTATGTTTTTTTATTTTATTTAGGTACTTCAGAGAGATATTTTGTCTCCTACCTCTCTGAGAGAAATGCAATATTTACCTGAATAAAAATCATTTTTGATTTAAAGCCTTGTCTAGGAAATAAAAAAGGCTTCAAAGCCTTATACACCTACCTACCTCTCAGCATTGAGTCTAAAAAGTATTAAACAAAATTAAATACTTAAGTAGCATTTGAAAGAAACTATCAACTTAAATTAAAATCAAACACGCTCATAACTGTATTGTCTATGATGAACATACTTAGTTAGTATACCTTTGAAGGTATAAAGTAGGGGATAGTCAGAGACACGTCCAATCATTGAATTCGGAAAATGCTTGCAAGTAGTTAAAATTACATGTGACAGGTTGCAAGTCCATCGCTGAATATTGTAACACTATCTCAGGCCGGTTTCCTCTCGAAGTTTTCCTTCACCATTTTTAAGCACATTTAGATGCACACATAAATCATTGGTGTATGAAAGGGTTCAAACTTAAATTATTTGAACCGATTTCCAATAATAACTTAATGAGTTATGGGGGAATTTCGGGACCCTAACATCTCTATGTCTTGGGCACTTTATTCAATAAGAATTAAAAATTCTGGGACTCTTGCACTGATTCTTAGTCAACTGACATTAAAAACACTACATTCAAATAAGAACCATACCTTCCGAAGGTGACCTAGAATCTAGAGTCGAATGATCTATTTTCGCCTGAGAGACACTTTGACTTGGTTCAGTATGATTAAGACAGATGGCGTTCTACACAATTTTCTCTGAAGAGACTTCATTGTTAGTAAATAGTATTTAATTTTACATGTTCAATTTTCGTCTTGCAAATTTATTTGTGTGTGCAACATGATACGTATCGAGCTACGCAGAGGCTGTAGGTACCTTGTAGGTACCTATATTACTTTCCACTTGCAACTAATTTGGATCCTATAATGCAGTCACAAAGCATAGAATCAAATGGCCTCTGTTTTTGGAGAGCTGGATAAAAGTTAAAGTACGAGACAAATGTTTACATACTCTGAAGATATTTGTTCCATATCTGGGTGTTGTATTACTAAAGTACTTGTACATCCTGATACCCACGATATAAGGAATCCTAGTATGGAGTAAGGTTTATATCGTCACCGTAGAACGAAAAGCCACTAAGTCGCAAAATGGTCATAATTGAGTTCAAAATGTCATCAAAGTAACATTTTTTTCTGCTTATCTTAGACGTATAACCAAGTTCATAGGTATCATAATTATTATGTGATTGTTGGGCGTTAATTTGTTTGTTTCTTTAAAATAGTTTGGTGGCTGTTAAATAATGCAATTCTCCTCGATGAATGTCACCCCCGGCCGTAGAGTAGAAGGCTCTAAATAAAGGTCGCTATCCTATTTTCGAAGCACGAGAGAGGTCAATGAAAACCTAGGGATCCGCAAATTTTTAAAAGTATCGATATCTACTCGATACCAAGTATCGAATCAAAAGTATTAATACCGATAAAAGTATCGAATCAAAAGTATCGATACTACTTGGTATCGAGTACTTTTTCATCATCTCTGAAAACGTGATATAAAAATCTCAAAAAACGTATATTATTAAGCATAATTTTTAATTATAAACTAAAAAACAGAACTGTGACCACATAATAACTAAAAGTACTCTGTGACTGAAAAATCAATAATTTTGTTAATTTATGCAAGTAAGGCACCAACACAGTTTAAAACAATAAAACTTAGATATTTTCCTTCTGAGCTAGCCAGTCGGTCAGGTTAAAATAAAGTTGTCATACAACAAGTGTAAATTATGGTAAAAGTTGGATACAGTTTTTTAATTATAATTATAGATCATTGTTTTATGCGCGTAGAAGTTACACACATCATGCGACGGCATTTATTACTTTCAAAGAGTAAATTATTTCGAACCTTACCTTTGATAATTAAGATTTTAAATAATCCCATGGCAACATACCAAAAGCCTACTAAAATACTTAGCTGGTCACACTTACGTCATAATCAGGGATTCCCTTAAATATAGAACTCGTCCGAGAGGGACGATGCTAATACATGAAATATACATCAGAAAGGGAGACACTAATCTTTTTTTTTCTCTGCACAATTTAAGGAAGGGTAAAAAGTATCGAGTAGGTTACAAAGTATCGATACCTAGTACAGTATCGGAATAAATGTATCGAGTACAAAAATACTAGGTATCGCAACGAAAGTATCGATACTACTCAGGTATCGATACTTTTTGCGGATCACTATGAAAACTATTATTTTGTGAATCTTAGACCAAGATTACACACCAGCAAAATAGAAATACGAATTTTGAGTTAACAACATCATTGAGTTAATTTTCTACCTCTGTAAGCATACCGGGTGCCGGTTAAATTACAGGCACATGAGACTTTTTAGCTGTTATGTCTCAGGGTCTGCAACGCACGAAAAACACTTGCAATGTGTTGCAAGCATCAAAAGGTTACGGTAACCGCTTACCAACTGCAGGTGGCCTAATTTCTTTAGTGGTTGTTGGTAGTTTAAAACAAGTTTATAACATCATAAAATTGGTGTGACCTGAGTAATACATTGGACACATTTAACTTGTTAAATTGAATCCACATAAAAAAGATTTCACCTAATTATGACCTATCAGGTCATAATTAGGTGAAATCTTGGCAAAGGATTTCAAATTAGTTTGTAATCCGTTTATCGGCTCAAATTTATCTGAAGAAGCCTCTATGATGTAAGAGAATCAGCATTTAACCAGGCTCCTCGGTCTACCGCGTCATATAAATCGAAAGCGACCGAGCTATCCATCACCAAAAGTTGGTCAAACGAGCCCGCTTTATCTTATTAGATAATATTAATCATGATAGCCGTGAACATCCACTTTTTACTATCATCATAATATTCAACAGGTTATATCAGAATTGAAAGCTTGAATTTTATTTCATGCTAAATCTAGGCAATTTCCAAAATTATTCCATCGTAATCCAATGCTATTCGCAATTATAATCGGAAAGAGAACCAGAGGACGCCCGCAAGAAAGCTAGGCCGACGAAATAATCGCAGGATGAAACTGGATGAATAAATTGAACAACTTGGAAATACTTGGAGAAGGCCCGAAAAAGGTCTAATCTAAATCTACCAATATAAAAACATTATTTATTGAAATCATAAAATCTTTTGATGTTGATGTTGAATTTTGAAGTTCTTTGAATTAAAAATGTTACTTATCAACCCAATGCTATTCAGGCATTTATTTGCTTTGTCCAGAGTTCAATGCCTTGAGTAGTCGCTCAGGCAACAATCATAGGTTCTTTGTCCACAACTACGGGTAAAGCTAATAATAAAATAAGCATCTACCAAAACTAAAGGGAACGCAAAATTGGTTGACTATCCCAACAATGTCTTAGCCTTCTGAAACTTTAAAATGAGAAAGGTTGGATCAAGATTGGTTTGTTTATTATAAAAAATCATTGATTTTCCGGTAAAAAAATAGTGCCATAGTAAGCAATACCTATATATTATATATCTGGAGGATAATGGTTTTTTGATGAAGTCTTTAAAGTGCAGCGTCATAAAATTTATGTACCTATTAGTAAGCGGTTACCGTAACTTTCTTGCAATAACAGACGTATCACACACGCGTTGTCTGTGCGCTATCTGAGACAGACCGGGTGAAAAGGCCTTTAATTTTCGAATTCTAAAGTATAAAAATTCGCATTTTCAAATGTTTGCCTTTTAACATATCCACAGTGTATGTAATATGATTATATTTTTTTAATAAAGCATTATTTATACTTTTAAAAATTATTTATTGCTAACCTACGCCCACGACTTCGCTCGCGTGGTACCCGGATAAAAAGTAGCCTATGTGTTATTCAGATATAAAAGCTAATATTACTGTAAAGTTACATCAAAATCCGTTCAGAAGTTTTTGCGTGCAAGAGTAACAAACATCCATCCTCACAAACTTTCGCGTATATAAAAGTAGTATAACATTGACTTTTATATATATTTTAACAAGTTTTGTTAAATTTAAGGTTGAAAAACTTACATACGGAAAAAAACGTTTGAATGGGTTATATTATTTTTTAGTAACAGGTTGGAAGTATGTTCAAAAAACTCAAACAAATGATCGAAACACGATGCCCAAGATTCAAAAAATTCAAAACCCCGTCACGATCAGGTATCATGTCACATCTTACGAAACATGATGACACCGCTTTCTTTCGTACAAAGATAGGCGTTGCCGGAACTAGGGTACAGTTGGGTCAAGTGGTTAGTCAATATTCAAAAATGACAAAAAAGAAAATGATACTATATTTCATGTATGTAATAGAGTATATGCTAACCATTGTATGTAGGACATTAAGCATGAAATTATGAAATTATATTCAATAATAAATGATAATAATGTTTGCTTGAAGAAAAGTTAGGGTTAAACTCAACTTATTAAACCTTAAAGTAAACCTTATTTAATTTTGTAAGTTTTTGCCTATAGTTTCTTTTTTTAGGTTCAGTAAATTTAATTTTTAGGATTGCAAATTGACAGTCAATTGATCTGGAAAAATTACATTGACAATATCTGCAAGAGACTGAATTGTGTGGAATTCTCGTATGCACTATATTAGTAAAATACTCAACAAACCAACCCTAGTTATATCATACAATGGTCATGTTGCATCAGTTTTCGGATACGTTTTCGGATATGGGGCAACTCAACCGATAAAACACAAGTCTTCATAACACAAAAAAGCTGCATTCGATCAATGTTTGGTCTTAAACAGGTTGACAAATTCAAAATTCAAACTTTTCCTTCTTTGTATATCTTTTAAATTGCAGTATTTGTCAAGAGTAACAATACTTATTCATGCCCTATCTGACTGAGAGCCGTAGAGAGGGTACCTTTCGTCATCTTAATATAATTGTAAGACGAGACTCCTACGTATGAGTGTGTTCTACATGGCGCTCATTATTTAAAACATAATCTCATTGTATATACGAGTCATTAATAACTTAAACTGTTTGTGAATTTTTATTAGTCCCCAAATTATATTCTAAGTAGTCGGTAGTCGACTATATTACATATAGTGTCAGTCTTATTACATACTTAGTTTACAATTATAATTAGTCATTTAAAAATTCATGCTACATTTTTTTGTGCATGCTAATAATTTAATTGCTTGTACAAACATTTTATTTCATACAGTCTATTCAATAGATTATATTAATGTTATCTATGTATCGCAATAAATAAATTGAAATTTGATAAAATAAAAGGCAAAACTTTACCCATCCCCAGGTAAAAAATATAATTATCAAGTACAATCAAGTATTTCATACCTGTTCTAAACCTATAATTGACACTGTATCGCAAGTATCAGGGACTATGCGTATCCTGGTAACACAACACCCAGGACCCGAAAATATCTGCAGGGCATGCAAACACTTATCCCGCAGCAGGAATCAAACCCAAACCTCTTGCGTCATAGCTATTAATATGTTGCTACTTAGGTATATATCGTATTGTTTTCTATAAGGAAGTGGTTATGGAACCTAAAATTATACAGGGTGCGTGTATCATCGCTTCACTGAATCGAACATTACAATCACACGACGTAACCAATTTTTGTAAATTCTACATTTTACGATTCTATTTAGATCGAGACATATATTTTCCCACGGCTTTGCCCACGTAGTACCTGGATAAAAAGATACCTATATATTATTTTGATGTAATAAGCTATATTACTGTAAGGTTTCGTCAAAATCCGTTCAGTAGTTTTTGCGTGAATGAGTAACAAACATCCATCCTCACAAACTTTCGCGTTTATAATATTAGTAGGTTTAATAGAAGTTTTCCATCCTTTTGTTTCTCATAATTGTTTATAGTTAGAAATTAATGAATAAATAAACAAATATCCAACATGATGGACACTCTCAGATACACTCAGTGTGTATGTCTTTGAGGAAAACAATTTGGGGGTAGTTAGAGGCTCGCCCAAACACTTTATTATTTGATAATGTAGTTTGTATTCCAAGTGACAGTTTAACCCAAATAACGTTAAAACAGTATTTTTGATTTATTTAACGTACGTTATAAATAAATAAACCAAAAATACGTGTATAATAGCAAGCTTAAGTTAGAATTTTCTCAGTTCGACTGTACAAAAGGTATAAGCCATATTGCACAATAGAACTTGAAATACGCAAAGATTAGAAACTCTTTTTATGATACGTGGATTGTGATGAATGACGGACTAGTCTTACAGTTATGGATATCGTAAAATTACGAGGTCAAAAATGCATTTTCAGATTTTTGGCTCTGGCCCAGTAATAGTATTATATCTGTGCTTTGGCACAATAAATGCTGGTAAAGTTGCGTTGAAATGTGGTTGAAATAAGAGGGTTTCATGGAAATATTTTTATCAAACATTTTTTCCAAAATAGTAAAAAAGATATGTGATGTGATAAGCTTGATAGATGGCGGTGACGCAGCAACTACAGTGGCAAATATAAAACTTTAATAAGTTTGTGTACAATTTTTTCATTGTACCATTAAAAATTATCGTGTTTTGATATAATTTTAGGATACCATAACGATTATATCACAAACTTAAATTCTCCTGCTGACGTTATTGTCGTAGTAATTCCATTATTTTATTTATTTATGTCATTGACATTGTTTTTGGTGATTTAAACTTGACAGTGCATCCACATTTATATATTCAAAACACTGAAAGCGAAATTGAGGACAGTCTTGAAAATTTTCTATTGATGACTTTGCGTCGTTGCCGTTTGTCTGGAAAACACAGGACCTATTAAATCTCTAAGAAGTCATCATCATCATTAACAACAGCGTATAAAAAATTCACTGTTGGATGTACAGGTCTCCCCCAAAGTGTACCATGAAGAATGATCGAAAACCACCTTCATTCACCTTATTTTTTTTAGCTTCTGGCCTTCCTCCAGCGCGTCGACTGATAAGTGACCGTGGTTGCCATCGAAAACCCATCTTCTCCAGCGGTTGTCATTGCTGACCTGCCCATTCAACTTGCTTATTCAATACTAATTTATTATTTTTAACTTTACGGTTACGTAACAGACAACTGACCGTACCAAAGACAGAAATTAGATCAAACAAAATATAAAACTTGACACTGGCAGAATGCAGACTGCATGTTGCCATAAAATGACGTAATCGAACGTATCTCTTGCCTCTCATTTTCAACACATCCTTTAGATATTATAATATACTAGCTTTTGCCCGCGGCTTCGCTGGCGTAATAATAATAATAATTATTTATTTATTTATTCAGATAACTTGATCCATAATTTGTTAGTAAGTTACATAATGTCATGACATGTGTTAGTACAATTCCTTATTTAAAATACATTTATTCATTTAAATTCAATAATGTCATCATTTTTCATTCATGTCCCGATTCATTAGGCTTTCTGTGAGACTACTAAATCAGGACCTGAATGAAAGATCTCAATATGGGAGAGTAATACCTAGATAAAAAAGCCTAAATGTTATTCAGATGTATAAGCTTTATAACTGTAAAGTTTCATTAAAATCCGTTCAGTAGTTTTTGCGTGAAAGAGTAACAAACATCCATCCTCACAAACTTTCGCGTTTATAATATTAAAATGATTTTTAATTACTAAGTTTGCGGAACACCGGACAATATAGACCGTACTAATGGATCGACGGAAAGTCAATGGATGGAAGAAGCCCATGATTGTTCGTCAAGGCACACTTTAACGGAAGCCTATGTCCTGTAGTGGATTTCTGAATGCTGTTCAGATTCAGATTCATTTATTTGCTGTTAATGGTAATTATGATGATCTTATCACGAAATGGATGACGCAGAGTAGGATGACCGCAAATTCAATGGACCAAAAACATTATAATCATTGAACAGAAAAAAACAAGAAGCCTGTTAATGGAGACACTACATCAAGACCATTGTGTAGGAGATTTCTTAACTCGGGAATATTTTTGGGTTTTCACGAAAATTTTACCAAGCCTGAGCCAAAGCTAGCTAGCCTACGGTTCCAAACGTATTTTTTTTTTTTTTAAGTTTTAAATTGTTCATTTAAAACTCATTAAACTAACAAACCTTTTACTCAAAAGGAAGTAAGAACTCATTCATCATTAAAATGTCACATAATAGTGAAACCAAACACTAATTTATGTTTAAATATTCTTGAAATACTTATTCGTCCTACGAGCCAAGAATAGAAATCTACTTAGTTTCAACTCAATTGTCATTGAAAATAAGGGCGGTTTTAACGTCAAAAGGTAAAGCACTGAATATGGAAGGACTCTCTCCAGTTCGAATGACGTACGATCATTTGAATTCTGCCGGCACATCTTAGAAGATCGTATTTCCCTACAACCAACTCTCAAATAACATAATGTTTGTCGACTACAGTTGGATGCCTTTTGGTATAACTTTAATCATTTAATAATATGCGATGTATAATCAGCAATATCTTTACCAACCCCAAAATTAAACTGTGAAACGGCTATGGGAACGAGACAGTAGCTTTCATTTTGACACACTTAACGATTATTAAAACTTGAAAATTAAAATGTTTTTGCTGAAGTTCCCCTTCGAAGTCTTGGTCATTACTAAGCTTGTCAAAATTAGCCGTTCATTGCTGCCATTTCGTTTATACCTATTTAAAAGAGTGGTTTGTGTGTGCAGTCAGTGTTCCACAGCCTTTATTTACAAAGTTGATTATTTCTGACCATTTCTGCAGCTTATCAAAACGATATGCCAAAACGATATCGTTCTGGCATTATTATCATCAAAATCTCCAAAACAAAGGGGCAAAGGTCCCCCACACAATTTAGAACTGAATATGAACTGAAGGAACACTTCGATGAGATATTGATATTTATTCTCATAGATTACCACAGTGAAAGGGTTTGAGTCATCTTCATTCACTATTTTCCTTTAACCGTTACAGTGCCAACCTGTTGGGGCTTATCGTAAAGGTACCCGTTTGGTTCATTTATCAAAACACAACCAACGCTGACTGTTTTCTCCATGGTAAACATCTTCAGATCCATTCTTCTCACTATAATTTTACCAGTACTTACAAAATAGTAATTTTAACACAGAAAAAAAATTGATTTTCTTTGAAACATCAGCAAAAACTATTGTTACTGTATGGTACCACGTTACTCGTAGTTCCTGATACTCACGACACAGGGAATCCTGGTTTGGGGCCAGGTCTATGTATGTGTTTGTTGTCTGTTAATTTATTATTATAATTTTTTTTTGGCGCCAGCGGCTTTTCACTCGTGGTATCGTGTTTAAATAAAACATATTCCAATCACACACTTTCCCCACTTTAAAATGTGAAGATCCAAAAAACCCTGAAGCACGTCATGATTTATTTAAAATGAGTAGCTACAATTCCAATTTCCTACCTTTAAAAAAACGATACTACCATATAAACTTTCACCCCCCATTTTCCCTCTTAGAGTAAGAATTTCCAAAAATCCTTTCCTAACACGTATGAAATGTTCAAAACTTGGCTGTGCGTTAATAGATCAGTCAGTCAGTCAGGACAAACGATTTCATAAGTATATAATATACAAGCAAAAGCATTTTCAAACACTTGTTTCAGATTATTACTTAAAAATTGAAGTTTTATATTTTTCTCCTAATGATTTATTACAAACCAGTATTATGTAGCTACTTGTAAAAGTTGAATTCCCAAACCTTAAGTCACATACACAAAATTAAAAGACCAAAAGCGAAAACGACTGCTTCTGAGAACTCAAGCCCAGACGAAAATTGCACAATTTACAAAAAACCTGTCCGCGGCTGTCATTACGGAAAGAGGCATCAAAAACGATCAATCTTTGGTTCTGAATGAAAGGAAGTGCCGCTGTCACGGAACACTTACTACGTAAGACACATCATCATCATCATCAGCCCACATCAGTCCACTGCTAGACATAGGCCTCTTCCAATACGTGCCACTGAGCATAACACGCCACAACACGACTTCCACAACATGTTCCTTTATAATTCTGCCATCTGGAATAAATAGGTCGGACTTCGCAAAATATTTTGATGAGTATGGGTGCCAGTGAAATTACAAGCATAAGTAATGTCTCAGGGTTGGCAACGCGTGAGAAATGCCTTCGGTCATGCAAGTCTGTAGGTTACGGTAACCGCTTAGCAACAGATGAGCCGTATGTAAATAATTGTATGTACAAGTAGTTCTAATATTTTACAATTTCATTCCTCGCTGCAAAAAAAACGAGGTTTTTTTTTACTGACATAAAAAAACAAGACCGGTTTCATTAAAAAACTAATAAGAGCATCAGTTTGTAAATGTCAATAAGGTAATGCGGGTGGGTATACGCTTTTCATCAGGTACCTAGGCCTAGGTACCTAATCTAATAGTGTAACGGAGTTTATGGGTCAGGCTGAAGGCCTCCAAAATGGTATGACCGTTAGCTGACAGCTCAACGTGCCTTCCGAAGATAAACAGGCCCACTTATAAATGTCACCCATCCAAATGTTGAGCTGATCGTTACTGAACCTATCATCACCAACAGCTTATAGAAGGCCACATAAACCCCAAAGAGTGCCATAACTAATATCTTAGACTACGTCCATCCACCGACTTCTATGGCGAGGCGGGTAAGTAGCCGGCCGAGACGCAAGTGGGTACGATTCCCGCTGCGTGACAAACGTTCTGTAGATATTTACTGGTGTGGTCTGGTAAAACGGGACGCGTAGTTTCTGATACCCACGACATATTGAATCCTAGGGGCCATGATTATGTCTGTTTTTTTATGACAAAGACAACTTCACAGTTGACAGTAAAAAAAAAAACAACTTGTCAGTCTATCGCAACAAAAGGTGCCAATTATATACCAGTTTGTATTCGATGTGATGCTACACTTTCGTTGCTCGCAATGCCTTTAAACGGCCCGCAGTACTTCTGAATACAAATGGTAACAAATATAGGAAATCAGCTGTTCACGATGATATAAGGTTATCGATAGTTTTTAGAAAGCGAATTTGCGAAATCTCAACTACAGTGCGGAATGTAAAAAAACCGGAAATATTATGGTAAGCGAAAAATTATAGGCCGAAAGTATGAGCCGAAATTTATTGAATAAACGTGTGCCCAATTTACCCATTACAAGAGCGAGGTACCTAGATGTTAATAATATATAGACAAAAATAATTATTAAAACTAATGAACAAAATATAATATGAATTAAATTCTTATCTGGACCAAGCATTAAAACAGTTGGTCTATTGTTTAGACGTAGTTTCGTAGCTAACTGCTTTTCATTAAACATGAAAAATAAATAATTTTCATTCATAATTTCATGGAATTAATTTTATTTTTGTCCAAGAAACTTAACAATTGTTTAATTTTACAAAATTAAATGGTTATTTTTTTACAGTTAATTTTAAATAAAATATTTTTTCGATATCTAATAATTAATTTAATTTTTGACGAAAATTAATTATTATTGTTATAAAATGAAACAACGTAAATAACAAAAGCAATTCTTTCTCACTTTGAAGTTAATTAATATATACCAAAACAAACTTTAAACATTACTACATAAAAAAAAGAAAATTGTTCAAAACAGTTTTACGCCTATGAATGAATATGTACCCCAAAAACCTCATAACACTTTTTGTTTTTAATCTCACAGATACGTGCTAAATGAACTTAATGCTGAACAATTTTCGTAAGCCGCACACGATGCGTGACATATGGAACCTAAAAGGGGGGGAAGGCAAAATAAAACTGACGGTCTTACATGCGTCTTCAACAATTTGACTTTGACTGTGGTGGTACAATGAGAGCCTTTGTGATAATTTGTTCTCTGGCTTTTGCCGGGGCCCTGCCCATGGCCAAAGAGGATGGCCTGGATAAGTTCGTGTCAACCCTCCGGGATTGCGTGGATGGAGACGCGATGCTGTGTCTCAAGGTGTGTGAAGTGAAAGTGAAGTGAACAGTGATATTATTTGTGCCTATGGATTTTTATATCGGGAACAAGTGAATCCTAAATAAATAAGAACCTATTTTTAAATTACGACCCTATTTTTTGAGCTTTGGGTTCGAATCCCAAAACATATTCCGCGTTGAGATAGTGTTGTATTTGTGAATACCCTGTTAAAAAAACGGAAATTTTGTGACCTAATTTCTTTGAAACACAAGAGTTCTAGTCGGAGATCCCTTTTCGGAACTATTTAATACGGGTGCCATAAAAAATATATTATTCCGGAAATCTTCAAAGAATTTAGCGATTCATTAATGGATACAAGATAATATTATTTTTACAACCTGTCATCATAAATCATTTGGTTGCGTGTTTTAGATTTCGGTGGTAATTTTATTCAAGATCCAATAATGAATGGGCATAAAATACATGTGAATCAGAATTGAATACTATTTTAGACATATTTTAAATCTTCTTCCCTTGTTCCTCGAAACAAATCAATATATATCTATAATTCTTAAACATTTCTCAAATGTATTTATCTCAGCAAAGAGCATTTTGTCTCATAAAATACCTCATTGAATCAAATATTTTTTATTTACAGGAAAAAGCCATGAAGTACACAGAAAACCTCGCCATGTCCAAGGACCTATCCCTCGTTGACGGAGTTAGCTTTGCCAGAACCGGTAGCCCCCGTTCAGCTCGCAGCTACGAACCCTTGGCTGAGGACCCGAAGGCCAGGGAGCAGCAAGTCGAAGAGAGGATCTTGGACAATGTGGTGGACTTCCTGGATAGTCATGCTCTGCAATTGAGAATGCCAAAAGCTTTTGAAGAAGACAACTCTGTTGATGAGGAAGGTATGTAACAAAATCTAAGGAAAATGATAAGTTAAAAAGTGATCGTCGCCTGTAAATGTGTTGACTAATTTCTCCATGAATAGAATGAGTTCAATTTTAATAAACGCTTGAAAAATAGTTACCTACTTAGTAAAAAAGAAAATATACTTAAAATTTCTAATGTAAATGGTTGGTTTAGGCTTGTCGATTTTTTTTAATAACAATTAAATTATACGAATTGATATAATAGTGGCGCATCGATACAACCAAATAAAAATGCCGATCTCAATCTAAACAACTAAAAAAAACATAGCTGGTGAGCTAGTTAGCGATAAATGCACTGTTATTGCATTATTATTCATTACCAGTGTCATGAACATGATTACAATGATCAATGAAAATTGAGGCAATGTAATCCATTAAGTCTTTTGAGCCACATCGGGTTATAAAAACTCAACTTCCGATACTGGATTAAAGCGTAAAAACTTTTCTAGTTTTAGCAAACTTGTTTAATTTCACCTTCCTTGTTAAACGTGTGATACCAGTTTGGATTTTTATGTACAAAATTACGGACGTTACACTATATTATTCCCAAATCATAAAGAGCTGGGTAACATTCATTGTACATAATACTACTTCCTATGATAATGTTTCCGGGGAAATTACGATATACAAAGTACTAAATCGGAAGCAGTGCAACACGCATAGCATTGCACTCCTAATTCTTTAATTCTAAGTAACACAACACTGACTACTGTAGCTTAAGTTTTATACTGTTATAGTCAGTAAACTCATAGAAATGAGACTTGTACCTTGATTTGATCAAGCTCTAATGGGCCTAATTTCAAGTTTCTTTAGTATCCCATATTATATTTAACCTCGTTGGGACTCAAACTCGCGATCTCTCAATTGATACGTGGGTGTTTCATTTACTTATGCCATGCCATGAGTAACAAGTCTGGTGGATGTTTCAGTATGAAAAAAGCTGACATTATAAAATCTTGTGTATTTAAGTGCGGGTTATGACTTTAAAAAATAATAACCATTGTTAATTAATAAATATATATATAACCCTTCTTGTCCAACAATTTGTGTAAAACAGGGTACGATAAGTTATATCAGTTCTAATTTGTTTTTTTCTGTTCCGTTCCATTTTAATTGAACCACTCAGGTGTCTTGACAATGATGGGGTACTTCAGTGATTATTTATAAAATCTATTCCAAAACCTTTTTAAGTTTCTTGTATTTCCCGTTATCGTAAGCATTATCTTCGAGGTCAAGAGTGTTTGTTCGCGCATCTCTGCAAAGAAAATCATTCTCATACTTTCATGCTAAGTCATTGTTTGAAGGCTTTGTGCAAAGCTGCGATAAATGAAAGTTAATAACAAGATATTTGTACCTTAATTTGAAGATAGAGAATCAGATAATCTTTACTGTGTCATCTGAACGTGGGATGAGAGAGTCTTGGATGACAATGATGGATTTTTTACGAGTGTCGTTTTCACGGTAATTAGTCAAGTAAAGTCAAGTAAGTCATTGCAATTTAGTAGAATATTAATTCCTTGAATTGTATTTTCAGCGTCGTGGAAACTTTTTTCAGCAGCGCCATATTTCCTACCTACCTAAAACTGTGTCCATATTTTTGTCCTTCAGGATGAAAAAGTTTTTTGTCGTCCTAATCTAAGTATGGTCAACGGTTTCCATGTCATTTTTTTACTAACAACGGGATATTGACTACAATTTGTGAGTTTCAATATTCTGGATATCGTTAGTGTTGTGAGTCAGGGCCGAGATGTGTTCGAATTGGACATTGAAACCGGTAGTAGTGGTATTTTTCACAATAATACAGTGAGAAAGAGGGTAGGTCAATTCGACTGCCACTAACATCCACTAAATAATTCAGTTCCTACCCCGTGATCATGGTCCATGTAACTGTGCCGAAATATCGGAAACCATTCAAGCACACAAACCCTGGTTAATATCCCGTTTTTTAGTAAAAAATATGTTCAAAACATCCAAAGTTATAACTGTCATGAAATTACGGAAGATAGTTGATACAGTATTTTTTTGGTCTATGTTTCATCTTGCAATAAAAGTTGTACAACCTTTGCCAATTGCAAGTATTTAGGTCACCAAACTGTTTTAAATTCAGAAAACGTCATTATTACGCAATGAGTTTTACAAAAAGAAAGTTACCTATTTAGCTGATTTTTACACATGAGAGTTATATAATTTCAGAAGATGGATTCCTTATCTGTTACATCAGGCCTTTATTACCTTTTGACTGTCATTATCATCAAGGCCTATGAAAAATGATTACCTGAATTCCCAAACTAATGATATTCTAGAAGAAACGGCGGCTTCTTAAGAATGAATTACTTTCAATGCCTCAAGCAATTAATTTTTGAATTATGGAAATCTTGCGCCATCGATTTTTTTCGATTTTTTTCATTTGCGATTTTACTTCGACCTTTAACTCGACATATTCACTTTCTCAAAAATTACCGTTTATTGTGTTTGTGTTATGAATGCAGAATTACGATTTCATTATTTGAATAATTTGAGACGCTCGTTTCATTCATAGTCACAAATATATTTTAGCGTGAATGCTTATGGAAGTCTTTTATTCTTACATAGACTTGATTTAATGAAAGCTCAATGATATTTCTGTCTAGACTTTCTTTCAAACAAAAGTAGGTTGTTAATCTTTAATAATATTGTATCGTTCCTTAACAATGCTTAAACTATTTATCTTTATGACTAAAATGATGACTAAATTTTAGTCAACTGTAAATTGGTGCTCACTAAAAACTAATTTACCGTCAAACATTTTTTTTTCAGCCTACTGTTGAAAACCATGGTCAACCTGAATTGTGACTTTCACCGTTTTCAGGCATTTTGTTTTCTGAAACTTAACTCTTTTTTCTTCTTTTCAGGCCGTGGCAAGAAGAAGAAGAAGCTGAAGAAACTTCTCCCCATCCTCGCTCTTATTAAGTTGAAGCTAGCCGCTCTCGTCCCTCTGTTCCTTGCTATCATCGCTTTCGCCGTTTTCAAGGCCTACCTCCTCGGTAAGGTCGCTTTCATTGCCGCTGCCTTCGGTGCCATTAAGAAGCTCCTTGAATCCAAGAAGAACTCCGGCTGGTCTGAGCCTGCTCACGAAGAACACCACGGCTGGGAAAGCAGCAGCGGTGGTTGGGGCAGGTCTCAAGATGCCATCAAAATGGCGTACTCTGGTCACGTCAAACAGGCGTAGGATAGTTTGTATAAGTAATTTATTCTAGGATAAGTAACTTATTTTACACAACGAACCTGAACCCTCTATGATTTACCCATTTCGATAAATTTACTATTCACATTTATCTATTATTACTTATTATGATTTTACCTATTATTTGTATTACCAATTTTCTTGTTACTATATATTTCGTATATATATAATTTTATCTATTATTATTTTATCCTACTCGATATAATATTATGATGTTATATTTATTTTCACTTCATCAACTTTATATATTTATTTTTTCTTAATACTTATCAATATTTTTTATTTACTTTCTTATAATTTTGGTAACATTATTATTTTATACCGACTGACTCTTGTTCTAACTAGGTATGACTAGTATATACATATTTTATATTATCGTTTATATGTGTGTACATATTTTTTAATACGTTTACTTAACTGTTCATATATTATGCTACTTTTATGATATACACGCTAGTATTGTGTTTTACCATTTAAATCTAAGATTCAGTTCCAAAGATATTTTTATTTTTATGTTTTAGTTACCTATTTTATGTATTTTATACTTCACTTTTAGTTGTTTGTATGACATTTATGGGAATGTATTAAGTCATAATGTAAAAAACAGAGTAATGTTTTGAAGGAATGTTGTTAATTTATTGTATTTATTAACGACGTATCCACGTTAAAGTCACTATAAAAGTTTTCATGTAAATTTATATGTTTCAATTTATTTTCCTTTAGAATAACGATTATTTGAAGCCTTCGAACGGAATTTATAGTTTTCTGTAAAAAAATCTCTTGTCGAAAAAATGTCATGCAAGACTTTTTTGAAGACTTGCGGTCTTCAAAAATGTTTCGTCTTTCAAATTTCATCTGTGTTTTAAGTACTAATATTATTATGAACCAGCAACAGTTGTGGTCACAAAAGGGACCTTTGTAAAGAATTTCAAAATTCACCACCTTAGGTCTTTTCACCATAGGTAATATTTCATTTCACCAAGTTATTATTATCTCCATCTAGTCACACCAAAGTCTAGTAAGCATGACATACAAACCATCAGTAGAAATTTGTCCATTATGGGCACTAACGACAATGCAAGTTTGTAACTGGCATAGAAACTGCAAAACTTTACAAAGTGCTTCCCAGTGACTTGCATGCCAAGTCAAAGTTGGTCATTCAAATGTGGACAGTTTGAGATTTCTAGGTAAGAGTGTGTCGGTCCTCAGTCTTATTCTGGAATCGTAGCTGTCTCGTTTCGATATCGTTTCCGTTACGTTTTATTAAGTGATTGAGAAAAGCTAGGGTAGTTTACTACTCATTTAGGTTTTTTAAGCAGACACACACTAAGTCTTTATTCCAAAGTGATCCTTATGATTTTAATGAATAAATGAATTTTTGACTTTGACTTTTGAATAGCATTCGGTACTCATAATTCCTGAGAAACTCAATACCGGATTGAGTTTCTCGGGAATTATGAGTACCGTGGTATTACAACTCCCTGTAGTACCACCCGGTGATTTTCGGGAGTGTGGTTATTGAGTCACATAATTAACCAGATCCTTATGAATTAACGGATTGAATTAGCAAGTTTGTACATCAGCATTCTTCGAATATGATTGTTAGCAGTGAATTATATTTTAGGAAATTTTAAAAAAATGTGTCGTTATGTAAAGGTTATACTGAAAAAAAAACAGCATCGATTAGATGAGTAGGCTACAATTTTCCATCGTTGTTATCACGAGACTCTGTTCAGGAAGAATTTCATATCTTGACAGAATGTCAAAGTAATTTCAAACTGCAAAGGCGTTATCCTATGCAATACCTAAATAGTATTAAACTTAATTTTATACTTGTACTTAGGGAGGTAAATTAGAACATTAGTATTGTTAAAATAAAGTTTTCTTTTATTTTTAACAAGAATAGATCTTCATTTAGTCATTATCTCACCTGATGATATGGCCGACGGTGGAGCATGAAAGTCTAGAGAAGATACCTCACTTCGAAGAGATCTAGATTTTAGTTTTCAGGAAAGACAGATGATGGTTGCTTATTCATTTCGCTGTTCTCATTTGTTTTCTTATTCATTTATTTTTTTATCAAAAGTTTCTCTATTATAAGTAGGTACGCTATTTTTGTCTCATCAGAGTAAACACGTCGGCATTTACTTACATATATGTTTGTTTGGAAAGCTCACATGCCTACGATAGTAGAAATTCTTGCAAGTTTGTATACTTGCTAATGGGTAGTTGTCATTTCTTGCTGTGACGAAATCATTTGGAAAAGCATCATCATTCACAGCATTTTTATGTACTTCTTCATCAGAATGATGAAAGGTTAAAAAAAAAAGTATATAAGTAGTTTATTAGTCATGTAGTTCCCATAACACAAGCTTTACTTACTTTGGGGCTAGATGATGCTGTGTGAAAATGTTCAGAATTATTATAATTATCATCATCATCCACAGCCCGACCTCTCTCACTGTTGTTTATTTTTTTGGATAAAGCCCCTTAGTTTGTGCCCACGACCACAAACTGAGTCTGTGACTTTGACTATGTCATGTGCCCATTTCGCTGCCGGACGTTTAACGTTTCTGTAACCACTCCTTGGCCAGTATTCAGTTGTTGTCCTGCTCCACCTGCCATCACCATATCTTGCAATGTATCATACGCATTTCAGTCATACGAACATGACTACTATGTACCTATTAATACAGTCAAACTGGCAACACAAGAACTGCCGTTGCTTCCAATGCGTTTCACTGAGGAGATTACAGCTCCTCAGTGATACGCTTTTAGGGTTCCTCGCCAAATGGCGTAAACAAAACCCATATAGTTTCGTTATAGCCATATGTTTGTCTGTATATAATGTATGTATGTCTGTGTCACTGTTTAAATACTAATAATTATTATAAGTTTAACGGGTCTTTATCGCGTTTACCTTTTTTATTATTTTCCCGACGTTTCAACTGTATTGCAACAGCCGTGGTCACGGGATGATTAACTTATAATAATTATGTTATCTAATCGCGAAAGTTTGAAAAGAATATCGGAAATGTATTTAAAGTGGGGGATGTTTTTTTTAAGTGCAGTCTACCGTGTGGCTTAACATTGAATAGGTCTCTGATAATTATATTGAGGTTTTCTTAAAAATTTCATTGAAATATAGGACATTTAAACTTAGCCAAAGTTCCACCTCCACCACACCCTCTATCTTTGTGACATTGTGTCCTAGAAGTATGGCACAAAGTTTAGTAAAAACGTAAAAAACTCCGTAGTCTCAGAAATTTTAGGGTAGAGGGCACAATTTAAAGAGCTATCTTTCTATATATTTTTATTCATCGAGCTTAATCATAAACAAAGTTCGCTCCAGCAAAAAACATTAACACAGCAAAAAAAAAACTTAAATAGCTTAAAACGGCTGGGGTGTGGCCATTTCGGGCTATTTCCCTTCATACTTAAAAAAGCGGAATTCCATTTTATTTTGCTACAAGTGCATACGAGTTCGCGAAATAAAAACTAAGCTTACTATCAGTCTAAATTCAAACATTTTCAGTTTTGCTACTTATGAGGATATCCGCTAATGTTGTGTAATGTAAGTTAACATCCACTAATGCCCGCTAATATCCGCTAAGGTACGTAAGGCCGTTGTAGGCGCGGCCGCGAAAGTTCCTGAACCCCACCTACTGCATTGCTATCGATTCACACAGGTTAATATTTTAGTAGGTTACCAACAAATTGAATACAAAGTAAATTGTAGATTAACATTACACAGTTCATAATTAATGTTACAAATTACAATTGAAGTGATTATAGAATGAATAAAATATACTTTAAAATTCTTAAAAAAAATCTGATAATTTGTTTTCCCTCTAATTACTATGACTGAAAAGGTTGAGCATTATAAAATACTAGCCTACGGCTTCGCCCGCGTGGTACCCGAATAAAAAGTAGCCTATGTATAATTCTAATGTATAAGCTATATTACTGTAAAGTTTAATTAAAATCCTTTCAGTAGTTTTTGTGTGAAAGAGTAACAAACATCCATACTCACAAACTGTGATGTTTTTAATAGTACAGTATAGTAGGGTACTGATTTAGAAGAGTATACTTGTTATAAAATCTGGTTTATTACAGTATAACAGTAGAGCATTGTATCATGACACTGTTTAGGCCCATGATATCCAATTCTACTTAGGCTAAAAACTATCGTGAACTTGACTATTCATATTGTAAAAACGGGAATTTTCACGTACTGCACTATCGGTGAAGGCACCGACTAAGTTTCGACTCATTCCGGGGGGCCTTCATCAGGGTGAGTGGTTGCTATTTTCTCCTTCCGCGTCGCGCCGTGCACTACGTAGTGCAATAATCTACTTAGGCTGTTGATATAATGACTCCCCCATAGAACTACCGCTTGATACTACCGTCATGTCAATGACACTATCATGGGTAAAATCATTTGCCCATGGATTTACTATACTTAAAAACCATAACAATATAACTATGGCAGTTTCGAAATTATAATGAAATTTTGTATAGGTATTAGGTTTACAGTTTTCGTATAGGTATCATTAAAACTTTACCAAAAATATCGCCACCTGTGCGACGGGCTCCGTCAACCGAAATACCGTTCTTCAAGGTCACCACAGTCGAGTTGACTCATCGCACTTTCTTCTCATGAGAACATCTACCTAAACTCGGTTTAACCTTGCATAAATATTATAGCATTATATTTAATCTACATGAATATATCACCCGTTGCACTCTCCTCATTTAATAAATTAGTAAGTAAACAGCTGGGTATAGGCCCGCTTTTGCTTTTGCCAGCCTCCTTTGTCCTGTGCGTCTTGAATCCAGGCATGCCCTGGACTCTGACGATATCGACGACCCACCGCGCTGTCGGGTGGGCCGGACTTCTTCAGCCTGTATTTGGCCACCACTGTACCCACAATAAAGTATTTTCATTTATTCATTCATTCATCCTCGGACCCTCGACCCACCGCGCTGTCGGGTGACCCGGACTTCTTCAGCCTGTCTGTGGCGACCACTGTCTGTACCCACAATAAAGTATTTTCATTAATTCATACTCGGCGCCTCGACCCACCGCGCTGTTGGGCGACCTGGACTTCTTCAGGCTGTCTTTGGCCACCAATGTACTCACCCACAAAAAAGTATTTTCATTTATTCATTCATTCATCCTCGGACCCTCGACCCACCGCGCTGTCGGGTGAGCCGGCTTCTTCAGCCTGTATTTGGCCACCACTGTACTCACAATAAAGTATTTTCATTTATTCATTCATTCATCCTCGGCGCCTCGACTCACCGCGCTGTCGGGCGACCCGGACTTCTTCAACCTGTCTTTGGCCACCACTGTACCCACAATAAAGTATTTTCATTTATTCATTCATTCATCCTCGGCGCCTCGACTCACCGCGCTGTCGGGCGACCCGTACTTCTTCAACCTGTCTTTGGCCACCACTGTACCCACAATAAAGTATTATCATTGATTCATTAATTCACCCTCGGTGAGAGTGGTCAGTTTTGACTCCAAATTGCCTGAGCCTTAGAAAACGGCTTGATCTTGCGGTCATGCAAAAAAGGCTTATAATATTATATAAAAAGATTTGTCTTCATTCTACCAGTAATTGCTAGGTTTAAAGTAAGTTCAGAATTATAAACCTTTTTCGCTATTTTTTTGTTTGAGAGATTGAATAAAAAATCTTTTGAAAAATAGTATAATCGATCTATTTGCAACTAATTTGAATAACTGCATCAAATAAGTTTTGATGTATGAGGGTGAATGATAGTTTTTTGTTTGAGAACGTTAAGTGGGCATAATGCAAATATACCCATATCCACGTTATGTCAGTTTTGACTAGTTAAATTCAAATCAAGCTAGAATACGAGGGGTATTCCCCTCGTATTCTAGCTTGATTTGAATAAATATAGATAAAAATATAGATAAACTCTTCGTTGCACACCAAAGTAAAATACAAAAGCTTGGCGAACAAAAATATAATTCTTCCCTGGAATAACTCTTCTACAAAAAACTCCCACGGTTCATTCAGGATAGTGAAAGCAAAACCACTGTCAGCTAAATAGAACTAGATAAACGAAAGTATTTAATGTATTTACCTAAACATAGTAAATAGAAAGCATAGTTTGGGTCGTAGATTTAAGGGCATCGTCCCCGTTTACTAATGGTATTCATTTTATATCTTCAGAAGAATTCGGTTCGTGACCTTACCTAGAAAAAATGAAGGTGAATGAATGATTTTTTAAGTAAATCTTTAAAACATAATTATAAATGTGTGATCTGTATCACAAAATCAATAAACATACTTCTTTGGGGCTCGTTTCTTATCTAGATAATTATGTATTATCTAGTTTGGTTTTTATAGGAGTGTCCGTAGCAAGTCCTTGTGACCCTGCCATACGGGTTTTAAAGTGTAGTACTCCATGAAGGCTGAGGATGTGGAGGAGTATTTGCGCGTGAAGAGTAAATTCAGCCTGAGGGTCGAATGATGGGAGTCACGCCAAGGAGTCAGCTTCAACTCCTTCGTGGTGAGAGTTCCAACTGAACACATTTCCGGGGTCTGTTACCGAACCCAGCCGCGCCCGCGTCGCAGTCAATACGTGCTAGATTTTCTTTTATTTTATAAAAAGTTTATATATGTTCTATATAATTTTATGTATTTTAGTTTTAATGGTATCTATCATATGGACCCTGTATTTGTACGTGTACTTTACTATGTTGCTTGAAATAAATAAATTATTATTATGAAAATCCTAGTATGGGGAACATAACCTATGGTTATGTTTTTTTAGAACTAAGCTATTTATTACATATCTACGTAGCGATACCAAAATATGTGCCTATGTTATATCCTGTTTGAGAAAGCAATAAATATATTTCATTTCACTTCAGATTATTATGATATTTATATAATCTGTATTATTTTTTATGATTATACCTATTCCAAGGGTTAAATTTTAAAGTTTTTGCTCTTATTTATGCATCTGCAATTTCTTCAGATAAAATATTTTTTAGATTAATATTAATAATACTGGACATTTTTCACACAGCATCATTTAGCCCCAAACTAAGCAGAGCGTGTACTATGGTAACTTGATTAATAAACTACTTATATACTTTTTAATTTACCATACTAATATATCTTGATATACTTGGAATATTAAGGGTTACGGAGATCTATAATCATTAAAATAGGATCCTATATTAAACAGAGGTTATTTTGAAAATACTTTAATCTTGTTGCCAACCCGCTTGATCAAGTTTATTTGGCCACTCAAAAGCCATCAACGTAGCCTTATAAAAAGACAAAAAACAAAAAAAACACACAACTATATTCCTCACGACATCCTGAGGACACATAATCAGTGGTAGATCTTTGAAGATACCAAGGGAGTATTCAGAGGTACGTCCAAATATTACATTCGGTCCATGGCCGTATTTTGTTTAGCTTTCCACGTGACAGGTTGCAAACCTGCCATGCCACATTTTTTTGAATTTTTGGTTCTTGGGTACGCCGGTTTGCTCATGACCGTTTTGAGCACGAAAAACCAATTGGTGCCTATTTAGGCCAACGCGGCTAATATCAAGGCTTAAAGAATATTTTGACGGCACAAGTTTGCGAATCTACAAAAAGAATCAAAGCTCACTTTCACTCGTTTCAAGTGGTAACATTGCGTCAGTGCAATTGTGGCGTGCGCTCGATTATTTAATCGTTTTATAATTTTTGACCTAGACATTGGTGGTATGACACAATTTCAGTTGCAGTTTTGCATTGATTTTTCTAAGATCTAATACAGTACTTGAATTTTACTCTAGGGCGAGGTGTATTGCCGTTTAGTTGACTTTGCATTGATTTTTCTAGGGTATGTGTTAATTACCTTTAACAGTACTTGATTTTTACTCTCGTTCTAGATTTTTTCTAGCTTTGCTGATTTTACATTGAATTTTCTTATAAATACGGGAAACGTTACGAAAAATCACGCTCCTGCGTATATTTTGCTCCTGCTAACGTTTCATTGACCTTTTTGATCTAAGCATACATAGGTAAAATACGTGGTATTGTCGTCAATATAGAGGTATACAAAAATGTGGATGTTTTCTATGTATATTATGTATGTATTTACAAAAAAGTATATAATTGGTATATCAGTCATATAGTTCCCATAATACAAGGTCTGATTAGAATGGGGCTAGATGCTGTATGAAAGATATCCAGGATTATTTATTCATTTATTATTTATTAATTGATTCAAACTACGATAAGTCATAGCGCTGATTATACATAGTTGAAGACACTATTACAAGCAATAAAATGGACAGTACCTCAAGTTACTTATGAATTTAATTGGTTTATCACGACACTTACTGCAAGTCCTCGCATAATCTTTGTTTTTTTTCATGATTTATGATCATAGATCTCACAAAAACAAAACTTAAAAAAAATTAACCTTGATGGAAATGTTAAATTTCAACGAAAAATTTGGACTTTTTTTAAGAATTTTTTTTTCGTATCTGTTACTAGTAAATCATGTGTTTAATAATAAAATATAGAAACGTCTATCCGTTGATAGTGCGGCAGAAAGTTTGTTCCGCGATGAGATATGAGATTTCCGGTTTTAAAGACGACCTCAAAATTGATGAATTAATATAGAATAGCAACATATCAGATTAGGACGACTTCATGCAATACCGACCAATGAATTTACTATGTACTATTTATATCCGATTCCATAAGTTTTGCTGTGAAATAAGTTATGTAGTAGTTATGCCACTCATTTTCACCAGTTTGCATGGACTTGCGAAAAATCAAACAATAACACTTTTTCTTTCCTTCATTTGAACATCATAAATACCGCCATATGCATACGCTTATGTCGTAAACGTAAACTTCGCTTTCTAACATCAAATATTTGTTTTTCTACTTATCCTGACGTAGCTTATGCGATGTACCGTCAGTTAGCGTTCGTCGCCAAACTGCGCACACATATTTTACGTCATATTGTCAAATCCGTGGTGGGGTGGTAAGGATATAATCCATCAGTTTTTATGGAAAAACATCATAAGTTGCCAAGCGTTGGCAGTTGAAGTACAATATTTTTTTTCGAAAATGTTGAGTAAATTTGCTTTGTTTGCTGTTTTGGCATCAGTAAGCTGTACTCCAGTGAAAGAAAATGGGGTTGCGGAGAATTTGGTTGGCGCTGTTTCAGAGTGCCTGGATGTGGATACCTCTTTGTGCTTGAAGGTGAATAATGGATTGCAAAGTGAAACAGTGAAGTGAAAAAGTGAATTTAAACAAAACGTTTCCAAATTGAATGCCGTGGTTTAACGGACAAATTTTATTATTCGACAGTGAATTAATTTTGTGACAGGGGTTTCAGTCAAAGTTGAATAATAATACACATTAAGCCTATTTAGTCCTAAATTTTGAGTGAATTCAAACTGATGCTTATATTAACTGTGCGATAAATTTTAATTAAATAATCAATTATCAAATTCCAACTCTCATCTTGCAACAAATCTTCAGCACCAATAGAGATCCCAAAAATAGTAATACTTACCCCAAAAACTCAAGAATATTCATTTCACAGGAAAAAGCCTTCAAGTTCACCGAACGCCTCGCCTTCTCCAAAGATCTGGATCTCTTCGAAGGCATGAGCCTGGTAAACACCGGTTCTGCCAGGTCAGCTCGCAGCTATGAACCCTTGCCTGAGGAGCCTAAAGCCAGAGAGCTGCAGCTCGATGAGAGGATTGCTGACAATGTCGGAGACTTTCTGGACAACCATGTACTTCAGCTGCGCTTGACTGAACCTGATGAATCAAGGGGTCTCGATGAGGAAGGTAAGAATTTCAAACCAATAACAACCAGATGGATCGCCAAAAAAAATGCATTTAAACTCTTTAAATTAGACCAATTTATAAACAAAGAATTAATGGAAAAAAAATCCGTTACCAATTCCAAAAAAGAAAAGTTTTGGACTAAAACAATTCTATTCCTTGCCAATGTATTATTCCAATGTATTATTAATATGGCTCAAAACATTAAGTTTCAAGAATGATCAAAAATCAAACCGTTTACGAAAATAGTTTAAATTTAAAATCACGCTTAAGTACATCTTAAGGTACGACCTAGAACAAAGAATGTACTTACTCCAAACACATCACACATACAGCTTCCTCAAACAATGCGTCGTCTGCACCTATGTTTCTAAACACTAACTTTCTCTGCCTATTTGAATACATACTAAAAGCATTCAGAAAGGCCCTTTATGGCTCTGTAATAGCCGTGACAAAGTTAACAACGGTTTGTCAAATAAATTAACGGCAGTTTTGGGGTCAAAAAAACCTGAACATAAAATTTTAAAGACACAAAAAATAATATAGATAATTTTTATTTGCAACCCTCCACTTGATTTTCCTATCCTACTACTATTATAAACGCGAAAGTTTGTGAGGATGGATGTTTGTTACTCTTTCACATAAAAACTACTGAACGGATTTTGATGAAACTTTACAGTAATATAGCTTTTACATCAGAATAACACATAGGCTATTTTTTAGCCGGGTACCACGCGGGCGGAGCCGTGGGTAGAAGCTGGTATAGGATAACAACGATTACAAAAAGTCATTAAACGGGTAAATTAGTTAAAATCATTAGTTTTGTCAAAGTATTGTAAGGAAGAGATGTCCAGTAGTTGACTTTTCCATAATATTCTTTCAATAAATATCATCATCAACTACATTGTGGCTAGATAGGTAGTAATTTCGTTACGTAAAATCAAAATAAGTAGGCACGAAGTTGCTTTTGTGAAATTTAAATAATAGTTTTTATCCAGAACAGTTAAATTTGCTGTATTTATTATAGTTTAAGTCTAGGCAGGAGGCCTGGGACAAAGCATCATAAAGAAACGTTATGTATTGTGTTGGTGTAATCTTGATCAGATCTTCATCAGCGGCTTTGGCCAAGACACCTTAAATGAAATTTTGAGAACTTCGGTTGACAACTCAGTGACCTAATATTTCATGAAAATTCATCATAATAATGTAATAGTTATAAATTAATCATATCTTTCTTTCCAGGCCGCGGCAAGAAAAAGAAGAAGCTGAAGCAACTCCTTCCTATCCTCCTCCTCCTTAAACTGAAACTGGCCGCCCTCATCCCGCTCTTCCTCGGAATCATCGCCATCGTCGCTGTTAAAGCTGTCTTCCTTGGCAAGATCGCTTTCGCAATGAGCGCCTTCAACCTGATTAGGAAACTATTGGCTAGTAAGGGAGGCTCATCAAGCCCTAGCACTAGTTATGGAGCTCCTGTACATCATCATGAGGAACACTCGGGATACTCCTACGAGCCAGCTCAGAGCGCAGGATGGGGCAGACAAGGCAGCGATGCCCAATCACTGGCGTATGCTAGTCACTTGAGCAATTGATAGCGTGATTGTATTTTTTTGAGTGTTTGTATTTATTTGTCTGAATGCCAATGATCGCGTTAGTTTATTTATTTATTTAAAATAAATATTCGTTTAATTATTCTTGTGTGCCACCTTATTATTCCTATAACTTCCCTTAGAAACAATTATACTTATAGTTTTTACCACTTGTTACTTTCCACACCAACCGACCAATACTAATGTTCTTATACTCAAAACAAGCAAATACTTATGAATTACTTGTTACATCTAGTATAAACCTTTCAAAAGAAAGCAAAACCAAACGTGAACTATCCGAAAATATAAATATTTATAAAACAATATCTGTGTCACGTAGTATCGCATAGTGTCGTTTCAACTCTATACGACTTAAAAATGTTAATTTGCTAAAACACACGAGTGGGGGAGATTTAGATAAAAAAGTGTTACTGATCAAATAAACATCACAGTTCAATCAGTCTTGGACTTGAGCAAAGATGAAGGTTTTTGTCTTAGTTTTGGGTGTCTTGGCAGTAGTCCAAAGTACTCCAGTCTCTCAAGATGACAATGTGTTGAAAACGGTGATCGGAAGCATTTCAGAGTGTGTTAACAGTGATGTGGATTTGTGTTTGAAGGTACGTGGGTCTTGTGAAGTGCCATCATAAATTAAATAAACAGTGTATCGCAAAAATCACCCGAGGACCATGAATAAAAGTTATATTTCACAATCGGTGGTTCTAAACTTACCAATGGACTTCATAATTATGTACTAGTGGTTACAAAAGTGATATGATCAGTAAAAAATCAATAGTTAGGGGTTGTTTGTTAAAGTATTTTCATTGCTTGCTCACAACTCAGCAATAAATCTGGAGTGCTTGGATATTAAAGCTTAATGGAACCAACTGTAATGGATTGTAAACATTAACAAAACTTCTCCAACGATACTGCATTTTCAGGCAATATTTCCAACTACTTTGGTTCGGGGTTTAATCAATTCAACGGCAGTAAATGTGTCCAATTTGGTTTAGACTTTCTGGATGTCACATGCCTTAAAATGTCCGGCGGCTTTATATATTATCAACTTTCACAATAAAAGTTGACCACATATGGAACCATTTACATTCCTCTAATAATATACTTCTTCCACCCAGGAACATGCCCTGAGAGCTGCTGATAGGCTTTCATCAGCTCGCAAGCTCAAGATCTTCGAAGGACTCACCATCCTGAATAACTCTCCTAGGGAATCTCGATCTTTCGAGGCTCTCTCAGATGTCCCTGATATAAGGAACCAGCAGCTGACTGAGAGATTATGGAAAACTTCCGCTGATCTCATTCAGGGAGGCGAGATTGAGCTGACCTATGGAGGCGAAGAAGAAGAATCAAGGGCCATTGGCGATGGTAAGTCATTTAACTCTTTTGAAAAAATACCTCAGAACTACGTAAATAAACGTGTACTAATGAAAACTTTACTTACTGATAAATCACCATAGGCCTAAAGACAAAGCCGTCCTCCATAGAGCACTACAATTTTCAGCTGCTTCCAAACACCAACGTTCAGGACTTTGAACCACCGTTTTAATGATATTGACTCATCGAGTCTAGTTATCAAGCTTACCACTGATAGCCTAAAATATATAACCTGATAGAAAAAGTACTTTCTTGATTTGGCAACACACTAGAAAATAATTTCGAAAAATTAGAAATAAATAAATTCTCATATTCCTCACAAATAAGTCTCACAATCATAAATCAGAGATTAGAAATCTACCGGTGAAACGAGTCATAAAACCTCCTACTTAATTTAATCAATGTTGGATAATTTCATAATCAATACAACTTCCACTTTCGTTAACTTATACTCTCCAGTTTTGTAATCAGTTTCGTCCTTTCCCACTAATCCTTTTTTGTCATCCTCAAGTCCATTACCAAATTGATGATAGTTTTACTATGCAAATTGAAATTTTAGAAACTTCATTGTATCCAAGCATAGAGTGTTACTATAACAGTTCTAACTGTAGTATTTTTTCCATTACCTCTACAGTTGAAGAAAGCCGTGGCAAGAAAAAGAAGCTAAAGAAGAAGCTGAAACTCCTCATACCCCTTCTGATGATTGCTAAAGCCAAAGCTATTGCCATCGCCCTTCTTGCCCTGATCGTCATTGCTGCCTCCCTATTGAAGCTTGCTATTATCGCCAAGGTTGCTTTCATCATCAAAATTATAGCCCTCATCAAGGCTTTGTTGGCGGCCAAGAAGAACAATCATGAAGAAACGTGGGAGGTTGCCCCAGCTCATGGTTGGGAGCCTCCTCATCATGGAGCAGAGCATCACGTGGAACATGGCCATGGATGGGAAGGAGGCTGGTCCAGACGAGGAAACGACGGCAACAACCTTGCATATTCGGCGTACAAAAACTAAGTTGCTAGTACCAAATAATGCCAGTTAATTTATTCTATTTATTTGTGTGATTGAATGAATGGTTCGCTTTTAGTTGTTACTCCTTCTATGAATTAAGAAACTGAGCGTTTTGTATATATAAGTGTATTGATAGTATCGTACTTATGTAGTAAATCTGTGTAGATCATTTATTTAAACGTTGTGTCAATAAGCCTATATTATATTCTATTTCTCATGTATATTGTTATGTATGTATCTATTTTTATTATTTTTTATATTGTTTTCTTTTGAAAGGTACATATTTCATGATATATAAGTACTTTGTATACGTAATAGTGTCTGATCTCTTAGTTTTGTTGATTTTATATTATGTTTTCTATATTTTCAGTATCGTGTATCACGATATATTATTAATTTTTGTTTGTGTTTGCGTGAATGTTAATTTATTAACTTATTTTGAAAATTTATTGCTAGCAATAAAATTAAACTGCATTGAATTTTTTTTTATTGTTCTTTCAAACCATTCTACGTAACTGTACGGATTTAGATATTTCATACCTATATAATATTAGAAACCATAATAAACTTACGACAGCTAACACCAAGGTAGTTAAAAAGCCAGTGCAGTATTTATATAGTCAATTATTGTGCCTAGATTGAAAATTAAATATGTAGTCAATGATTGTCTATAGTTATTGAAGGTTGCGGGTTCAATTCCCGCCACGGGACAAATGTTTGTATCTGCAAATATTTGTCTCAGGTCTGGGTGTTTTCTATGTATATTATGTATGTATTTACAAAAAAATCAATATAAGTAGTATATCAGTCATGTAGTTCCCATAATACAAGCTCTGCTTAGTTTGGGGCTAGATGATGCTGTGTGAAAAATGACCAGCATTATTTATTTATTTATTAGTCCAACACTAAAAGATTATAATTAATCAAATGATCAAGTTGAAATAAGCTAGTTTTGATTATAAAACAATACATCCATTGCCGTCATGAGAATTTAAAAAAAAATGCAATTAAATATTACTCAATTGTTTGTAAATTGACCAGAAGAGGTCTCCTACCATACTTTTTATAATATTCCAATATTAGAAAAATAGCTGGTAATGAAGAAAAATAACAAAAATTTAAATGATTATTTATTCATCTCACAAGACAAGTACACTTAGTAAGGCAACAATGGTAAATTGATAAGTAACAGGTATTCAGTCAGTATTCAGGCCCCACTCCGCGAGAACTTACAGATCGTAGTATTCGCTGATGAAATCTTTGAATAAAATCTAAAATCAATCTTGAATATCTCTTAGTTTGGAACTCATATAAATGTTACCCATCCCTAAAAAAATACCAACCTACTAGTACACAAAAAAAAACAATAATATGATGGGGTCGACATTGTACGCAACCAAACAAAAACAAAACTCATATGCATATCGTATTTAGGCGGTTTTATTTATTAGGTTGCGACGAGCCCTGCTAAAAAACCTCTCTGACTTATGTTAGAAAAGAAACAGGTAAAAAAAATACGCAGTTTGTAACCTAGGTCACTTTTTATCACTGCACAGTAGTACCACACAGATGAAGCCGTTGGAAGAAGCTAGTCTATAAACAATACACACGTAACTTTCTCATACTTGATGCATTACTAGAGCAAGAGTGCGAATTCGATTACCGCTGCGGGGCAAATGTTCGCATGCTCTGAAAATATTTGTTCCGGGTATGTTTGTTGTGTTAATCTTAGTGTGAGGTCAAGAATATGTATGTGTATGCTATATAGTTATGTGTTATAGTTAGTGATACATACAGATTCTAACCTAGTTTGTGTACCTATGTTTCTCCAATTGTTTAAATTAGTAAAACCATTTTTAGAGAATAAGATTTGTAACGTTTGTCATTTAATAAATTATTATTATAATTATAATAGTCCTTCGTTACCGCTGGTAACGCATCGTTGCTCCTAGAGTTAAAAAGTATTGACATTGATATTGATTTGACAAGTATTGGCCACAGACTACGAGGATAGTATTGACATACCTACTAACAGATGGGTCGTATACCCGTTTACTTATATAAAAATTCACTCTTAATCTTTCTTTATTTTCTAGTTCCTGCTACTCAGCTAGGGCAAAGCGCCTTTAGCATGTCAGCGGTAAGTTTCTTGGACAAGTGAGAGAAAGCTTTCCCTGATCTCAAAGAAAGCCAGTCGCTACTTTCATGTTTGCTGTGTTCAAACGAACAGGCACCTTTCGTCGTGTCATTATCATTAGCTATGCTCAATCCTCGGCACCCCACAGGTGTGACAGAGTAAAGGTGGCCCTAAAAAGAACCTAGCGCCCAAAGGTGAACAAGTGTAGTAAAATAATTCTGTGCATCTCGCAGAGGCTCGTAACAAAAAAGAAACATGCAACAAAAAAACAAACAGAAGACTGTATTCCCACCATATAAAAACATGGTAGGGGATAATCAGAGGCACGTATTACTAACATATAAATATTACATTGGGTACATACTAAAATGTGTTACATTATGTCGTGTTATATAAATTGCTACGCTGATCTCAACATGGTTTCCTTAACAGCACTATAAAATAGTAGTTATAGAGTATCTTCTATAATTTATTATTAAAATAGTATAACGCACGTTGCTTACTTGGTGCACGATGGCATGGGACTCAAAGCTCAATAACTTTATTAATTCGTGTTTTCTTGTGAAAACGCCATCCAGCGGGTTTTCTGCCGACTACGTAAGAAAGTTTTGTATTGCAATGTACTTTTCATCCAACTTAAAAAATTGAGTTTTTTTCGTTTGTTTGTTTCTTGTGTGTATGTTACGAGATTTCTTCGCCAATTGTGAACTGATTTTAATGATAATGGGACACTTCATCCATATAAATTTTATGAAAAAATCCTTGGGGTGAAAAAATGGTGGATGAAATTTCATATTGGACTTTTCATCAACTTCCAATTATTTGAAGTCAGTTTTTCAAATAAGTCTCTGAAAAAAATATACTTGTTAAGTGTTCATTCATTTGAAGATGCGTGCCATATAGCAAAAAACAGCCATCACAGTATATTCGTATATTATATTCTCTGTTGGACACGTATTTCCACTTTTACAGGGCCCGCACAGGGCTTGCTTTATCGAATGTTTATCCATCAATGAGTAAATTAATCTTTGCTTTTCAGTTATAATTTCATACTTTAGTAAGTCGGTAATGAATTGCATGAAAGAGGCTTATGGCATAGCTTGCCTGAGATTTAGACAAATACCCCACGCTTAGTTTTCTAGGTTTCCTTTCACGCTAACACAAATTTGTCATGGTAAAATTTGGCAGTAGTCACGTGACATTTCCACAGCTTATGTCATTTCCATACAATTCAATCTGTCCGCAGACGTTAACGCCTACAGAAAGTGGCATTTGTCTGGACACCCTATTTGAAACAATGTTTTGGGAAGACGTCATTTGGATGGGTGATTGGTAGAGGCAATTATATTGATTTTCTGCTTAGTTCTAGTCCGGCTATTACATTAAAGTTACTTTAAGCTATCGTATACAATATTGCGAAATGTTACGCACCTGACGTGTTTTTCATCGTCTCGTGCAGCGATTTCTTAATGAATTGTGCTGATAAAACTTATCTAAAAAGTAGCCTTGATGTCATATAAATTAATTGATGTCATATAAACGTATAAACGTAGCATACTTAAAATAAATAGCATGCACCGAAAATAATTATGTTAGTAAAAATGAGGTACCTATCACCTGAAAATTTTGCAAAAAAAGAAATGTAATTTTCATAAAGAGATTACTTTTAAAATAGTTGCACCATCAAAACATCCAAAAACTCATTTTACAATTAGGTACCAATGTTCACTTATTATTTTGGTGCGCATGGACTTCAAGAGACATGTTGAGTTGGTTTGACAAGAATTGCCGCAATTCATCGTTATAATTATCCACAATCAGAATTTTCGACTGTCAGGTAAGGACTTCACTAGTTTATCGAAGACCCGCAACGAAATGTCGACTGCCTATCTCTCTGCTACTTAATAACCAACTTCCCTTATTATATAATAGAAGATGAAATAAGATGCCCACGACCTTTCCAGGCATACTATGTAAGGGCCCCAAAGGGGCCTACTGTAACATCTTTTGCAGTGAAGATCTTAAAATGTACTAGGGGGTAAAGTGACTTTTTTATTTTATGTTTTGTTTTGTATGCATACCAAATTCTGTTTTCGCCATTTGGTTTCGGAAGTCTGAAAAACAGCACAATGCTGAGTCTTCATTATAGTCTAGCGCAACTTTTTTCTATAATACTTTCGTATGACCTAATATCCAACTCTGGTGTCGGAGTTTTTGGCCGCCTAAAGGTCAAACATTCTAAGACTTTTATTAAACAATTATAAAGTAAGAAACATAATAATATGATTTTCAAAGAAACCAAGTTTATGTTTGTTACTTAACTGTCCACACATATCATATTCTTACATATTTTGTTTGATTTTGTGAAAAATTACGAAAGAAAAAATGTTATTTAAGTAGTTTTTTATTTTATTTCATTTCAAATCGTTTTAGTGTCGACATAATTGAAAGTGTCTCAATTATGTCGACACTAAAACGATTTGGTTACCTCAAAAGTTCTTGGTAGTTTAAATTAAACCCACGACGAGGCCAATTCGAACAAGATTTACAAAGATTATACGCTCGTACATGCTAACGTTACATCTCCGAAACCGTACATTATGCATAATTGTTTCACGCCTCTTGAAGATCCCAAATGAAAGTGGTTAATATAATTATATGAAACTCGTGATATTTTAAGGAAAGTAGAGTTTAAAAAAGGGCAACAGAAATATGAAAGATAGAACTGATAAGAAAATAAAAAAAACAAATGTAATTAGTATGAGCAAACGTAGCTAAACCAATCGCTAAAAACGCCTTTTCAAGCTATTGTTGAAATTTCATTGAACCAATCAAAATGTTGGCAGTCCCTATCAAATGCTTCTCCTGGATTTTAAGGAGAAGTTTTTTTCAAACTTGTGTAAGTTAAAGAGTTGGAAAGACTCTCCCCGTACCCTGTGGATACAAATTGCGCTATTTTGAAGCCATATATTTTCTAGATCTTCAAAAATATAAAAGTCCACAAAACGTTCGATGTATTTCCAAAAAGTGTCTCAGCAAATTTTCGTTAACAGTCGCCTACCTTTGTTTCATATTTCTAGGACAAGGGAAAACTTTAAAGCCTTTTATTACCTAGATGTGGACTTCATATAAAAAAATAATAAAGAAACGACAAACGCTTATCTTGTGCGAGACCGTATTTAAGTTTTCTGCCAATTAACATTTGATAAAACTGTGAGAATCCTACTAATATTATAAACGCGAAAGTTTGTGAGGATGGATATTTGTAACTCTTTCACGCAAAAATTACTAAACGGTTTTTGATGAAACTTTACAGTAATATAACTTATACATCAGAATAACACATAGGCTACTATTTATCCGGATACCACGCGGGCGCAGCCGTGGGCAGAAACTAAGACTCGTATATAGGCCAATGACATTGAGTCTTGGCCCAGTTTACATGTAAACACTAGAACCAACAATTTCCCAATGCAAGCTCCATTTTGCTATGATGATACGCAATTTTCTGTTTTCTACTTTCCATAAGAAATATTGCTTATTTAACTTATGAGTGGACAGTGGATTGCAGCCATCATTTTGATTGATCATTTCAGTTTATATTTTTTTATTATGTTCTTGCGAACTGATTTAATATTCTGTTTTGCACGTGCGCGTGTGATTTTCTTGAAAATCGAAGAACTTTTATCTTCAACTTTCATAATTAAGTTATCTAACAGAGTTATTTTGGTTATAAAAAGCCCGAAAATCATTATACGTACGCAGATGCTACGTATGCAGATGCTCGAAGGTACGGTGATCACGTGCAACTGCGATTTGATGTTTTGTGTTTATGCTATTTAGTTATTTACATTATACTTCCGAACCCGTCTTACACTTTACTGTTTATTATTGTATAATATTTTCTTCTTTTACCAGAACCTTTTTTATATGTATATGTATGTTAAATCCAACATAATAATGTCGTTTACACTTTTCTGAACGAGCCAAATGAGGTTGCGAAGAATTCAATGCTTAAGAAATGATTATTAAATTGTTTCATTATTATATGCAATGGTGCTTGCTCACTATCGTTCTTTAGTATATAATATTGTATGTAAAACATGAAACCTTCTGTAAGATATTTGAAGATCGATCAATTTAGTCATATTTGGATGTAATAAAATAAAAAAACGCTTAAGTTATTCCCTATGACGGACATCCTCAAATATATAATCAGTGCGTAGACCTTTGAGGATAAAAAGTAGAAGGTATTTAGATGTACATCTTAATATCAAATTGTTGGTTCAAAGGCATGTCGGTTTCTTAAGAAAAAATTTATAAAATAATGCTGGAGACTTCACACAGCTTTATCTAGCCCCAAAGTAAGCAGAGCTTTTGTTATGGGAACTACATGACTGATATACTTATACTTATACGTATTTTTGCAAATAATTAATAAATAAATAAAATAATGTTGAATATTTTCACCATCTAGCCCCAAAGTAAGCAAAGCTTGTGTGGCTTGTTTGTGCTGTGGAACAACATGACTAATATACTACTTAAATAATTATTTTTTTGTAAATACATATATATTATACATAGAAAACACCCGAGACAAATGAATGCAGGACATAAAAACATTTGTCCCGCAGCGGGTATCGAACCCGCAACCTTCTATATCTCAGACGGACCTTCGCCCACTGCGCCACAGAGGCTATCAAATATGGTATAAAGGTGTTTTCCATGTATACATGGAAAACACCTTTATACCATATTTGACAGCTATATACAATACATATTATACATGGAAAGCACCTAGACAAATTTGTATATCATATAAACATTTGTCCCGCGCTGGGAATCGAACACACAACATTCTGCATCTCGGGCGGGCCTTTGACCACTGCGACACACAGGTGGTCACGAGGAGGAACCGTAACTCGTTTCTATTGAATCCTTGTAATGCATACTTTTACCAAATCATATATAAATAGTCTGCCAGAGCATGTTATACAAGCACCTAGCCTAACGTTATCCAAAACTTAATTAAAATTATGGCACATTGAGAGGGCGTTCTAAAACGTGGAGGACTTTATTTGCAAAATCCGCTAAGTTCAAAATGAGACTGTATTTATTTAAAATCTCAAGCTTACCTGGAGCCTTTACAGGCATTAGTGGAGCTGAAGCCAACACAAAGAGGCCTTTTTGTACAATACAATATATAAAAACGTTATTTTAAAACGGTGTGTTCTCTGTATAATATGTATGTATTTACAAAAAAAAGTATTATATCAGTCATGTAGTTCTCATAACACAAGCTCAGCTTACTTTAGGGCTAGATGATTTTGTGTGAAAAATGTCCAACTAAGCAATAAGCAATTTTGTGAATGGATCATGGATGACTGATAAAACTATTGGACATATTGGGTGATAAACTGGGCTATTGCGGGAGTATATACTTAAGGAATGCTTGCTAGGCTATGTGAGATGAAACGGCACCTGCCAGTTCTGACTCAAATTCAGATTAAATCATAGGCAGGCTTGATGTCCACTAATTTAATTTATAAAAATAAAATAATAAATAATGCTGGACAACCCACACAGCATCATCTAGCCCCAAGCTAAGCAGAGCTTGTGTTATGGGTACTAGATGACTGATATACTTAATACAATACATTACATAGATAGTTTTTTTTTTATTATACATAGAAAATACCCAGAACACCTGGACTATTTATCTGATCGACGTGTATATTTAATTATATACCAATAAATTGATTATTCTGATTATTATTGTAATTATTTTTGTAATTTCTGTACTTGTGGTTATAACTTTGATTTATCTTTTCACACATAAAATTTAATTACGAATCTCGTTTAAGCAGCCGTCACTCTCTCAACTTGATATTTACATAATTCGTCCTACATTATATAGAAGTAAAATCTGGTCACATACCACACTACGGGTCGCACAGCAGGTTAGGTTTCATTGATGATTCCACTTTCATACAGGTTTCTTATTATACTGTCTAATGGTGATAATGGTTGTAAAACTTTTGTATGCTTTTAAGTAGGCATGGATTTAGTTCGTTTAGTTGTGATATTGGTAATTCATACCTTGCGGAATATCAGTGACTAACCATTAAAGGAACGTGAGGTCATGATAATAAAAAAATAAAGTGTTTTCTGGGTAATTTAGGATCCCTTATAATAATTATTTTAAAATAAAAAAATGGGGAGAAGGATATGATTTTTGGTGGTATCTATATTACCATGGTCCGTATAGAACTTTTTGAAAGTGGTTGGTGGTGTAAAAATGTTTGTCAATTATGGACTTTTTATATTTTTAGACTAGTTGTTCAACCTGACTATGAGGATGGAATTAAATATTTACATGATTTTCTGAGTTTTGTATATACCTAACTGCTTGTTTAGAACAAGCACAGTTAGGTACGAGTATATACAAAACTCAGAATAACCTAACGCTATTTTTATTGTTTACTTAAGGTAAATAGAAAAAAAAAACATTTCGTCGCAAACGTTGCATAATAGAAAACAAACAGACAATACACACACAGGATTTACAAAAACAATACAAACAAACCAGCAATAAAACTATTTATGTGCCTCCCGATACCTACCTACCAATAAGAGGGTGCCTTCACCCCCATCACCATGGTTCTGGGCCACCGGAGGGAAAAAGGAGAGTAGGGGGAAAAAAAAAGTGGGGGGGGGGCTGCGGCGCTCGGCGTGTGATACTGAGAGCCGCAGAAGTGAGGATAACAGTCCACCATATCATTACATCTTGATTGGTGAACCGTATCCGTGCAACCGGGTCTACCTACCAATATGCAACAACGCAAATTGGCGTAAATAATATATTTTAATCATATTATTTGTTTAATAAACATGTTATTATTGGATGATGGAGGGGATCATCACGGGACATTTTGATCTTAATCACCATCTCCTTAAGACAGGGGCCACAGACAGTGGACTCTGTCGAGGTTGTCTCCAGGTTGAAGAGACTGTGGAGCATGTGGTAATACACTGCACCGCCACAAATGAAGTCAGGTCGAAGACGGGACTACACGAGCTCATCAACTCATGTTCTCCCTCATCATTAACTGACAAGAGGTCAGGGATACTGGAACACTGCTGTCATCAACCCAGAGTCTTTTTAAGTATCAAAAACCATTCAAGTACATATAGTTTTCTATATTTTATTTAAAAACTGTTGTTTGACAAATTAAAATGTTGTCAAACAACAGTTTTTATTTTGTCCATCAAATAAGGTGGTGATGTACATGACTTTTATTTGTTTAAGGGTCCGCGTTTAAACTTATGTTAGGCAAAGACTTTGGGATGTTTTAGGGATATATTTCCATAAAAAAATGCCACCTGAGATCTTAGTACCATGTGCAAATTATCTTATGTCTATTCCTGTTTTCAAACTGAGTAAAAATTCAGTTTTGAACAAACCTTGTTTATTATTTCCATTCTTTCTTTCAAAGCTCTGAATTTAAAAATTATAAAAAATAAGATATGTACAGATATACCTACTTTAGGACAAATACCTTATAACCATTTCTTTAGTTATATAAGTTTAGTTTTGTATAATTTTACTAATGTTATTTATTGTTTATAGGTTACTTTCTCAACAATATTTGCATGTTGTCTTCACATATAACTATAATCACGCCATAATCGGTGTTTGTTTTAGTAACGTAATTTAAATTATTTTGATATATGTACATTATGTTGGTGATCGTTCAAATAAATATATATACTTTTATGTAAGACATACCTACAATTTATTCTACGCTAGAAAACCGAAATACTCCAAGATACAGGCTATGCCTTTTTTTGGACCCACAGCTTTAACCATAACTAATATATTTTATAGGCGCTAACGTTCTTGCTATTCTTTTATTCTATTGAAAATAAGTGTGTATACAGTGTTTACACTGTGTCTTATTCTTAAATAATTTTATTGTTATTATTATTTTAAGAAAAGGTTTTTGGACAAGTATAAAAATTAGATGCAAGATTGAGAATTTAGTTTTTCATGCGGTATGATAAAACATACCATACAAAATGGTATGTTTCATCCACCTTCGACATTTTTCAGTAAAAATTAGAAAGGTCATCTGAATTGGTATGAACTTAAAACCGTTATTTTTAGTAGATACATCACAAGTATATAGTTCAAGCGCGAATGGGATAGTTGGAAGAGGAAGGCATCGGCGAACGTACTCTGACCAAATTGGAGACATTCTAGAGAAAGGCCAGGTCAGAAGAACACTAAACCGCCGAGCTTGTATGAAGAATTTGATTAGGATGAAAGAAGTATGCCAGGATCGTAGCAAGTGGAAATCCTTGGTCTCTGCCTTCTCCTTCGGGAAACAGGTGTGACTATATGTATATATGTATGTACACCACAAATGATAAATGAACTCAATAGATCGGGAAAATGAAAGTAAGGCTTATTAAATCCATTTGTTGCGTTGAGTTCGATATTAGATTCTAATAATAGCATCTCGAATTGACATGTTACTTTTTTTTAGATGCCAATTATACTGCTTATTGTCGATTTCTAACGGGTCGATGGATCAATGTCAGATCTACGTAACAGTAAGTGTAAATAGCTTTCGTTTTAGGTTACTCAACGTTATTCTTATAAGAGGTTTTTGCCTACCATATTAGAGTTTCCACAGAGCTAGGCCACAGATTGCAACTCGTGGAGTGTAGTCAATTGTGATGAGGCCTGAATATATTTGATAGCTTACAAGAGGACATTTACGAGCATATAACTCTTGAATCGTCTTTTAAAGATTCAAAAGCCCACAATTTTTCAGAATGAAATGAAATGAAATGTCGTATCAATCAACCCCTCTCCCCTGCCTCATGTTGTAAATCAGAATTACACCTTGCCTTGCTTCACTCGCCAATAATCTCTTTATTTCTATCTTTTAGTTTCAGCTCTTACGGCTCAAAACAATAAAGCAAGCAAAGAAGCGTTAGAGTATTTTTAACTGACGTTTCGCTTTGCTCGTTTTATTTCGGACATTTCGCATAAAAAATGCTGGCAACAAGAATCCAATTAATTAATATAATTATAATGTATTATAATTTAAACTTGGAAGCTTTTGCACAAATTTCACAATTCAAACTCAGTTATATAAAAATATATATATGTATATATTTGACACTTGCTCGCGATTTGTAGGTAGCTATTATTCCACGTTCCAGGTTGCAAGCCTATCGCCGCTTGTTCGAACTCTAACTTATAACGTTTATATTATGATCCTTGTGATTTCAATCAATAAAGTCCTTTTGACTTTAACGTTTACTGATGGGATATGCCTTTTAATTTTAGATTCTAGGACAAGACGATTTCACTCAGTTATACCAAAAAATCAGGTTATTATTTTCTCAAGGAACTAATAGTTACTTTCTAATGTTTATCAGTGAAGAATCTACCCTGCAGTTTCACAAAGGGTGTTTCGAAAGTGAGACATAGCCTAGACTCAAATACGGCTATCTTTCTAAAGATTACTTTAAAGTACACACTTTGGGAGGTCTTATCTTTGATCGTGTAATATAAAACTTCATACAGTGAGTATAACTTTTTAGCAGGAAATGGGCGGTTTTATCGCTTAAATGAGCTTGCTTTAAGTGTGTTTCGAGATTGATGATTAGAATAAAAACATGAATTACATGTGAATAAATGATAAACGAAAGCAAGTAAATTTATATGTGAGATGTACTCAAGTTTTTTTTACCACACCAATGCTTTAAACAAATCAAGGTATTTTTAAAACCCGGTACAGGCAATAAACTAAGTGATAGGTTAACGAAAGACTCAATAAAGACTACAATAATGAGACCCGTAAATAAAAACTTGCAACTAAAAGTATATAATTTATTTTAATGGCAATAAGTTAAATAAATAATAAATTAAGTCTTTGTACAATAGCATTGAGGTTTCTTTTGGTATCTACTTCCTGGAATATCCATTGTAGGCCAAGTTTTGCGCTTCATCCAGGTTCTTGTTCCAATCGGAACCATAGCTGGAGTATCCTCCACCACCGTGCCCATGGGAGTCATGGGAAACGTGTTCCACGTGGACTGGGTGGTGAGATTCGTGGTGATGCGCGTGGGGTACCACCTCATACGTGGTTTTTGTTTGGTCTTGCTTCAGGCACCAGGCAACAAAGAGGATACCAGCTAGAACCAAAGCGATCTTCGCTGTAGCCAGGGCTTTGAGGGCGATCAACTTCACAATGAAGAGTTTTCCGAAGAGGATTTTCGCAGCTAGGAGTCCGATGATGCCTCCCATGCCTCCTTTTTTCTTGCCACGGCCTGTTAACAAAATAACAAAATTAGTAAACAAACACCAATAAAATGACCAAGTCCTGGATTTTAGATATTAGATTTCATTTATTTCACCATAATTATAACATTGGTTGTTATAAAAGGCAAGTCAATTCCGTTTACATATTTAGTTTCAAAATTATACATTAATTACGAGTACAAAGAAAATAACGGTACAACTGTTATTAAAGAGCTTTAGCTAAAGAGAGCAGAGCAGAGCAAAATTAAAATAAAATATGTCCTTGCTTCACTCGCTCGCTCATTAACTTAGATTTGGTGTAATTGATTTGTGAGTATCAGAAACTACAGAACCTGACCACACTTTCAAAAGATTGCTTCCTAATGATATATCATAAACAACATCTGCTAACTGTTAGTTAGCAGATAAATTTGAATAACTTTGAATATCATTTAAAATCTAGTTTTGATGATCCTTATCTTTTACTTACTACTTTTCACTTCCTACTTTTTATCACAGAAAAATAAATGTAGGTCAAATACTCGTATCATAAATTTGAAGGTTTTGTTTAGATGTTATTGGCTGCGCTAGTGAAGCCAGTAGCGGATGCTAGTTGGAAACTAAATATGAAATATGTGCACTTGCCCAGCGTAATTGGAAACCTATCAACATGATTACGAGTAATTTCTCTTACACTTTCTACAAACACTAGCTAATGAGCATAGGATTAATATTGACAATTTACGTCTTATGATTATGGTAATGTAGGTAAGTAGCCGAAACGAGAGGATGAAGATTCTATTCTCGTAAAGATCGGTAGAAATTTTGTAATTATTATTAAATTAAAGAACTTGGACGAAATTATATTTACCAAAAATATTTTGATCTTGGGCCTATACTTAGGCCTTACAACGTTGTGATAAGACGTCTTACTAAAGTCGAGGATGTAGGTATACGGATTGCGAGGATCAAGTGGAGATGGGCAAGGTGCTTGGCAAGGCGGGGTGATCACAGATGGACCAAAGCAGTCACGGAATGGTGTCCAAGAGGTATATTGCGGCCTCAAGGTAGACCTGCCCGAGGTCAGACGACCTTATGAGGACAGTGTTGGTAAACAGTAGATCCGGTTGGCACAAGATCGCCAAGAGTAGAGTAATAGGGAAGACGCCTTTACTCAGCAATATCTATTAAAGATTGATAGATAGGCCAAATACAACAGTAGGTGCCGATGAGCAGATTGTATGATCTGCAAATATTTGTCTCGGGTATTTTCAATGTATGATTTGTATGTATTTATAAAAAAAGTATATAAATATCAGTCATGTAGTTCCCATAATACAAGCTCTGCAAAAATTTAGCAACTTTTTCAATTATGTAATTTTAAATAATTGTTTGTCTACCAAACATCTACACGGTTTTAATATATTTAGATATTATTATGTGACATAATCACAAGCGTAGCGATAAACTCAAAATCCCTGACTTAATTATATACAGTTTTTAATGAAAGTCACATTCAAGCCAAGAAAGTGTTAGGAAAAATTTGTAAAAAATTTACCTTCATCGAGAGACCTTTGTAGGGTCTCCTTATCGGCTTCGTTCATCTTGACCTCAATAGCATGCGTTTCGAAAAAGCTGACTACGCCATCTAGCAGCCTGTAGTTCAACTAGAAATAATAAAATTTGGTTCATTAAGGATGTTCTCTGTGAGAAGTGGCTTAAAATGGACGTCAATGATACTCTCGTGGTTAGTTTAACCCTTAATTTGCTGTCGATTTTCCTATTATTTTCTCAACAGACTGAAAAACAATATGTATTTACAGAGACCAAATAATTACGTTGTTTGTTAACATTTCTTATGAAACCAAAGTACCTAATTGTTGAGTGAAAAATTAAGGAAGGTTCTTAATTCGAGGAAATGTTTTTTAGGGTCTAACTTAAATGGTTTTATCGTCCATGGAATAATGGCTGTATAGTTTTATGAAAATATTATCTAGATTTCATAATCGGTTTTCTTTTGAAAATGCCAACTAGCTGAACATGGCTTTATCAGATCTATACTAAGTCCACATATTCATAAGAATTTTAAATAGTTGGTAGTCAGAGGCACGTCCAAACATTATCATTCGGCACATGCCCCAGTAAAATGTAGATTATATTTTGTTGAAGTACTCAAAATAATTCATTATAGTCCGTTTGATTTACTTGAAAATAAATACCTCAGCGTCTCTTGCTGTAGGGTCCACTGGAAGAACATCAAGCTTCTTCCCAGCCCGCTTTTCAGGCTCTCCTTTGAGAATGACTCCATCAACGATGGTGATGCTTCGAGTAGAACGAGCATTGTCCACTATTTTGAGGAGTTTTTCCTGTAAAAATATAAATCATAGTTAACAGTCAGAGTCAGCTGGTAGCAATTTATTGATCTAATAAAATTTAATCATTTTTTAAATAAAGTGTTTGAAATTTTTCTAAACCTTCGATGGTACAAAAATATATTTTTTCTATTCTATATATCAAAAGGTTTAAATAGATTCACCATTTTGCCCAGCACATTTTCAGTAACTGTTTTGAATTATCATGCTTGATAATATAAGCCTTTCTTCTATGACAAAACATTTTTTCATTAGATAATATTATTGAATAATTCCGTGTAACTTTAGTGTTGTACCAATAAAAGTATTTTAAATGTTTTCATTTATTGTTGAATATGTTGTTAAACAAAGCATTTTTCTTTCCTTAAATAATTCATTATCGTAAACAAAATCAAACAACAGAAGATTGTTTAATTCTGTAGACACCGTGATGACTTTAAACGTTCCTTGGATATTTTTTTCATCATCTCTTTCTGGCGACTCTGATCAAAAACCTAAAAGGTAGTATCAATATGTAAACCAAAGGTCACTACACGAAAGAGAACTAACCAAAACACAAATTTACTAGGTTGGGAGTTAGTGCTAAAGTAGGTACCTACCCTCACTATTTTTAACGGTACATACATTACGACAGAATTGTACATGTACAAGTCTACCCACTTGTACTATTATATAATAATACCTTGTTAGATAGGTGTATCTACTTACGTTTGTAAAATAATTAGTAAATCTTTCTCACTTAATTTAAGTATCGTTTTTGAATAAAGTTTTAATTGAATTAGAGGTCTGATTAAATTATATAACTTTTACTTAACAACGGGATATTTACCATGATTTGTTTCAGAAGTTAGACCTATAGAATTGAAATTATCGTAGTTTGATATCATTTTAGGATATTATTATTATAATTTTAGCTGGTGAAAATGAATAGAATGTTAACAGAATATTACGTGGTAAAATCGTAATAATATCCCAAACTGAACAGAACCTTTTGCAAGGGTAAGAACCCTTCGGTCACTACACTTCACTTTCACAATAATACTACCCAAATAATCACCTTTACACATATGAAGTAATCCCCATTGCAATCCTTCACGAAGCTGATCGCTGTTTCCAATGTCTTGTCATTTTCCGCAGACACGAATCCAACAGCTAATAATATTAAAATAAACTTCATTTTTTGTGTTATTATTTTCACTTATTATTCCGTCAGTGTCTGGTTTAGTTTGGCGGACTGGTCGGTTGGCTTTAGAGTTTTATCTGTACCCCCCACCGCTTACCTTCTCTGTGGAAAGATGAAATTTTATTCACTTTAGATCCTAAGGCTTAGGATTATGTTTTTGTGTAAACAGTATTATAGATTGTGTAAATAATAGAAAATGATTCGGTAATTATTTGATGTAATCCCGTGTTCGTAGCTCGGTTTTACATACATCAGACGTAATTTATTAATTTTAACTTAAAAGAAAACAAATTAATGAAACAAAATGTGTAATATTTGTATCAAATATTATTAGCAGAATTCTAGCTAAGACTAGCATTTATTATTTTAAGCTTAGTCTAGAATTTGCAACTGATCATTTATCCCATAAATATTATAAACGCAAAAAATTGTGAGGATGGATGTTTGTTACTCTTTTACGCACAAACTATTGAACGGATCTTGATGAAACTTTACAGTCATATAGCTTATACATCAGAATAACACACAAGCTACTTTTTATTTGGGTACCACGCGGGTGAAGCTGTGGACAGAAGCTAGTAATTACCTATTTAGGTGTGTAATTTTGACAGAACGCAAAAGGAGGCATTTTAATTCATAAATTTTGCTCATTAAAACTCAGTGTGTCTTGTTCAAATATTACTTGAATCAAATTAAGACCCGCGCAAATTCATTCAGATGTTGGTGGGAGAAGTATTTATATGTAGTGGTCCACACTGACGCAAACTTATTTCACAAACATTAGTCTTGCCCCTAACTAGGATACTAGTACATCTGCAGAGCATGCAAATATTTGTCCTGTAACATGAATTGAACCCACTCCACTTCCGTCTCAGCCACTAACCCGCCGCGCAACCAGGCTCATCATAAAATAATTTCAAAGCTTTCAAATAATTGAATACTCACCCTCTTTACCACCAGTAAGATCACCATAAATGTACGTATTGTGGTACCACAGTACTCGTAGATCCTGATACCCACGACACAGGTAATAGGGTAATAGTCTAGGGTCAGGACAATATACTTGTATGTTGGTATAGTATTGGCCCTAATGCATACCAAAGAACATAAATGACCAATCAGCCTTTTTGAACATATAAGTCGTGAGGCAAATTCACTACTAGACCAATTATTGTACACCAGCATAATCTTACACAAAAATAAGTCATCAATCGAATGATATAGGGCATAATAATGCATAATTTTGTCTCCTCTACAAATAACTGCCGTTATATGAATGTAGCCGCTTTAAGGAAACGTTTCTTTGTACAAGACTATGACAAATTATTTAATACCAACTACTCTTACAAAACATTCATCACCTGTTACAATTTTGCCGCCAATTTATACACATAATAACAGCATAGAAAGTAAGTAATTAAAACAATTACTATGAGTGTAATCTGCTGTGAGGAAAAGAGATAGGTAGGCTAATAGATGACGTGAGGGAAGGAGACGAATCTATCGATATCGAAAGTTGAGATGTAGATGACATGGGACTAATATCTGTGTTTATAGTTTGCGATATTTTCTAGCTATGAGTTACATTTTTTTTCCATTAGTAGATCTTTTTCAAGATAAATTAATTAGCACATCTGTATTAAATTATTATTTCAAAAAGAGTAGGTACCTACCTTATAAGTAGAATTTTAATTTGATCTGCTGGCGTATGTTCTGTAGATGTAAGTTCAAATGTTTCGTATGAGCTTGTAATATGTGTATCTAGATATAATAATACATTTGGTTTAGGATAAATATATTATTTAAATAATTATATAAATAATATATTTTAATGTTTAATTTGTATTTTACGTTCATACTCTATACAATTCTATATATTTCAGTAAGGCAATAGCACCGGCCCCTTATTTTACACAGTTAGTTCTCTCTATCTAAAGGTTGTCTGGATGAAATCGATTTTAGTGAACAGACCGCTCATTGTGTTTTCTTTTGTTGTCTTTGTTTTTGTATGCTGTACTATATAATTGTGTTATCTATACAGGATGTCCCGGAATGTGTATATAATGCCGGAAGGATGTCATTGACACCGTGGTAGGGAATATTATTTGTTCTACGACTTTTTGGATTTCCATGTTTTTCATTCATGAAATGACCATCAAAGTTTCCATACTACCTGCTCTTAGCACATCCCTAAAATCAACAAAACAGCTGTTTAGTTGACTTTGAGTGTGACGTCACAAGAGGTCATTGTCACCACGGACCTCCTTCCGGCATTATATACACATTCCGGGACGCCCTGTATAATTAAGTAAAAACTTTTAGGATTATAATCCTTCGCTTATTCTTTTTTTATGAGTTTATAATTGTTTTACTAATTACTCAAACTCAAAAGTAATTAAATTATATTTTTACAATCATAAAACAAGCATTAAGTAATATGAAGCGCGTTGATGTCTTTTGAATGAAAAACATTAACTCGGAACTAAAAAAAATATATGAAGAACTTTACTGTAGTCAGAATTAGTAAGCAGAAACTTAAGACCGTTGTATTTTATTATTATGTAAGACTCTCATTTATATTTTATCTCAAACTCGAATGGCGTGAAAAATTACCACCAGTTTTTTACAAGGTTTTTTTAAAACTATGTAACTGTTAAACAAGTTATGGCTAGATGCAAGATAGACGTATATTTAAAGTTTATTTCAACTAACTAGGTTGTACGAAAACAATGATACATCTTCCACTCAACTTGTAAAACGCGATTCAAATAGATTCCACTAATAAGTAGTAACTGTCTAGCTTAGTTAATTTATTTATTTTTATTAATATAAACAAATATAAATTATTGTAAAAATGTACTAAGGGAGGACTTAATTGCTATACAGCATTTTCTAACAGTCATCCTTAACCGTTTGAAACAGAGGTTGGCGTGCAAAAATACTAACTTATAATAAACAAGTCTTAGCTTATTAGTCTTAGTCTAAACTTAGTTATTTAATACCTACTTACTATTAAATGAGTAAAAACCTATTGACTTTAACAAAAACAATGAAAGAAGATAAAATAATATTATACGAAACACAAAACGACGACCGACGTGGCGCGGTGGGCGAAGATCCACCTGCGACACAGATGGTTGCGGTTTCGATTCCCGCCCTGGGACAAATGTTTGTACGATCTGCAAATTTTTGTTCTGGGTGTTCTGGGTATTTTTTTATGTATAATAAAAAAATATTTATCTATGTAATGTATTGTATTAAGTATATAAGTCCTCTAGTACCCATAACACAAGCTCTGCTTAGCTTGGGGCTAGATGATGCTGTGTGGATTGTCCAGCATTATTTATTTATTTAAAAGAATGAAAGAAAGAAAATATTTATTTAGCACAACATAAATATATATATATATATATATATATATATACAACAAATTTTGAAAGTTAGGATGGTGGGATAATTTGTGAGAATACCTAATACTAATAATTTATAAGTTTGACTTATAACTGAAACAGAAATGCCCCACGCACCTTACTGCTACTTACTGCTTACAATGCTTTCCTTACTGCTTACAATAATATGAATGTTATTAAAAGATTTTTATCTTTAACTTGTAAAGATAAAAACGCCCAAGTGTGACACAGCTGAGAATCATATATATATCCAACAGTCACACATAAAGTCCCTTTACCGTTAGTATCGAAACTACGAGTACCATATTAACTCAGTAACACAGTACCCGGAACGAATATCTGCAGAGTATACAATCATTTGTCCCGCATATGGAATCAAACCCACATGCGCTAAGCCAGCTGTTGCATCTCTACTGGCTAAGCGCCCGCCCACTTCACAATCCTACTTCTATTATAAATGTGAAAGGATGTTTATGAGGATGGATGTTTGTTACTCTTTCAAGCAAAAACCACTGAACGTATTTTGGTGAAACTTAATAGGAATATAGCTTACTAGCTTCTGCCCACGGCTTCGCTCGCGTGGTACCTGGATAAAAAGTAGCCTATGTGCTATTCTGATGTATAAGCTAAATTACTGTAAAGTTTCATTAAAATCTGTTCAGTAGTTTTTGCGTGAAAGAGTAACAAACATCCATCCTCACAAACTTTCGCGTTTATAATATTAGTAGTATACATCAGAATAACACATAGGCTACTTTTTACTTTACCGGGTACTGCGTAACAAACCCGTGGGCAGAACCTAGTGGTTTTATTAATACATAGAACAACTTTTACTCATAATCGGGTCGTGAGTTGTAAAGGAGTCTCGAGCAGTATGGTCAAATCTTAAAGTCATCGTTGACACGACATTATTTAGTAGAACCGGACTTTCATTTTCCATGGGTGCTTTCAATGTTGAAGAAATGTTTGAATTCCTAAAATTACTAAGAAGAAAGTTAGGCTATTATTTTATTTAGTTACTTCATCATCAACATCAACCAATTATTATCCTCTTCTGGACATTTTATTCGAAAAAAAGAAAATTAAAAATGTACGGTGACTTAATATATTATTTTAATATGGTTTATACAATTTGCCTTCAAATAACCCAATATGAATGCCAAAGCTTATAAACATAAGCATAGTTTGAAAACTCAAACCTGGTCGTGTGTCATTAGAACGTGCTCAAAACGGTGAAGGAAAACATCGAACATACCTGTTACCTGGGCATGTGCCAAATATATTGTTTGGACGTACTTCTGAATACTTAATTATGCTAATTATCATTAAGTTCGTTGCATCTTTATCCAATACAATAAAATATTTTATTTCCATATTTCTAATCAAAAAATCCTACTAATCTATCCTAATATTATAATGCGAAAGTTTGTGATGTTTGTTACTCTTTCACGCAATAACTACTGAACGGATTTTGATGAAACTTTACAGTAATATAGCATATGCATCAGAATAACACATAGGCTACTTTTTATCTGGGTACCACGCGGGTGAAGCTGCGGGCAGAAGCTAGTAGTTGCATAGTTTCCTCCAGTTTTCAAATTAGATTTAAATATTCATATGGACTAGAAGATGTCGGTGTGGTTTGTGTTGATCTCAGTGTGCTGAGCATTATATATTTCGTAAAAAGATAATATCCGTTATTGATTATCGTTTCTGTTACATCCTACTAATATTTTAAATGTGAAAGTTTGAATGTTTATTGCTAAAGATTTCTGTAACAGCTAATTCGATTTGTCAACTTTGAAACTAGTAACAGGTATTGTTTGTGATCTTTCTTTATGTTCCTTGTGTTTTTTTAATTAAAGCTTATTGATTTTGACTAGAATAATACATGATATACTTTTTACAAGTACCACAAGGCAAGTACAGGTACGTAACGGAATACCCAGGACAATATGGCGAGAGGATATGGATGCATTCCAACCATAGTCATTTGATTTTGTATTGGTCAACGATCTGTGAAAAGTAAAGGAAGAGGTAAAGGAAAAATATAAAATGTATGTTAAATGACGAAGAAAGTTTGTTTTCTGTAAAGAATTAACGCACTGATTTGAGATGAATCAGCGAATTTACTCAAAATAATAGTAATCGTACTTAATTGATAAGTACACACAATTTCAACGTGACCATTGTTTTATGGAATGATAGAAAACTACCGTAACTTTCGTTTTTACGATGAAAAGTAACAAATAAATGATTACGAACTTAGTAAGCTTTAGAGGTTCCAGTCACAAACTCATACGATTTATCATTTTTAACTATTCCCGGTGGTGTATTTCATAACTACACCCAAGCATCGGGCCTTCTCCATTTATGAGCCCACACAGATCAAATAAATCCGAGCAGTGTATCTTCAGGCGATAAATAGATTTATTGTGAAATGCCAGTCTAAAAACATCAAAATACTAATACTGTTCCGTACAAAGCTTGGATTAAATGTGGACCTCATAAAAGAGGTATAATTTTTTATTGTGAAACCCCGGTTATAAACTTCTAATCCAAATACTGTTCTGTATAAAGCTCAGATTATCTCCGAACTACATAACAATCATGCGTCGAAAGCCTAGTAAATAAAAACTATGTCTATGGCATATTGCCTTGCCCAAAATGCTGTCGTATATTCTCTAACAAGATTGGTTACATCATACACCATGGAGCAAATGGTAGAACATTAGAGTTAAATAAGCCTGTCCAGTCCACACAGTTGCTGTAGCAGGAAGCAGCTAGGGCGACATCATCATTGTAATAAATCCAAGCAGTACACCAGACGCAGTTCTGCATACCACTCGGTATTATCTCTTTCTCGGGGAGCCCTTAAATAACACAATTATCTTTAGCTACCAATTAACATATCTCTCTCAATGCCTACCTACTTATTACTCATGTTTTTGTTGTACACTTTTCGGTTCCAATAATATTAATAAAACTTTGAAAACCTATAATATAATATAACGCTGGACATTTATAATATAACCCAAACTAAGCAGAGCTTTTATCATGGGAACTACATGACTGTTATACTACTAATATACTTTTTTTTCATAAATACATACATATTATACACAGAAAAATACACAGACCCGAGACAAATATTTTCAGATCATACAAACATACGTCCCGCGGCGGAAATCGAAACCATCTGCGTCTCAGGCGAGCTTTCGGCCACTGCTCCGCAGAGAGCGTCACCTAGTGTCCAGACAAACCTAAAATAAGTTTGAATATACTACTAACTTACAGTCAGTTTGTTAAAAAATAACTTCATATTTTGGTCAATTGAGTCGTGTACCGACTGACCCCTCTCGATGCATAGTAAGTAGCAAAGAGATTTCGAAGTAAAAGTAGCTATGTTCCTGGCTACAACATAACAATCAATTTTCAATAAAAAATGACACCCATTGGTTATAAAATTATGAAGTCGCCTCTCTCCATAATTGTAGTTCATTGAATGAATTACAATCCATTAACGCATCACGTATCGCTATACTTACAGTGTAGCAAGAGCAGTGGGTAAACACAAGTTTTCAAAAATACATAAACTGACTTACTGACTAACAAAAAAATAACACACGGCCTAATCCATAGCAAGCAGTGATCTGAATTTTTTAAAGAAAATTCGATTTCCTAAGTGCATATTGAAATAAATTTTCAATAATCTACTTTACTCTTAAAGAAGATTATCGAAAATTTATTTCATATTATTGAGTATAAAGTTTTGTTCATAAGTTACCGAGTTATACATCCATGAAAGCCAATCGGGTCTCGATAGAGACGTCTGTCTCATGGTAAGGTTTATTTCTGATCTAAACATTGATAGACACCGCCATCTACAATTTTACACAGGCAATGTTGGGTATAATCTGTAATTCATGGCTCAATCTCAAAAAGCAACTAGTCGATTTTAATGATACTTTATAACCGGATACCATGCGAGCAAATCTACGGGCAGGATGTAGTTATTTTTTTGTCAAGACACGTATTTATCTTAACAAGAAACCATTTATTTGTAAACAATAACATTGTAAAGTTGGTACTACACTAAATTATTCTGTGGTCAAAATTGCGAGTTTGCTTTGAATATTTATAATGATTGCAAAAGATCTATGCACTATATGCTTGGACGTAGGGGACATCGATCTTTTATTAATAACTTGTTAATATTCATTGCGAAAACGGAAGTTTGTTTATAACCATGACACTGGTTCTGTTTTGGTCAACCTGCGTTGCCTACAAAGTTTAGAAAATTGTTTGATTTTCTACTATTTTGTCTGTTAGTATAACTTTTTATAGTTTTTTTGGGGTCCTCAGCCAAAACGTGAAAACTGAACTCTTATTTATTTGTCATATCTATCTGTATGCTTGTGTCACTTAGTTTTAAACGTATCGAAACACAATTGGATATTCATACATGTTTTCCTAAACCAATAACACAAATCAAAAAATAAAATACATATATGGAATACTTTTTCGCGCATTCCATACATATATAAAGTGGGGGATGATTTTCCTTTACTGTACTCCCCTTTGTCTCCACAAATAGTCCTATAAATATCTTTAAGGTTTCATGAACTGTCAGAGTAGGCAGCTAACTGTGTCCACCTCCTCTAACTTTTAACCTTGAACCTACACTAAAAGTATGAAACAAAGTTAAGCGAGTAGAATTTTATAAGAACTACCGACGAAATTTAGGTACTCCAACCGATTTCCAATGACGACGAGTTATAAAGTGAAGACCGTGTGTTTTTAAATGTAGTGTGAAGCTATCGCTAGGAGGGGGGCCCCTGCTAGCGATAACATAAGAGAGGCGGCTGTCAGACAGTTGATAAAAAGAACCGAGCACCGGACTCAACGATGTGTATTGGGAGATGCCTATAACCAAGTACTGGACTAATGTGGACTGATTATTATGATGCTGATGATTCCTATGATAAAATAAGGAGTTATAAAGCAACTTCGGAACCCTAACATAGCGTGTCTGGACACGTCTTGGACACCTTATTTTAACTACTACCTATTAACGATATGACCTAAATTTTTACTCTGTTCTTGTAATTGAAGCTATTTTCAAGGTTTATAGGAATGCTGGGGAAAGCTCACAATTATAAAAGCTTACCTGCGGCTGACCGCTACTAGTGATGTCCTATCGGTGTCAGTCCAGTTTCAAGGGTATGTGTGCTGGTAAAATTACAGGCACGAGACTTTCACCCGTTATGTCTCAAGCGTCCATCGGTTACGGTAATCGCTTACCAACCGCTTTTTTCCACCTTAATTGTAAAAAAACAAATTAATTAAAAAATATTGATTAGTTATCAGTTGCCAGATCTAAGACTCGTTGAAATAAGTATAAAGTAAAAAAAAATAAGTAAACACAGTCCCTGTGTTCCCTGATGGCGGACATCCCTAAATACATGCTCAGTGTATATATATTTGAGGATATCAAGTAGCTCGTCAGAGGAGTAGGTAGTCAGAGGCACGGCGAAACTTTTAATATGAGTGAGTACCATGAGTAAACTGGTAAACTCTGTGCTAGGTAATTTTAACCTGAGACTAAAGTGATAATAAAGTCATACATATCAGTCATGTTTATTTCATTTCATTTTGTCATTTTCTGTCACTTTGAAATTTCGAGTCACTTTTGTAATTTTTATTCCTCAAAATCAGCAACAGGTCTCCTTGTTATTAAATATTTTTTTTATATATTATCAAGTCTTCAATAACCAAGACCAACACAAGACCAACACCCCAACACTATCAAAGCACCAATCATTGATCCACTTGCACATAGCTCGGAATTGAGGGGTAATTAGAAATCACCAGAAAGCTGTGGGAAGCTGATAGAATGTAGGGTAAACGCATTAAAATGTTATCTCCAGGTCAACGTCTCCAATCAAATAAGGAGTTCCTTGACCTTTTTGAATATCCTCTTGATTTATTGGAGTCGGGCTCAATTGCCTTTAATATTATCAGGGTTGACTCATTCGGCAATAGACCAAAGAGCATATTGCACCAGTCGAAATTGCCAGATCAACAAATTGGCGATAGCGGAGCATCTGCCTCAGATTCAGAACCAAATTACTGGAATGAGCTTTACGATCAAAAGGTGATATCTAGCAAACGCCAATGTTATTAGAGAATGGTTCGTGAAGTGATTGAAATCAAAAAGTACCCAATTTTCAAATGAGAAGACGGTTATAGACTCTTGGCGTCTTGGAATTCCGTGATCAACAGGTGTTCGCGTTGCGATCCGATTTTGCAGGACGGTGATACGGTTAGTGTAGTGTGTCGTAATGTGAATATGGACTTTTCTGAATCTTCAGATGAAATGAGGGGTATTGCGGCTACTGCCTTTATTTCTCGATGATAGCTCCATATACTCCAGTAAAACCTTGACCAAAGACTGTTGCAACACTAAAGAAACGTTGGGAAAATAAAAAAAGGGAAACGCGATGAATACCCGTACAAAACTTATTATTATGTTAACTGATCGTAAAAAAATATATAATAAATTTCATCCTTTTCGTCTATGTAACTTTATCACGTAGGTATGTAGTTAAATAAGGCAAGAGCAGAGGGAGATTGTGTGAATTATGTTAAGTAAAAGAAAGGAGGGAGACAAAGGAAATGAATGAGTCAACCTTGTTTTATCATCACTAAAGCTGTATGAAAGATCATAAAAAAATAACAAGCTGAGTTTGTTACCTGATTCATCTATGGTTGACCGCGCGCGAAAAGCGGCATAAAACCATTAAAAAAAAATTAAGTCGCGTAATTTTTAAGTTGACGTTTCTATTACGATTTTTGTGATTTCAATGAATAAAAATCTATTGACTTTAACCTATTTTTGATCGATAACTATATGTCTATTTATAAATATCATAGTTTATTGTAACACACAAAACAAGTTAAAACTTTACATCAGGGGTACAATAAGCGGTCTTCTTGGTAAAAGTGATCTCTACCAGTATACTTTTAGATGGACAGGATTTGAACAAATAAGGACGGCAGCGTAAATCTTATGTACGCTGCCGTTCTCAGCAACATAAAAATATTACAGATAAATAAAATACAAATTAAAATACAATATACCAGCTGAATAAATAAATACCTGAAAATTCACGGCAGGCGAGTAGCTTCGACGTAAGAGGTGCAAGTTCGATTCACACTGCGTGACGAATGTTTACATGTTCTGCAGCGAATATAATGTTACATCTGGATGTTATTGCACCACGGTAGTTACTCATAGCTTCTGATACCACAGGGAACCCTAATCCACACTAGTGTTCCCCCACGGTCAGGACTATGTATTCCGCTGGATTGAACCCATATTGAAGAAAACATCAAACAAGCAACCATTAGTTGACCAAAATAAGCTTTTCTTTTTCAAAACAGGTCAAAAACTGAATTTATTTTTACGTCTATCGAAATTCTTAAGTATCTTAGGAATCAAGCACAATCACGTCATACCTACGCGTACACAACATTCATAACTTTCAGTTTCACTGAAACTTTTGCAACAAGTTGGTAATATTACCCCCAAAATTCAGTGAGAGTCGGATGTCCGTAATACTTGAAACCAAAAACTGGTACAGTCATCGCCACGCGCGAAAAATTATGTAAGTAATTGTGCGCACAAAAAAGTTTTATTCTTCCCGTCTACGATCATCGGCGAGTTTAAACACATCGATGAATTATGTTGTGTAAAATACGGGCAGTAGTTCTGTCTAACAAGATACTTTGCCCAAAGTCTTCCAACATGCTTGTGTGCTTAAATAAAATGTGATTTGAATTGCTAGAAATGTTTTTTGTATTGATTATCCATTATTGGGATAAAATATGTTGCATAAAATAATTGAATACAATAATAAAATTGAAAGAATTGCAATAGTATAGTGCTTAACTAATTCTTGCCAAAATTTTGACTATGTTTGAGAAATATTTTCTATAGGCAATCTTTTGATGAGATTTTGGAAATGGATCATTAGTAAATTAGCTTTGATGTTTTTTAAAAAATACAAGATATGCTGAAAATAAATTAATGTCTTTGGAAGTAGCACACATAAATTTTTTTTGCTGTAATTAGGGCTAATTACTATATCAGCTGACTCAGACTTTTTTATATTTGATCGCACCTCTTTTCAGTGACAGGTTTTACTCCAAGGTGCCATGCTCATTAGATTATCTAATGAGCTGATGTAAGCGGTTTCTGTAGTGGGCTGATGGTTTATTAAACATTAATCTTCTACAAATATTTATAACAATCATAAAGTGGATTTAAAAGATGTAGATTCACTTATCAAGCTATCTTAAATCATTCTAAAAATCCAATACCGACATTATTACGCTTACATAAACACAATAAAAATATATTTATGAAATATCAAGATAAATACATGAAGCACAAGTAAGCCAGCTCAACGTAACGCTATTACTTTTATTTCCACTTATAGATAGGTGCACATACGCAACTGTATGACACATGAAAGACAACATGTTGGCCAGCAATACTTGCCGCTCAGCTCGAAGTAGCACATCCCCGTGTGTTTACAAATATACAGGTGTACGCAACGTAACGGTGTCTGAATCGTGATCACTTTCTCGACCACACGCATAAATTACAATGTAAAACTAGATTTTTGTGGTATTTATTGCAATACAAGTTTTTTTTAGTAAAATCTAAGAACTTTGACTTGTTTTCTATCACTTTTAGAAGCGTGGAGGCGCTAGGGGTATTTTTGGCAAGTTAATCTATTTCAAAAAGCACATTTTAAGTCATATACGAAATTACTGTTTTGGACATAAATGGTAAATGAAATTTTTACTGGCTTGGTGTCCTCAAATAATATCGCAACAATATATCTTGTAAACTATTCGTTAGCTATACTATTATTTTGAAGTTTTAATCGTTCCATTTTTTATTTAAGAGTTTTAGGTATGTTTGTAGAAATCGAAAGAAAACCCTCTACACAAAATATTTTTACGCGCAACCTTTTAAATTACTGACATTTTATAAGCCACCTAATTTAAATCTTATTAGCAATACCTACCACAAAGGTTGCAAATTTTTGTGTCAAAAAATGTGTCATTTCAAGTCTACTGACCCGTCTTGAGACGGTATTAAAAAAACTGCTGTACAAACCCGCGAGACATAATTTGCTCAAATCGTGCATGAAATCAACGGAACAAGGAAGAAGCATGCGTGATGTTAGGCAACTATAACTGCTATAAATACTGTTTTGCCTATCAATACTCGTATTATTGTAGTTAACGCAAATGCAAGAAAATTTAATCACAGACTTAAATAAAGAAAGGAAGAAAACAGTCATGTATTGCCATACATGACTGTTTTCTTCCATAGATACATCTTAACTTAAATTAAGATTTAAGTTAAGATGTATCGATGATGTATCTACGAAATTAAGATAATATTGATAAAGAGCACAGAACAAATTATACAAAGATGGCGGAAAGTAGGATGAATGAGAAATGAGGAGGAACATTTAATAGGGTTTGCTGTGTTGTCAAAATGGTCCCTTATCGACTCGTAACGCAATTAAAAAGAGTTAGAGGTTGTTTATTAGTGTGTTTGTCTGTTACCGTGTTTTCTCTGAAACCACTGAAACCCCCTAAAGAGTGGAATTATTAACAGTTTGATCAATAGATAGATTGTTTTTTATTCAACACATACGGATATAGCACAGCAAGTTAAAATGACAAGAAACACAAAAAAAAAACACAGTAAATTACAGTAGAATATAATTCGTGGGTGCTAACCAGTGCTAACGAGGGCAGTCTATATGCTGCAGTGGTAAATATGGGTCGAAAAGTCTTACTCGTATCTCAGCTTATTGCTGCTCTGCCAAGCCAAAGCAGCGCTGATTTTCACAGTTTGACCAACATCATCGCAACGCAAAATGTCATTGGGGTCCTCGACTGTGTCATGGTCTTAAATTGCGATTTGAGAACCTCGAATCACTGTTTTTTTGTAAGTGTAGTTTAATGAATGATCTTTTGTTATCATCTCCACCCAAAAATTGTATGAAGAGAGCTTCTAAGCGATAAGACCGCCTATTGTACTTTAGTAAGAATAAGATTGTGTCATTTGTTTATACCTTTATATCTCATGGTCGATGCTCGATACCTATGGTGTTGCAACCGTAACCTATGCAGGTTACGGTAACCGTTTATCAACAGGTACTTCACAACATTAGTGGTATTAGAAAAGAAGTATACAATTATTGAATTTTAATTAATTCATTTAATCGTTATTCAGAACAGTTAACACTGCAAGATTATTTCTCCAACAGGCGCCTAAAAGTCTGCACAAAATTTCATTCAAGCTTATTTTCCTCTCTATAACTTTTGAGCCACAGTAAATAAGTGGAACAGTAGTCCAGCTTCATGCAAACAGGCAAGGCACTTGTCACGTCTCATGCATAATGTGAGGCGCCTCACACCTCCTATTGGTATTTAGGTGGGTAGCTGCTAAGTCCTCATTTAAATTAGCTAATGAATGGTGTCAAGGACATGCAAAGTTACAAATCTACTAGTCAGATGGACTTTCAGTTTTGTGTTGATACTTTATAGGTATTTAAGAATGCAGCTTTTGTGGAAATTTGACACATTTGGACATATTCTTATGTCGATGAACTTGTTTGTAATTTTTTACTGTCACAGTTTTTGGGTAAACTAAGTAACTGTAATTATTAATATAGTTATTACCTACTTACACATATACTCTTACAAATGTAGGGGTGTATTTGTATTTAATATTACGTTTTTTTTTAGAACGTGTGCCTGATTGGTTAAGAAGTAATTTATTTTAGTTTTTGTGTTTGTTTTTTGTTAACATACGAAGCTGCCATAAACATTATATTCAAAAGTCCGTTAAATAAATGAAAAAAAACTGGCAAACTGCGGTAAATTATATAACGAGACAAAAAAAGGAAAGGGAAATGCCGGAACTATGTATCACCCATTAACGGCCTTAGAACTTGCAACACAAAAGGCATTTTCTCTCACGTATGTCTAATCAATCGCTACGTACTCAACGTAAAACGAATACGTATTGCTTTCGATGATCGACTTCGATCGTGGCTCGCAGTGTTATTGACGTTTTATGCTAAAGAAATGAGGCTTTTATTTAAGGGTTCCGTACCTCAAAAGAAAAAAATGGAACCCTTATAGGATCACTTCTTTGTCCGTCCATCCATCTGGAGATATCAAGTTATAAATAAAGCTTCTTAGTCAACGCAGTAAAAAAATACGGCTATTTATGCGATATATTTTGATAGTCGTAAATAAATCACAACCTATAGGATACTTCCCGTTGATCTAGAATCATAAAATTTGACAATAACCAAGGTTTCACAGCATAAGTAAAGGAAAAAATACAGAAAATGAAAAAAGTTGGTTTATAGTTACGTCAGATTTCGTGAAACCCGAATCATCATTCGTAATGATGATATCGATAATCGATGAAAGTTTTTTATTGTATCAAATCATCGAGATCGATGGTTTGCGTGACTGATTCGCCACACGTGGTACATTTGCACGCAATGATAAACAGAGCTTTCGTGGATGCGGCATCAATCGAGGGACATGAAAAGTATAATAGTAGGGTCAGAATACCAGCACTAAATAGGTAGCTTACCTACTTAGCATTATACTGACACGTTTTTGGCGTGACATTGAACTGCCTAGGTAAATGGATCAGCAGGGTACTTAGAGCATTTTTATTTCAGTTTTACTTATAACTTATTTATCATTGTCCCAGTACTTTATACTTGCTATTAACTGATTTTTATTTCATTTCCTTTTAAATCACAGACTTAAGTTCTGGGCTTAAGGTCATTCCATCATTGAATGTAACCTTAAGATCGGAGAACCTTTTTAAAAGTCATACCAATTGGTTGCAATTATACTTGCAATCGATGTCTTGACTGATAAACCTAACAAAATCTCACAGTAATTTCATAAACATTATCGCAAGGGCAGGCGAAAACATTGACTGTTTCAACTTAGTCCAAGAGTTGTCAACAGAATAAAATTATGTTTGTTCGTTAACTCTTTTCCTCCCTGTCCAAATTTTTGTGTCAAGATGGAACTGAAAATGTATTTATTTACGTATTTAATCCATTCCAAGCAAAACACAGAAGAACACTCTTGAAAGCCGGTTACAACATGATATGGACATTAAAGGGAAAAACAAAACAAACACGCTCACGACTGTAATACCAATGAAGGAACAATATATCATACGCATATAAGTATCGCAGATTTGTGAGGATACAAGTAGGGGCTAGTCAAAGATGCATCTGAACATTATATTTGGCACAAGTCCGCAGTTTGCGTAATAATATTCCAAGTTGCAAGCACATCGCCGCTTACTGGCACATTAACAGATAGCACATATTTAAGCACACGTGAAAAGAAGAGGAAAAAATACTCTAAAACGCATTACCAATATCGGTAAGGAAGGCCTCGTCTCTAGTCATATTTAAAGATCGCGTTAAAATGTTCTATCAATCCCAGAAGTAATAGTTTTCGCTTGATCCTGTTATTGCCGAGTTGCTGTTCGTACGTATAAGTATCTATATGGGTAAGTATTGTATTCGTATGTATATAAACATATATATAATATATATATCAAATAGGTAGGTATATGTTATTATTTATTATATTCTGCTGTAGTATGTTTTATGGATGATATTATTATTATTTAAGGTAATTCGCACAAATTATAAAGTATACCCCCGGCCACTTCAAAATCCTAGATAATCCTCTCCATCCAAAAGTTGTCTGGAGGAGATCGCTTTTAAGTTATAAGACCGCCCATTGTACCTTTATCATAATGTGTTACTGTTTATTTGGTTTGTATCTTAAGGTGTACAGTAAAGTATTTTCATTCATTCAAAATACTGAGGTGCCCCAACTATGGTCTTAAAAGGCTTTGTCGAATTTGTAATTTCCTTGCACCAAATGCCACATCCACATAACGAACTGTTTTTCTTAGATCTTGGCACTTACAATACTATTATAGCGTAGCGGTTCAATTTTAAATTGCATTGTTTCACTTTCAAACCTGTTTCTTTTGTTATTTAATAGTTGTGAGTAAAAACATTTGACTTGCACCGCAGAACACAGTACTACCTAGCAAAATAACAAAAATCTGCCTCCTAATTACAGTACCAAAATGGTTATGGGAACGAGACAATTGTCAAGCTTAGCTAAGTCCAAAACTTCAATTACAAAGTACGAGTTAATGTTTGAGTCTTGAATCGGTTTGTAATTATGAAATAAGGATATCATTCTTGCTTGCCAGAAGAAGAAAGCAAACGGCCAAGAAGTGTCCTTTGTATCCTTTGTACTAGAAACCGTTAGTTTGGAAGCTTACGTAGTATGTAGCTTCTAAATAAAATTAATCACGGAAATCGACTTCTTAAAACTCAGTATAATCAATTAAAATACGCTCATTTGAATGTTTGTTGCTAAATTTTGTTTATATAACTAATATTCTAAATGCGAAAGTTTGGATATTTGGATGTTAGTTGCTAATAATCTTTGTAACAGCTCAATTGATTTGAATGAAAGTTAAAAGAAATAGTCCATATAGTTCGTGACGTAGAATAATATTATCCGGGTACCACGCAAGCGAAGCCGTCGGTATAGTCTAGTTCCCTAGTTTAAAAACACATGTTATATATATAGAGTATACAAATTATATTTTACTCTATTCAATTGTTTGTGTAAGTTTCATTTTCATAACTTGATTCGGCTAGTTTTTTAGTTTCACGTAACATTTGCATAAGCACCGGACTTCCTAAGTAGAACAGCTCCATGCTACCACATCCTTCTCAGGCCTAATACATTGAAGGAGACCAATTTTGTTCATCATAAACCTAAAAGCCTAAAAAGTTCCAGTCTGACTCGAGTAATAATTCCATTTCATCACACAGTATTATTCTCTGGTAAATAAAAATAATTATAATTATTATTACAAGAACTATGTACAAGTAGGTATATACAAAAATACAGATGAAACAGCTAGCTATCTAAAAAGACCGTTGCAAACGATCTATAGATACCTCAACTGATCCAGTTCACTACTAGACGAAAGCGTTCCCAAAATACTGGCCGCATTGCCACGCGGAATGGCAGCTATATTACGACTATACAGCGTACTTTACTATTAAGAATAAGAATAAGAATTTATTTATTTGACACACACACACACACACAACATTACAAGACATAATCCATGGAACAAACAACAAATAATCTAAGAGTCTAGGTACTATTCTTCAACATTACTAAAGAAGAGAAAAATATAAAATAATTAGAAGATAGTGACATAGACGTAGGTATATATTAGACGAAGATATATTGCGTATGGCAATACAATTAGAGGTAAGTACCTTGATCCTACGGACCAGTCTATCAGTCTTTCGCTGCGAGTGTGCGTCCAGGCCCAGTCTCAGCATAATGCCACTCCCGAACAAAGTAGGGGAGCAGCGCTGGTTTTCAGACTGAGGCTATTCTCGTAATGACGTTTAATTGACCTTTTAGATGTCCTTCCTCATGAGCAACGTCCGCGACCACGCGAGCACGGCCAACGAATCGTCAGCAGGAGAATAGTAAAGTACGTTGTATAGTCATAATTTTATCCATATATAATATTCTTCATTTTAGGATATTATTACGACATGTCCATGAGTATGCCGATTTCTTCACGTTGTTTTCCTTCATCGTTTTGAGCACACATAAAATCAATTGGCGTACGATCGAGTTTGAATCACAATCTTCGGATCAAACTACTGTGATGGATCGGACTGTTTGATAAATGCATGCATGGCAAAGAGCACGTGACTCTGACAATTCCATGCTATACAGGAGCCCCCAAAATATCCTACAAATACCTGAATTGGCCATTTAGCTAAGATCTAAAATAAATACATAATGCTGGACATTTTTCGCACAGTATCATCTAGTCCCAATCTAATCAGAGATTGTATTATGGGAACTACATGACTGATATAGTACATATACTACATTTTTATAAATACATATATATATTATGCATAGAATACACCCAGAACCATGACAAATATTTCCAGATCATACAAACATATGTCCTGCGGCGGAATCGAACCCGCAACCATCTGCGTCTCAGGGCTTTCGCCCATTGCACCACAGAGGTCGTCAGAAGACTAAAAAGAGAAAATCTAAAGACTTTGAAGTACCTAGCCTAACTCTGAACTGAGATTCCCCGTGACCCAGCACTGACCAGATGGTACTGAGTCTGAACCAGAATATAATAATATGAATATTTAAGAACGAACTATGCATTCAATTCATTTATTCCACGGGCCTGTAAGTTACACAATGAACAGTTTTCTGAGTGTGACATATTTTCGTTATCAGCTAAACTGTTTAAAAAACAAGTGTCCCTCATTTAACCAGTTGTTGAACAGCTACGCAAGTAACTCAGGTAATGGCCTCGATTCTGTAGTACACTGACTAAACTAAATTTAAACTATCGCTCTCTTTTACTGATATAGTACGCAAAAAAGAGATAGCTACAATTTTAGTGCCGTGTGCTGCTGTCAAAACAGTTTACGTGCCGCTTTTCTTCGTGTTTATAGTCAGCATGTTTTGATATCACGACTAAATTTGTATGGAAAACTTAAATCTGACTAATTTGATCTCTTTCTTGCTTGCACTATCAGTAAAAGAGAGGGACAGTTTAAATTTAGTTTAGTCAGTGTACTACAGAATCGAGGCAATTATGTACCTGTTTATATCCATTAATTCGTAACTTAGTGTAAGAAATGCCGTCTCGTTTCAAAATTATTTACTAATTAGCGGTAGCTTAATTGGTGTAAGAATCCTTAGTTTTTGCCATTTATCTTAATACTGTTTTTAAGCCGTTGTGTCTTCATAAAAGTAAAATAAAATAATTTTATTTTAAAAACAAAATTAATGAACAATATGTTGTTTTGGATTAGGTTGTAAATTTACTGTTGTAAGATTGTTGGACATTTTATCCCAGCAATCAAATTCCCATTGTTCTTATATAGCCGGCCACGCATCTGCCACTCCTTAAAACATGACCTACCTTAACTATAAGCACCAATACAACTAGACCTCAACAGATATTTAACCTGTAGGTAAATAATGATTGGTTGAGCGAAGGAGTGGTAAAACCAGATTAATCAGAAACTGGACATAAATGGGGACGTCAGTATCGAGGGTTGGAGTTTATCTATAGTATAGCTTGTTTCTTCTTGGTCCTGCTTAAAATAAGAATATTCCTTATGTTTAATTTGTAACTGTTATTTTACTTCTATTGGGAATCCTAGTGAGAAATCAAATTTATTGTATACCTTGTTTTATGAAGTAATTTCAGTTATTGTTTCTTGTTTACATTTCTCAAAAACTTAACCGAGGCAATTAGTAGGTGCCTACCTTTTTGATTTTATGCAATTAAATTACGATGTACATACATGCCTATGTTAAGTATAAAATATTGTAATGCCCCTTAATTGCTTATTATAACGATTTATAAATTTTATTCTAATAAAGCGCTAATGTTATCATTAACGTATTATTATTTTATAATAATGAAATAAAATAAGACATAAAATAACAAAGATTAAATTATATTATTATTAATAAATCTTTATTATTTTTATTTTCCTTTCCAAATTCTGCTGTCACAGATCATTGTATTCATAAATGAAGTTGTAAAAAATTGCTTTAAATTAAACTAAAATTTTCGGTAAAATTAGGCCAATATAGAAAGAAATATGCAATAAAAAAAGCCTACCGGAAGATGAGAAAGTTTCTCATAAAATAATACTATACAGCTTCTAAAATATGATACTAGCAAACTTGACCTACATCCACATATTTGAAATTTTCACCGAAAATTCCCTACTAATTTAATGTGCCTTTACATAATATTAGAAAAGCATCATAAATGTTAAATTCCTACCATTGAGACTATTCAGTTTCTGAATGGCCAATCAAATAGCTCCCGGCGTACTAGAATACGGACATTGCATTCACATAGAGCATTGAAAATGTAGACTTGGCTGTAGATTATTCACTAACGCGTTCATTCATAAAATCGTGCATCGTTATTTTTTTTATAATACTATAAATAATGTAAACTATTTTATACCTGGTTTTCTAGATACAGGAAGTAAACAGAATTTAAGTCAACGAGCGTAAAATATTCGTTCGTTTGTTTACGAGTATATTCATGAGCTAGTTGGCCAACTCCAATGTCGGAGTTTTTAAGCCACCCAATGGCCTCCGACTTACACCTGACAGCTAATACCAATAGCTTAATGTGCCCTCCAAAGCACAAGAGTGAACAGTTCTAAAATACTAGTGGTATTTTCCGGTCACCCATACAAATAAGACGCTAGCTGATCTGCTGGATGAATAGGCAAGTTTGTTTTATCAAGCTTCAATTTGACTTAACTTGCATATTTGTTTGGTTTTTTGGTAAATTTTAATGTACTGTCGGTCATTCGATTGAGATGTTTTATGATATGGTCTTGTACCGATGACAATACAGTAAAAAAGAGCTGATTTTTTGTCGATGAGATAATTAAAATACATTTTTTTACTTTCCTCAGTCATTCAACAATAATATAAATTCAAATAACTTGCTGGTTTCGAGTAAGATCACAATCTACCCCATCGCTACCGCCTCTAAACCTTCACTGGTCTTCATCGCGTGCCCGTGTACGCACTTTTCGGTTAAACCTAGCCCAAGTGGGGGGTCTCTTTATAAAACCGCATATCAACGGTCCAGTACCACATTCAACCACCGAAGGACCATGAAGGCTTTCGTGATACTAGTTTGTGTTGCCTACGTGGCTTGTAAGCCGACAGGAGAGGAAGATGTATTGGGCTCCGTTCTGGGAGTGGTGAAAACCTGTTCCGAAGAAGACGTCTCATTGTGCTTGAAGGTGTGTTTTGTGAAGTGATTTCGGGAATAAAAAGCAGTATTTTTTTTGGTGAAAATATAAATGGGAGTTATTTTCAATTACAGGCCAAAATTTTGTAGTTTTTAAAACCAAACTTTTGTTCAATTTCAGTTTTAACTAAAGTGTGTTTTTTTATATTCAATACAAGAAGTTGAATTGAATGAACATCAAAATCAAACTTGATTCAAATTCAATCAACATATCACATAATTCACTAGGAAAACTATGCCCATAAAAAGGGCCATGCATTTTGGTCAAGTTTAAGTAGGTCAGCACAAGCCGATGCTTATAATCCAATACCAACAAAATTGTAGTACGATGTGAAACAAAATCACTTAAATTTTTTCACGGTCTAGTTTTTTTCGGTGTAGGCAGAGCCACTTTTCATAGCTAAGTCGTTCACAGTTGGTTTAGCTTTTACGCACATAACAAACCGAACTCAACTTTTAATCTTGCTAGTTTTGTTTGTATTCGAAATCACACTTTTAGCAGACAAAAACATTTCCTCACATAAACATCCAAGCTTCAGGCCATTGATAGCTCAACTTATGTGAATATTTTCTATTTTTCAGGAACGAGCACTCCGTTACGTGGAAAATATAAATACAGCGCGCGAATTTAACCTCATCGACGGCATCAGTCTTATCGGCAACGGATCCCCACGATCAGCCAGGTCCTTTGAACCTCTGTCCGAGGAACCAAGAGCAAGGGAGAACCAGGTGGAGAATAGACTGGTTGATGCAGCGGCTGAGTTCCTGGAGAATCATGTTATTCAGCTCCGCGTGCCTAAGGGAACTGTTGAAGATGTGAAGAGGTCTTTGGAAGAAGGTCAGTACCCTTAAAATGTATTTGTATTTGTGTTCAAAGCCAGTGTATTTTTATTTGGGTTTTTATTCCTAAGAGGACCAAAAATTTGCTATGCGTTTATGAAAAATCTTGGAGAATATCAAATATTACTAAAAAACAAAACCAGTCAGATCTAAAACTTTGTCTAATGCTCGTCACAAAATCAGCCTTCAACAGATAAAACTAATTTCATAATGAGCCTACGATAGAGTCAGTCTAGGTAGTAATTTAATTTATGAATATTATTACTTCAAATTAAATGATTTGTAATTACAAAATAATACTGATTTGGGCCAGTAAATCTATCTTTATTTATTTATTAATATAGTTAAGCTTTACACAAACGAGTTACTAAAAGCTTACTTTAAATTCTGGGATCATAAAATTGTGAGGTTTGAAATGTTTTTTTTATAATTAGGTGATGTTCAATACGTTATTCCTAAAAAAATATCATATTTGAAAAGCACGATCGAAGAAATAATTTCATACTTTTCAGCAATGTCATAAATCATCAACTACCAGATTTAAACCAGTTTAGGTGCAAAACAACGGTGGCGAAGCTATAAAAAGCTTTGTCGGGCCGTAAAAATATTTACAACTAGCTGCTAATACTCTCACTCGCTCATAAAAGAAATAAGGTGTAAAGTCATAATTGGCCACTTGCTACATCAACTCAAAATAAGTTTTCTAGTCCGTTAACTTATTTAAGACTGGTCTTTTACTCACATACATAGTGTATAATTTAAACTATATATCATGTATAATTATTAGGACGGTATAATTACGCAGACCCAGCAATAAACTGACCAAAATTAAGTGAAAGTTTATGAGAAGTAGAATCGAAATTAGCTTAGACAATGGAGATTGTGGAGCTTGTTAGTAAATATGAAGTAATTGTGGTTGGGACGTGAGATCGGAACTAGTCAATTTTATTTGATGTGAAACTTCTAAGGGCATTAATTTTTACCAATATATTTATCTTATCAAACATCTTAAATGAAACCCGACTCAAAATGTAGATCTTTGTACTATATGTATCATAGATTTTCAAAGATATCTAGCGTAACAAAAATGATACAAAAATATAAGCCTACTCCAATAAATATGTAATAAATTGTTTTTACAATCTAACAGGTGGCAATAAAACAATCAAATAAAAAAACCTGACTGCAAAACGATGGCTTGTTAAGTCAATGGCAACGTTTGTTATTTTTAACTCTAATATCTAGCGTACATAATAAATGATCATTGTTTATCCAACGGTTAGTTGCTTCCAACGAAATTTCATTGATATGATTATAATCAGAAAGATTTGAGAAAAAAATGCAAGTCATTGCCTATAATTCGGGCTCTATCTACTTGAAAATGTTAGTGAAAATTAGACTGTTAAAAATGATAGACATTCAGAATAGCAATATACTTACGTGGACGCATAAAAGTAAAAAGCAGTTATATAAAACGCAACGTCACTTATATTTTACCCTGTCATGACTCTCACCAAAATTATAAATTAAAAGAGCAAAGCCAGTTTACTAAGATTACGTATGAGAAACAAAAATAGAAAGTCAAATTAATCAACCCAGGATTATGATTGAAATATAATCGATAGAAGTTACGAAACCCTAAACGGATATCCGTTATAAAACATATACCATAAGAAGACGCGTCTAGAAATCAGAGCCGAACGGGTTTAGTGAGTTTCTCTAACCTATTAACAAGATTATGGTGGAAAGCGGACAGAGTCTAGTTTTTGCTAGATTTCCATAGTACTACAGGTATGTAGGACTATGTGACTAGATTTCAAGTTCCGCCAGCATCGTGATCGAAATCGGGTATCGAGAATCGAGTAAAAGTATAGCTCCAGGCGGACTCTCATCATCGAAATATGGAAGTGGGCTTGAGCTTTCGAATTGAACCTAACATGCGGAATCACTTTCTACAATGAGGCTGTTATGCAAAATGGATGTAACATAGTGAATTACAATTGGGGTGACATTGTTCAAATTTCGGACTACTCTGCTTACGAATTCGTATACGGTTTCAAGTGATCAATATGCAGTTGGGGTAATTGATTTACATGTATATTACGTGATTGCATGTGGTAAAAGGGAAATAGTGGAACTAGGCTCAGGTAAATTAGCCTATTTATCGACATGAACATCGATAAATACTTGGTCGATGTAACCGGCACTCGATAACTTCTTCAACTGCACGCTTATGCGTAAGATAGGTTGATTCTAAAATGAATATCTTAGATTATCTAGTCAGCCAATTGGCTCAGGGTTTGGCGCAAAATATCAATGAAGATCCAATGCAATATGGTTACTTAGTGAATTAAAAATTAACACCAATCAGTCACACGCATTGTCTTCCTAACCGATTCGTATCATTGGCATCAGGAACTACCAGTGCTTTGGTATCACAACACCCAGATCTGGAATAAGTATCTGAAGAACATGCAAACATTTGTACTGTAGGGAGAATCGAATCCACATCCCTTGCATCTCAGCCAGCTTTAAGCCCGCCGTTGGGTTCGTCAATAAGGTTACCAAATTGGCCCTTTTTACTCAGTGTGCAACGCAAAATATCAACGAAGCTAGTCAATAAACGTTTATTTATGGATCAATGCAAGCTGATAGATTAAACTATATTTTTTAACCCTAGCTACATGTTGACATAAATATTGTTTGGTTTAAAAGTCTAATTTTTTGATCTTGTTTTTGATTCAGGTCGTGGCAAGAAGAAGAAGCTGAAGCAACTCCTTCCCATCCTCGCTCTCCTACAACTTAAGATTCAGTCTCTCATTCCCCTGTTCCTGGGTATCATTGCTTTTGCTGCTGTCAAAGGTCTTATGCTCGCCAAGGCCGCTCTGTTGGCCTCTGCCCTTCTCCTGCTCAAGAAACTTCTATCCAAGAGCGAGCACCACGAAAGCTATGAGGTCGTGGCCCATCCTCATCATGAGGAACACTTCAGCCATGGAGGCGGCGGTGGTGGCGGACACGGGGGATGGGGCAGATCAAACGATGCTCAGAACCTGGCCTACAGCGCCTACGCCAACTGATTTACTAAACCTAAGATAGTCTTTGACCTCAGTTAAATGATAATAATTTATTTTATTTATTTAAATTATTTAATGAGCGCGAGTGAATCTTGTCTTTGTTTTCTGCATCACTTCTTATCTACTTTGTACCTGTTTTGTTAAGTATTGTCTAGAGTTCCGACACATACGGAATCTTTATATTTTTATAGTACAAAATATGTGTATCGATAGCTTTAATATTCGTATTTAATTCATTTTATTGTGTTCATCTTCTTCTAGTCGTATAACTTCATTATTTTATGTAATAATTTCATCCTATTTCATTTAATATTTCAAGCTTTACAATATTATTAAATAATATCTTTTGTAAATATCTTTCGTATATTGTATTTATGTAAAATGTTAATTATTTCATCTTCATTTTCTTATTATGTATTTTGTATGTATCAACTTTTATAGTATTTTCTATTTCTTTATCTTTCTCAAAGTGGTGCTAGTTGTTATCTCTGTTATTTTTTTCTTAGTAGTAATAATTTATGTAATTATTATGAAACCACCCAAATCATTAAATTATTAACAGTTATGTTTACTCTCTGTTTCATTTAATACCTACCTTCTCTTTTTGTCAGTGTAAAAGCTGGCTTTTCTATAAAACTGATTTTATCCATTTTATTTAAAGTGGATTTTGTGGTTATTTTAAATTATGGATTTGGAAAGCCTTCTAATGTAATTTTGTATATTCTTCTGAACACGTAAAATAGTTGCTTGACTCACTGACTGACTAGAATCGACGCACAACCTAATATGTAAGTCATACGGAGAGTATATTCATTTTAGTGTTCACGTCTCAAAAGGATTTTATAAAACTTTACCTATAAAAAGTTTCTGATTATCTCCCATGACATAACCCTTTGCACAACATTCATGCTCCATCGCCGGCCATATATATCATCACTTACCATCAGGTGAGATTTTTGCTAAATGAAGGTCTATTCATGATCTAAAAAACCCTACGTGGATGAAATCGCGAGGCGTCCTACTGGCTTAGGTATACATTAAAATCGTCCTATCCTAACTGGTAGATTACAATCATACCAAAGATAAACTATAACTTTAATCATGAAAATAATGTTATCTATGTGTTTCCACCATCTGTGTATTTACTAAGGTAGGAAAACTTTTTGCAAGAGCGACAATTTTTTCTTTGACACAAAAACACGCTATAGGTCCGCCTGAATTCTATAAGCTACTGCGCGCAATCGTAAATTTTAAACTTGGTGATTGCCACTCAAACAAATAGTTGATGTATCTACAACTTGTTGACTTTTGAAAGTTACTTCCGTATTTTGTAGTGGCCACTAAACACTTTCATAAACATAACATTTTCCTTTCTTGATTATAAAGTGGCAAAGCTTCGTTACGGCTCTTGCTTCACTGTCTTTCTCTCCTGATTTTTTTAAATCCTATCCTACTAATATTATAAACGCGAATGTTTGTTACTCTTTCATGCAAAAACTACTGAACAGATTTTGATGAAACTTTACAGTAATATAGTATATACATCTGAATAACTCATAGGCTACTTTTCAACCGGGTACCACGCGGGCGAAGCCGTGGACAGAAGCTAGTGACAGATAAGAAGGAAACATCTAAATTGTAACAAAAATCTGTTGATTTTTGTCACGCTTTTGTAAACGCTTAAATGACACGGTGGGTATTTAAATCAATTTGATCATAGGTAAGAGTATATACTTGTACTTGTTTCGTGGCAGCAGTTGTAATTTAGCGGAAATTAAATGCGCGTGAGACTTTTGTCTATATGTGAAGAGTTTTTTCATAACATCTCTCGGAGCAAGTCCGTCCGAGTTTAGAGTTCGAAAGTGGAAACTTGTTATTAGCTAGTGCACCTAATGTCACAGAATGAATAATAGTATCTACTAAACTTATGGTCAGAGTGCCGTACAGGAATGATTATATAGATAACTCTTTACTGTTCAGCACATAATGGCCTCGATTCTGTAGTATACAAACTAAACTAAATTTAAACTGTCGCTCTCTTTAACTAATTGTGCAAGCGAGAAGGAGATAGCTACAATTTTAGTGCTGTCAAATTAGTCAGATTTAAGTGGCGAAGTTTTCCATACAAATTTAGTCGTGATTTAAAAACATGCTGACTATAAACACGAAGAAAAGCGGCACATAAACTGATTTGACAGCAGCACACAGCAGTAAAATTCTTGCCATCTCTTTCTTGCGTACACTATCAGTAAAAGAGAGCGATAGTTCAAATTTAGTTAAGTTAGTGTACTACAGAATCGAGGGCATTATGTTGCTTACAACTTAATCGCGGGAGTACAATGGGAGTTCTTATCGCTTATAGCGATCTAAATAACCTTTGGTAGACCAGCATTGATGTGAATGATAAAAGACGGTGGTGTATAGATAATACAAATATACATAGTGATACATATTTTCCCCAATCCTACTACTATTATAAAAGCGAAAGTTTGTGAGGATGAATGTTTGTCTCTTTCACGCAAAAACTACTGAACGGATTTTGATGAAACTTTAAAGTAATATAGCTTAAACATCAGAATAATACATAGGCTAAAATGGGGAAGCATGAAGCCGTGAGCAGAGGCTAGTACAAACATAAAACAGGGATCATCCACACATGATTGATACATGGTTCTATCGCACTACTCGCTTTACAAGTTTTCTTCTCCCATGTAAACTGTGGTTTGAGCTGCTACGCTAAAGATGCTGGCCTGCTGATGTGGTATTTCCACTGAACTTTACGAAGCCGGCTTTAGTTTTTTTCATTAAGAGTCCTTCAGGGCATGCCTAAGACATTGCAGGTGTCAATAGACGACGGTAACCGCTTTCTATCACGTGGACCCGTTTGCCTCGATAAAGCTATCGTAAGAAAATACAAAATTACCTAGTAAACGAAAATTAAAAAAAACATGTATTATGTTGTGTTTCAATTTAACGTCTTTGCAATTACCTGCACCAATCCAAGGTACATTGACTAGAACATAATTAGATTAAGGTGCATATAACTGATGAATTAGAGCCCGGTCAAACTGGCGGTGGCGGTGGCAATTACGCCACCGCCACCGCTTTTGATAACCACATTTCCTACATCCTTTGGTTGCCACCGCCAACGCCATCGCGTCTGTTTGACCGGGCCCTAGTGCATCAAAAAGGAACCATAACACGCAAGATCATGGAAGCGCATTTTCGGCGCCATGCCAAAACTAATATCCACTATCATATTCAAACAGTACCAACACCAATCCGCTGTCTTGAATTTGTGCATTTACAATTATTGGCTTCGTTAGATCAAAATAAAAAATCTCCATTTTAGAAATTGATAACCACAAACCACAACGAACGAAGGCAATCAAAGCGTGAAATGCGATAAATGTCAGTACAGCCAAACTATGTGAGAGGTAAAAGTAAAACAAAATTATTAGAGATAATTATTTCCTGTTGTCTGCAAAAGGTTCGCCTTTGCTAGATGTGGATCGAATGTGCATTGAATCCTTTCACCACATTAGTTCTTGTCACTTATAAAAAAGTTTCAATACACGTTCAGTTTTTTCACGTTCACGTATAGTTTCATTTATTTTTTGAATACTTAATTTCGTTAAGTTTTACAAACTGTGTTTTTATAACAGACCTTACGCGTTTTAGGTAACTTCAATTGTATTATTAAGTAGCTTTGCAAAAACTCAAAAAATAAATAAAATAATGCAGGACATTCTTCACACAGCATCTAGCCCCAAAGTAAGCAAAGCTTGTGTTATGGGAACTAGATGACTGATATACTACTTATATTTTTTTTTTGTAAATACATACATAATATAGGAAACATCCAGACCCGAGACAAATAAACATATAATACAAACATTTGACCCGCGGTGGGTATTGACCCCGCAACCTTCTACGTCTCAAGCGGGCCTTCGCCCACTGCGCCACAGAGATCATCACAACATAATAAATAAATATGCCATTGTTTTTTTGTTTATTTCAAGCTTTCAGTTTTTGGTTGCAAAAAATCTCATAATATTATGACGAAAAATTTGATTTCATCACTTTTCTCTCTGCAAAAATCTGCTGCGAAGCGTCCAAGCTATTTTGGAGAAAGCTCCATCTGCACATTATAACGAGAACTTTGTCCTTCAAAATTATTTTCAAGGTTAGTAATTTATAGTGCCATTCAAATCAAATCTCTTGATTTTACACACTAATATTTTTTTTCCTCAGCACGTCTATTACATCATCTGCATTTTGATGATAACAAGTCACATAATGCAAAATCCTGTGGAAAAACTTCCTCCAACTACTGGCGCCATCTATACACCGTTCACAGAATTACGCTCAGGGCCATGTTTGTTTACAAACAAAGCAAAAAGTTCAAGGAATTTCCACGTTTGCTTGCGGTCGGGCGCTGTAATCGAAGAGACATTGAACTTCGCGCATATTAAGTTGCTATGTATTTTTTTATGCAAGTGTTTTTCTTCTTTTGATTGTAAGATCAACCCAAGCTACCGACAATTTAGGTACCATAAATAAATTAATAAAGATAAAAAGCCTTTTATTTTTTTACAATAGAATGATAAGAAGGTTCAGGTTTACAAAATGAGTAGATGAGTAGCAATCTACTGTAGGTTATTCATTTGTTTGTTTTTCGACATTTAAATTAAATTATGTTCATATCTACTTAGTTACCTATCACGACATTTTAGTAACGACGTTATTTACGCTTAAATAATTTTATTGGCAGCTGTGCTTAACTGAATACATGAGACATAAATTCATACATTGATTTCTGTGTAAAAAATAATAATAAAAAGTACCTACCTATTATATTGAAAGCAATTCAACTAAGTACCTATCTCTAAAGGAATACAGTTACAACACAAAAAGGTAGAACAAAACTTTATGAATGAACGCAACGTCATTGCCAAGGTTACTACGCTCGTGATCAAACTTCTTTTATTTCCCCGAGCGACGACGAGATGGCGTAACAGAGAGGTTTTGCTTCTTTTTTCGGTTGTGGATTATGAAAATGAATGATTTCTAGTGTAAGAGCTTTTGTGAGTTTACAAACCAGTGTTTTGTAAGTTCAAGCCTTCGCTGAAGATTGAAGTTTTGATCATAGAGAGCTGAGTTTGTAAATACCTACTAGGTAGTATAGGCACATATTATAATACTAGATACCTACCTATAGGTATAACCTATTTAAATAATTACGTGGTCAAGACGACATTTTGACATAGTGTGTTTCTACTACCTAGTGCCTTTGCCAGGTATGCTAATGGCTCATGACAGAATCAGAAGATGCTGAGGAACGTTTTAAAAACTAATTGATAAATTTTAAACCTCATAATTGTAATGATTTCCTTAATAGGATTTGCACATAAAAAACAAAACATTCCTAAGTATTTTAATCAAATATTGGCATAAAACTTAGAAAAATAAAATGGATTGAAAAGCAGTCTGAAAGAGATTCTAACATATAGGTAGATAGACATTGGATATTTAATTTACATAGTTTTTAAAGCCGGACTCTGTAACAGAATCCGGCTTTAAAACTTATTTAACCTTCTTAGTTAAATTAGTTTTTTGACAAATAAAATAAATAAACACGCTCACGACTGTATTAATATTTACGGGTACCAAATAGGGGGTAAGTCAGAGGCTAGTCCAAACATTACAATAACACATGCCAGCGTTTTGCAAGAAGTACCTACCTAATTTGACGACCTCTGTGGCGCAGTGGGCGAAGGCCCGCCTGAGACGCAGAAGGTTGCGGGTTCAATTCCCGCCACGGGACAAATGTTTGTATCTGCAAATATTTGTCTCAGGTCTGGGTGTTTTCTATGTATATTATGTATGTATTTACAAAAAAAAAAAATATTTATGTAGTATATCAGTCATGTAGTTCCCATAATACAAGCTCTGCTTAGTTTGGGGCTAGATGATGCTGTGTGAAAATGTCCAGCATTATTTATTTTATTTATTTATTTTATTTTAATTATTTCAAGTATCAGCCCATCGCCGCTTATTGGAACGCTAACTGATGGCAAATGCCTTGTTTTTTATAATAGCCATGCCGGTTTCCTTACTATGTATTTCTTTCACTGTTTTGTTTTTTTTTGGCAATGTCTACATAAATGCTTTCACAATCGTAATTTCTAACCCTAGTGGTTATAACGAAGTTTGCGATAGCAGGATACTATCGCAAACTTCGATAGAACACTAGGAACAAGATGTAAAAAGCAGTATATCTTGTTCTTAGTTACTTGGACAGTAATTAAGAAGAAGATATACTGCTTTTTCCAATCTGCTCTATGATATCTTGCTCGTGAGTTTTCTATTTTGTACTGAAATAGCAGTCATCAACTTTACTTTGATTAGGGCAGAGTAATTATTTATATTTGCAAACTGTATTAATACCTAATTATGGGTTTTTTTATATTCAACAATGGGCTCTTATTTGGCCATAATCAAATAATTGACGATCTCTGTAGCGTGATGGGCGAAAGCTTGCCTGAAACGCTGAAGGTTGCGAGTTCGATTCCCGCCGCGGGACAAAGTTTTTGTATTTTCTGCAAATATTTGTCTTGGGTCTCGGTTTTTTTATGTAGTATTATATTAATATATCAGTTATGTAGTTCTCATAATTAGCTCTGCTTAGTTTAGTGCTAGATGATGTTGTGTGAAAAATGACCAGTATTTATTTTTGTTTAATTTTACCTGATGGTCAGTGGTATGTTATGGCTGACGATGGAGCAAGATTATTCACTCATACCTTGAAGGGACACAAATTGTATTTTTAAGGAAGACAGACGATGTGTTCTATTCCATCGCTATACTACTTATAAAGCTAGAACCACAAGGGGTTCTGAGCTGTGCGTCTGCTTGCCCTTAGATGGACAGCAGATGGTGAAATCATATCGTCTTCTAGGCATATTACCTGAAATGTAGTCTTTAGAACATGCAAGGCATGCAACTTTACGATGGTGAGTTTACCAACAAAATACACGGAAAGTCAAGACTTACCATTGATTATGGTGTTAAGAATGTGTCAAAAAGGACCTTTGATAAGGACCTTACCATTCGTTATTGTGTTGGTGAACTCGGGCCCTAGTCTCCACCGTGTGTTACTCACCAGTAAGAGACTAGTAACTCTCAAAGCTCTGCTTTCAAATGAGTTCAAATTTGTAGGAACGTAGACACGAAGTTAGTTGTTGAATACTACAAAATTTATTCCAAAATAGTATTGCACACATTTAGCAGTAAAAAAAATACACAAAGGTATCGCTTAGCGTAGCTTAGAACAGAGTACCCAGAGGCTTTACCAGAGAGAGAAAACATAGTATAAAATAATTAGTGATGTTGAATTTAATTTCAAACTAATTAATGTCGCACTCATACAATTACGTAGTTGTGAAAGTGATAATATACAAGACATCTTTCCGCTCGGCGATTATTAATTGTTAAAATTAGCACTGTCAAAGGCCCAAATCCTACTAATATTATAAACGTGAAAGTTAGTGAGGATGGATTTTTATTCTTTCACGAAAAAACTACAGAACATATTTTTATGAAACTTACAGTAATATAGCTTATACATCAGAATAACGCATAGGCTACTTTTTGTCCGGGTACTACGCGGGCGAAGCCGTGGGCAGAAGCTAGTCATTTTATATTTTTTTTGACGGCGTTTTAAGATGTATTGGATGAAAGTCATGATAAAAGTTGGGCAGCGTAGTTGATCAGAAGAGTTGTAAGTTATATACTTATAACTTACAACTCTGTAAGTTATATACTTATAACGTAGTTGAATTCTGGCCTAGTTTCTGATGCTGGGGTGATCGTTCATATGTTCCAAGCGAATGGATTCGAAGTAGGCAGTGACTTTGTAGACGGTGCTGCATCAGTCTGACCGTCGTGATGTCCTGAGACCTGGGACGACCTTCGACGACTTGGGAAGAGCTCATACGAAGATGCGTCCTTGTACTAGCTCTTCCCAGCTATCACATGAACTGAGATCCCGCGATGTTAGTCGCGAGTAAATCCGATCTGCATGTTTATAGATATTTTTCGATATTTAAAGTGCTAAGTCAATTTGTACATCTAAATTCAATGATCAAGTTTGCTCGATCAATGGCTTTACAACAATCAAACTTGATAATTCTTAGTCATGTGATGTTTTGGCACATGTTAAAATATAACTGGTAAGTTTATTCCTTGAATTAAAAAAAATGCTACCCTCTTTCTGTGTTACTGTCAAAATTTTCAGTATAGCGAAATTAAATGTGGTTTTAAAATAAAACGACACATTTGTGCATGGGCATGTCCAACCGCCGAAATTTAATCGTTTCATTATACCTGCAATAAAAGTTATATGAAGTGCTTTACATTTTTTATTACCAATATGGTACAGAACAGACAAAATGTAAAATCAAAATTTAATGATCAATAGTACTTTTAATAACAACCTGGTATTTGAATAACGTGCTAACTTTTATGACTTCATCTGTCTAGGCCTTTCTCTAATCATAGATGCCTTTTCTCGAGTGATTTTGGATACCTTGTGTTGAAAACATGACTATGCTCATGATTCTATTGAAATATTGTCGATTGTATCATAGTATCTGGGATATACATGATAATACTAGTTATTCATGCCTTGTTAGAAGATTACGTTTGAATGTAACCTACGTGACCGATAGTGTGGTTTCACCCGACAGTACCTTTCTCCGGTGTTAGAGGGCAAGTGAACGGCCTGGTTATTAGAGATTACGGTGGACAAGTAACGAGAAAAGTGCGTTTTAAATTAAAAAGTGCTTTTCAAAAAATTATAGACACATTTGTGTTCTTAGTAATCCAACTTGGCAATCGTGATTTTAATGGAAATTTGAGAGGAACTGCATAAAATGGCAATGTTTTTGCCAACCAGCAAATTCAGAACCCAAATATAAGATTTTCTCGATTGCAGTTTGCAGCTATACCAACATCTTAATCCAAGCAAGTTTAGGAGATCTATTCTCATTTCAATGAGAACCTTATAACTATGAATAGCACAAGAACTTCTGATTTGATGCAAAAAAAGTCGCATTTTATAACATTCACCACACACGATTAGAAATTACACATGTCTTCAGAAATCTTCTCTGTATCAGTAATCTTCAATTATTGTAATTATACCTGTGCAGTTTCTATAACTTTCTTCCGGATTGTAATGGCATATTTTTTTAAGACAATTCATAATTATAATTTCCTAGTATTTTTATGAGATAGGTAAGTTTACCTATCTCAGACCTACACTGTTTACCTATAGCAGAGTGTCTACCTAATATTTATGAATAATTTATGCCTTTCCTCTGCATATAAAAAAAAATATCACAGTTCACGTTCACTGCTCAAGGAAGTACTAAATGATCTGATAAATTGAGAAAGCTACCTTACACTGTTGATAACCATAGGATCATTATTTGGTTCTATATTTATGCTGCATGTTGGCGCCTATGGTAGTATAACATAATATTAACGTTCTTGACCACAACCACAAGCTTACCTGATGCTGTGGTCGCAATGCTAAATTGGCCAATACATAACGTATCACCTGTCATCCCTGCCTCATCTCATCTTACGAAGAAAGGAATCCTTTTTATCAGAACTTGGTGGACTTTGTTTTTTGTAGATTCATTATCTGTTTCCCCATTTCCATTCGATAAATTGATGACATCTTAAAAAAGCCTTAAGTCGATGTAAAGGTTGATTGAGATGGATCAATATTTGGCCGTTCGTCATGGCAATATTTGGCCTATGACCAGCAGTGGACTTTTACAAACTGAAGATGATGATCTTTGCTAATATCCGCAGCGACCTGTGTTTTTGGTATTGCATGTTGTTCTATAATATTGAGTACTTATAATCTTTTTACAAATCTGTATTCATCCGGGTAGGCTAGTCAGGCAGGTTACATTCATTTGAAAGTTGCATTCAATAAATTGGACTTTTCCCGACATCCGTATAACTTACTCAGGGAAAACGTGCATCTCACTCAGGTTTAGAAAGTTCTCTACTCAAGCCTGGTAATCTCCCAAGATGTAGTTACGTTTCAAAAATGTGTTTGTCGATGAGCAAACAGTATCTTCCCATCCAATTGTGTGACTTAATTTGATATCATTGAATATCAAGTCTCTTACACTGTAACACCATTATTCATATTCACTTTATAACTTTATCAGCTTGATAGAGTTTTACTTCTATCCCTTGTTTAGTATTAAAAAAAAACCTAGAGTCTGTTCTAGGGCTAGAGTCTGTTATCGAGCTTATAAAATGTCTTAGTTTTTTATCGTGATTATGGATAAGAAGGTAAATGTCTCTAATTGTATAATCATACAAATTATATTATTTGAAGTTATTTTAAAATAATAGAAAAATAACAGAAGACCTTGATTATTTTTAGAGGCCCTGATTTTGACTATTTTAAGGATGATAAAATGAAACAAAGGACATGTATTAAAATTTTAATAAGTAACCATAACAATAAATAAATTATCTTTGTACGTAACCTCGTAAAGCTAGCCATGAAATTACAATAATAATGATCATAATAGAACGATTACAAAATTATTGTTTTTTATGGAATTATTGAATTATAAGAAACCTGATAAACACCGAAGGAAACAACATGATTACATAAACATGAAAATGATGATAAACTTATGAAACACATAAAATATCTTACATATCACTTAAAAATATTAAAGCCAGGTACATATTTATTTCCATACATGAAATTATAACTAATATACACAAATATATACATAAATATTACTCTTAGGTATATAAAGCAGTCGATATACTATAATAATAGTTACACAACAGCCGAAAGGCTTACAAGAAGTGACTAAATAGATGGCTACATCCAGTCAACGTAATAAATACAACCGTTCATCACACTTGCACACAAGAAAAGTTACATTGAAGAGAAAACAAGGTCGTTGAACTAGGTTGTGGGTTAAGGTTTTTGCGCTGAGTACGCCAAGCTTTGAGCTTCGAGCGATCTGCCCCATCCACCACCGCTGCCGTGACCGCCACCGCTTCCCGAGCTTGAGTAGCTGCTGCCTCCAGTGTCACCTCCGTACCCACTGGTGCCGCCGTAGTCATGGCTTGCCGTGTGACTGGATGTATGATGAGGATGCGTGACCACCTCATAGGTCACATGCTTCTGCTGCCCTAGTAACTTCTTCAGCCCGATGATTGCTGATAGCACCAACGCAAGCTTACCGATCAGCAACGCCTTGCCCGCAATCAACGCGATAGCACCGATAGCTAATGGCATCAATGCCATCATCTTCAGAGCCAGCGCTGCCATCAAAGGTCCCAGAATTTTGGCAGCTTTCTTTTTCTTTCCTCTGCTCTCTTCACTGACGTCATTTTCATTCGTGAAGCTTGAAACTGTGTCTTCCAAAGCTCTGCCGGCACTGGATACAGCATCTATTACGTCTGAACCTTTCACTTCAATTTGTAATGAATGGGTTTCCAAGTATTTCTTGAGCCGGGAAACAGGATCTAAAGACCTAGGCGCTCCAGTTTCGACCGGCACATCGGAAGCGCGGATGACGGTTACCCCTTCAGTCAACACGAAATTTTCTTTTTGCCCGATCATTTTGTCGATGAAAGAGAAGAAGTTATATCTTATGCATGATGCTGAATCCTTTTTGCTGCAGTCTGTGTCGATGTGGTTGTCATTGTGACCCTGGTTTTGCGCGGGATGCGCGCACGCGACCGCGAATATAAACAACAATACGGTTCGCCACATCGCGCACTTCAGTTCAACTGTGCGCCGCCGGAGAGCGCGTCATCTTAAATACCGTCTCCGCACCCCGCAGTGACTGTAGTTTGAAAAACCTCATCGAAAACTGGACTTTCTTAGGAGTAAAAGTGAAGTCCAGGTTTCGTCATATTGCTAAAGTCATTGCATATTTCGTGCTCTTGAAACATGTGGAATTTGTATTGTTTACGCATGCGCCCGGCAGTATGGCCCATTGACACATTGGGTGGCGGAATATGAATGTAGGCCGTTGGTTGATTCCAATTCTTTGATTCATCCATAACGGTTATTTTTAGTTAATAATGATGTACTTAGATCTTGAGAAATGTTGATGGAAACGAGATTCAATTTGCTATTGTACTTTGTAAACTTTTTATGTTTTCAAGCGTATTATTATTTTGGTATGATTGAGTGTAATTTTTTGAAGGGTCGGAAGTCAACCGAAAAAGTAGCCAAGAAAGTCATACTCCACCTGTTGTAAAACGACTTTACAGAAATGAACCAACCCTTGGTTACAGTAAAAAAACAGGCAGCAAATTCGTTAGTTTGTGTCCTCATTCACTTCATGTCCTGGTTCTTAATAAGTACGGTTAACAACTGTAAACTCCCAGTCTACAATCTCTCTCCACAAACACAATTTTACTACATTCCATAGAGAGTAAAACATTTTCAAAGCCTGACCGGTTCACGAATAGTTTCGCATTTACCACACATATCAAACCATAACGCAAATGATACAATCAAGGCTAAATGACCATACAAAGTGATTTAAATGATGCTTTCTACTTTCTAGGGGTTATCGATATTAGGGTTTTCCATAAAAACTTTCCCATTTCTGTTGTAAGACACCTCCTTTATAAATAAATAAATAAATAATGCAGGACATTTTCACACAGCATCATCCAGCCCCAAACTAAGCAAAGCTTGTATTATGGGAACTACATGACTGATATACTACTTATATATATTTTTTTTGTAAATACATACATATTATACATAGAAAAAACCCAGACCCAAGACAAATAACTGGCCATTATTATACAATAAACTGGCCTATACTTGCAAAACACGCTATTTTAAGGTCCCAAAGTTGCCTGAATTGCTCCTTAAGTTATATTTGAAAATCAATTGTACCAATTTTCATTGCTAACAGAATACTATCCAAATTTTGCTTCATACTTATAAGCCACAGGGTTGAAAAGAATGGGAGAGGACAGGCTATTAAAATATTAATTCCAGAATAGGGGCTTTAAATGAAAAATGTTTCAAGATACTTCAAAAGGATATAAAAAGAACTTCAAACCTTGGACAGTGCGATGAAAAACAAATCATATAGCCCATTTAAAATAAAATAAAATAGAGAAAATAAAATCTTTTATTTTATTTTGTCATGTTTGTTGTTGGTTCAAAAGTAATACGTATGAGGTAACAGAGCTGAGGAATATATCAGAGTGACACACGAACGGACATACAGACATACGGATATACACGAAACTATACGTTTCTTTTTTGAGGTTAGTTTTTGCAAACTAAAGAAGTGTTCACGGGCATCAAGATTGTTTGACGGCTTTGAACAAAACATTTTAATGCACAATGTCTGTTTTTAGTTTTTTTATATTACCTGTTTTGCGTGTTTATTTTTTTTTTTAAATGTTCTTTCTTTCTTCTTTCAATACATAAAAAAAGTTTATCCATATGCGTAGCTTCAGCGTTTGTCGGATGTACACAACTCAGATCATTACCACAGCCGATGATTTGACTCGTGCCGTGCTCTAGAACTATTTTCTCTGTCTCCATTACCCTGATGTTTTATATTCTTGTTTTTGTGCAAGCTGACATTGACATGGTTTGCTTCTTTTTAGTTCTTCGTATGCGCGTGATGATCCCGTGTATGGAACATGGTTGATCGGCAGTTTACTCTTAATAATCCTAATACTAATTTAAACGCGATAGTTTGTGAGGATGGATGTTTGTTACTCTTTCACGCAAAAACTACTGAACGGATTTTGGTGAAACTTGACAGTAATAAAGCTTATACACCAGAATAACACATAGGCTACTTTTTATATGGATACTATGCGAGCGAAGCTATGGGCAGAAGCTAGTATTATAAACGCGAAAGTTCGTGAGGATGGATGTTTAATACTCTTTCACGCAAAAAATACTGAACGGATGTTGATGAAGCTTGACAGTAATATAACTTATACATCAGAATAGCAAAGACTACTTATTATCTGGGTACCACGCGGGCGAAACCGTGGCCAGAGGCTAGTATAAATAAATAAACAACCTACAATCCCAACCACATACTCGGAGTCTCTTTTTTCAGTAAGTTAATACCATGGATACTACAATATCAAGACCCAAAAGAAATATCTGAAGAAAATACAAACATCTGTCCCATAGCGGGAATGATTCCAAGCAAAGGTCAGGTAAAAGACATTTTGAAACAGATGATAAATATGATTAGAAGATATTTTTGAAATATTATGAATTAATACGGTCATCATTGACATCTTTAAAGATACATATTCAAAGAGCAATTATATGAAAATATTTATTAAACCTGGCGCATTATTTTGAATAAAATTTAATAAAACTATTGTAAACGTTCTCTCAAACTTTTCATCTCGCACTAGTGCATGAATTTTTATTATCCAGTCATGAATTTGAGAATAATTTGAGATACATATTTTATCGGACGCGTCTTTTTGTCGCATGTGCGCTCAGACTGAAAAATAGATCATTTATCTATTTTTGGACGTAGTTCTCATTCATAATTAAGTACCCTTATGCATATACTACGTTACTGTTTGGAGCTTGGATTTTTAAAGGATATAAATCCAATAAAATATAATTTTACCAGATTTTGTTTCGGGCATCCTCAAATGCATACTCAGTACGTAGGAGTAGTAGGAGGTAGTCAGAGGCACGTCCATACATTACATTTTGCATATTCCTACATTTTGCATAATAGTAAGCATCTTACGTGACATTTTTGGTTCTAGCTCATGCCAGTTTCATCATGATGTTTTTCTTAACCGTTTAAAACGGTTATTTAACGCAATTCAATGCGCAAATAATAATATGTTTTTAGAATTAGCATATTATGTATTTAATGTCGTCCCGCGATCAAAAGTCGCGTCTTTTAATATTGTCTAGTTTCAAAATCCTTTCACTTTTTAATAGCAAGTTCACTGACTTATCAACGTTGTAAAACTAGTAAACTATAATTTTGATGGTCTCGGTTGGTTAAACATAATTGGCTATGGAAGGTTTTTGAGGAAGCATCAGAAGAGTTATGGTTACTTGCGTTCTAATCACTGTGGTTTAAAGTTCCATTAAGATTGTGATAAGCTTAAAGTGTCCCACAGCTAGACAATGGCCTTTAATTTTGTTCATTTCATTGTTAGCTTGGCTAGAAAGGGCGATGGACGAAGGCTGTTACCGAATAGTAGCCAAGAGAGGCTCAGTCACCGAGAGTCAGAGCTCAGTCACCACCAGCCCGATAGTTAAGCGACATTTTCAACGTAGTTGGGAACCAGTGGATAACAAGTACAAGGGACTGGACAAAATGGCGTTATAAAGAAGAGGCTAATACCAAGTTGGTTTTGTACATGTCATATATTTCAGAATATATACTAGCTTCTGCCTACGGCTTCACTGGGCAGAAGCTAGTAAAAGTAGCCTGTGCTATTCTGATGTATAAGCTATATTACTGTAAAGTTTCATCAAAATCCGTTCAGTAGTTTTTGCGTGAGAGTAACAAACATCCATCCTCACAAACTTTTGCGTTTATAATATTAGTAGGAGTTACTATAGATTTTTTTGTCTCATTCCGACACATGTCGTTTATAATTCAACAGTAGAAAATACCACACTGCTTATCTTAACAACTGTTTAACAATTTTTATAAGTAAAATCCTTAAAGTTCCAAAATTGTATCAAATCAACAAAGCTACAAGTAGCAGGCAGGTGTGACCGAGCTGGTTTATTGATCGAGTGGCTCGTGACCCAGACTCGGCGCAGACAGGTAAAAAACCAGTTCTTTGTATTTGTTCAGTCGGATAAGTCGGAAATACACCAAGTGCAGTACCCGATGGACCGATTACATCGTCCATCGTCGGACAAGTCTCCAGAAATAAGGTGACGGATTATGCTGAAGATAAAGGCACAGTATTAAAAAGCCCTCCACCTGAGGAATCGATGATATGCGAAAACTTGCAGGTTATAACCGGACAAGACCGCTTGGCATGAGCGTCCAAGACAACGTTTTGTCTACGAAAGAGAAGACAAAACAATTTTTGTCACCTTTTCTGTCAAAAAAAATATGATTTGTCTTCTCGGCGGTAGACGAAACCATTGTCTAGGGTTGTCATGCAAGCAGGCTGGAATAGGGTGACGGTTTGTGCTAAAGATAAATATTGCGATAAGTTTATAGATGGAGGTGACTTAAGTTCGTTATAACTTTTACAAGCTTGTGTAATATAATGTGATCAAAAGATAAAAGTTCAGAGTTATAGAGATGAATAAGTTGTATATTTTATCTGAAAAATTTAATAATTTATTTTACTCTTGATAAAGGGTTAAGCTCGCTTTTGTACAAAAGCGAGCTTAACCCTTTATGCCTAAAATGCCCTATATCTAAGTTTTTTGTCTGTAGTTTCTGTATGTACAATAAAGAATAAAGAATAGAATTGAATTCAGGTTCTCGCTATGTTCAGGGAATCTCCTGACAACGGTTCCATAATAATTTTGTATTTCGATAGTTTTTCCATCCACGTTGAGATTTATGAATGAATGAATGAAAACACTTTATTGTACACCATAAGAAAATATAAATAAACTAGAAAAAAAAACAAAACTCAAAGTATAATGGGCGGTCTTGTCGCTTAGAAGCGATCTCTTCCAGACAACCTTTAAATGGAGATGACTATATATATGTATTTTTTAAGTATAAACCGATTATCTGTCAGTTTGTTATTTAATGTTTAGTAGAACTATAATAATTTGTAGTTTAATGGAACTCAGTGTGACTCCACCACAAAATTATTCGTTTAAATGATCCGCTTTGTTTGACTTACCATTCAAGACCTAAGTTACGAGTTTGCTGTAACTTTTATGATGTAACTTTAGCTGAAAGGCTCGTGACTTTGTCAGCGATGATTTTATTCCATACATTTTTTTCCGGTTACACCAAAGGTCGTTAAATCTATTCTTTGCGCTACACAAATGGAACATACTCTCTTTATTGGTTTCAAGACTTCTGGAGTGGACGTCTGGCTGAATGACGATCATCGCAGAGTTTTAATTTGTCGTCAGTCAATCGGTCATGCAACGATTATAACGAAAGTAAGTCTTAACCTCCTGATTCACCAAAATCTCAGAAAATTAACTTAAAATTATACCTTTTTGCAAAAAAAAATACCGTGAAAAACGAAAACTTATATCTTTTTTTATAAGAAAAAATAAAAAATTAAAGCAGTAATTCTCGTAACTGAAGTCGTTTCTTGTCCAATGACTTTATTTTTGTGTAAAAATACGTGGCAAATTTTATCTAAATAAATACGTTTTTTTTTTGTGCGTAACGCAAGTGTAAAAATACGTGTCAGAATTTATTTTAAAATTATATTTTTTTATGCATCACTACGCACAAATACTGTTTTGGAAAGATATTTATGTCTGTCCTACTAGTATAGATATAAATTATTTAATTGTATTATATATGTGTTAGATTCTTATTAGAATTTGGATGTCCCGCACCACCACACCACACCAACGCCCGCAGTGCAGAGCCCACTTATTTTAGACGTTAATAAAAAAACATTTTGAACGCATATAGTATTATGTTTTCGTCTTATGAACTCTAGAATCGGAAGTGTGAGTAAAAGTATAATTTGATAGTGAATTGATAGATTGGTTTGGTGAAATAGTTTTTTGCATAAACTTTTTCTTTCAAGGAATTAGCAACAAAAAGTTCAAAACTCGTTCACATTGATTTAGTGACAATGCTCTAGTCCAATTATAGTGCGAGCATTGTCATCGTGTGAATGCGCACTAAAGAACGGTGCTTAGTGTACTGGGGCGATCTCGTCGTTTTTTACCCGACTGTGTCATGGTAAAGAGGTTATTATGTTATAGCGTTTTTAGGAACATGATACCAATACGATAGGTCATACTTAAACAATGGTTAATGCAAAGCAGATCCATTAGAAAGCAATATATTAATTTTTAATAATATGGTTTTAACAGTAGGATAATAGTTTTTCTACTGATTGCATAGCGGTGGCTGTCAAAGGTTGTCAAAGTTTTCGTAAATACAAATCGCCACCGCCACCGCCACAATGCAAGTATACGCGAGCTTTTAGAAAAAAATCAGACCGTTTATCGCAGAAAAAACTGTGAACTTATAAAGAAATACATTGTTAACTAAAGATCTCCCCTTTCTTCGAAGTTGGTTCAAAATTTTCAATTCCGAACAATTGTTTTAGATGAAAACAAAATAATTATTACTAGCCTCTGTCTACGGCTTCGCCCTCATGGTACCTAGATAAAAAGTAGACTATGTGTTATTCTGATGTATAAGCTATATCACTGTATAGTTTTATCAAAATCCGTTCAGTAGTTTTCGCGTGAAAGAGTAACAAACATCCTCACAAACTCTTGCGTTTATTCGTAGTAGGATTACAAACAACAAATTTCATTTGAGTAACACAACATGGGACTCACCGACCCGAGACATCTCAGTCAGTGAAAGTGAGCGAAAGTCTGGAATTCGAATGTATCTACTGAAATAATAGTTTTAAATAACCTGTTCTATGCCCTCTGGGTCCAAGATACAGTATTATGATACGTCACTCTCACGCTATGCATAAATACGCGGCGTGCGAGAGGGATGGATACGAGGATTTAATACATCTAAAGTAGATAGATAATGCTGGACATTTTCACACGGCATCATCTAACCCCAAAGTAAGCAGAACTTGGGTTATGGGAACTACATGACTGATATACTACTTATATACATTTTTTTGTAAATACATACACATTATACATAGAAAACACCCAGATCCTGAGATAAATATATGCAGATGCAAACAGTTGTCCCGCGGCGGGAATCGAACCCGCAACCTTCCGCGTCTCAGGCGGGCCTTCGCCCACTGCGCCACAGAGGTCGTCAATTAATAAGAACACTATGAAAAACATCCTATATTACAAGCTTTTAATTAACTTGATACAAGAATATTGAGAAAAACACCCTTTATACAAGGTCTTATTTAACTTGCAATGTTTGTAAGTATGTTAGTTTGTTTGTTTAGGTCAAATCTTGCAAGCTGAAACCACTTCCTCTTATCGTATGGAATTGAATTTTTACAAGTTGGTTAAGTTCCGATAACAATGCATTTTTATGGTAAGCATGACCTGAATCGACCTCCAGGATTAGCTCTAGATAAAGGAACTCTTCAACGGTCAATAGCACAGATATGAAATGATGTGTACGGCTTTTTATTATGATAGCTGGTTTTAAGTTTTAATACGAAATGGTTTTTTTGGTTTTGGAAGAACCAATTTCAAAATACACAATCTATCTAGAAAAGTTTCGCAACTCGTGTTTTTGTCTGACATTCTAAATAGCCAGGAACTCCCACGAATAATGAACCAACCAAGAGTTAAAATGAGGAAAAGAGAGAGTCCACATTCATACATACATTCTATGCTACTAATATTATAAAAGTGAAAGTTTGTGAGGATGTTTGTTCCTCTTTCACGCAAAAACTACAGAACGGATATGGATGAAACTTTACAGTAATATAGCTTATACATCAGAATAACACATAGGCTACTTTTTATCCGGGTACCACGCGGGCGAAGCCGTGGGCAGAAGCTAGTACTTACATACATTTAGATTATAACCTCAAAATAATAATGTCTATATAAATATCAAGTTTCCAATGACATACCGATTTTATAAAATCGAGTATTTTTACGGCAATCTTTGAATTGCAAGCACACACGAGAATCACACAGTATTTACAAGAAATAACATTGTATAATCATCATCATCAGTCTGATAAAAGGCCACTGCTGGACGACAAATCCCCCCCCCCCTCTTTGACCCCTTGCGTTTGTCGGCATGATCGCCCACCGCTTACACTAGATACGAACCCAACGAACAATCGTTGATCAAAATGATGATTACATGACATTACGACTCGCACGCAGTAGAAAGTCTTTTTTACGGATATTCACACGTTTATATTATTTTTTACGATTATTATCGTGAAGATGAAATTGTGTGATGTCTAATATTGTAACAAAGAAATTGCCCTGTTTAGAGTTATCAAGAGTTTATCGCTCTAATAATAAAGTTGAGGTATTATTTTTACTCTAGCAAAACTATTTTTATTTTTTCATATTTGCCTGTATTAACTTACATAGTTTTATGAGTTATTTGTGTATACTATTAAAATAAAACATTCTTTATACACTGGTTTTTGCAAAGCCTCTTTATGGTAGTTTGAAGAAATCAGTGGTATGCCTTAAAACTAAAAAAATCAAAGCATGGAACATCGGTTATAAGGTATCCATGTGTCAACATGTGGTGTAGGATTGCAGACTATCACTAGGAATGCTTTATATTATAATCCATTAAAAACACCTTTAGGCTAAATGCTTGGACTTGCGTCTGAATACTCTCAAACATGCATCCTCAGAAATCTGTGTAGGTTGTACTTAGTCTAAATGCATATGACATCTGTCTATAAAAGTGTCAAAGTTTGTAAGAACGGATGTCTGTTACTCTTCCACGCATAAACTACTGAACAGATTTTGATAAAACTTAACCGTAATATATCTTATACATCAGAATAACACATAGGCTACTTTTTATCCGGGTACCACGCGGGCGAAGCCGTGGGCAGCACCTAGTTGTAATTAATTGTTACACCTTTCAGGCCACCTTTTGTACTTTAAACCTGATCTAAGTCTGATGTCAAACAAATAAAATGTTTAATATTGGGTAATGTATCTGCAACAACTGATTTATTTTATATTTAACGGAAAACCGACAACCTTCACAAAAATAACCCGATTTCGAAAACTCGTTAAACAGAAGAATGTTATTTCTATTTGTAGAATGAGCATTTTTTGGGATAGTATACATACTCTGGGGTGTTATCAAGAAAGCACTAGTGTGGTGAATGAATTTCAAATAGTTGGGAAAGCTGTCTATAAAGTCAAAGAGAAATAAAAGTGAACGTGTCTTTTTTTGTGTCTCAGCATTCATCTGTACAATAGAAATATCACTCTCCATTGTTCAGTTTTGCTCGTTACAGATGATGAAAAAGAATTATTGATGTTTGAAGAATCTTCTCACGATCCATAAACACTTATTTTTTAAGCTTCTGCCAACGGATTCACTCGCGTATTAGATCTGGATAAAAAGCGTGTGGGAATTGAACCGGTCTCTAAAAACTATTGGGTTTCTTTAACCAATTTATACAAGCTTCTGCCCACGGCTTCGCTCGCGTGGTACCCGGATAAAAAGTAGCCTATATGTTATTCTGATGTATAAACTATATTACTGTAAAGTTTCATCAAAATCCGTTCAGCAGTTTTTGCCTGAAAGAGTAACAAACATCCATCCTCACAAACTTTCACGTTTATAATGGAAGTAGGATAGTAGGATTGGGCAACTTAAACGTTTTGGGTTTCTATTTAACTAGACTTCACACCACTATATAAATTAAGTAAGTTAACACACTTTTAAACCCCTTTATAAAATATTCGGATTGCACACACAATCGTATTAATAAATTGTAGAACATCTAAGGTATAAAAAGTAGTATTTTTACCATTTATATCGTACGGTACAATGATTTTCCCGCACGTGTCCGTTTCGAGATAAATCTCTAACTTTCCGTCGCTAAGAGTTGACGGGCGCTCATTATGGCGAGACCTGCTTGTATCCTGGAAGTCGTTAAACTATTAATTTCTAGTTTCTGACTACTACTTCTAGCTAGTACTAGGTACCTACTACTTGTTTCATGGCCAGCTTGGATGCCAATACAACCTATCTACTTAAGTCATATGGCTACATCTAAGTACACCGCTAATTACCTAATCTGATGACATATTATATCTATGTCTATGGAGTGTATAGACCTACACTCCACTTTAAAATATTATCTAACTATTATTAGTAGTTTTATAGTTTCATTTATTTCAACTGTTGGGACATGTTTGAACACATTTTTCGTAAAATTTTACATGTTACAAATTTTATTATAATTAATTTTAACTTAATCTATGACCTTAAAATAATGATAATAACGTCAAAATAAGAAAGCACCTAACAATTATTTATTTTTATCTATCTACAGTATCTTTGACCACAGAAAATAGGGGACTCTTTTAACGCAGGTTAATTTAATTTAAAAGAAGAGCTCCCAACCCTTATTTTTTTACTAAACTGTAGGTAATTTAAATAAAAACTTCTTTTTTTTTTTTGATGAGCCTACTTACTTTATTATAGCTAACTCTTACCTCAGCAACCCATTACATTATTGATTAAAACGATGTAAGTCGTTATCGGCCTTATACTTAAAATACCTTAGTTATTTATTAAGATAATAGACAAATTTTATTGTCCTTTTAATATCATAGCTCGCCCGATAAGGCTTGGTAAACTTCATTTTTCACTTCGTTTACTCACAAATACAAACTCAAAAGTAGTTTAGTACAAAACAAATAGGTAACTATATAAAAGGGTGAAATTCAACTCACAAAGTGAATCTCAGGTACGCGAACACTCGAGGCTTCCATATAAAATGAAGGTTGTACGAAATGAATTTCAAAAGAAACGGAATCAGTATATATATATAGATAAATAACACTTAACTTGTTGTACACTACATAATTATGTTACCTACTTACACATTCAAATAGAGCTAATTACAAGCTAGTCCCGGAAGTACAATGGGTGATCTTATCCCTGATAGCGATCTCTTTCAGACAACTTTTGAATGGACAGGAATTAATCCCGCCTGTAAGTACATACATACATATAGTCACGCCTGTTTCCCGGAGAGGTAGGCAGGGACCAAGGATTTCCACTTGCTACGATTCTGGCATACCTCTTTCGCTTCATTCATCCTCATCACATTCTTCATACAGGCTCGGCGGTGCACTATAAGCACACAAGAAAGAGATGGCAAGAATTTTACTCCTGTCCAATTAGTACGCTCTTCTACGTGTTTATAATCGTTAGGATGTTTTCAAATCACAACTAAACTTGTAAGTAAACATAAATCTGACTTATTTGACATTCACAAAACTTAAATCTGATAGCACTAAAATTTTTGCTATCTGTTTCTTATGTTACTGTTAGTAAAAGAGAGCGATTGATAAAATAAAATCAATCACTCTCTTTTACTAACTAACTACTTTTGGTTTGGTTTAGTAGTGTACAAGATTACGATTTCACGTAAAATGGGTGTATCCTCGACAACGGAAACTATTACTGGATATAGAGTGACAGTCCCAACGTAACCGGACTTACCGCGTACCGACAGCACATTCATTTGATTATGTACTTGCTAAGAGATAACATAGCACATTAAATGTCAAAAAACCGACTTCAAACAACGTGAAGTTGGTAAAGAGTCCAATATGAAATTTAATTATACATTTTATGGTGTGGGATTTTTTCATAAAATATGTGGTCCCAAAAGAATTGATAAAAAAATATTAAAATCTGTTGACAATAAAATTATCGAAGAGATCGCGTACATAACATACACACAAAAAAAAACACGAATTCAATTGATTTGATTGAATTGATTTGAAACATACCGCTGTTGAAAATATATTCTAGTTCTGAACATAGAAAAACAGTCAGCAACAAATATTTTGTGCTTGATGAGGAAGGCCCACCTGATTTGGTTTCTCTCTGTGTGAAAGTTATGTCATTGTGTTCCATAGATTGCTTAGTCATTGAAGCAAATGATCACAAATTAGACTGACTCATTGGCAGTGACATGCAAATATTTTTTACGTAAATACCTACTTTGAGTAGATAATTTATCCGGCTACCGGCTGAAAGATTCAAAATACGATGTGGTGAAATGTTGGAACATTTCACCGCAAAAACTGCTAAACGGATTTTGATGAAACTTAACAGTAATATAGCTTATACATCAGAATAGCACATATGCTACTTTTTATTCGGGTACCTCGCGGGCGAAGCCGTGGGCATGACGTACTATGTCATTGTGCAATTAAGCATTTTCTATCCATATATCTATCTATCCAGACCCACATAATAATTCCCTGTATCGTGGGTATCAGGAACTACGAGTACCGTGGTAACACTACACCCAGTCCCAGAACATAAACATGCACACATTTGTCCAGCAGTGGGAATAGATCTCGCTCCTCTTGCGTCACAGCCACTTTTGTCATCAAAATACAGTTGTCAAACAACGGTCTTGCAAAGCCAAATATAATGTTTGGACGTGCTTCTGACTACCCCCTACTTGGTATCCTCAGAAATCTATGCACTGAGCATGGGTTAAGGATTTCTATCATAGGGAATACAATCGTGAGAGTGTTTTTTTGTATATTAATAAAAGGGAGTTACCTTTTTGATGAAAAGTTTTGGATTGCCAAGAATTCGTTATGATCGAGGCATCATCTTTAACAAAAAGCCTTAAGTTTTGATCGAGAAAAATGCTTATAGCGTTTTCATTCAATCTGTACCTCTACTTGGCTCGCATTGGCCTTGTTGCGATAGAAACGCGGTCTAGTTCACTTATATAGATAGACTGGCATCTAGATTATGTGGACTTGTACACGCATTTAACTAGAGAAAATGCTATCTGCTGAGATTTTTCTTTTGAATGGAGTGCATTTGCATTTTTTATAGTATATTTGGTATTTTTAGCAGACTTTCTTCACCCGCATGAAATTATTATTTGCTAATTATATCAATTCCAGATGCATATAATTAGCAAAATTTAGACAAACAAACACATTCACGAATTTAATCTTCATGATAGACGTCTTTATTTTATTCTACTAATATTATAAACACGAAAGTTTGTGAGGATGGATGTTTGTTACTCATAAAAACGTAAAAACTACTGAACGGATTTCGAGGCCGAGGGCAGAAGCTAGTATTCAAAAGGTAAGTTAGGACTGTGACGATACCAACTATGTGCGCTTAACATTACCTATATTTGGCACATGCCCACGTTTTGCATACATAATAATTTACATTCCGCATTACAGGTTGCAAGGCCATGCTGCCTATTAAGTATAGATAAAAAGCTCCCTCAGCAAAGGTAGAAATGTCTATGGAAAAGCCCCTATGCGAACGAAATTGCAGGCAGCAAACTAGTTTTTCAAAAAAATCATTTCTTTTCTTGTCAGTCCCGTTTGGTAGGAGGAATCGACATAAATACACTTCAAATTTTAAACTTTTAGAATCAGGTTTTATTATTGTCAAATACTAAAACGCTACTCAACGTTAAGACTTCGTTTAGAAAATGACAGTTTTATTTTATTTGAGCGTCATCGATTTCCAATTCTAATAAAATCTCCGTAAAGTTTGAGTACTTGGACTTAAATTATTCATCGATTTAAATTCAATCAATAGAAAGTAAGGACAAAACACTTTCATATATCCATCCGTGATTTCGGAAAACCAGGTCTAGGTATCTATTGATATGCGATGTCAGTGGTTAGAATAGGTAGGTATCTACCATACTTACCGCCTCGATGTAACCTTGTGACCTTGTTAAGTTGCAGATGTAGCTTTTCGACTGAGCTCGGGATAATTTTCTGGACACTGCAAATCGTCAAAGTTTTCAATCGCAATCGCTATACACAGCGTAGTCGTAGTCCAAACATTAAGAAGCTTTTTTAATTACTTTCAGTCTTTCACGCTCATTAAACATTAAATTATACTACACTAACCTCCACTGCCTGATTTGGTATGACGACCTCTGTGGCGCAGGGTCCACCTGAGATGCAGAAGGTTGCGGGTTCGGTTCCATAGTCCGGTTCGGTAGCCGCACTAATGTTTGTATGCTCTGCAAATTTTTATCTCAGGTCTAAGTGATTTTTAATATTTACAAAAAAAAGATATAACTACCTAGTCCCTATAACAGTCATGTAGTTCCCATAAAACAAGCTGTGCTTACTTTAGAGATGTTTTTTAGGGCTAACGCTGTTGTGTGAAAAATGACCTAGGTATATATATTTATTTTTATTTTTGTGTTTCGTAATGTGAACAAGGACTTTTCTGAATCTGAAGATGAAATTAAGGTAGTGTCGGCTACTGCCTTTATTTCACGAGGAAACCTCTAAAGTCGAAACGTCGGTCGGGAAATAATAAAAAACGCAAACATGATAAAGGCCCATATAGATTTTAATAAATCTCAAACAAGCAAAATATAAAGATAAATTATGATGTACCTACCAATATACTCATCAGCCCCCGAAATGAGAATCACCTTTTTCAATAATTGTAATATAACAACTAGACATAAAGATTTTATTTTTGACTACTAAAAATATACAAATTATATAAAAGCGCTCTCTAGGGTATTTTCAAGGTATTTGGTAGATCTAACAGGTGCGTGAAAGTCTAAAATCAGTAAATTCGTTGTAAGCAGTATTTTAACCTTTCTTTGACCACTTACACTGTAGTGTTGTATACTATACACAGAGGGCGTGCATAGTAAGAATTTCCTTAGAATACAAAAAAAATATGATTATTATAATAATACTAGCTTCTGCCCACGGCTTCACCCACGTGGCAGTCGAATAAAAAGTAGCCTATGTGTTATTCTGATGTATAAGCTATATTACTCTAAAATTTCATCAAAATCCATTCAGTAAGTAGTTTTTGCGTGAAAGAGTACCTACCTACCTAACAAACATCCATCCTCACAAACTTTCGCGTTCATAATATTAGTAGGATGATCAGCGTGGTAGGCATCATACACACGCACAATAAAACGCTTTTAAAATGCGATGTCTTATAGTATTTATTAAAACTGTCCCTTTGTCATTATTATCATCAATAGTCTGTAGAAATTTGCCTACTGCTGAACATAGGCGTCATAATTCAGCGATTTGCCGACGTTTTCCAGCTAATTCAGAAGCTTTTCAGCATGGGCCGTCCCCACGTATAACAGAGGTTGTCATAGCCACATATATTATAATCTAATGTAATATCACAGATAATGACCTCGATTCTGTAGTACACTGACTAAACTAAATTTAAACTGTCTCTCTCTTTTACTGATAGTGCAAGCAAGAAAGAGATAGCTACAATTTTAGTGCTGTCAAATTAGTCAGATTTAAGTTTTCCATACAAATTTAGTCGTGATATCAAAACATGCTGACTATAAACACGAAGAAAAGCGGCACGTAAACTGATTTGACAGCGCACTAAAATTGTAGCTATCCTTTTCTTGCGCACACTATCAGTAATCAGTCAATTTAGTTTAGTCAGTGTACTACATAATCGACGTCATTATAATACAAGTAGTACTAGTATTTTAGCTATTGTCTTTGACAGTGATAAAACTGGTAACACGCCATCTAGCGTCTCACTTAAAAACTTTATTGTCACGCGTTCTAGAGGTTCCGCGTTCCTTCCATCGAGATTCCTTAATGAAGACGGCGGAGAATGTAAAAAAATGTTACACTATGTCAGTAGATGGCGACTAGATCTGTTTTGTAGGGGTTTGAATTCAATTTGCAACAATTGGGTTATGTCCAATATGCGGGACGTCTGTGCAAATCTTAGTACTTAGAATTAGAAATATAGGTAACTAGAAGCAAGATGGTTTGATGAAATCTTATCAGTTACAGAGAACATCTGAACCCTGTACGTTCAGATGTTCTCTGTAACTGATAAGATTTCATCAAACCATCTTGCTTCTAGACAGAGGAGACTAGTAGAAGAGAAAGGAAGTCTTTACCCAGCAGTGAATGATTCCGGGCTAAGATGGTAATAAGTAAATTCGTGTATTTTTGATTTAACATTTAAATTAAGGAAATAGGTATGTACTAAACCAACCGAAAAAAAGAAATTGTGATCTTCAAAACTTTCATCAGGGGCATTCAGTGAATTGTCCTTTTTCTTTTCGTCTTATACTTTTTTAAACAAAAGATTTAATTTATTGTATTTGAAACAATGTGAAGTTATAACGGAAAATAAGGCTTTCATTAATAATTGATGCAATTTGTGATTACGCTTTTTCGCGTAAACAAATAACTTCTGAGAAATTTTCTTAGAACTCTAAATACTTACCGTAAGTTTGTCAAGTAATTGTGCTAAAGCTTTGGAAGGGTTTAAGGGTAATTTTTTTTTAACAGCAAATATGATCATCTATCATAAAAACTTCTTCCTCTTGGTACAATAAAGGTCTTGTTATCGAGTGCCTCAACGACCATACCGCACACCATCGTAGCTATTCATCTTGATTTAAATTAAATATAAATTTGTCATTGATTTAATGGTAATGTACCTATTGTTATTTTTTTATAATCAACTTTTAAAGTCTCTAGGTATGGTAGAATATTTTTGTTTGGTTCGGTTCATATTTTTATGGTGACAACACTGATTTAATTTTGGTTGTTTACGATCCTGGAGTTGTAAAAAATGATGGAGTAGATAAAAAATAATTATGGCGGGATGGCGACTTAAAGGGAAGGACAAGAGGTGCGTTTACGATTCCCGCTGCGGGACAAACATACATAATATCTACAGATATTTGTTTTAGGTCTGTGTGTTGTGGTACCAAGGTACTCGTAGTTCCTGATTCCCGCGATACAGGATATCCTAGAGTAGGGTCACAGGCTGTAGGTAATATGATAGGTTGATATCCCTCCATAGTTATAACGAATTTAACTGTACAAAGTTTGCAAAGTATGTACAAATCTTAAGATAGCTAGCTGTTTCATCTGTATTTTTTGTATATAGGTATTATATATAGTTGTATGAATAAATATAATTGATGTTTATAACAACTGTACAAATTACTTAATTACAAGAAGATAACAAAAACACCATGCAATTCGAAAATGTACCTACCTAGTATTTAGGAAATGATATGAAATTGCGCAGGTAGGTACTAGGCATCCATGGTACAAGGTAATTCATTTACGAAGTGAGTTTTGTCTGAAGTCGTTCGATTTCCGTTCGGGCTCGATCCCCGTTGCGGGAAAAATGTTTGTATGATCAGCAAATATTTGTCTCAGGTATTTACAATAAAATATATGTATACTAGTTTCTACCCACGGCTTCGCCCGTTCACTCGGATAAAAAGTAGCCTATGTGTTATTATGATGTACAAGCTATATTACTGTAAAGTTTCATCAAAATCAGTTTATTAGTTTTTGCGTGAAAGAGGAACAAACATCCGGCCTCACAAACTTTCGCGTTTATAATATTAGTAGAATAGGATGAATAGTATATCAATTCAGTCATGTTGTTCCCATAACAAGCTCTGCTTACTTTGGAGCTGGATGATGCAGTGTAAAAAAGGGTCAGCATTACTATTTACTAGTACTTAATTTAATCATTTGGTGCACTAATGGCTTAGCTAACCTCGGCGATTATCACCTGTTTCAAAATGGCGCCGAGCGTTGTGAAAACAGAGTAGAGGATTAGAAGGCTCATTTGCACTAAACTTTGACAGCTTCTAAGTTGATGACAAGTTCCTATAGATAAGCTGTTACTTAGACATGCCCAAGTCTTTATTTAAGATATTAAGACCTTAGTGCAGACAGACATTATTAAATTATGAATACATACACATAGCCTAAATGTCTATTGTGTTGGATGATTATTTATTTATAACTAGTGAGCGACCCACCCCGGCTTCGCACAGGCCATCCAAATTTTTGACTTGTCCTATCATTTTTTTAAGAATACAACAAAAACAGAACAGCCAAATCGGTCGAGGCGTTCTCAAGTAATGTCACACATGCAATAATTTATTTTAATTTATATTATAATAGAATAGATAAAGGTATAATCAGATTGATTTTTGGGTACTATCTGTAATAAATTTCCTTAAAAGTTATGCTCACTAGTGACATAACGAGTTATTTTAGAAGTGGGATCACATAAGATTAATAAAAAACCACAAATAAACAGATCAAAATAATTTAATAAATAAAATAAATTACATGTTTTAACACGAGTTCGTTCGTTCGACACTAAAATTATTTACAATAGCTATAAACAAAGTAACCAATAAACTGTTGAAAACATTGGACGAAAATAATTTCTACATACCGAGAAAAATCAACCTTGTAATCGTGCTAATTACGATATAATACTGAAAATAGGATCTGAAATTAGAAAAACGCCTATTATTTCAGATTAGTTTCACTAAAATGTAAAGATTTACATAATTCAATCAAGATTTACATAAACATAACAACGTTCGAATTTATTTTAAATTATTTATTAATTATTTATTTTAAAGGAAATTTGCTCTAAGTTATCAGTTATGCGAGGATGATGGTAATATGGCTTGAAACATCACCACTGTCGAAAAACAGTCACCGTTTTATAAACAAAGGATCAATAAAAACAATCAAAGTTCTATCCAAACATGTTACATCGTTCACTGGCTACATTATGCTATAACCTTTTCTTCTTCTCATCGTCTTCTGTTCTTAAGAGTTTCTCGCGTACTCCGACCACCCGTGATAAGGCAGCGGCGTGAGATCCCGCCTCCTCCTATGGTGTCCGTGATGACCCGCATAGATAACCTGGTGGTCATCATGTTCTTCGTGTGAAGTCAGCTTTTTGACACCGACTATAGCGGACAGCAGGAGAGCTAACGCTGATACTGCTAAAGCCTGTGGACAGAAAGGTTTTTGTTTGATCATTCATGTATTTGTCATTTAGCGCAAAATTAACCCAACCGAGATCATATTTTTTTTATGATTGAAGTTGATTATAGGCCCTAGTTTTTCACATTTAGGGTTCACTCATAAACAAAATAATAGAACACACATTTTGTTCGACACATACGAAGTTGAACACCTGGTAGTTGTATTGATATGTAAATGCTAGAATATTTAGAAAAATTATAAAAATTAGCATCCTCATAAAACATAAACAAAAAGTTTTATTGAGACTACCATAGTAAAGTCGAAGGAGTAGATCGAGTCTAATAATAAATTATAAATTAACTAGCCTCTGCCCACGGCTTCGCTCGCGTGGTATCCGGATAAAAAGTGTAGCCTATGTGTTATTCAGATGAATATGCTATAATACTGTAAAGTTTCATCAAAATTCGTTCAGTAGTTTTTGCGTGAAAGAGTAACAAATATCCATCCTCACTAACATTCGCGTTTATAATAGTGGAAGGATTAATACATTGAACTCAATGTCTCTATTCTGACAAATCACCTTAATTTCTGGTCAGTACCAGATATTTTTAAAACACTGCCAATGCCCTATCTTATGGTGCCCTATCTTATATTCTAGTACGGTGAGATACTTATTACGTTACTTATTTCTCATTGTTTAAGATCTCACATCTTTATCATTAATAAGACGTTAAAATATTATAAACGTGACAGTTTGTGAGGATGTTTGTTCTTCTTTCACGAAAAAACTACTGAACGGGTTTTGATGAAACTTTACAGTAATATAGCTTATACATCAGAATAATACATAGGCTTCTTTTTATCCGGGTACCATGCGGGCGAAGCCGTGGGCAGAAGTTAGTAGATAGATAAATTATTTAAATAAATAATGATCATTATAAAAGCTTATTAATCAGGTTTATATTGTTAATAATGAAAGACACCATTAATTTTCAGCGGTGAAAACAATACTAACTTCTGTAAGGTAATGCTTACAAAATATTTTTTAAATATTTTTTATTTTTGTATTAAGTAATTATTAGATGATAATGACATTTATTAATTTTGCATGCTTGTGAGCTGACCATGGCTGTACCTACTTTATTTTTTACCACACATTGTAACCCATGCTTCGCAAATAAACAAATCTGAATCTGAATCTGAATCTGAATCAAATATTATAATTTTGTGCTTAACAATGCGGCATTAAATTTCATCACTTGTTCACAGCTTGCCTTTATAATTTACGTCAACATTGTTATAATAATAATAATAATATAATTTGTTGACCTGAATTCGATTGTACAAAATTGTTTATTATATTTTAGGGAGGTCACATTCCGCAGTATCCAGGATGCAAATATACTAAACTAATCTGTTTTATTGTAAGCATACCCACATTTATTAAATTTCAAAATAATTACCTTACACAATTGAAAATTGTTCGTATATATCGAAATTCGTTTATATTAAAAATTATACAACAAAAAAAAATGTTAAATTTAATAATTAGTAACCAAGATTTTTTTCAAATCGTAAAAACTATTGTTAAGTGGCTGAAGTCTTAGTTCTTTCGTAATGGTTCTTTCTTAAACACGTTAATAGTCGGTCGTAGCGGCCACCTGAGCCAACTTGAGCTGCTGAGCATTTAAGTATTTTAAGTATTTATTCAGTAACAAATACCTACAATAAAGTGGAATACATTTGTTATAGATATAGTAGGTAATATTTTTTTTATGAAGTTGTTTGTATCTACAATATAATACATTTACGATTCAAAAAACAATTTCAGTGCTTCCACCCTTAGTCCCTGCGATAGCTAGAAACTTAAGCGTGACTAGGTACATGCTCAATAAAAATAAACAAAATATTCCTTTCATTTATTTCAAAGGGAAGCCTATTTACAGTCACTTTTTCATACTTAAATTGTTCTCTTACATGTGAAGTATACATAAAATCCAGGTCTGATGCAGAAAAACGCCACACGAATGTCTTGGATCGCATCGGTATACGGTTTTCTCCAAGTCACGGCATCTGAGCATACGGGCCTTGATGTAATTACTCACTTTTCCCAATTAAAAGTGTGCCGTGATTGTGTGCTAAGTTGTGAGGATTGAGATTTAAAGATTATCGAAATAGATTTGTGACATCTATTATGATTTATGAGGCATCCACCTCGGTAGTTATAGACCTATATAGGAAACGACAGTTTCGAAACGAATAATGAATAATATAATGATGGGCATTTTCAATCCTCACAACTTAGCACGATTGTCTGCTAAGTTGTGAGGATTGAGATTTAAAGATTATCACAATAGATTTGTGACATTTATTATGATTTATGAGGCATCCACCTCGGTAGTTATAGACGTACCTATATAGGAAATAATAGTTTTGCTCGAAATTAATAATGAATAATAATGATTCTGGGCATTTTTCACACAGTATCATTAAGCCACAAATTAAGTAGAGTCTGTGTTATGGGACCTACATGATTGTTATACTAATTATATATTTTTTTCTTGTAATACATCCTACTACTATTATAAACGCGAAAGTTTGTGAGGATGGATGTTTGTTACTCTTTCACGCAAAAACTACTGAATGAATTTTGATGAAAGTATATAGTTACATAGCTTATACATCAGAATAACACATAGGCTACTTTTATCCGGGTACCACGCGAGCGAAGCCGTGGGCAAAAGCTAGTACATAATGTATATAGAAAAAAACCCAGGGCCAAGACAAATATTTGTTGATCATTTTTTAAAAAATAATTTTATGGCTTTTGTGTCACTGCGGTCGTGACAAGCCTATTGTGATCGCCATTTTTTGTCGATCATACTAACATTTGTCCTGCGGCAGGAATCAAACCCGCAACCTTCTGCGTCTCAGGCAGGCCTTCGCCATCCGTTATCATAATTTCACGAAAGTATTGATCGAATATATTCGGTAACAGGAATTTAAAAATGATGAAACGGGAGCTTCTGTGATAAAATTGGGAGGAGGGTTACGTTACCATATAAACGTCAAGCTTCATAAAATGATCCCCTTTCAGTCAAGATCATCCATCTCAAGGGATGACAGTTGTGGTCATAGTGATCGATTGTCAAAGTGAAAGCTGACAGCTGCAAAGTAATGATCATTGGCGCAGCGAGTTCAAGATCTTTGAATCGTCGTGAGAGAGGTGACGTATCATGGTGTTTCATTCCATTTATCCAAAGCAATTTCATTTATCCTGTATTTTCCATTTTATCAGTACTTATTCAAGTTAAAATCATACATGACATATTGAAACGTATTTTAGTTACATTTATATAATAGTTGCAATTTTTTTTTTATTTATAACTCCGCCACCTTTACTTTCTTTTATTATCCTCTCCATCCTAAAACTGTCTGGAAGAGATTGCTTTTAAGCGTTAAGACCACCCATTGTACTTTCATAAGAATACAGTTTAGTTTATTTTGTTTTTTATACTAGCTTCTACCCAGTTGTGTATAAGCTATATTACTGTAGAGTTTTATCAAAATCCAAAAAACAGAAACATTTTAAATCTTTCATTTATGCATTTAAATACCCATTTATAAAAAATAAAGATTATACGTGAGTCAAAAATCAAGTATCTGCCTTATATATTTTCCTTTATGAATCTTTAGAACTAACAGTCAGATTTGTTTTTTTTTCCATTTGATAGCCGTAATTCTTGAGGAAGGTTATAAGCTATTTAACAACACGCTACGTCGCTTAGAAACTGATCAAAAATAAGAAAAGTCAAAAAGAGCACTAAGAAAAAACAGGTGGGCGATGCGACGCGGTGGGTCGGGAGCTGAAAGTAGCCGTAGCACAGAGTCTTAAATAACTGTATGTCACAGGATCATGGCGCGTAAAATAATACCTCATTATTGGAAATACAAGAAGCCACTTATATACAATGAGGTAGTAAAAATATCAAAAAAATATACTCTCCTCCTTCGTTAGTAAGTAAAATGAGTAAACAAATAAACACATAATATAATCAAAAGCCCAAAGTAGAACGTCCTGTGTCATGGGTATCACGAACTACGAGTACTGTCGTAGCACAAATAACACCTAGACCTGGGCCGAATATTTGCTCCAAAGTCCCAGAAATTTATAAATGTGAGAGCTCTTAGCCTAGTAGTTTCCTGCCTATTGTATGTTTCTTACCTACTTGTGAGTAACAAACTTCTATAATATACTTTCTTTTTCTTTTATCCTTGTACTATGTGGTTGTTCTCTGTTCTGTTTTATTATTTCTAATTGTATTTTTATTGTGCGCCTGCGCTGCCGGTCATGGAGTCACCAATAGGTTCTGTCTGAAAACCAGTGTAGCTTCACATCCTGGTGATGTGGAGTTGCATAATATGCTGAGACAGGACTTATTTGGCTCACACGTAGCGGAGAGGAATAACCTACTTTCTATGTACCTTCTGCCTGTGTCCTCTCTGTATTGTGTGTGTCAAATAAATGTATTTTCTTTCTTTCTTTCTTTCTTTCTTTCTTTCTTTCTTTCTTTCTTTCTTTCTTTCTTTCTTTCTTTCTTTCTTTCTTTCTTTCTTTCTTTCTTTCTTCTCGTCTGGGGAGTACTATTACCATACCTATTTCGGCCGCCAAGCAGTAATGCTTACATTGCTGTATTTCAGTTTAAAAGAGAACGGTTGTCGGTGAAATTTTAGGCACATAAGTCTCTTCGCCATTACGTCTCAGGGTCGGTAACGTGTCAGTGCCACCTTTGGTGTCGCAAGCATCATAAGCAATTTTCTCTTAATAATAAAATAAATATATAAAAAAGCATTAGATATATATTTACATAGATCAACTATGAACAATTTTCATCATGAAAAAGGTGCTCTTTCGGTATAACAGGCGTAATGAAACACTAACAACTTTATTAATGTAATCCCTACATCGTTCATCCCATAAAATCCTAATTAGTTTCTTATCATGTACATTATTCGTTCATAAATATAATACCTCACTAAATTAATATCAAGCTCGTATAATATTCACCTAAGTAAGATTTTTATTAAGAAGTCTAGAGTTCAATAACCAATTTATGAGGTCATAATCTTGTGCACGCCTTAAAGATATGTAAACAGTAAAATAAGTACCTATCAAAGATAAACTTAAGTTATTATTTACTTTGCAAAATGAGGAAGAGTAAAATTGAGAAGCCAACAAAATATCAAGGGTTGTTACACATCAATGCAATGTTATGAGTTGATTTCACAATACTACAACGCCAGAATTTAAGGATTAAAATGTCGAAAACGAGACCCTTTTATTCCACATCCCCCAGTACATATATACTAGGGGTTGATTTTATTACAAATCGTAAGCCCTGTCCCATATGTGGTGGGATCATTGAACGGGACTCTATTTATATAATGGATATAAATAGCTACCTAACCATTTTACCAAATCAAGATATATAATTAAGTCTTAAAAGTAGTTACAGTTTTGTATCTCCCCTTTTAACCTTTAATTATTTATTAACCTTATAGCATATCTATGAAAAAAAAACATTACATGTTGCATTTAATAGGAACTGCCAGTCAAAAAATTAAAACTTTATGTTGGTTGGCATATACCATATGCATACAAAAATAAAGTTTTCCTTCTAAAGTTGACAGTTAAAGTTGGGTATGGTAGAAGAAACATGAAAGTAGAATAAATGCAGTTGAAATGAGAGCTTATGAGAAGTACGAGTAGTTTAGCTTTAAAATATAAGTGAGTGAACAGTGTGATAATTAAGAGAGCGTTGTGAAGTGAAAGAGGATGTAGAGACAAGAATAGATAAAGGTATGCTAAGGTGTTTGGGCATATGGAAAAGATAGGAAATTGACGAAACAAATAATGCCATCTATAAGACAAGCGTGAAGAATGTAATGAGAGTGAATGAAGCCAAAGATGTATGTAAGGATCGTAGCAACTGAAAATCCGTAAACTCTGCCTACCGCTCCAGGATACAGGCATGAGTTTATGTAAAAAATATCATCCCATCTTGTTTTAGATAACAAATATATATCTATCATAAGTCTAAAGATAATTAGATAATGAGCGTACTGATCTAACCGGACTGCTTTATGGTGTGTGACCATTTTACAGTTGTACTAACGTGCATAATAATTACAAAACTGCAGTATCTCGAGATCAAACGGTATAAACATGATGTTTGAAAATAAAGTAACAACGTTCGCCATTATTATCTGTCTCACATCAAAGAGACCCATTCATTAGTATACACATTTTCCAACATAATATCATATGACCCGGTCAAACAGACGTGGCGATCAAAGGGTTGTTGACTGATGAAAAGGTTGTTGTAATAAATAAGTAATTGGGACGTGTGGTTCCAAAATGTGTGTACTTAATAACTCCAAGCTCGTCCTGAAAACTTGATGGCTTACAAGTGCCATTCTCATACAATTTGGCTTTTAAACTGCTAAACTGGACTCACACACTAAACGATCATAAGAAAACCTATCGTATTGTATGGATTTGAGTGTTGTTTGATGTGTAGAGTTACGAGATAAAACCTATCAGGAACAGTCGAGGAATCGGTGATATTAATCCACATGATTATTATTATTAATAATCATGTGGAATAAACGATTTATAATTTATTTTCAATGTAATTAGGATACTATGATGAACCTTACCTTCATAGTAAGAAGACCAAGGCCGCCTATACCGGCAGCACCAAGAGCTTTTGCAAACATCAATCCAAGCAAAGCCACGCTACCGCCACCGCCGCCTTTTCCTCGTCCAGTACCTGAATTATATACATTATACATCAGTTTTGAATAGGCAATCCTCATCTCTAATAGACGTTCAGCTAGAGCCTAATGAACCAAATACGGCCTGCTCAGTATTTTAATCCGCCCTGCCAGCATCCCTGGTCGTAGTCTGCCAACATAATATAATTTTAACGAAAATTCGGGCGGAAATACTTTAAAAGTACGTATTATTAAAGTATTTCCTATTTCACGGTATGATTTCAAACCGTTAAGCACATAAACAATTTTTATTTAAAACAACATGATTATATCAACATATAGATTTCTCGGCATGAAAAATCATACTAGATTAGATAACGGAGCTTGTCTCATAAGCACGGTTATCTAATCTAATCTGTACTGAAAAACTCCAACAGAAGAACTCCTCGCGGGCCACTAACTTCCCTGGTCCACCAGGAAATTACTGGACTATAAACTGAGTCCGGAGCCAGGTCGTCACCACTAATTCAAATGGAGATACTCGAGAGATATACAATGTAATTGTGGACAAGTAACACAAAAGATGCGTTATCTAATGGCTTATCCACAGCACTATCACCTGCATTATGAGAAACTTGTGCGAGACTACGGAAGATAAAATAAATATATTGGTATTTTGATCAAAGAGAATCCATCTAAATAAGAAAAACCATTGACGCGAAGAAGAAGAATCTATCGAATAAAATGATTAAACTGCATACTAATGCTTATCCTATTACAAAATGGATGACCAGATTGGAAATAAACTTAGCTTTGATACGTCAAAGAACCAGATTGGAAATAACCTCAGCTATGATACGCCAAAGAATCCAAAGAATACATTTACTTCCAGCAATTATAAAACGAGTTTCCCATTAGACCGTAAAGTGTTTCCTGTAGGATATTGTTCTTATTTCCCTGAACAGGAAACGGATTTAGAAAATATCCGGTTGGTCGTATTAGACGATCAACATGATAAAATAATAAAGTTGAGCAACAAAACTGATAGGAGCTGATAACCCATTGGGGTAAAACAAGTAAATACATTCTCGAAGATAATCCCCATGATGGGGATGTTCAGATTTAAAATCAGTGCGCGGATCTATGAGGATATTAAACACGTCCAAAGATTATTTTTGTTGCATATCCGCGATTTGCATAGGAGTTAGACAGGTTGCCATGTAACAGGTTGAAAGCCTATCGCCGCTTATTGGATCACTAACCATTACTTCGAGTTTTTGGTTCTTGGGCACATTGGTTTTTTCACGATATTTTTCTTACCCGTTTTGAGCACGTTTGAATCACGCATAAATTTATGAATTCATTGGTACATGATGGGGTTTGAACACGTGACATTCTGATTGGAAGTCGGGGTACAGACAACTAGACCAACATGGTTTTAGATGGATTCCGTAATACACGATAACAGTTTCTGTTAGTCAATGGTTTGATCTACTGTCCTATGAGTTCTGATTTTTCGATTAAATACCGTTGATCTTATAAAATAATTGAAGACGGAAGATTAAACTTTCTCTTTTGGTCTATACTAATATCTATCATACAGCCACAAACTTGGAGTAGCGTGACTTTTAAAGATCCAGTGGTAAGAGTGACAACCTCTGTGGCGCAGTGGGCGAAGGTCCGCCTGAGACGCAGAAGGTTGCGGGTTCGATTCCCGCTGCGGGACAAATGTTTGTATGATCTGCATTTGTCTCGGGTCTGGGTGTTTTCTATGTATAATATGTATGTATTTACAAAAAAATATATAAGTAGTATATCAGTCATGTAGTTCCCATAACACAAGCTCTGCTTACTTTGGGGATAGATGATGCTGTGTGAAAATGTCGAGAATTATTATTATTATTATTATTATTAAGAAAACACCTCTGAAAAGGGTTTAAAACCACATGTTTTTTTAGGAAAAAATAAAAACAGATTTCTTATAAAGGTAAGTTGATAAAAGGCTATAATATGAAATATAAAATGTTATGCCCCATTTGTTCGTCTTTAGGGTGGGATTTCAATAAATTTATAATTGATTACTCTTTTCAATAAAAAAAAATCATATAAATCGGTTCACAATTGGAGAAGATATCGAGTATCATACACAAAAAAAAACAAATAATCCTTAAAGGTTTGCTGGAAGAAAACTCCTTCTAGGGTTTAGCTCGCCTTTGTACATGCCTCACCTAATATTTTGTTTTATATTTCTATGTTATTTCTGTGTGCAACAAAAAAATATAAAGAATTATAAAAAACAGATGAATTGAGAACCTCCTATTTTGAAGTCGATTGAAAAGCACTTTAATACTCACCATTGCTCTCTTTATAAGTTTCATCGACAGCCTTGAGCGAGTCAGCAAAAATTTGAGTTATCTTGTCCTTTTCTATCAAACTAGGCAATTTTACTCGCAACTCATGACCTTGCAGGAACTTGGCCATCCGATTCAAGATCGAATGATCACCAAACGACCTTCCTTCGTCATCGATGCTGTTTGAAATGGGCACGCTAATGAGTTTCACACCGTCGGTCAATTCCAAATCACCGTCTAGGAACGACGCGTACGCACTTGAAAAAACTAGAGTCACCAAAATTCGATACATTTTAGTCGGTAAACAGTCGAGCAGTAAGCGAGAAAGGGAGACGTAAACACCTTTATAGTGATACCTTTCAAAAAAATGACAACGACAAACAAGAGCAATTTCTTCGAGGTGAATGAATAAAAATAAATACAAGCAAGTGTGAGTAATGACACGTGGTTTGGGTTCTGAAGCGTTATTTTGTTCATACTTGTCTAACTTTATTAATATTTATACTAATACCAGCTTTTGCCCACGGCTTCGCCCGCGTGGTACCCGGATAAAAAGTAGTCTATGTGTTATTTTGATGTACTAGCTATATTACTGTAAAGTTTCATTAAAATCCGTTTAGTAGTTTTTGCGTGAAAGAGTAACAAACATCCATCCTCACAAACTTTCGCGTTTATAATATTAGTAGGATTACGAACTATAACTTTATTATATGTTTCTTTATTTATTATTAACGTGAATGTACATTTCATTACCTTATTATTAATTAATACTATGACTGTGACTATATTATTATTTGACGATATCTGTGGCGCAGTGGGCGAAGACTCGCCTGAGACGCAGAAGGTTGCGGGTTTGACTCCAGCCGCGGGACAAATGTTTATATCTGCAAATATTTGTAATAATAATAATGCTGGACTGGTCTGGGTGTTTAATATGTATAGTATGTATCTAGTCTTTAGAGAACTCTATTCAACAACTTATCTCGTAATTACTTATTGTGTTTGGTATTAATCATTTTAATAAAATTTAAATAAATAAATACGCACAATTCGAATAAATCTCGGTTCATTGAATGAGGACCTTCCTTCCTACACTACGTCAACCGGCTGGGTGAATACCTAATTTCAGTTACTAGTACCACATTCAAAGCATTTATGACATATCTTTTACTTTTAATGCTTTAAAGAAATAACCATTGAATGTCGTTATAAAGAACTATTACAGATCTAAGCGTTTTAGACCAAACACCAACTAAAAATAACATTTATTGACATGCCCCTACGTATTGTCAACATGAGACGTCTCTTATAAGAACATCAAGGTTTTTACATCTGAGACGGGACCCTAAAAGTACTGTTGCGTAGACTTACGTTTTACAGTCTGCTAGATAGATTGCTGATGACATTTTTGCGATTGCGTTGTGTGAAATTGTTGTAAATCTGCGCAAAGGCTGCTTTCCTTAATCTATTCTGTTCCACTGCTGGGCAAAGTTATCCCCATCCTTCCACTCATCCCACTCCAGTACAGAATCAGAACATTGTGATTTAAAAGTATCCAGATCGTCTTTTCTTTTCGTATTTCCTTCAGCGTCTTCTATCGTTTCAGCTACCTATTAGGTAAAGAGTTTTTTTCCAACGGTCTGGATTCATTCGAGTCACATGCTTGATCTGTCCGCCTTTAAGCGTGCAGTCCTTAGGCTCACCTAAGCTATGCCGGTTAGAGCCTACACTCTACAGCACTTTGTCAAATTTTAAGGCATGCCTTTTGTAATTCGGCCAAGTCTGAGCTACACAGGTCAATATAGGCTGGTGATTGCCAAATAATCTTTTTGTTAGAATCTGTTTCTACAAACAAGTAAATTTACCTCTGTGCCAAGCGAAGGCTCGCTTGAGACGCAGAAGGTTGTGGGTTAGATTCCCGCCACGGGACAAATGTTTGTATGATCTGCAAAGATTTGTCTCGGGTCTGAGTATTTTTCTATATATAACACTAGCTTCTGTCCACGGCTTCGCCCGCGTGGTACCCGGATAAAAAGTAGCCTATGTGTTATTCTGATGTATAAGCTGTATTAATATAAAATTTCATCAAAATTCGTTCAGTAGTTTTTGCGTGAAAGAGGAACAAACATACTAACAAACTTTCACGTTTATAATATTACTAGGATGTAAGTATTTATATAAAAAAGTAAATAAGTAGTATATCAGTCATGTAGTTCCCACAATACAAGCTTCGCTTAGTTTGGGGCTAGATGGTGCTGTGTGAAAAATGTCCAGCATTATTTATTTATTATTTATTATGCAATATTTAAAAACTCTTAACGTTTTTTTCATCATGGAACTATCTATCTAAGAGCCATCTATGACTTAAAAAAATATAGCAAAAAGCCGTAAAGCGATTTAGAGCAGTTTCATTTATCTATAAGTTCTATACATACTAATAAAAAAAAACTACCATTGCCTAGATAGCTTCATTTCATAGCCTATTTAAGTAACTATTTGTAAATTGTAAATTTTCTGGTGAAATAAAGATTTATGATTTATTTTCATCGAATGACCTTATGATGAATGTCCACTGAATAAAATCTTAACTAGAGAGCTTTGAGATAGCCGTTAAGCCCAATTAGGTATTATGATACCATAGGAGAACCTTGGTCCCGTAATAAAGTAAACCCCCTATACTGATTATGGCACTTTTATCACATTCGAACCCATTAATGCTACACTCAAATCCATTGTGTCACTTGAGTATAATTAATTTGTATTTTACGACCACGATAGTTGGTACTTGGGCAATTTGAGTAAAATAATCTAACGCCAGGTGGCTTTGAAGATGATACTTTGAAGATGATACTTTGAATTTTTACACATTTATTAGACTATTTATGAGGCGTGAACTTACCCAATCCAACTTACAGGTTGAATTAAAAGCGGCTAAGAACCTCAATAAATTAATTCAGAACTAAGGCAACTTTTTAACGACCTCTGTGGCGCAGTAGGCGAAGGCCAACTTAGACGCAGAAGATTACGTTTGTGATTACCTCCGCGTAACAAATTTTTGTAAGATCTGCAAATATTTGTCTCAGGTATGGGTGTTGTCTATGTATATTAAACATGTATTCACAAAAAAAAGTACATCAGTCATGTAGTTCCCATAACATAAGCTCTGCTTACTTTGGGGCTAGATGTGTGAAATAATCAGCATTATTATTATTAACTTTTGCTAAAAGGATACTTTTACTCAACTGATGACGTTCTGAATTGTAAATTGTAACTCCATTATTGTAATGTCTATTCATTATCTTGTTTACTTAAATTTAAATTTTAAAATTTGTCTAGGAAATAAAAATGTCAGAAGAAGTATTAACCTACCGAAGCGGATATTGTGGACGATATTTTGTGTCCTACTGTCCATACACACCATTTTTCATTATTTTATTGACGTTATTGCTTAAATTGGATTGCATAACATTAATAATATATATCATCATCATTAGCCTATATTAGTCCACTGCTGGACATATGCCTCCCCTAATGAGCGCCATAGCGCCCTGTCTTCAGCTTGCCGCATCCAGCATCCAGTCTTTCTCAGATCGTCATCCCACCTGGCAGGAGGGCGTCCTACACTACGTTTGCTGAGTCGCGGTCTCCATTCCAGAACCCCAGCGGTTATCGGTTCTTCGCGGTATATGACCGGCCCACTGCCACTTCAGCTTGCTAATTCGTAGAGCTATGTCGATAACTTTGATTCTCCACTTATCCACTTATGATAACTTTGATGAGAGAGACTCCGAGCATAGCTCTTTCCATAGCTCGCTGAGCGACTTTGGACTGGTGGACCAGCCCTATCGCAGACCTATTTGCAGATAGTATGTATAATAAAATATTCTGCAAATATTCGACTTTTCTAAGTATGCATTTACAAAAAAATATATAAGTATTATATCAGTTATGTAGTTCCCATAACACAAGCTCTGCTTAGATTGCAAACAGTATTTTGCAATATAATATACTACCTAATTTGGTTGTCATATTCATGAAATCGTTCAGTCAGTAAAATGCACTGCTTCAAAGAAATAATTGAATTCATGTTTAAAATCTAATAAGTCAGTAATAGTCAGTAATAACTTTGCATTGCACATGATACTGAAACCATAGTAAAACAATAACAACGATCCATTAAATCATTGTAACCTACTTAAACTTGGTTTCCTAGGAAGTGGCGGGAGTCATATAATATGGCCCTTATTATAGATCCCCGAACAACAATTATTGCTTTTACTTAAGATCTTGAGTAAACTGGCATGGCCTGGAACCTAAAATTGGAACCATGTATCATCGGTTATTGTTCCAAAAAATGGCGATTAGTTTGCAACCTGTCACGTGAAATATTAACTACATATCTTCAACACATGGGCATGTGCCAAAGATAATGTTTTGACGTGTCTCTGACTATCCACTACTTGGTATATTCACGGATCTACGGTACTGGCTGTAGATTTCCATTGTCATCATTTTATCACATTTTTTTAATGACATTTGAAAACGCTAAAACTCTGTGGATCTTATTACGTCACCGTTATTTGAGAAACTAATGCTTTTTAGAGACCAATTGTTGTGAATATGGCATTTGTAAAGTAGGTAATTTAATACGAACAAGTTACTTAAGACTGAGTAATTACACAATTATTATTTTGCCTAGTTTGTAATTTCAGACATGAGTTAAAGCAGACACGGTAAATTATAGTTAATACTTATAGCAAGAAAGTTTGTTGTTGTCTATAGAATGGTGTGTGTTAAGACCTTTAACAACCCAGGAACATCGAATATAGCGATACAATATTGTATTAGTATAACAGCTTTTTTACTGAGAACGGAATATTTACCATGATTTGTGTGTTTTAATGTTTCCTGATACCTGCACAGTTGCATATACCATGATTACGGGAGGAACTGGACATTTTTCCCACAGCATCATCTGGCCCCAAATCTTGTGTTATAATATCTGTGCCCAAACTAAGCAGAGCTTGTACTATGGGAACTACATGACTGATAGTATAATATTCAATACTTTTTTTTTGTAAATACATACTTATTATACATAGAAAACATCAAGATCCGAGACAAATATTTGCAGATCATTGAAACATTTGTCTTGTATGATCAATGTTTTTGGGCTTTCGTCCACTGCGCTACAAAAGTCGTCAAACTGAATTGTTTGCAGGTGGATGTTACTGGCAAACGAATCTACCCTCTTACTCATGTGTTTTATTGTAAACAATAGATAGATAAATAAAAAATACTATAAAACATAAGATAAAGTAACAATACAGCATAATGCAAGACCGTGGTGGCGCTTACGACAAAAAAATTAGATAAATGCATACAAAAATTCTAAACGCAAACGAAAACAGATTTTTTTGGGATTTTATCAATAGAAGTTCAATAGAATATTGTAGAATATCAAATTAAAACACAGAATTTATCCCAAACATTTATATTGACTCTACAGAGAGAAGAATTTATCCAAAGTTATAAACAAAAAACTCAACAATTATCCTCATTTATAAGTACTGAAGGTGGTCAAAATATTGATAATGGTACGATAATGAAACTTGGGTATGTATACACAAAATATACAAATGACACAGTTGAAGCATCAAACTATAGATAGCTCAACTGATCTAGATCACTTACAGACGGAAGCGTCTCCGACATGCTGGCTGCATTTTCATATAAAAAAATAATAGCTGTAAAGTTTCCTGTAGATGGAACCTTGGCGTTTCGAGCCAAAACATCGCACGAATTTCACCAGACTGGTAACGAACTCGTGGCTTAGTTGTTGTATCACTCGCGTACCAATCAAGAGGCCGCGGGTCGTCCCTACATTGAATATTTGGGATATTATAAAATCTAATTTAAATAATGTTTTTACACTTTAGGAGAGGTCTATGTTCCGCTGGGGTAAACGTGTTCTTGAGTGGAGACCGCGACTCGGCAAACGTAGTGTAGGACGCCCTCCGGCCAGGTGGGATGACGATCTGCGAAACACTGCAGGCAGATGCTGGATGAGGCAAGCTGAAGACAGGGCGCTATGGCGCTCATTAGGGGAGGCCTATGTCCAGCAGTGGACTAATATAGGCTGATGATGATGATGATGATGTTCAGCAATGGATGATGATCATGAACTGATTTTATTTTATTTTTTACATAGTTGGAAAACAAACCACTTTAATAATACTAATGAGCTACATATTGTAAGAAAATGTTCGACAGTTTTCACTAACAGCTAGTTAAGTTTTTATAAATATATGTTAAGAATAAAGAAGATTTTTGTTTGCCTTACCAAGCTAGATTATATAATTTTTACTTAAAGTTTACCTTCCACATTGGTTTTTGGTATACAAACTTGGAGCATAAGAAAATGTATGTAGGTATGTAAGTGAAATACTTGCCTGCTTCTAGCACCATTCTAAGTAGTAAGTTTTCGACGTAACCAAGTGTACTCTATGTTTCCATGGTTAAAAATAAATGAGTATGAGTATGAGCATGATTTTACATTTTACAAGACAACCTTCGTGGCGCGGCGTTCAAGTAGCCAGCTGCGATATAAGAGGTGCGGGTTCGATTCCCGTTGCGAGATAATGTTTATTTGTTCTGCAGATATTTGTTCCGGGTCTGATTGTTGTGGTACAAAGGTACTCATAGATGGTATTCCTGATACCCACGAAACAGGGAATCCTAGAGTTGGGTCAGGATTATTTTTGTACCATGTATAAAAGTTTTTATAGTATAATTATATAGTATAATAATATAATACTAGGAAACAAACGTCTATCAGAAGAAGGGCCACAAGATATGGTCAAACTTTATGTGAACAAAAAAATCGAATTATTTGGCCACCGCAACCGCGCAACTTTCGATTTCACAATTTTACAAAAGAGTCGATACGTTCGCTCGACAATGAAAAATGAAAAAGAAAAACTGAGCTTTCTATTGAAATGATTATACTTTCACTGAAACAGGACGGAGCTGACTGTTATCTATCTGTCTCTTTTTCTCATGGAGATCAATGAGTATGATGTTTTGTTCCTTTTGGGTGTTCTACGATTTAAAATGATTGCGGTGTGCCATAATAATGCAGTAATAGTTTCGATATAACAGTTTAAGGTTCTGACTGGCGATGTGGTCTTATTTCTTGATGTTGTGCACAGCAGAAAAAATATTTAAACATTTTCAAATAACTAATATTATAAACGCGAAAGTTTGTGAGGATGGATGTTTGTTACTCTTTCGCGCAAAAACTACTGAACGGATTTTGATGAAACTTTACAGTATTATAGCTTATACGTCAGAATAACACATAGGCTATTTTTTATCTGGGTACCATGTGGTCGAAGCCGTGGGCAGAAGCTAGTAACTAATATTATAAACGCGAAAGTTTATGAGGATGGACGTTTGTTACTCTTTTACGAAAAATGCACTGAACGGATTTTGATGAAACTTTACAGTAATATAGCTTATATATCAGAATAACTCATAGGCTATTTTTTATCTGGGTACCATGTGGTCGAAGCCGTGGGCAGAAGCTAGTAACTAATATTATAAACGCGAAAGTTTATGAGGATGGATGTTTGTTACTCTTTTACGAAAAATGCACTGAACGGATTTTGATAAAACTTTACAGTAATATAGCTTATATATCAGAATAACTCATAGGCTTTTTTTTATCTGGGTACCGTGTGGTCGAAGCCGTGGGCAGAAGCTAGTCTATTTATAACAAATCTTTGAATTTATTTGGCATTTAATTCAGCTAGTATTTTGGGAACGCTTTCGACTAGTATCGATCTGGATGGTAGCAAAAAAATAATAGATTTCATAACACGTCCAGTGCGCTTAGCATGAGCATCCAAAACAACGTTTTGTCTACGAAAGAGAAGACAAAAACTATTTCTATCGCCTATTCTGTCAAACAAAAGAGAGGGACAAAATAGTTGTCTAGGCTCTTTATGCTATGCAGGCAGGATTTAAATTTAAAACTGATAAGTAGGCACATTTTTTCCCCAACCAGATTATATTATTTTACTTTAAAAAAAAGGATCTTAGTTCTATAATATTATAGCCTAAAGCTATGATAAGCTAATCAGTAATTAAATATTGCACGGAAGAATGAAAATACTTTATTTTACACCGCATAAAAAAAAATATATATATAAAATTACATCAAATTAAAAAGGTTTTTTTAAACTAGTTTGATAGAAAAAAGTATAGATTAGAATGTCTCCAATTAACATGTTTCTTACTGTCTTTATTTAAGGTGAAGACACTTTATTTATCCGTTATATATAAAAAGGAAGCACTAACACGACTTTCACTATAAATACACTATCATCAACACTACACTAACTCTAAAAGTTTGGTCCTTTTGAGTCTTCTCACTCTATATGCTCAAGAGCATAGAAAACCTTAAACGTTAAACGCTTTTCATTTCATTTTAACGAGTAAATTGAAAATGTGTCCCCCTCACTCCATGCTAAAATATGCTCAGTGCAACATGGACGGATTAGGGTTGAGAGCCAAAAATACAACGGTTTAGCAGAGTAAAGGCCCGCTCAAACTGACCCTGTTGTGGTGTAAGTTGCTGAGATGGTTGAAGTGGCAGTGGCGATCAAAGGAAAATGCTTGTCAAAGTTCCCGTGAATGTATTGTTCGCCACTCTCCCTACTCCACCGCGGCAGATTGACCGGGCCCTTTTAAGTGGGGAAATCCATTATGGATACTCTTCCGTCGTGGGGGAAAAAGAAGGGATATGTCGGACCCCTTTTTGTGTTACGATTTCGCCTTCGTATAAAAAAAGGGATCCAACATATCCCTTCTGTTATAAAAAAAACATCCAACAGACACATACTTAGTCCTGTCTCCGTACTAGGATTCCCTGTGCCGAGGGTATCAGGAACTACAAAGTACCGTGGTACCACAACACCCCGTAACAAATATCCGTGGGACATGCAAATATTTATCCTGCTGTGGGATTCGAACCTGCAGCAGGATATACGCCCGCGGACAAGGTGTCAGAAAGAAACACAGTGGAGGTTTTAGGCGGTAGGGGTTTTGCCGAATAGGGGACCTTTCAGGCCTGCAGGTGGTCGGCTTTGACTATCCTTAAGCGGGCCTCGGGAGGGCGGCGGTAGGTACATTCTGGCATGTGCCGCTGTTAGCCTACCACACTAAGAGTGTGATAGGTTTATGTGAGTTTCTCAGATTTGTGGAGACACTAAAACTCCCCCAGTGGCCGGCCTCGATGCATGTCAAGGGGCTCCGGGATCTCCAAAGGAACGGACCGGTGCCCCTCTCGCATAACGCCCTTCGCACGTACCGGGGGCAGTTGGAAAACCACCCCCAGCACCCTCGCGGTGCTAACGGCGGCACATTCCATGATGTACCGCCGCCCTCCCAAAACCCGCTTGGGGATAGTCAGAGATCTCACTCCGACCACCCCCGGGCCTGAAAGGTCCCCTGTTCAGCCGAACAACTACTGGCTAAAACCACCACTGTGTTTCTTTCTGACAACTTGTCTGCGCGGCGTGTAGCCAGCCGTAGGTTCGATTCCCACTGCAGGACAAATATTTGTTTCGGGGTGTTGCGGTTCCACGATACTTGTAGTTCTTGATACCCACGACACGGAATCCTAGTACGGAGAGAGGACTAAGTATGTGTCTGTTGTATGTTTATTTATTTATTACTAGCTTCTGCCCACGGCTTCGTCTGCGTGGTACCCAGATAATTTGTGTTATTTTGATGTATAAGTTATATTACTGTAAAGTTTCATCAAAATCCGTTCAGCAGTTTTTGCGTGAAAGAGTAACAAACATCCATCCTAACAAACTTTCGCGTTATAATATTATAAAAATATATAATTATATTTGCAATAGTAAAAATCATTTTACTATTGCAAAGATAAAAACTTAACAATTATTTGTTAATATTTTCTATATTCAATAGATGAACGTAAAACGAGTTTAAAAGAGTCGATTTCAAAAACTAAATTCACCGTGAAAAGTTTTATCATGTTTCTGTATTTTATTTATTTAGTCATATCCTCAATTAATCACTGTTTAAATAATAATATTAATTAATGCTGGACATTTTCGCACAGCATCATCTAGCCTCGAAGTAAATAGAGCTTGTGTAATAGAAACTACAAGACTTATGTACTACTTAAATATATTTTTTATATTGTCGAGACGACCACGATTCCAGAGCCACCCTGACGCGTCACTATACCGACGAACTGCCAGACATCAGTCAAGATGAGATTGTGTTAGCTCTGAGGCAGCTTAAAAATGGAAAAGCCCCCGGTGAGGACGGAATTACATCAGAGCTTTTGAAAGCAGGAGGAGCCCCTGTTATACAGGAGCTACAAAACCTTTTTAACATCGTCCTTCACAGTGGGAGAACTCCAAAGGCGTTGAGCGGGAGTTTGGTGGTGCTCTTTTTTAATAAGGGAGATAAAACCCTCCTTAAAAACTATAGACCCATCTCACTTCTGAGCCACGTCTATAAGCTGTTCTCACGAGTGGTCACAAATCGTCTCGCCAGAAGACTCGACGAGTTCCAGCCACCGGAACAGGCTGGGTTCCGCGGAGGATATGGCACCATAGACCACATTCACACAGTGAGGCAGATTATACAGAAGTCCGAAGAGTATAATCAGCCCCTGTGTCTGGCCTTTGTGGACTATGAGAAGGCCTTTGACTCCGTCGAAACCTGGGCTGTTCTGGAATCCTTACAGCGATGCCAAGTAGACTATCGTTATATCGAGGTGCTGAGATGTCTCTACGAAGCCGCCACTATGAGTGTCCAAGTACAGGGCCAGCAGTCTAAACCCATTCAATTGCGCAGAGGAGTGAGGCAGGGGGATGTAATATCCCCGAAACTGTTCACGAGCGCGTTGGAAGATATGTTTAAGATGCTGGACTGGAAAGGTAGGGGCATAAACATAAACGGCGATTACATCTCACACCTACGATTCGCTGATGACATAGTCTTAATGGCGGAGTCGCTAGAGGAGCTAAACCGGATGCTGAACGACCTAGCTTCAGCCTCCCGATGTATCGGTCTTGGCATGAATTTGGATAAAACCAAAGTCATGATCAATTGCCACATTGTTCCAAGACCGGTGGTTGTACATGACCTTCTCAAAATTGTTTCCGAATATACTTACCTTGGGCAGATTCTGCAGTTGGGTAAAAACAATTTCGAGAAGGAGGCCAAGAGGAGGATCCAGCTAGGCTGGGCAGCGTTTGGAAAACTACGTGGAGTCTTCTCGTCATCCATACCGCAATGCTTGAAAACGAAAGTTTTCAATCAGTGCGTCCTACCCGTCATGACCTACGGAGCTGAGACGTGGCCACTCACGATAGGGCTGGTCCACCAGTTCAAAGTCGCTCAGCGAGCTATGGAAAGAGCTATGCTCGGAGTCTCTCTGAAGGATAAGATTCGTAACGAATACATCCGTCAGAGAACCAAAGTTATCGATATAGCTCAACGAATTAGCAAGCTGAAGTGGCAGTGGGCCGGTCATATCTCGCGAAGAACCGATAACCGCTGGGGTAAACGTGTTCTTGAGTGGAGACCGCGACTTGGAAAACGTAGTGTAGGACGCCCTCCGGCCAGGTGGGATGACGATCTGCGAAAGACTGCAGGCAGATGCTGGATGCGGCAAGCTGAAGACAGGGCGCTATGGCGCTCATTAGGGGAGGCCTATGTCCAGCAGTGGACTAATATAGGATGATGATTATGTTGATGATGATGATGAAATATCTACATATTCTACATGTAAAACAACCAGACCCGAGCCAAATATTCGCAAATCATATACATATATTTGTCTCTTCGGCGGGAATTGAACCCGCAATCAGCTGCATCTCAGGCGGGCCTGCCTGGGTCCACCACCCACTGCGTCATAGAGGTCGTCAAAATCCTACTACTATTATAAACGTGAAAGTTTGTGAGGATGGATATTTGTTACTCTTTCACGCAAAAACTACAGAACGTATTTTGATGAAACTTTACAGTAATATAGCTTATACATCAGAATAACACATAGGCTCCTTTTTACTATTTAAACTACTTTTTACTTTCCGGGTACTACGCGGGTGAAACCGTTGGTAGAAGTTAGTATGTAAATAAGTATGTTACTTTATCAGATACTAAGATATAATGTAATGTATGTACCTCTAAATTTTAACTTTTAGTCTTAACGGAAATTCGTGACAGGATGGTGAATATGAATGCGCGTGAGTGTCTTGACGCTTGTCGACCGTAACCGATGGCCATAGAATAAAAACAGATGGTAGAATCCAACACCACGTTTGCTAAAGCATAATAATACTAGCTTCTGCCCACGGCTTCGCCCGCGTGGTACCCGGATAAAGAGTAGCCTGTGTGTTATTCTGATGTATAAGCTGTATTACTGTAAAGTTTCATCAAAATCCGTTCAGTAGATTTTACGTGAAAGAGTAACATCCATCCTCAAAAACTTTCGCGTTTATATTATTAGTAGGATATAAGTAGGATAACAGGGTGCCTAGATAAAAACCTTTATCAAGATAAAACTTCGCAGCTGTCACGTGACATTTACACGGCTAATGTCATTCTTTAAACAATTCTATCTTTCCGCAGTCATAAACGCCAACAGAAAGTGATATTTGTCTAGACACCCAGAAAGATTTTTCAACACCTACCTACAACTAGAAAAACGAACTCATTATATTTATTTAAATCGACTTCAAAAAAGGAGAATGGTCACAATTCGTTTTTTTTATTTTTGCTGTTATATATTTGCCAATTAATTGTTATCTGATTTTAATGATTCTTTTGTTGTTGTGGAGAAATGATCCCAAAAAGTTGAAATAAAAGTTTTATTTCTGAGCGATAGCTACTTTCTCAAAAAATAGCAGCATCTTATGGAATCACGACTAGGCGAAACATTTTTTGTGGGTTTTATTTACTTTTGTTTTATATTCGAAAGAGTGAGTGAGCAAAATAACGTAAGCACGTGAGGAAGTAACTTAATAACTTAACTTAATAGTAGAGTTCATTTCAAGGCCTGCCTGCTTAGCATGAAGATCCAAGACAACGGTTTTCTCTACCGCCGAGAAGACAAAAATTATTTTGTCCCTTTCTTTTGTTTGAAAGAATAGGCGACAGAAATATTTTTTTCTTCTCTTTCGTAGACAAAACTTTGTGTTTGGTGCTTATGCTAAGCGGGTCGTTGTGATTTGACTTACAGGATTCAATCATTAATCATAGTGCCCAGTTGGTGGGCTGTTTTGCAAATAAAATACAAAAATAGTTTAATAGTTTTCGTTAATGAATTAATTCTTCTCATGGCCAATTTAATGTTTCATGAATGACCTGCTAAAGATTTTTTTGTTCTTGTTTTATGGATTAAATTATATTAACAAAAATCCTTAAACTAGTTTCTTATTATTACGAGATGGTTTTCAATATTAAGTTCATTCTTGACTAGTAGGTACTGTGGGTATTTGCAGCCTGTAATGAAAGAGAGTTTATTTAGGAAACTATTATTATTTACTAAAGTCTAACTCACGACAGATTATTTGAGGAACCAACCTTTGAAGGTAAAGTGAATATTTTATATTATTAGGGATGTTTAATAAAACCAATTTTTAAAAAGGAAAACTATAAAACCCCTATTATTATAATTTACAAAGAAAACAACCAAAATAACAAAATAGCGGTAAAACAACATGAACTCGTCAAAACACGTCCGCACAGCGCAACGTTTCGGAAAGAAGTGAGTATGCGCCACTCGCGCCGCTCTTTATATAGCCGGCCGGTCGTTCGCGTTGCCGACATTTCTGGAGTTCGTTAACAATATAAATATGATCTTCGTGTTTTGGTTAGAGTTTTTTCTTTAACTAGATTATGTCACAAGAAAAACTAGAAAACGTAGTGTGCGATTGTACTTCCAACCGAAAGATTGATCGATGAATTAATGTAGTCTAAGATCGTTTATCATGGCGCTCCTAGAGGGAGGTTTTATCCAGCAGTGGACTTCTAAAGCGAACCTCTTATGTATTAAGAATACTCAATGATAACATTTAATATCCCTCGCCTTAAAAACGTGCCCTCTGTCTCCGAACTAACTTCTCTTTGTAATAGGAAATCAATGTTCTTTCGTGTTTGCTTTTTCCGCACCAGCGTCGAATCTATTCCTATTTTTTCATTAATTACGCATTTCCTCCCTACATTACGTGCTCATTTATCAAAGATTTGATGTCTTTATTACTATGAATTGTGATACAGTTCGAGATTTGACTATTTACTACAAAGGATTTCATTATTAATGGATAAAATAATTACACGTTGTCAGGCTCCAGGTTTAATTATATAGGCTGTTGTTATCAGCAAGTAATAATGATGACAAGCATAATTAGAAGACGATAAACATAATTAAGACTGTTGATAAAGCTATAATTATGTTTGTTGGCCGCGAAAGTTTGAAAAATACTTGTAGGTACCTACAGTCTACTATAGCTTCTAAGTTTGAAGACGTCTTTTCAAAATAGGTATCGAGGAAAATTATGAGCCGGATTGAAAGACAAACTTAACTTTGTATAACATAAAAAAAACAATTCATTGACTAAGTTTCTAACGTGTTCTCAGCAGCCACGATACCAGTAGCTACCTAATTCATCATCATTATCAGACGGTAGAAGTCCACAGCTGGCCTTCCCGAAAGAGTGATAAGACAAACTAACTCGGGCCACCTCCATCCACAGACGTAACCTTTAAGATGACTTTCTGAATCGTAAATTGATTGAAATCGTAATTAATTAAAACTATATTAATTAACATCATTATAGCTCTTAACTTAAAAACCGGACAAGTGCGAGTCTGAATCACGCATTGAAGCTTCCGTACAAGCTTGTAAAGTACCAAACATTGCTATAACGAAAATATGAGTCAGATTGAAAGACAAATTATTTAGTTGTAAAAATGTTCACCCAGACATCGATTTACGTTACGATCAATTATCCAACTACATGTTTATGTATGTAATCACAAAAACATATTTTTTATATGATATAACAACAAATTAACTATTTTTTGACTTTTTCCTTTACCTGTACTGTGAGACCTTGCTCCTTGCCAAATTTCATGAGTCTAGGTCAACGGAATGAACCCTATAGGTTTTGATTTATATGTCGCATAAAGTATTTTTTATTTCGTTGCTCAGAAGCTTCATTTTTTTCGTAGACCTACGTATTTGATATTAATTTTAACTTGATACCATTCTTGATACCATTGCATTCTTGAGAAAAACGGTCTTGAGAAACTGACAGACAGATGGACCGAAAACGAAGTGAACCAATAAGGGTTCCGTTTTTTTCCTTTTGAGGTACGGAGCCTTAAAAACATATCGCGCTGGCCATGAATGGTACGTGCTCTCTTCGTTCTTTAAGTTCTTATCCCGATTTTATAATTACTTCTATTATTTGAATTTATCCATTTGTGTACACGCTTCTTTATGTACGTTTGCTTAAGTTTTCTTATTTTATATATTCGAGTTTTATGAGTTTTGTATTTTATGTCTGTATAGACATCAACTTGATGATACTTAAAGTTTATTAGGATAGATTTTTTACTCTTTCACGCAAAAAAATACGCAAAACTAACGGATTTCGATAAAACTTTACAGTAATATAGCTTATACATGAGAAAAAAACACAGTCTTCATTTTATCCGGGTACCACGTGGGTGAAGCCATAGGCATAGGCTATGTATATTATTAAATATAATATTTTTATTATATGGTTTAAACAAAAACAAAAAACAAACACGTTTATGACTGTCTGCCTCATGATGAACATACTTAGTATGTCAAGGTGTGTGTATCAAAAATACTTGCAAATATTACATTTGGCACATGCCCACGTTATGCAAGTAGTTAGTATTCCACTTCTACATTGTAAATTATTTTTATTGCGATTACTCAATCTCTCTTCACAATCATTATAATCAAGTACATCCAAAGATTGCCTGGGAGAGATCGCTCTTTGCTTTAAATCCACCCATTGTATCACAACCTATATAAGATTAATACAGAGTTTTCTATCTATATATCTGAAAACCTAGTTTCAAACTGATATTTTTGTTTGTAGACACTAATGTGTCGGTTGTTACAAATACATTCTGAAATTATTAGTTTTGACGTTGGGGCCGCCGGCAATTTTTACGTAGTAAGTTAATTAAGGCGATAGGTGAATTGAAATACCGTCACTCTCACTCTCACGCGCCGTGCGAAAAGGACGGATTCGTGACCGTTAGATACAAATAAAATGGTCTAGAAGATTAATTTGTCCATATAGATAAAAATCCTTTTCCTTTCATCTGAGTACTGTGATTACCTACGGAATAACATAAAATGACTAGTTTTTTTCTAGATTTGAAGAATGGACGTAAACTGGATTTCAAAAGAGCCGAAAAGTTTCACTTAACGTGTCTTTTATTTATTTAGATGATATCCTCAAGCAATCACTGTGTAAATATCAATTTTGTTACCTATTATAATAGTTAATGAGATATGATGCAAGGTAAAAATTAACATAAATTTATGATAAATTTATCTATCAATCCCATAAATTCCCATTATCCCATAAATTTTAACAAAGCGCCGTTATTCAGCTTTCAGCGTCAAGATTGTATGTCTTTTCTTGTTTTATGGATAATAGAGATTATCTTTATTTCCCTGCTACTTAATTTTTTCCAGCTTATCCAAGCTATAAGGTTTTTTATGCCCAAAACACTCTTGTCATGTCTCACTAGCCTCAAAGGTTGCTGGACACCTTGATAGCGCCCTACGAGGTCCTTTTGTAAAAAAAATAATCCCTGAGTGGTCTATTTCTTAGAAAATAAGTACTTTGAAAATATATCAGAGGGTTGCAGAAGAATAATAATAAAAAAAAGGTTTCCGGAAAAACATTTTTAGGGTTAACTTCGCCTTTGTGAATACCATTTCATACTGCCTTATGTTAATGTGTTTGTTTGCGTACCTACAATAAAGAATAAAGAAAAGAGTATTGTTGCTCGATCGGAGACTGGGGCCTAACAATTAAGGATCCGACGTACAGCGCTCATAACTTAAATTCGAAGCGCGTCCAAAAATCTCTTTTTGACTGATGCAGGCCCGCCCGTGCTTGCGCGATTGCAATATTAACCGTTCAGAATTTGTTATAAATAAAAATGATGACTGAAAACTTGTATTTTTCACATCTTGTTGTTATTCTGTAACTTGACAATATAAGCTACGTACCTAATCTATTTGATATTATACGTAAGATATTGTTGTTTTTAATACGAAACAAATAAGATGAAAACATGTCATATATAACGTGAAAATATGCAAAATACGATTCGTTTAAATTTAATTTTAGGTAAGTATTTTAAAAAAAAACTGGTTACCTAGATAATTACTATTCGAATACAAATAATAGCATAATTTGGTGGCAATACACTCTGATTACAAATTATTTTGGTATTACGTTTGTATGGGCATTTCATCCTCCGCAGGCCTCTTAAGACTCGATGGTAAGGCCTCTAGTGGGATACAGTGATAATGTGTAACACTTCTGCTATCACTATCGCATGTGGAAACTCGCTGTCAATGCGTATTGCGTGCGACATTCTACCAAACAAATAGGTTTCGTTTCATACCAAGGGTACGGTTGGAACATCATTTTTCAGATAACCGCTTTTATCCATCATCATCATTAAAATTCACTGTTTATAGCAATCAATAAGTCTCCAACATGCATAGCTCTTCGTTATCAATTATCATTAATTGCAAGGGGCATGCCATTATAGCGCGTAATTAATCTAAAGGTAGGTAGAAACGTTTTTCTTGGCTCTAAAAATATGTTGGTCGTAATCAGCCAGGCGATCCAAAGATTTAAAAAAAAAAAATATTTCACGAACACAAGGAATAATAATAATATATGCTAGACATTTTTCACACAACATCATCTAGCCCCAAACTAACTACATGACTGATATACAACTTAAATACTTTTTTTTTGTAAATACATACATATTATACATAAGAAAACACCCAGACCCGAGGCAAATATTTGCAGATCGAACAAACATTTGTCCCGCGGCGGAAATCGAACCCACAACCTTCTGCGTCTTAGGCGGGCCTTCGTCTACTCCGCCGATCTTGACATTGATCGACAAGATATATCCGTAGTTCAGTTTTTCAGTTTCCATGTAAATAATGTTTTCCAAACTTATAAGCAATTGAAAAATTTCTGTTGCACAGTAATATCCCTGTTTTCCTTCTTTATGTATGCTAACTGGCAATAAAGGCGTTGGTGCAGAGCAATATCACTTCAAGCACTATTTCTGTTGTAATTGCTCGATAAACTAATCAGGAATGCTTATTGCATCATTCATGGCATTCGTCAGCCTTGTATCATGGCTATGATCAAGCTATGATTCAGAACGGACTTAATTTTACAGGAGTCTTTTATAGTGATCAATAAAAACGCAAAAGTTTGTGAAGATGGATATTTGTTACTATTTCACGCAAAAAATAATGAACGATTTCGATGAAACTTTTCAGTTGTATACCTTATACATCAGAATAACATATAGGCTACTTTTTATCAGGGCACCATGCGGGCGAAGCCGTGGGCAGAAGCTAGTTGTTTTATAATACATGAAAATAAAGATAGAAGAGTTGATAGTTTGCTTGCTGGTGATTTTGCTGACTAAGGGATGGCTAAATAAAAGTCTCGTTCGAAGAAAAAATGTGTTTTTATCGGTGTTTTTGCTCCTACACAATTCCTACAAAAGACAGTAAGCTGTCTCTTGTAGTATCTCTGTATTTGTATGAATGTGTTTTGTCTCTTATTAAGATAAGGGACTCGTCTGAAGGAAAACTACGTCTTGCACTCACAAGTAACTCGCTTCATCAGAATCCATTCTGATGCACCATCTGTACATTATGAAAGTAAAATATCAATTCAGCGGACCTATTAAACAAACCGTACCACGTATTATTTTTTCATGATCCACAACCAATCACAATATAGACTCTAACTGTTCGGAATCACGGAAAACTATCCAATAGAAGAAAATTGTATGGTAAAAAAAGTAATGCACACATAGTAGACGGGTCCGTTGCAGCGTGACCGTGGATAAAAATCATGAGCAATTTCATACGAGCTCATTAAGTGAGGAACCATCAGTAAGGGTGGACGATTCGTGACCTACAAATGGATTGGTGAAGTGCTGTGTCAAAATGACTGCTTCTGTGTTGCTCGTTTGCTTGTTAATCGGCAGCGTGTCTGCTGTGGTGGACCTAAGCTGTAGTGATAATGCGACTTGTATCGAAGGCATGGCAAGAGACTTGGTGCGGAGTTTACGGCAGCAGAAGGCAGTGCGTCTATTCGATACTGTGACGATAGAGCCTTTGGGGACGAGGCAGGGCCGGTCGAGGGAAGGCCTGTGGAGCTGGATTGAGAACAATGCTATCAGTTTCGACTGGAGCGATTTCACGTTCAAGGTCTCCGTGCCGAGAGACGGACGGGATGATGCGCTGGATTTAGAGATGTATGAGAGCAGAACGGCTAAAGGTAAGTCCTTACATCCATGAGTAGACCTGAAGATTCAATTCCGTCGGATGGGCGTTTTACATATTGAAGCGAAGAGAAAATATAATACCGTTGACACACGGATTTGCCACTAGTAGGTTTATTAAAAAACATAAAATCTGAATTATTCTTCTTGTTCCAAAAAATATTGCCGTTTAATAACTGCTTTAAGTTTTACCAATAGCTTCACCACACAGTTTTAATTCTATGTTAACCTTTTTTCTTAGAAAATAGTCCAAATCAGGACACGAAAATTGCCCTTGCTCCATAGGTTACGATAACCGCTTACCTATTGTAATTTTAGTATTCAAAGTTTTTTTTTTGCAATTTCATTTTAAAAGTTCGAGAGTTAGTAGGAAGATGGTACAATAAGATGATATATAGAGAGGATGCAACCACACGTGGTGTTTTATAAGATAGCTTATAACTATCTTATAATACACCATAAAAACACAGAGTGCTAAACCGGATCTAAGCGCTATTGTTACATGCATGGCTGCATATGTCGTGTTAAAGTAAAGCAGTGTTTACATTGTCAAAAGAAAACAACATCATAGCAGACTATCTGAGTAACGTAATCCTGACAATCAGATAACTCGTGTCACAGTGACATCCTATCCTATTAATATTATAAACGCGAAAATTTGGGAGGATGGATGTTTGTTACTCTTTCACACAAAATTTACAGAACGGATTTAGATGAAACTTTACTGTAATATAGCTTACTAACTTCAGCCCACGGCTTCGCCCGCGCGGTATTCGGATAAAAAGTAGCCTATGTGTAATACTGATGTATAAACTATATTACTGTAAAGTTTCATCAAAACCCGTTCATTAGTTTTTGTCTGAAAGAGTAACAAACATCCAACGTCACAAATTTCCACATTTTAAATAGTAGTAACATACATCAGAATAACACATAGGCTACTTTTTATCCAGATAACACGCGGGCGAAGCCGTGGGCAGAGGCTAGTAAGTAAATAAATGCCTGACAGTCACATACATTGTCCTGACTAATTAGGATAGATACACACGACACACTAGGATTCCCTGGGTATCAGGTATTACTAGTACCGTGGTACCACAGTACCCAGACCTGGAACAAATATTTGCAGAACACGCAAACATTCGTCCCGCAGCGGGAATCGAACTTCTTGTAACGATGGTTACTTGAGTAAATTGAAAAAAAAGTATATAAGTAGTTTAACAGTCATTTAGTTCCTATATTACAAGCTCTGCTTAGTTGGGGGCTAGATGATGTTGTGTGCAAAATGTTCAGCATTATTTATTTATTGCTATGCAAAATGCATACCAGTGTTAACAGATTTTAAATACAAGGATAATGATTGCTATTATTTACCCGGACGTATAAGTTCTATAATTATAAGTTGTGTGTTTGGCTCTGTTTATCTGTGTGTCTGTTTGTGGAATCGTAGCTTTTAAACGGACGGATCGATTTTGAATTAGTTTTCTTTGTTTGAGAGGTAACTTGATCGACACAGTTAATATCTATGGTTCAAAAAAATCTCTTTAGCTTTTTTTATCAGCTTCATCATCAGCCCTTTTCAAGTTGATGAGAGAATGAGACCAACTTCCACAGATCTGATCGATTCGAAATTTGGTATCCTATTATTTCAATGATATTAAAATAACACAGTAATCTTGACTTGGAATTTGCAGGACACCCAACTCTTCACCAATTAAAGGAGATATGTTTTGTTTGGGTTCATTGGAATGGCTTTAATGAGTACATTATAGATAGATAGTGATCAGGGTCTGATGATGGAACAGGAAAGAGAAATGATGATTAATTGGTGAGAGATTCTAAGACTATGTAAAACACGTCGGGGTTTTTTAAAATTTACTTTTTTAATATCTGTCACGTGCATAAAAGGAGCCTCGCAAAGCAAACTGATTCCTTTCACCACACTTATATTAGTATTAGAGTTGTGAAAGAGCTCGTCTTATTCTAAGTCTAATTCTAATTCTAAGTGGGGGGACTAAGGTCTGCACTGACGTCCCGGATTGGGGTGTATTGTGCATTATCCCCCTTCTAACCTGACCCCAACCAGCCCAACACCTTGAAGTAGCGGAGAAGGACTCTGGGTTGATGACAGCAGTATTCTAGTATCCCTGACCTCTTGTCAGTTAATGATGACGGAGAGCATGAGTTGATGAGAAGAGCTCGTCTGAAAAAAGTACTAACCTATTTCTGCCGCTAAAATATAAAGCTCGTATTGGTTTTGAAGGGTATGGATGCCGATGTAATTACAGGCACATAGCCTGCAAGCATACAAGCTTTTCAGCCGTTATATCTCAGGGTCAGCAAAACACAAGTGATACTGCTGTTGTTGTAAGCGTCCATAGGTTACGGAAACCACTTACACAGATGGGCCGTATGCTTAGTTTCCACTTTAGTAGTACTAAAACACTGGTTCTATTATACACATAACATAATGGAACGTGTGGGTATGTTGCAGATGGATTGCTTATTTAGCTGTTTTACATAACGTCTAGCCGCTTTACAAAACCGCACTGTTTTCTAATCCAGCGTATTGACGTCCAGCCGGAATGTCATTGCGATACGTTTAACACAATGGCTGCCAATGTTAAGCCATATTGTAAACGGAAGAGAGGTTAGGTTCATAGGTTTTTTATTATAAAATGGTGCTCCAATTAGAAAAACGTGAATTCTTTATATGAATTACAATCCGGCTGTACGTCATTACGCTACATTAACAGTGCGGTTTTGTAAAGCGGCTAGTCGTTATGTAAAGAAGCGGATTATACGTTTTCGCTACGACATGTGCACACGTTTTCACTGGGATCAATGCCACAGCAGCTTTATAATTACCCCGGTTACCGGCGACTTTCCTGCGAAGAATTCCGTTTCGGTTAGGGAATCTGATAATTTGCAAATTTTCTAAATAGACTAGTTAATGGAGGTTGAAATTGTCCGGCATTTGAATGTTTACTGAGATTAATAGTAATTTCTCAGAACCGGAGGGGTAGGCGGAAATCACGGACTTTCACTCACCTGGCTTACCTTTCGCTTAATTTATCCTTATCATAATTATCCTTCATATAAGCTCACCGCTGGAGCACCTCAAAGATGCTCTAGCCGCTCAGCCAGCGGATAAAATTTTTGACCTAAAAACTTCCAAAAAATTTATCTTCGTTTTATTAGTTCGTAACTACCCATAAATCCTTTTTTTACATCATCATTATCAGCAGCGCAACTTCACTGACTGCTGGGTATAAGCCTTTCTCTTCGAAGATGGCACCGGCTTGTTTCAACTCTTTCCGAGAGTCTTTATTTTCAGAAAATGCCTAAAGTTCCGATTTAGCTAAATTAACTTGGCGCTAGCTTTTATTGTAAATTTCAGCTCCATTAAACCTTCATAAAAATGGCGATATTTTCTTCGCTACCTATCTTTATAACGATCTAACTTATTGTGAAACTACTAAGCATTTCGATGTAATTGATTGCTCTCTTCGCAGTTTGACGGTTTCGCTATTTTTGCACTTTTGATAAAACCTTTGAAAGATTTCAAATATAGTGAATGTGAATTAAGAATAACGAGCTACTCATCAAATACGAGAGTACTCTACGCCGATGATCAGGTTATACTTGCGTCGTCGGTGGAAGAGTTACAGGAGATGGTAACAATTATGCATGAAGCGTTTGGGAGAAAAGGGATGAGTCAGACAAAAGTATATGTAAAAAGTATTTTTTTTGATAAAGAGGAATGCATGATCGCATGTGATATTGTGGTCAGTGGAGAGAGAGTGGAACAAGTAAAAGAGTTTATATAGCTGGGAACTTCGTTTACTAGGTAATAGTAATAAAGGTTTGAAGTTTTTTTTTAAGCGAGATAACCTGTGTTAGAAGAGTCCTCTCTTTTTGTGGTCAATGTAGATACTGTAGATAGGCAAATATATTAATAGATAGTATTTTATAAAGAGAGTATGTAAGTATTACCCCTATTATTAACAAGAAAACATCCTCCCTACTCGGTACCCGATTAAATATTAATGAATTCACGTTACAATCTTAATCTGGTTCAGTGTAACACGCAATGAATAATTTAGAAAAAGTAATAAATCATAGTTTTATACCGTTTTTAGTGGAGAACAACACGCAAGGCGTAACCCAGAAAAATAAACGCGAGCAAATTCTTATTTTAATGAGATCAGCTTCTTTTTAGGTAATTGAAGAAACGGAAATTGAGATTATTACAAGTTTGTATTCTCTTGACGGCCTTGGAAAGGGTCCAAATTATTATTATGGCTCGGAGAAATATTACTGCCAGCGCCGTGAGCAAGTAAATTCTAAGAATTTCTTTAGATGAACGACAATGCAATAACTAAGCTGCAGTGTTTTTTTCTCTCCAGCTTGTTCATTAAAATGCGGATTAGATAGATTTTATAGCTATAAGTGACAAGGGAGCGGGTACTGTAATCGAAAACACGTGGTTTTGAAAATTACAAAAGAATAACATTTTGATAAAAAGTAGGCGATATACTTTTGTTTTTTTGTGAACTTACGTTTCAAGATTGGTCTCTGCGAAAAGCCATTTTATTTTTATATACTCGTACAGTCTATGCCCACCCTAAACTCCGAAGGTCCAATCTATAATATTGGTGATATAACTTTTATAATGAACTGAATAGTTTGAAGAATACCCCCTACATTGAAACTTAAAAACTTAACCTAGATATAGATTAGGTATAGATTAGCTAATTTTCTGAACTAAATAATTCTTATTATAATTTAGCAGCGTGTATCAAGGGAAATGGGAAAAAACAATTCCCTTTTTCTCCCACCCCTTCGGCAACGAGAAAAAACGGGTGTCTCCCGATCATCGGCCCCATCGGGCTGAAGTGTGATCAGTCTGAAGACCCACTAACTAGCAAATTTTCTGAAATAACTAATTCTAATTTAGCAGTGTGAATCGGGGGAAACGAGAAAAACAATTCCCTTTTTCTCCCACCCCTTCGGCAACGAGATAAAAACCTGTGTCCCCCGATCATCGGCCCCATTAGGCTGAAGACTAAATATGTAGTGTGATCCGTCTGAAGACCCACTAACGTTCTCTCAGTCATGACCATGTTGAAAGTTCATTCACCTAAACGAGCGCTTCTATACTTGGAATTTATGTAAAAACTGGGAGCGCATGTAAGAAAAGCGATGCACGTGGCAGATCATGTCTGAGAACATCGTAAAGATTTTCATATCAAGCACAAACGTTTGGGACATACATAAAGCTAGTCGTGCGGTAAAAATAATAAAGCGCTTTATCTATATGATTTTTTGCTGGCAGATAAATATGGAATGTTTTTGCGTTTTTCTCTTTAAATTAATGAGATAAGTGTTTGCTTCTGGCGTTTCTGTCGTCACTGCTCAGAGTCAGCAGAATAACAGAGCGAAATACCTACTTAGCGCCACATCTTACTAATCCTATCCTACATAGTATAAACGCGAAAGTTTGTGAGGATGGATGTTTGTTCCTCTTTTATGCAAAAACTACCAAACGGATTTTGATAAAACTTTACAGTAATATAGCTTAAACGTCAGAATAATACATAGGCTACTTTTTATCCGGGTACCACGCGGGCGAAGCCGTGGGCAGAAGCTAGTAATATATATTACGCTTTTTTTGCACGACATTGGCCTGTCAAGATAGATCAGATAGGTGCATAGAGATTCTCTACTTAGTTTTTATTATAAGGTTGAATATCTTTTTGTTTTTTTTCTGTGATGGTCTAGTGGGTTGACTTCCAATCAGAAGGCCGTAGGTTCGAATCCGGTCTTGCAACAATGGATGTTTCCATTCAAAAATTTTGCGCATACGTGGTCAAAGGGTAAACGAAAACACCTTGAGAAAACCGGAGTGTCTTAATACCAAAAATTCGAAGTCATGTGGCTTGCAACTTGCAACGTGCAAAACTTAATGTTTGGACGTGCCTCTAACTACTCCCTACTTGGTATACTCAAAGATCTGAGGATGTACATCATGAAGAATACTGTCGGAATCATGTTTGTTTTGATTTTAAAACAGAAACCAGTGCTGAAAAACATAAGTTTTAGATGGTGTTATAGCCAGACTAATAAAAATTATGAGTGAGAAAGGTGAAGCTTTAAAATTTCACACTTAATGTCAAGGTCAAAGGTCACGCAATGAATGTCAAAGACAACAATCTCACCTGACCTTAGAATGTATACTTTAAACCAGAATGTTAAAAGCATACTCAATTCATTTTAATTGGATTAAGCATGCTTTAAGTACTATTTACAGTCTTCTATGTACTAATTGGTTGTAAATAAGTACTCAAACTGATATTTAGCTATATTACCTCACTTTACAGGGTGATTCAAACATTATGGTCCAAAAAGAGCAAGGCGATTGGGGACCACCTTGGCTGACCCCAATCACCCTCATGTTTCTTCTAATTTTTTTTTAGTTCAGGAGCTGGAGTTATTATTATTTAAAAAAATAACTGTTGTTCTGAAATATCTATAAACTTACTTCAGTGGCTTGAGTACAAAATCGTTACGTACCCAGCAAAAGCCGTTTTTCTTAGAAATTATTAAAATCAGGATACACCTATAGCTCAAGTTTTTGAACCATACAAATTGTACATTCATGAGGGGTGATTTGGGTTGCCCACGTAGTCCCCTATACTATTTACTATTTTTTTTAAACTATTTTTCATAGTGCTTGAATCACATCATTATGTATATGTCATTATATCCTTATCACACGTTTTCGAATTAACCGGGTTCGTCTAAGACCAACTATGTCGAGTTCTTTAGGCCACTGATCCGGGACCAATATTTTCTTGCCCTCTTGGCACGGAAGCGCTCAAATCTTTTTTTTATTTTTTTTATAGTATTTTTTTATTTTCACAATCAGTAAGTAAAATTTAATAAACGGCTATATTCGGAGACAACTTCTATAGCGCAGTGGGCGAAGGCCCGTCTGAGACGTTTGTTAACATTCTCAGTCCGTAGATCTTTGAGGCATTTTTATTTATATATTTTTTTAACGCGACAGGAAAAAACAACCAATAAAGCAAGTCTATGCTAGGGCAGTTTATCAACAAAAATACGATGTATTGATTAAAATAGCCTAAAAATGCTCGGTTTTGGTTTTTAACAAAAATGAACGGGTGAAATGAGATGCCAAGGCGTTCACCTTACTTTACCCGGTACCCATAATAACTTTTTAGAATACTAGCTTCTGCCCATAGCTTCATCCACGTGGTACCCGGATAAAAAATAGCCTATGCGTTATTCTGATGTATCAGCTATATTACTGTAAAGTTTCATCAAAATCCGTTCAGTAGTTTTTGCGTGAAAGAGTAACAAACATCCTCACAAACTTTCGCGTTTATAATATTAGTAGAATATTACGACTAAACCACGTACTTTACTATTCCCTGCTGACGTTTCGTTGACCGTTTAGAGGTCTTTCCACATGAGCACCGTCCGCGAGACGGGAACATAAACGGGCAAAGAAACGTCAGCAGGAGAATAGTAAAGTACGTGGTATTATAGTCGTAATAATATAATAAAATAATACCAAACCACGATAATTTCAATCTCTAATAACTTTTGCAAAGTACTAGTTACACTCATTTTGAAGATATTGTCTGCGCTTTCCTGCAGCAAATTTTAAAAAATCTTTTTTAAATAGATTAATATTTGTGAGTATATAAAAAAAACACAAATACTAATAGATTAGTATTTGTGAGTGTTATTAACATTTAAATATTTAAAAGAAAATGTTAAGGTTCTTTTCATTTTAATTATTTTCACGAATTTTTTTGCAACTTTTACTATTTGACGACCTCTGTAGATCAGTGGGCGAAGGCCTGTCTGAGACGGAGTTTAATTCCCGCTGCGGGACAAATATTTGTATTATTAGCAAATGTTTGTCTTGGGTCTGAGTGTTTTCTATGTTAATAAGTATGTATTTACAAAAAAGTATATTAGTCATGTAGTTCCCATAATACAAGCTCTGCTTAGTTTGGAGCTAGATGATGCTGTATGAAAAATGTCCAGCATTTTTATTATTTATGTTTCTTAATGTAGGTACGTAAGTTCTAGTACTTACCATAATATAACGTAGCAAGATATCTTCTATTTTATAAATATTACTGCAAACTGTGGGTAATGTGTTAGTAATAATTTAATTTAATTATGTTACAGCTCCTTATTACTTACTAAGGTATTTTTATTTGTTGACCTTATGAAATCAATTAAAATAAAATACTTATATTCATACTAAACGTTTTCAGAAGCAGTCCCAGACAAGAAATCGAGTAGTAAAGTTGAAGACGAAAAAGAAGAGGACAAAGCACCAAAACTCCACTTGAGTAAGTATTTTGGCATTTCTCTAGGAATCGATACATACATACATACATATGACATACATACGGTACATATGAATGCAATACTAATGCACGATTGGAATGAATGAATGAATGAAAATACTTTGTTGTACACCGTAAGAAAAATATATATAACTTAACAAAACTGAACAAATAATAATTATAGTACAATGAGTCAGTTCCTTTGGATGGAGAGGATTTAATGATGTAATATTGGTTGGGGGTGTACTAATACATTATTAGTTGTTTAAATCAACTAAACTATTTATTGATATGTACTTTTGACGGGTTGGAAAAAATAAAAAAAGAATTAATCTGGAGTGAATTATAATTAATTTGAGATTGTATCGAGTGTCAAGGGTAGCCCAGGAAGGCCGGGCAGTCAGTAGATAAATTAAATACTGAAATTTTCAGATTCATACAACATTAAATTAGCAGCAAAATTAAATGCAGTTCATTCACGCAAACCTTGATAACCACTTGATCGCCACCGCCACTACCACCGCGTTAGTTTGACCGGGCCTTTAGGGTTCACACATAGCAGATTTATTGGATAATGGCTTCTGCCCACGGCTTCGCCCGCGTTTTACCTCGATAAAAAGCAGCCTATGTGTTATTCTGATGCATAAGCTATATTACTGTAAAATTTTATAAAAATCCGTTCAGTAGTTTTTGCATAAAAGAGTAACAAACATCCATCCTCACTTTAACTTTCGCGTTTATAATATTAGTATGATATAAGGATTTATACAAAATAAAAAATGCCCACTCTGCCACTGCCCACAGCTTCGGTCGCGTGGTGCCCGGATAAAAGTTGTATGTTTTTTCTAGTTCCTGAAAAAATATTAATTCGATATTACATTCAAATCGGTTCAGCCATTACAGAAACTTATAATCAATAAACATTCAAACATCAGAAGCCGGCATTAAAAAGCCATGGGCAGGAGCTAGTAAACTATAGCATAGTAGGAAGTCTCAAATAAAAGCAAAATAAAATCACGTTTTAAAGAATGCCATTAACATTCTGGGACACCCGGGATTCTTGACTCTGGAATTAAGGCCGATTTCCACTAAGTACATACATAAACGTTAAACATGAAGTCACGCCTACGCTACGTTCAATAGTGATAACTTTTAGCTAAAGCATGAAATAAATAATTATAATAAAGCGCAATACTGAAACAAATGGTTTGAATGAGCTCGACCGTCTGAGCTGAAAAACTGACGGTAAAATAAACGTACAATATTTTCATTCATAAATATCAACAACGGACCAATATTTTCTTTCATGCTCCATTTCATCCTCGTCATAATATAAGGTTTGTATAATGATACCGTATCACAAAATAAAAGTTTTACACGAAACTAAACAGATAGGACAGGCAATTTTTGAGTTGCAAACGCAACTTGTCAGCTGTCTATTTCTGTCATTCAGACAGTCAGGTATACTCGCCTAATAGAGACTTGCATAGTTACTGTTTACACGTTGAAATCGTTGAGACAGACAGAGGTTTGAAGAATGCGTAGCTTACCAGCTGTCTGTCTGTCTTCGTGTAAATCAGACATAAAATATAAAAAATTATCAGACATAAAGATAGACTAGCTGTAATATGTTTACACAATGTTTTTTATCTGTCAGAAAGACATATGATGAAATAAAGAAACGAAATTAATGCTTAGTCTGCCTTAGGTTAGTACGTGTTTTATTATATTATGTTTTAACTTTACTGACTTTCCACAGAGACACTATTTTCACTTTTTGTATATTTTACATGAATCCTTGCATACGGGTTTGTTTCCAGTAATTCGGTAGAAAACAATAATAGTGTCTGTATGTAAAAAAGATGTACGAAACATGATTATAATCATCCGTCCTCCCCAAAGCTTTTGAATCACTTTTGCATCCGTTTATTCACCATGTTTTATTTTCTAAAATACTAAGGTATTTAAAAATCAGAACATAAGAAAAATCTCCCAAACCACTCTAAGCTAGAATATTGTTCGGTTCTTTGGAACTCCAATTACCAAGTCCATAAGTATATGGACGGGCACCAAATACTGAGTATCTTAAGAATTTCAAACTTTCGATGTTATCCGACAAACACATACAAGCAAGCAGCTTAATAATATATTTAATAACCATGAACTACTGGCAAGTATACGGTTTGCCGTGCACTCACGTCTTCCGCGGCACCCAGTGTCATAAAACTTATAAAAAAAAAATTTGGCCACTCTTTTAAACCAAAATTGTGTAGATTACTCAGCAGCCTTATAACTAAGACAATAACTTGAGACATTTTTATCACGTACGTTCAAAACTAAATATGACAGGATTGACATTTAATCCAAGATCTACCTGATTCTTTGTATATTTTTTTTATAGTATCTATATAAAGTCATTGTAGGTATGTTAACCATTAAAATCATTTTACATGTTAAATGTTTTGTATATGAAAGCATGCTACATAAACCGTTCTCTTTATTGAAAACTAGCTTCTATCGACAGCTTTGCCCGCGTGGAATCCAGATAAAAAGTAGCCTATGTGTTTTTCTGATCTATAAGCTATATTACTGTAAATTTTCATCAAAAGTTCAGTAGTTTTTTCGTAAAAGAGTAAGAAACATTCATCCGTACAACTTTCGCATATTAGTAAGATATGATGTTTATATCAAACTGTTAAACTCACGCTGTGATCATCTGTAATAGAAATTACATGTAAGCTAGATCCTAAACTAGCAACTGTGAGCAATTTTTCATGTAAATTCTGTTGATGTTCCTATTAAATAAATAAAAAAGGTACTTAAAAGCATCACCAACAATTTTGTAGTAATATTTTTAGCTGGTAGGTACTTCGAATATTCTTTCACATTAAAATATTTGAAGTGTTTTACACATAGCATGCGTTTATGTTTGCTAGGATAAAGTTAGTTAAAGCAACATCATATAGCGATTGGCAATATAGCAAAAGAAAATATGAAAAAATGCATAAAATTTACCTAATGACACTAATTATAAAGAGCTATTTTGAAGTAACTTTTCAGTAGTAGCACTGCTTGTAAAAGAGTTCGTCCATGGAATGCGAGCATTAGCTTGCATTCGTAAAAAAATAGTATGGGTGAAATTACTTTGACTTTTCACGCGTTATGCCCCAGTCACAACGCGAGACTCTGGTGTTGTAAGTGTCTATAGGTTAAGGTAACCGTTTACGGACAGGATGCTTGTTTGATGCATAAAAAAATCTGTAAACACTACATGTGTAATTATTTCGTGCAAACGTCAATTAATGAGAATTTTTCACCAATTTATTCAATAGCTGGTATGTCACAATCGTGCAAATAATACCTATAATTGTGTTCACTTTCCATTCCGCAAGCGATCTTACTTGTGGCATGTCGCATCAGATAGGAATGCCTTACATGAGTGAGTTTAACACTTTCTGCTTTGAGATTTTCTTGGAACTTGTAGATTACGATTTGCATTAATCAGATCTCTATCCACAAATAATATACACGTGCAGTCTTACCGGCGAAAGCACAGACGTTGTTTCTACTCATTCTGCGAGTCAGATAATAATTATCCTATATCATAATTATGTCTATGTATCATTATCATCTCATTTCTTGAGGTAATCTTTAGTTAATTTCTTGCAATACTTTTTTTTATTTCGTTTTTTCTATCCTCATTAACTTGAGTGGCTCGCGAAACAAACTTTTCATGAGTCCTTTCACATCAATTGGCTCTTCCACAATCTTAAAAGTTTGTCAAAAAAGACGCAATAAATTATTAGGCTTGCAAAAAATTATTATATATGCGAAAGTATGGATGATTGTTGATAATAATCAACGTTACGGCTGAAATGATCTGGAGGAAACTTAATATCTATATGACCTTTGATAACACATGCCATTTTTTATCTGGGTACCATGCGGGGGAAGACGTTGGCAGCAGGTAGTATATAAATAAACTTGTAGTTCACCACGAACTGAGATCTTGCAAAGTTAGTAGTTCAAAAATCCCCAAACCGATAAGGCTTATATTCACACTCCAAATTGAAATTAGTATAATCTACCTACCTACTAAGTTTCATTTAGGTTACATAGGCGTTTCAGTAGTTATCGTTGAACAAACTAACATACAAACGCCGGATTATCCGAGTAGACTCAAAAAACATGCTGGCTTCGCTTACTCGATCAATTAAAATAATTGGGTACATACCCTAATGTCACATAGGGATAGCATCACTGAGAACTAGTGATGTAGTAGCTTCTACATACAAAAATAATTACAATAAACTTTTTAATTTTTTTTTTGTATTCTTCTTGGCAAACCATTTCATTTAATACCCATATCACAGATATTGTAATACAAGTACCCATATCATGCCTCCATGATGTATAATAATAATTAGTCCGCCATCTTAGGGACTCCGCCATATTGGATTTATAATGATATCACTTAGCTAACCTTGCATTGTAATCCAAACCAAACCAAAATGTAAGCAAAATGTCAGCTCTATCGGCTGAGGATAATTGGTTTTAAAAAGTTGCAAGTTTGACCCATACATACTAATTAACTAAGTGAAATAAAAGCTTGTATTAAAAGCTTGTAAAAGTAGTGGTTTTGCACCCTGACTATCAGTCTATACGTACGCAATGTTCTACGATTTTTCACATCATCGTGAGGAAACTAGTATGTCCTAGACCCAAAAACTTAAAGACATAACTGTGAAACGTAAGAATAAGAGCTTCAATATTCTTTGATTAGGTTGTCGAAGGGTGACCAACAAAGTACCGGCGAAGAATAAGGCATTCCATTTATAATAATGTATAATAGTAAAAATAAATAGAGTGGTCTAACATCTCCGCCTTATCCGCCAACCATAAAATTTTCATCATTTTTTGGGTTCCGTACCTCAAAAGGAAAAAAACGGATATGACTCACTTCGTTGTCCATCCGCTGTCGATCCATTTGCCTGTATGTTACGACCCTTTTTATTAGGAATTCGTGTCAACGCTATCAAAAAATATGGCCATCTATATGGAGACATAAATAGATACTCGCAAATAAATTAAAACCTTCCTATAATGTACTTCCCGTTGACCTAGACCCATGAATTTAACTTATGTTAATTACAATGTAAGAAGCTCTCACAGCACAAGTAAAGGAAAAAGTACGAAAATTGATAATTTGTAGTGTGATCACATAATTTTTTTTTTGCGATTTCATCTTACATTTGCAGTTGGAGAATTGACCATTATTTATATCGATGTATGGGGGAAAATTTATAAAATGCAGCTACCAGCACATCGTATTTTGTATTTTGTACGTATTTTGTTCTAAAATATCGCTATAAATTTCTGTCTTTAGAATTAACTTACCAACATGATTAATGGACCTTTATGAGACGATTCAATATATTATACTTGGGTTAATTTTTGTCAGCTTTATCTAAGATTTATTGTCATAAATAAACGAAAAACATCATGTAGATATTTTTATTCCATATTGCGTTTCTCGTTGTGTCCAAAACTCATGTTTCATCCTGTTTTATAATCTAATAATATTTGTGAACTGTGCTTGACATTATTTTATCGTCTTAAAACATTTCATAAACAGAATTAAAGATTCATAAAAACAATTTATTTACAAAGCCACTGGAACGCTTTTTATAGCATGACAATTTTTAATCCATAATACCCATAAATATCGTTCCAGTAAACAAGTCATCTATAGGAAATTTATGTTTTTACAACATAGAATTGGCGATATTAAATTGAGAGACTCTGAGGTCGCTTATAAAAATAAATGTTTTAATAACTTGTAACAGAAATCGTTACAAGTTGATTTATTGGTTATTTTGAATTTAAGTAGTCTCTAAACCTAAATTTCACGTCATAATCCTCAATCGCCAATCTTTTATAAAAATATTGCCATTATTACCAATCATTGATATACTCTTTTCTAGGTCTATTTTAACTAATAATAATTAATAATAAATATAAAAAATAATAATTAATATAAATCAGTCTGCAAACATCTGATAATAGTCATTCCTTCTGACTATTATCTGACAATAGTTTGTTTTTCTCCAAAGAGACCTAGACAGACTATATCAATGGAGCTGCGTCAACAAAATGCATATCAATACGGATAAATGCTACTTCATCAAATTTACCCGCAAGTTAAAACCCGTTAAATCTCATTACAATTTAGGGAGCAATCCCCTTCGCGAAGTATTTGAAATAAGGGATCTGGGCGTAAAAATTAACCTTTGTGCGACAAATTGGTAGCATCGCAAAAAAAGCATCAAAAATGTTGGGATTTATTATTAGGAATGGCAAAATAATTAAAAATATCAATTACAAAATGTTTACTCTATAATACATTGGTTCGTAGCATCCTTGAATATTGCCCCACGGTATGGCGACCTCATTATGCAACACATAATATATATTAAAAATTGAACGCATCCAAAAACGGTTCACGCGGCATTTGGCTTACACGACTGGGAAGGCTAAAATACTGAGATCATATTCCGAACGGCTAGAGTTTTTCAAAATTTCATCCCTTGAAAAACGTCGAAATCAGCTAGATCTTATAATTTTGTATAAAATTTTGAATAACAAAATTAACTGCTATCCCCTTTTAGGTAAAATTCGCTTCAAAGTCCCTCGTAGAATTCCTCATAAGCCAATCCCTCTCCTCGATTTACCACCCCGCTCAACACTCCTAGGCAGAAACTCACCCAAGTTGTAAAAACTGTAAAACTCATTTCGTAATTTTATTCACTAAGGTAAATATTGCCGATGGTGGTGAAATTTTCACTTAGATCGTCATTTCTTTATTGTTACTTAAGTATATCCTGTCATTATTTTATAGCATGCAGTGTCCACTTATAACTGGTTGTGCAATCACTTATCATTACAATGCTTGTTATTTAGATAGTATCATTGTAACACCCACAAGTAGACGAAATAAATAAATAAATTCAAGAATGACACAACGACTGTATCCTGAATTCCTTAACAAAAAAAATAATTGTAACAATTTTTATTCGCCAATGATAATATGAGTCAAGGATACTCGATAACTTACTCTTATTTTTTTAGCTGTATTAGGATTATTTTACGTTTGTCCGTTTCCGTATCACCCACATACTAACGGAAACATCGATAATGTTCGTGCAACTATCAGCTTTCTTTGCAACCGGATACAAATCGATTTGACACTCATCGCTGTTGGAGCGGCACTAACGAACTAACCAATCCATCTATAACGTGTTTAAAATAAATCAGAAAACAGCTACACCCCTAACAACAAGAAATAAGGCACAAAGTTGTGGGAGGAGAAGTTTGAGAGCGATAAAAAATGTTGCGTGGAAGTTCTATGCACCAGTTTAGTCTTACCGTTCAGAAAATGTTTCAAGCAAATAACAGCATCATTATCACTGAGTCATAAGGCATTGAATTGAATGTAAGATAGTTGAGAGAGGTTATTGTGTGTATGTGATATTCGTTGCATTTCTACGGGCCACTTGATTCGTTATTGTTAAGTTTATTGACAGTATAAAAATGGCCACACTTGAAGCAGTATGTTTAAAAAATTATTTATCACCTTTGCACTCGTATTGCGATGAAGAACTTGTCTGCTTGTTCTCAAAAGTTCATACTCTTAATGTTAATTGTAAAAATACCATAGACGTGTTTTTTTATCGTCTATTACAGTGCCCCATAGTTACAGAGTGCCCCATTAGATAGGTTTATGTGGCGATAAACCTATCTAAGAACCATTCTTATACAAATACAAATCGATTGCAAAATTGCATTCCAATTTAAAAGCCATTTCAGAGATAAATAGTGAGAGATAAACAAACATATCCTCTAAAGACAAACGCGTTTATGGACTTCGACGCGTCTAAATAACAACATTGGCAACTTCTGATCCCTTAAAAAGAGTGTCTTTACACGTCTTGGACAGTTTTTTTTTTTTTTTTGCAAAATTTCAATACAGCATGTATGTACGATATTCAAAATCATAAGTTATACCTTTATACGTCAGCATTACAAAATGTCTCACCTCTGATATCAAAATGTTCTGAATTGAATACTCATAACCAAGGTATTTAAGTAGGTTTGTTATTATACAAAGGCATAATTATGCGTGTACTCTCGATTGAGTTCACGTGGCATTTGATACTTGAGTGAAGCTCAGAAATAGATATAGTTTCGGGAAGATATATAATTATCATTATCATTATCCTACTAATATTATAAACGTGCAAGTTTGTGATAATGGATGTTTGTTACACTTTCAGGCAAAAACTACTCAACGGATTTTGATGAAACTTTACAGTAATATAGCTTATACATCAGAATAACACATAGGCTACTTTATATCTGGGTACCATACTAGGAATCCCTGTGTCGTATGTATCAGGAACTACGAGTACTGTGGTAACACAGCACCTAAACCAGGGACAAATATCTGCAGAACATGCAAACATTCGTCCCGCGGCGAGAATCGAACATGCACATATTGTATCACGTCTAGCTACTCACCTGCTATCGAGGTTGTCAATCTATAGAAGCTGGGGTGAAAGCTTGAATAGCTCTTTGAAAGCTTGGTAGTAAATGCGAGTAATGCTCATATTTATTGTCTTTTTATGATTTTTCAAGTATCAGTAATTCCTGACCCATATCGTTTAAACGATAACATAGTTACTTTATATGATAAGATAATATGATAATTATGAGATAAGATAAGGTAATGTTTATTCAGTAACTGATGTCACAAATATATTACATTGTATTGCAGTTTTGAAATTTTAGTATTTATGAGGGAATTATCGCCTTGCGGTAGAAATAAGTACAGATTACTGATTGGCAAACCTCATTTCCAGGGAGAAGACAGAAGAAAAAGGTCTTCCAAGCGCTCATCCCTCTTCTCTTCGGGATGAAGACAGCTGGTGCCGTCATATTCGCGTTTTCTCTCGTCGCCGCACTCACTATCAAGGCGTTCGTGGCCAGCAAGCTGGCGCTGATCGTCACAATCGGAATGGCAGCCAAGAAATTGTATGAAACTTACAGCACTGGGTGAGTTGTTTTTGATGTATTGATGGGAAATTAATTATTTCTTCTTAATAAAGAAAGTTAAGAAAGCTAAGTGGGTATGGAGGTGTATGTATATTTTTAAAGTAGCGGCCGTCATTATGTCCGGGAATTCGTTTAAAATGCAAGGTAAAATGCACACTTATTCTTTAAATGAAGACATTACTTAGATTTTCTTTCTTGGTCGCTCTGAGTAAGAGTTGAGATATGCCGGCCCTGAAAAAGGCCTTGTAATCGATGATAAAAGAACTAGTTTGGTGAATGGATACGTGCATTTGCGTGTTTGATTCCTGTCACGGGACAGATCTGTAAATATTTGTCTCGGGTCTGGGTGTTTTCCTATGTGTATATCAGTCATGTAGTTCCCATAATACAAGATCTGCTTAGTTTGGGGCTAGATGGTGTTGTGTGAAAAATGTCCAGCATTATTATTAATATATCTGTGGATGTCCAACATGGAAAATACAGCCGTGAACGTTTTTGTTTGTTTTGTTTGAGATTCAATCAACACTCGTGGGATTGACTTTTTTTACTAAACTTCTCACCGACCGACCAAGAAGGAAATACAAAGTACGAACGAATTTTACAAAAAATGTTATGACGTTTGCATTCTATTAACGGTTATCTGACGGTTGCTGCTTATTTGAAAACAAGTAGAGCTAATTCTGTAAACTTCTAGTCTTTGCACGTCAGAATGTAGCATTACTTATTTCAAATGCAATATGATTGAAATAAAGTTTAAAACGGCATGCGCAACAGTGGTGCTTACGATATTCGAGCTGTTAAAAAGGTTAGAAAATCGCACGTTTATCACTTACCTAGTAATATAGAAGCAGCTATTTTTTTAATTACAATAAATAACATTCAGATTGACTTTAATAAGGAAGAATTCATACAAAGATGACTAATCAGTACTTAGTATGCGCCATAAGTCTTAATCCAATAAGATGTTCTGAAGTGTTAAGATTGAAGCCGACAGTTTATTACAAGCTCCATATATTTTAGGGAAAAAAAGAAATTGGAATCCTTTTTATAGAACTGCCATTTTTTATTATGTGCATGGAATTATTTTTATGTAAAATGTTTTGATGGTTCAAAAGTTTTCTCCCTAGGTTCCTTAGTTTAGTTTTCCTGGGATTTCATTTGGTTATACAATCGAGCAGATAACCCCAAGAGGCGTCATATAGAACCACACTGTTCTGTCAACACATCAGTCTTTTAGGACTGATGTTGGCAAACGCGGACATTGCCATTGTCATTGCGTCATGTTGCCGTAACTTTAGTTTCAACCAATCAGAGCACAGCAGGCGAGGCGGGACTCGCACGACAGTTGAAAGAATTGTTTTCTAGCAAATTATCAAACATTGCGTCTCTTGAGGCTGTCTACTCTATGGGTTATACGAACCTTAGAAGCTTAGGAAGGCTTTGAATTGGCTTATACCGTAAAAGATGACAGTTACTATTGCTTTCAAAACATTTTACCATCTGATACCGTAATCGGTCAGAACTTAAGACATAATAAATTAGTGTTGATTGTCCGATCACGATGTTAGATCTAAATCTCTGAGCTTTTGAACTGAAACAATAGGTACAATTAGCTACTTTTGTAAATTTATTTCAAGTAGATTTTGCGCTGATTTTCTATTCCCTGTGTATAAACTGTGTAATTTTTATGAGCATGACTTATTTATCTGACTGTACATTATTAGAAAAGCACTGAAAACATTTGACAAGACAAAAAGACGTGAATGTTTGACATGAAATATTTTTTATGTGTATTTTCCACAGCTGACTTTGTAAAGCATAATCCATGATTTAAAAACAACAACAACGTTAAATATTTATAAATTACTTGTAGATCACAGTAATATATTTTTCTACGCATAAAAATAAACAAACAAGAAATTCAATGACTTGAAGATTTTTCATGAGACCATTTTAACAAAAACGTGAGTGATTTCCCATGGCAATATCAAGTGACACTAAAAGTCTCAGAAGGAATCTCCAAAATGAAATTGTAAATAAAAAAATGTGATGGCAATAAAGAAGTAGGTACTAAAAAGACTGACCGATGATTAAATTGCTGCTGCTGGAAGTTTTTCCTTGACAAATTTGCGTTAGCGAGAAAGGTAAACTAAGCGTGAGTCTAGACTCCCACAGGGCCCAAAGCATAATCCTAGAATAAAGTTTTTATTATAATCGAATCTTATATTAGACCAGTACTTCTTATGGAAATAATAAAACGATACATTTAAAACTTAGTGTATTTTTAGTTTTAAACGCAAAACTTCAGAGTAGTACATTAACTGAGTTTTTAGTTGTTAATGATTAAAGTTTTTCTATTCACAGAAATGTTACAGTGTCTAGTTTTATTTTCGATACAAATCATCATGAATGGATGGAATGAAAATCTAGAACATCAATGTGCAAAGATATTTCTTCACGGGCACTAAACAATATAATAAATCACATAAAAATTTGAATTAGTTGTAGGAAAAATATACATAAAATCAAAAACTTAAAGCTACCACTCACTTTATAAAAGAGAATAAATAAAAAACGTAAAGGACTACCCTATAAATATAATAAGCTAAACTTGAAATAAATAAATAAAATAAAATAATTAAAACGTAAATAGCTTAGGACTTGAATCATTGACTGAACTTGAAATAGTATGCCTCGCTCGACAACTACCATGTGGACATGAACCGCGACACATGACTAGACAATACTGCTATATGAAACAGCTACAGACTATGGACTTGAAAAACTGACGCAAGGATTACCTCCTGACACAAGACTTGAACATGCTCCAACACAATAGCTAACACTAACCTCCTATTATTTGCATTCCAGCGTCGGTTTACAAAACCACCCGTATCTTTATTCGCAATATCCCATCGATTTTCCGAGCGCTTCATCGCACGCATACTCCGTTACCGGAGTGAGCCCACAATTCGCGTCACAGGAGATGTACAACCCAACTGCAATGGGTGCACAAGCACAACACACTCACGACATCTTACAGTCACAAGACGCAAGAGCTCAGCAGTCGCAACAAGCGCCCACACAACTCCTACTTAACTCTACAAACGCAGAACAACGATGGGACGGTAAGTCAGTCATACTCAAATACCTGGAACCGATCATCAGTACTTTTAAAAACGTCGTCAGTCCTATTACTAATGTATTGTACGGATCCAAGCCGACAGTCAGAGGTCTCAATTCTGATGTATCTACAGCCAAAAACGTGGAAACGGATCCAGTGGAAGAGACTAAAAAACCTAAAGAGTTTCTAGTACCGCAACCTAGATTTATCAGAGCTCAGAGGAAGAATTTTCGGAAAACAAGAACCAGGCCTAAAAAACATGCTGAATTAAAAATTGATTTAGATAGACTAAAATACAACAAAGATTTGCACGATTACATTAAAACTAAAAAGTATAAATACAACTATCCAAACACCTATTACTATCCTAGAGTTAAATATATTGTACATCCTACTTCCTTCCACATTAAACCAAACAACAGTAGACTTATTCCATACAGCCAAATACACACAAGTTCAAGCGCACCGACTACTGAAATTAATTTATCTTTTGTAGACAGTGATTGGAGACCAGTAATAGTTTTCAATAACACAGAGGCGCCACAAAATAATGTAAAAAATAAAACCAAAGGTCACAGTGATCTCAGTAGAAAAGCAATGAGGAGGCTATTTCGTAGGAAACCTCATTTAAAGCGGCGAAAGAGAATAAAGAGAGATCTGTTTAATTCAGAGCTCAAACACTTTGCCGCAACCGAAACTAAAAATGAAGGAAGAGGATTTTTTGATATTTTTTCTCTTTATTCATTTTTTACTACCGATCACATGACAAGTTTGTTTGATCGTGCAAATGAGTACACTAAGTCGTATATGAAAGAGAACTTGAAATCTTCCCGTAAAGAGCCTCCTTACTATACAACAGTTTACAATATCCTAATAATGAGTGTAGATATTCTTGATGGCCTTTTGGGTGTTGGCGAAGAAATGCATAGTCATTACATTGAAAGTGAGGCAAAAAAGAATAAAGCGAAGAAATTAAAGAAAAAGAAGAAAACCAAAGAAGGAACTAAAACTCCATCCATTATCGATAAAGAAATCAAAAACGAAAAAAATCAGTCTGATCAAAATGCTGATACTAGTAAAAATACTATGTCAACTGATACCATTCAGGAGTCAGACATAACAACTGAATCAGTTAATATGACAAAACAAGAAAATAAAGTTGAAAATGTATAATAACTATGTTTAAGTATTTTAGTGAATTTTAGTATTTTATAAAAAACCAAAACTGCATTTATGAAAGTAAATTTCTGACATACTGGTGGTGGTATCTATGATTTCTAAAGCTATAAATGTTATTATGCCATCGACTCCTATAAGTAAGTGTAAGTGTAGCAAATGTAAATAACAATGAAAATGTTTCACTCACAAAATGTATTGGACGGACACCAAGATTGCAGAAGGTTAAAGATATGTCTAAAATCGATACAGTGAAAAAATTTTTAAAATAATTTTCAATTTGACCGAATGACCTATCTGAAATATTGGGTTTCGTACAAAATAATAAAATACTCATGAAAGACTCAGTAGCTGACTACATTACTGTATTTTTAATGTTCCTATCAATACATTGTTTAATATCGGTAATCATTAGTCTATCTTAGTTAGTTAATAATTATGAACGTATACAAATCCATTTATCCAAAATCAATTGGTATGTTCCACCAAACAAATTGTTCAGCAACTGAGCTTGTCAGCATTTGATTTGATATTTTTAATGTACTATAATTTTCTATCATTATGTGCAGGCTTCCGGAGACGTCCAATGTTCTATGGACAATCACGCGCTTCTTCAGAATCCTATTCGGCTTCCCAATGATCCCGCCACTCAATCACGCGCAGACAATGACCATGCCCATGTATGTAATGCCACAAATGTATGGTCAGCCAGAACAAATGTATGGTCAGCCTGAACAAATGTATGGTCCACCGATGACCATGCCGCCAACGTAATAACAAAATTGGACATCGCTTCAGGATCAAGTGGCAACGATAAATCGCCAAATGTCAGATTACCACGACTTGATCCGAATAAAAAATAAGAGGAATATAAAATGACCGATTTGCAAAGCTCAAGTTAAAGCACGTATTTAGGAAGGAGTCAGATTGACTTGATTTCTTAATTATGGCTTGTAGGAGTTTAATTAAAAATAAATTATACCAAAACTGCAATGGCAAGTTCGTTTGTTGAAGCACAGAACAGAATAACAGCTGTCAAATCGGGCCTTTTATATTATTCCCCTTCTTAGTGGTAATCTGACATTTGGCGTGAGCAGACGTACCGTTTGAAATTGCTGGGCTTTGAAAAAGTTCAAATTCTTTCTCATTTTGGCGCAGTCCAGGATTTAATGCGATACGTTTTGCTCTTAACTTTTAAGACTGATCTACTCTTGTCTTCGATAGTGTGAGCCCGTCGACTTTAGACTAAGTAATTTATTGAAAATAAGCGTTGTAATAAGGTTTATTTATTCAGCACTTAGAAAAATAAAATAATGTTAATTAATGCTTCTTGTTTCATTGAGATCCTAATGAACCCTGATCCAGTGAAAACATAATTAAAATAAACTTTTAGAAGTGTGAATAGGTGCTTAATTATCGTTCTTTGGTTGTTATTCGATAAGTCTGCTATAAAGGTGACTAATTTTCTTTTGAATTCTGCTTCTTTTGAACATTTTAATCTAAGAGATTTTCTCAATAACGACGGCATAGGGTACCATATAACACCAGAGGAAGGCTGGCGCTTTTTATTAAAAAAAAAAGTCTAGTTTGACGTTTGTTAATCATAGATTCGAGTTTTGAACCAAAAATATATAATAATAAAATGGCGATGTCATTCAATTTAAAAATAGGAGAAGAATTCAGATCAATTAAGAATAAAATTTACAGAATGTAACAACACTTGTAACACACGCTATTATCAAATTTTGAACAGTCAAAATCGGAGGGTCCTTTTTTAAAATTGGAATACCTACCGTTCGAGTTTGATCGATCAATGCTTATGCTATTTAATTTTGTCGATTGCATCATCTTATTGGCAGAATTTGAGACCAACAAACCTCAAATTACTAAGCCTGCTGAGGCATGCAAATAAGACTACAGGTACTATGATCTCAGGAGACTATTCGTAAAGCCTTTGATGTAGGTTTTTGTAACTTCAGACTAGAGAAAAAAGTTATCCATAAAAGCGTATGTTTTGACGTGATTAAAGAGATTTTTATATTCAGAATCAATTCCCTAAGAAGAAAAATACATCAAAATAATTCCATCTTACCTGCGTCTGTAGGCCTGTGGGAGTTGGAAACCTTTTCGACAAATATTTGGTCAGATATGGTTAGAAAATCATAAATATAAAATGCCTTTACTCGGTATCACTTACAGTACTATAATATATTATTGCAGAGACTACGTAATAGGGTAGCCATTTTCGAGGAGACAAATAAAAAGTGCATTTCTCAAAAAAAATGCATGGAAACAAAAAAGGTTTCATATCTAAGATATTTTTACGTATTTTTCTTTTGACTTCGCTGGAATCATCACTTAGGTATTTGACTTCCGACCTTAGATCTGGTAAAGTGCATTTAATATCCATTTCACTTTTAGAATCTTAGAAATTCATCTTTATTCATGTATTTATTATCAAAATAACATAATCGAGACGACCATTTTCTTTACCGCCAATTTTTTTTTATCTGTATGTGCATTTTTTTCTGTATTATTCAAATAAAACGTTTTGTGCAGGTAGCCATTATTGGCAATGGATTTCCCAACTTTTTAATCTGTGGGATTTCAATACAACATCGCCAACGCGTTTTTTGTTCCGAATTCAAAATTAATGCTGTGTACGTAAATATGATACTTCGCGTGGTCTGTTTTCGAAAGTAATGACAATATTTACGGCCCATGTTTGAGAAAAGTAATTTGTATTTCAATGTAGAAAATTCAGACTAATGTATTAGGGGTATTTAGCTAAATCTTATTTACATTTAACCTTTCATTTTTAATTTTAGTAAAAATTGTATTTCTGTCCTCCGTAGGGTCAACACAGTCATTGGGTCGGGGCCATCTAGAAAAAAAAAACTGAAAATGTATTAGTTTTTGTAGTAAAAAGAAGGATATGGTAGAGTTGCAAACACTGAGTGCTAAGCCATCATAAGCATTAATTTTAACTTGACAAATCGAGATGACATGTTATGGCCAACCTAAATATTTTTGCTCAAATATTGAAATGTTGAGATGTCAAGTTACAACCGGCCGAAGTATTATTGTTTATTTATTTATACGTTGAGATGTTAAGTAACGGTATTATTATTGTATGTTACTTGTTAACATGCATATAGAGTTAAAATCGATGAAAGGACCCTTTTCCGTTAAAAACTGAATATGGAGAACAAAAATTTCTAATCACAAAAAAAAATGGATAATCACAATGTAATGTGTACTAGAAATAAAGATAAACTCGCTGTTGTCACTTGTAGACTCCATAAAGTTAGTAAATCGTTTAAAGGGCAAGGTGTAAGCTTTATAACAAACTCCCAAGAGATATACAAAAATTGATAATTAACCAATTTAAAAATGTAATTAAACAAAACTTTATAAAAAGGCATACTATAAAATATCTGATTATTTAGATGATAAAAACTCTTGAGATTGAAAATGCTTCAACTCGATAAAAAAAATGTAGGTAGCTATTGTTTTGTAAAAGGATCTTAACCAGCCTTGTTTTCTTGCCTTTCTTTCCTGGCTTGGTCGTGGAGGAACAGGCAGTAAATGAAATCGACTTTAAAGTGATCCTTGTGATTTGAATAAATAAATGAATATTGACTTAACTTTCACTTTGAAAATAACATAGTATGGATTTTTATTGTCTTATAAAGTAAGATAATAAACTTTAATTTAATAAATTTAACATAATTTATACTATTAACCACATTTTTTAAGTTGTTTGTCTCATGGTGTTTTATTTTGCAAATCGTTTAGCTAGAACGATATTATTAAAAAAAACTAGGATAATAATAAACATGGCCGAAATTCAAAATTATATAGGTACCTTTCTATTTTCCATAAATATAACATTATTTACTTATTAGTGATCACTTTGCAGAATTTATTCACAACAGTTATTAACTTACTCAGTTGATAAATGTTGTGAATAATTTGACATCTCGGTGAATAATTTGATAATTCGTCGGCGAACGAGTTGTTAAGTCCATTATCATGAAAATAACAAGGAATTTCGATAATATATAGTAAATATTTGAAAGATAGCATAAAATAACCCCCAAAACCACTCTGACATCCAGCATTAACTTATTTACCGATTTACCAGAAGAGGTCAGAATTTAAAATAGCTCCCTTTTAAAATTGTCATGTTATACTTATCAACATATTCACGCCGCCCACGGATTTATTTATTTATGTTCGTGGAACCCTCATACCCCTTGATCGATTAACTGTATGTCGTTTATTCTCAAAAATATAAATAAATAACGCTGGAAATTTTCATACAGCATCATCTAGCCCCCAAAGTAAGCAGAGATTATGTTATGGGAACTACATTAATGATATACATTTTTTTTTTGTAAATATTTACATTTAAAACAGAAAATACCCAGCTCCGAGAAAAATATTTGTAGATCATACAAACATTTTGTCCCATGGCGGGAATCGAACCCGCAACCTTCTGCGTCTCAGGCGGGCCTTCGCCCATTGCTAAAAACATTTTCAACCTGCAATTTTCAAAAAGCATAGTATGTTTATAACTCATTTTATTCGATGTCATAAACGTCATAAAGTTCAAAACTATTAATAGAATAGAGTACCTAGTTTATGGTGAAAGGTCATAAGCAAATGGCTGCTACCAATTTTACGGGGATATAGTTGTTGAGATATTTTATCTACCATACCTATATGAGTAACAGTGATCTTTCCTGTAAAACACACAAGTCACTAGTACCAGGAAGTGTTCCTGTGGTTCTATTGTATTGACCCATTGATGAGACCACGAGTAAAAAATTAAAAAAATGTATAACCATTACAAATGACATAATCGAAGATTTCACTGGACTCATCGTTATGATGTTTTCCTTTTGGAAACATTAACCATAATAATAATAATAATAATAATAATAAAGCCTTTATTTCCAAATAATGATCTAATCTACATACATTCTTTCTTGTTCAAATTTATATTTTTACTTTGGCACCCAAAATTGAGCGTAGGCCTCCTCCATACGGTTCGATTGTAGTCGGTCTTGTGCTATTCGAGTCCAGGTGTTCTGCGTTACCTCTACGATGTCGTCACACCATCTTCTTCTTGGTCTGCCTCTCGTCCGTCGCGTGTCTCGTGGGTACCAGTGCAGGATTCGCTCGCTCCAACGTCCGTCTTTAGTTCTAGCGACATGACCGGCCCACTTCCATTTTAGCTTGCATAGCATGCTAACTGCATCAGTGGCCTTCGTAATACGTCTGATTTTTTCGCATCTGACTCTATCTTTTAATTTTAAACAAAGCATTGATCTCTCTGTGGCTCTTTGGAATGACGTTATTTTCCGAATTATATCTCTGGTCAGAGGCCAACTTTGACAGCCATAGAGTAGTGATGGAAGTATATTGTTATCCATCAGTTTTTTCTTGAGATGGATAGGGAGTTTGCTTTTAAATATATATCTTTGTGCGACCAATATTTCTTCCATGATATGGCGACTCTCCTATCCACCTCTTTCCTGATGGCGTCTTGGAATGAGATTAATTGTCCAAGGTATACGTATTCTCTGACGTATTCCACTTGGCCGCTTTCCAGTATGATAGGTTTATGGTCTCCATTTGACATAGCTTTAGTTTTACTCAAGTTCATGCATAAACCTATCTTACGACTCTCTGTGTCCAGCGTGCTGAGCATTTTTTGAATGTGGTCATGGTTTTCTGCTAGAAGAACGATATCATCGGCAAAACGAAGGTGAGTAAGTTTTTCTCTATTTATGTCAGTTTAGTCAGTGTACTTCAGAATCGAGGCCAATGTAAGCGTCAGCTAAATAAACTCAAGTTGTGCTGATAAAATGGTGATATAAAACAAAAACAAAAAGAATAATAATATAAATAAAGTTTTTTTTATTTGTTGCAAAGGTATTTTACACAAGATTATGCTGGTCATTTTACACAGCATCATCTTGCCCTAAAGTAAGCAGAGCTTGCGTTATGGTAACTACATGACTGATATACAATCGCAGTCTGAAAATGTTTACCATCTTAAGATTTATAATTGCATGCACATAAATATGTCACAAAGTCCAATGATATTGTGATTTCATTAGGTATAGACCATAGTTTATTTTTTTATTACAAAGAAAATCGGTCGCTCAAGATAGTTGTCAAGGATAGATATAAAACCTTTTTTTTTGTCAAAATAATGTCACCGAGCCGTGTGTATCGGAGCATTTTCTTAAACGTAATCAATTTGTGGGAATTCTGCTGTAGGATACACAATGATTAATATCGGCCGTCGTCCTAAATTGCTTCTATAATCAATTATCTCACGATGTATCTAGGTATATTGAGTTATCGTGATATAACACTAATATTTAAGCCATCTTCATGGAGAAATAATATTTCAGCCCTTTGTTGCAGGGTTAAACCTACCATTAATTAAATTCAAATCTAATATAGATAAATGTCATTGTCACAAACGCAAATAAGTAAATGTCTCAACTTTTAAATTAAGAAATGAGGTTCACGATCAAAAGTTCTTAATACTTTTATTTCTTCTTTTTTTTTATTTATTAAAGGCTTTGTCGCTGAGCAACCATTCTCGCCTAATCGGAAAACAGACAAAAATATATTAATCTTAAAACACCAGAAAAAATACTTAACTACGCACTAAATATATTGCAGCTAGATTGTACATACAGTTTTTTGTTAGAATTTTGTTAGATCTCTTTTTGTTAGAATCAATGCTACAACTATTAATAAGAAATAAGTACCTACCAAAAAAAAACATCATTTTAGACTTTACTGCACACAGTGTGCTGAAGAATCTAATTCGAAAACTGATAAACGTTTTTAGACCGCGACCGTACATACTACTTATAATCTTTTACTTTGTAAATACATACATATTATAATATATACAGAAAACACACAAGAAAAAAAAATTGTAATATTATACTTACTTCTTAATAATTAAGTCACATAAAATCAAATCAGAAAGGGGTATAAATCATACCCTTTTTAACCGGCTCTCTACGCTCATGTTACTATGTGCCGGCGGCTTACGTGTAAGAAGTTCCTGCTTCTTTCAGATAGGCCACAACTTTCTGTCAGAAATTAGTATTCTAAGCTATACCTACAACCCTTTACGACGGCTCTCTAAGTTCATGCACCAAATTGAGCTGGCACGGCGCATCCTGTCCTGTCTGTATACTGAATTATACCTACAAACCTCGACCTTGATGGTGTGGCGGAAGAGTAAGAAGATCCAGCTGCAGCGCGAGCAATTTTAGCTACGGGACATATATTTGCATATTCAGCAGATATTTCTCCCGGATCTGGGTGTTGTGGTATCACGTTACCCGTAGTTCCTGATATCAAAGATACAGGTTATCCTAGTGTGGGGTCAGGGTTATGTACGTAATTAAGAAAAATCCTCTGACCGGCTTTCTACGCTCGTGAAACAATGCCGGCGATTCATATTCCAGAAACTCCTGCTCCTTACAGATACGCCGCCACATTCTGTCGGAAAGGAGTATTCTAAAGTACAAGCTTCTGCCTACGGCTTCACCCGCGGTATACCCGGATAAAAAGTAGCCTATATGTTATTCCGATGTATAAGCTATTTTACTGTAAAATTTCGGCGCATATACGAGTAGTCGGTTGCGTCCGAAGAGGTGTGGGTTCGATTTCTGCTACGAGTACCCGTAGTTCTGAAACTCACAATACAGGGAATCCTAGTGTGGGTCAGGTATACCCCTTCCGAGCGGTTATATAGATAGATAAATAGATGTGCTTCTCAGTTCTGTCTAGATGAACTCTCGTCCAGTTATGGCCTGCTGTGAAACTGATCTCATCCTCTTATCGTCCTTCTATCTCCGGTATTGTCCTCCTGCTGAGGAGGTGCTGACCTCTTGCCATCTCACGGATACCAATCGGTGTCAATTTTGCAAAACCAATTGTCAATTTATCTTCATTTGCCCTGAGCAGTGCATATATTGCGGACTATATTTATTAATACTTATATTCTTCCAAACATCGAAATCACACTAAGGTTAAGTAAGTATCTATTTAATTTAGATTTCCCCCGAAAATCATAAATCAGTATATTTTTTTTCATGAATATAGGTCAGCTAATACATGATGTTACAATTTATATAGGCCCTTATCCAAATGGCGTGCAAATGTCAATAGATAGACTGAGGATCAATTAATACAAGAATAATTATAAAATCAGAACGTAACGTTTGAATCTTGCAACCAATTATTTTCCTAGAGGTGACATGAAAAAAATCCCTTTACAGATTATTGCGATTTACTGTAAAGTATTCCCTTATAAAGTTTCCTAGCTTTAGTAAACATCTCACGTCGTTGCACGTTCACGATCAATTTCACAGAGTGTCTTGGCCCCGCTAGCTTTAGGGCTGTTGTCCACCAAAGGGTATGAATTTTATATTATATCGAAATTAAGTTGATTTACCTAAAATAATTTAAACTATAGATATGCGGCGATTGGCTTGCAACTTGTCATGTGAAATGTTAACTTCTTGCGATACGCATGCCAAATGTAAGAAAAGAAGAAAAATGAGAAGAAGAAGAAAATAAATTTATTTGAATATGCCCCTGACAACCATCAAAGATCATCCTGGCATCCTCAAAGATCTATGCACTATGTATCTGAGGTTGTCCATCATCGGGAACGCAGTTGTGAGCGTGTTTGTTTTTTGTTTTGTTTTGGTATATGTATTGCAAAAAAAATGACAACTATGATGTTGTTGTAGGTGGTAAAACTCTGTCAAATAAATAAATAAACAATGCTAGAAAATTTTCAAATAGCATCATCTAAGCAAAAACTAAGCAGAGCTTGTATTATGGGAATTACATTATTGATATACTACTTAGATACTTTTTTTTGTAAATATATACATAATATACATAGAAAGCACCCAGACTCAAGACAAATATTTGCAGATCATACAAATACCTTGTACTGAAACTAATTATAGATAAATGCGTTGAGAGTTAAAAATAATTGTCCAAAAAAGTTTTTATTTCCCTGCTCCACTTAAATGCTTAAGTGGAGCGCTTTACGCGGTGGCGATTATGGGGAATGCTAAGTTGTTTTAAAAGTTCGCGTGAATGTACTGACCGATACCGCCTACACGTCAGTTGAATTGGATCTTAAAAGTACTATAATAGCAATAAAATAAATAAATAAATAAATAATGCTGGACATTTTCACACAGCATCATCTAGCCCCAAACTAAGCAGAGCTTGTATTATGGGAACTACATGACTGATATACTACTTATATACATTTTTTTTTGTAAATACATACATATAATACATAGAAAACACCCAGACCCGAGACAAATATTTGCAGATACAAACATTTGTCCCGTGGCAGGAATTGAACCCGCAACCTTCTGCGTCTCAGGCGGGCCTTCGCCCACTGCGCCACAGAGGTCGTCAATTTATAGCAATGATAAGGACACTTAAAGTATCCTGTTCTGCTAACTACTTTTATAAATGCAAATGTTTTAATAAATTTAAATAAAAAATGCAACAAACCATTTTTTCGACTTAACAGATTAGGGTATAATTTTATAATAGGTATGGTTCGTGATGAAGAATAACGTATGGGCTACTTTTCACCGGATACCAGACGAAGCAGTATGCAAAAGCTAGTCATTGATAGCATTGATAGTACCTTTCGATGTCCGAACTAAATATTTGCAGGACATGCAAAAAATTATCTAGCTGCTGATCCCACAAAACTGTCTAAAATAAACTTTCAGATAGGATCTGGACCTAAATCTTTTTGCGTGGCTTAAAAGCTTTCTCACAAAATTTAGTCGTAAATCCTGGACCATTTTTTACTTCATTTTATATTCCGTGTACATCTCAAAATATTAATTCTAGATTATTTATTATAGCCAAAGCTTTAGGCAAGTATTTCATATACTATTTTAGCAACGGATTTTCTTATTGTTTGAGTTTTGGATATTTTAGTAAAAATCTTTTTACTTTACGAAGTATTCACTTTAACTTTACTTTTATTAATTAGATTCTGAAAACTTGATTAGAAATGAAAAAAAAAACAAAGTGAATTTAAGCATAATTATTTGCGATATTAATCATTGTCGAAAAGATTATTAGCATAATTGTGTTGCAGGTCACAGCATAAATTTATTTTGTTAAACTATGATTTGACGTTATATTAATAACCTAGAAATAAAGCTATGTACGTGTATAAAATTAAACGGGGTTAGTGATAAAAATATAAATTCAGTGATCATTCGTTTTTATTCACAAAGTAACTGTTAGTACATTAAAACATTAATATAAATAAATAAATTAAATACATTACTAATGTTAGGCAAAATGCTGCTTTTGTATAAATGCGAAATTAGCTTGCCATAATGTACAAAGTCAGTACATAAGTAACTAGTGTTCAATAAATAAAAAGTTATGTACATTTCGTTAATTTGTTTCAATAAATTATATTTTTTCTTACAGAGATCTGAATTATTAAAATTGTACAATTACCCTCTGTTTCATAATCACTCGCTAACTAGCAAATCGCTAATCCTACTGCTTACACTGTCTTTTTCTAACACTAAGCAAAGGAGTCAACTTTTAGCACGCTGCTAAAGTTAGCAAGTGATTATGAAACAGAGAATATTATTTTATTTATATTTTACTTCAATAATTTATAAATTCAGTTCTCTGTATTTTTATCGACAAAGAACTATTACAATGTCTTTTAATTCAAATTTAATTCATGCAATGCCTATATTTTTATGACAGTGTAATATTTCTCTTTCCCATGTTAGTGGCCCATTCGCTGTTACCAGTCTTCGTTAGTCTTCATAATTATCATCGAAATTCATCCACCTTTTATTCATGGCTATGTCCCTGTAAATACCAGTATGTTAGTTTTGATAATTCATTGGAGTACACAAATTTTGAAAACTGACTTAATTTTTTTATTGTTAGAGAGCGGACAATCACATAAATAAAATATACTGTGCGGTAATATATATAAGTAAGCAATGACGTGACAGTGCTGTACTGACTTAAAATCAATTTACATGATGGCAGTGGAGTAGGTGACTGACTTAATGTAAATAGACCTTTAGTTTTGAAAAGGACATTGGCGTCGATTCTTTTGTACACCAACTTAATTTTTCTATCGCTCTCTTTTACTAACAGTAATAAAAGAGTAAGATAGCAACAAGTTAAGAACCGTCAAATTAGTTTCGACACGACTAGCCAAAAAATGTTTTGGCTAGTCGTGATGAGATGATATTTTTTTATAAGTTTTACGGGAAAAATAGCAATCCCTCAAGAATACAACTTTTAGGGAATCACCTCGGGATCATTCTCTATACAAAAACAAAAGAATCATCAAAAATTGGCGAAGATATCAGGCAACAAACAGACAATAAAATAAGCATATAGCCGAATTAAGAACCTCCTCCTTTTTTGAAGTCGTTAGAAACTATCGCCATATCTTGTGCTTCAGTATTTTAGTAAAAGGACGGCCACAAATTTAGAGCTGTTAATAAAGGTTAGCTTTAGAAAATGAAAACAAATCGCTACAACTGTCAGTCAGTCGGTTAAAAAACGAAGTTTAGACATTTTGCAAAAGGCCTTTCACTCACTCTATAAAAAAGAAATATTCACTTGTGATTAAAAAAAATATAAGGTTATAAAAATGAACAAGTTAATCCCACTGCTTTTGAACGAAGACATCAAAGAGATATATATTTGAATATTAAAAAGGTGTAGATATTTAAATAACTCGACGTTTTTCATGTCTCGTGCGAAATGTGAAAAATATTGCAAAGCGAAAGTGAATATTGGAATACTGTAATACTTGAAATCTCTAGTCAGTTTTGTAGTGTGAAAATAGAAATAAAATAAGTATACATTCTTAAGAACTTATCCTTAAAAAAAATACCAGTATAAAAAAATACATAGACTGTTAGCGAAATGTGCTGGACCAATTTTATAAATATTGAAACTACTGACCAGTAATAATTTGTACCTTATTTTATGCAATCAATTTCATTGCATTTAATTTTATTTATATCAAAAAAACATGCACTACCGACACATCTTTATCACAACACACAAAGTATATTTGGAAGGAATACAAAGGAATACATAGAATAGGTTCGCGTACATGCTACTGTTATGTGCAATAAAAAAAACTTTTTATCTATGCAAAAAATATTGTCATGCAAGAGTGATGCTGTATGAGTCGTGAACACATTAGTGGATCTAGAGAAACAATGTAAGTATTAAGCCTTTGTATAAAAACAACTCTACTTTTGTGGAGTGCAGTGACTTGATCAGCATTAAGCTTCAACTTAAGCACTAAGCTTAAGTTGAACCTTCTATAACTTTTCATAGAAATCTTATATTTACTTATATTCACTTAAGGCTTAGCCCAGGTTTAATGCAGATAGACATTAGTGGTCATAGATATTGTATTTTTGCAGATTTATAAAATAAATCATCATGTTTTTAAAAAAAAACATCAAAGGCCTTCAGAAAACAAAGCGAAAATATTTTACGCACACCTACTTACTAAAATCTGTACAAAACGGTCACTGGCTAGGACCAATTTTTTGTCATTCTTACGCCAAGAGTGACCTAAATAGGCCCTGATACCATAGAAGAGTTACCTGTGTCGTGTGTACGAATTGCCAGGCAATGACAAAAGTAGATTATCAAGTTTAGTTTTTAGAAGCTCCTTTTCTTGGGTTTTAACAAGGAAGGTGAAATTTTAACTTGGGAATAGTGCGGGAATAACGGCGGTTCTCGTAATGTTACTCAATATTTTGGACTACAATCTACAAGTTCCAGAAGTAGGTATATTATAGAAATCGGGACTGTTAATCCACTTTTGCCGCTGACTGTACCACAACACCCAGACTCCGAAAAAATATCTGCAGATCATGCCAAGAATATGTCCCGCAGAGGGAATCGAATCCCCCTTGCGTTTCAGTCCGTCCAAACTGAGATGGTTTGAACCTAAATCTACACTGTAGATAAAATTGTTTCAAAGCCAAAATAATTGTGATAAAGTGATATCTAATAAGCATGAGGGAACTAGCTCTGCCTACCATAGATTAAAAGAAAACCTCTTCTTCCCAAAGAGTGCAAATTATAGTGTCTAAATAAGTCTGAGACAGAACTTTTGAAAAATGTGCTTAGAAAAAATGAGGTCATGTATGAAGGTGGTCTCTGTTTTCCGTGTTCAAACTCAAAGTAGATCCATTATGCGTGGAAAAAAGTGTCCATCACAGACAGTTAGTGAAAGTAAAGACAGTACCCCACTTCAGTAGTTTATTCAATCTACCTCTCGTGAGAAAAGCTTCTTCAATCCGATGATTGTAGCCAAGAGCAGAGCAATCTTGGAGATCAGGAGAGCCTTCCCGACCATAAGGGTAAGCCCCTTGAAGGTCAAGGCACCGAGTAGACCGAACTTCATGGCGGCGGCAGCTAGGAGTGGGCCCATATTCTTATTACGCTGCCTACCGGTCTCAACGGCTTTGTGAGGCTTGACTGACACATCTGAAAACAAAAAAAAAACAATTCGTTCAATATTTGAATGAATGAAATGAATGAATGAATGAATGAAAACACTTTATTGTACACCATAAGAAAATAAAAATAACAAAACTAAAAAAAAACCTCAAAGTACAATGGGCGGTCTTATCGCTTAGAAGCGATCTCTTCCAGACAACCTTTATAAATATTTTTATAGTTTAAACCGGAAATTTTCAGCTACCATACTGAAGGCATCGGATTAAGTTTCCCGTTTTACAATATGAATGATAAAATTCACGATTGGGTTTGAAACAGACACTTCGGATTAATTGCGCTTTTTTCTTGAAATTACGAAGGTTCTGCAGCTTTCGTGGTCGCAGGTAGGCAGGTGTCTCAGATCTTTAAAAAACTATCCAAATTCAAGACATCCCTACTACTATAATCAATGCGAAAGTTTGTGAGGATGGATGTTTGTTACTTTTTCACGCAAAAACTACTGAACGGATTTTGATGAAACTTTACAGTAATATAGCTTATACATCAGAATAACACATAGGCTACTTTTTATTCGGATACCATGCGGGCGAAGCCATGGGCAGAAGCTAGTTTGTAATAAATTAGTAGGATAGGATATGATTCAGCTACAAATGATCTTGAGACCATATTTATATATTTATAATCCAAATTCATCTATACACTTATATTAAGACGACCGATGTGGCGCGGTGGACGAAGGTCCGCCTGCGACACAGGAGGTTGCGGGTTCGATTCCCGCCCTGGGACAAATGTTTGTACGATCTGCAAATATTTGTTCCGGGTGTTCTGGGTATTTTCTATGTATAATAAAAAAATATCTATCTATGTAATGTATTGTATTAAGTATATCAGTCATCTAGTACCCATAACACAAGCTCTGCTTAGCTTGGGGCTAGATGATGCTGTGTGGATTGTCCAGCATTATTTATTATTTATTTATTATTATTAATCTTGATCTCTATATTGTATACAATAAAAATAATTTACATTTTGGCCAAATAATCCATGGCAAGATAAAGTCACAAATTGATTTTTCTGTCGAAAAACTAAGATTAGGTACCAAACAATTCATCTTAATATTGCAATCATGAATAAAATACTTTAATATGCTCTTTTTTTGATATCTCTTCCAAACAACTATTGGTTAATATTATTTATCGTCCTTCTAACTTAAAAAAAAAACAAACCTTACTTTTACTTTTGGAAACTGTCAAAAAGCATAACATTTTGAAGCCTTTCAGAGTTTTCTAAACGTGTCATTTCCATTTAAAGTGGGCTTGCAAACATGTAAATTTCGGTTGTTTCATAAAATTGAACGCCAATATGAAACTCATTATGAATAACCCTTTATTATAATTATAAACAAATATTAAATAATATAACTTTATTAAACTCATCTAACTTTAAAATGCTTATCTACGGGGTAATGAGTCATTCATTAAAAGGTAGAAATACCTATAAAAACCTACCTAATTATCCCAAATAATTTTAAATCTGTCTACCTTTTAAGTCATTAGTTTTAAAAGGCGTCCAGAAGTGTACGTCAAATGAGCGTATTATCAAGTAAAATAAACGAGCTTATTATAAAGTAGCATAATTTTAAGCCTTGTAATTTTTTATTTCACAATATTATAAGCCTACTATTTGTAACATTGACAGTACGCTTTACACAGAAAGCAAAATGATAAGAATAGAACAGAAATAAGAAAATATTTATTCATCCGAACTGTACACAACAATAACAAACAATTACACAAGCACTTATATAGATAGGTAATAGGAGACGACATTCTGAGACGGTACTGAACAAATGTATACAGAACGCTGCTATGTACAGGTTCCTATGAAAAGCCCTGGAGTCCATCAAATGCTGCGAACGGATTCTCAGCGCAAATTTTCAGTATAAAGCTTTAGTGAAGCATAAACTATAATTAAGTACTTCAGTTAAGGAGATAGCGCACTTGTGGCTTTGGTGCGTGGTGACACCGCAGACACCCATTACTCCCTGGGGTCGACAGAGACCCCTGACCCGCGGCTTGCCTTAGCCGGCCGGTCGCGGGTGGAGGCGCAAGAGCGGAACCTACTTCAAGGGTGAAAGTGATAAAGGTATAAATCCGGGTGTAGCGTTCAGTGAAACTGCAGCACACCTCTCGACATCCTTTAGCCGTTCAAACTAACGTATGCCTAGGGCATAAGCATGAGATTTGAAATAAATAAAGATAAATATTAATAAATAAATAATGCTGGACATTTTCACACAGCATCATCTAGCCCCAAAGTAAGCAAAGCTTGTGTTATTGAAACGACATTTCTGATGAACACACTTACTACAAACTTCTCAGTGGCCAGATCACTCGAAGCTGTTAATTATTCCAGTTTTTACAGGTTCGTGCGCATAACTCCGGATTACTAGCTCAGTATCAAACAGCCTGGTGCACGCACAAGGCGCACTTTTGTCGTGCATGCTACGATCATTTTAAGTTGTCCGTCAATTTTATCGGTTACAGCGTGTAGTAAGTTATAGTAGCAGAGGCGTGGACTAATGAAATGTTCGCTCGAATGATTTAGAATGTTTCATAGCATGATACATTACATCAGTATGTACGCGGCTTAAGATGGGCTGTGGGAAGTATTAGGGTTTCAGTAAATTACCAATTACCAAATTCATTATAAAATTACAATTTGTTCCAGACTTTTCCGAAAACCAACAAAGTAAGTACTGTGGAGGCATCAAATACCAGGAAACATTAATTAACGTACATAACCATTTTATTAGACAAAAATAAGGTCCTTTTAAAAATACGCAAAATCGCTAAAGGACCGGCTTATAGCCGGCCGATTAGCTTCCACCTCAAACAGTTTGTGCAAAAGTTTGTGTAAAGAATATGGTGCGCACTGCGAAATCCACACGATAGCGACCAACATGCACAAACAGTTTGTGCAAAAAATTGCATCAAGAACAGGAACGGCAAAATCAAGGATTATTTGCTTAGTGAAGTTTCAAGTCTCAAGACAATGTACATGTTTAGTTAGTGCAAATTAGACATTTTCGTGGTATATCACTTTGCCGTCTTACTAGCTAGCTTGTGAAACTTTGTGCAAGTAAAACTAAGCGTGTAGCCGAAACTAAAAAAAGGTGATAACAAGCGAATGACAAAAGTCACAAGCGGATCTTTCCAGTAATCTTTCTATGTTTTGTTTTCGCTATTCAGCGAACTAGGGTGTATCTACATTGTCTGTATATACGGGTCTGTTTGTGGTGGCAATCGGTGCATGTCACGTTCACTAAAGCCGACAGTATATCTTCTGTCAACAATAAACCACCGAAGCTCATTTACAAAGCAGACAGAGATCCACCGATGGTTTTGTTCGGAAGGTCATGAGTATTTTATCTTCTCTGCAAATGTAATTTGTAAAGCACGGACGTTGTTACCCTTTAAGCTCAGTAATAGGTATGGTAGCATAATAGATTATACAAAAGAAAATACATTCCTGACCTCAGTTACTCTGTAAGTGGATCGAAGAGGATATCAGTAGACAAAGTAAATTCAAAAATTATGTTTGGCACACGCCCATTTTTACCCTGTGCCCACATTTATAAAAATTATAATATTTGATCTTGAAAGTAAAAGTTTATTGTTATGATCAAAATACAACATTTTGTTTGATAATTATGATAAATTGGTTTATTTATTGAGGGCTGTTTTATAAAGCATCGAAAACCATCATTAGAAGCTCTACTTTGTTGGTAATATTATTGGGACTATTTTCTTATATTAGAAACTATTTTCAAACTGAGTACCAAATCAGGTGCTCACTTTGAGAATAGATTGCACCAGGTGCTATTTGTATGGTGTTCTGAAAATTGGTGCTATTTTTGGGTATACCTCGTTTCATAGTAGTTATCATTACAGTTAATAAGTGGTATGCTTATCGCTGCTTATTTTGTCACCATTTTTTTTTTCGTTTATTAATATTTTATAATTAAGTACACCTAATAAACCTTATAATGGTTTGTCATAAGTGCATTTAAGCACAGATTCCTCATTGAAAGTTAAGTAAAATTTCCGTAAAAAGTAGGATAAAATCACAATTCACAGACAGAGTACATAATAAGTATTCACACCATTGAATGAAACAATTAGCTTGTCAGCTCAGGAACTCGTACTTATTATATTCTTATTTTTATCTGTATCCAAACACCTACTAATGTAACCTATTGATTCTCATCTGTTTACAATAGGGCTAAATATTGGCAGCTCTTTTGTCCCATATTTAGTTGTTTTAGTTCTCTTTGGTAGGGCATTGAACCAAATCACAATGGAACACTCGTATCGCACGTTTATTATTTATTGTTTTTGCAAATTAACCGCAAACACCACAAACATTTATCAAAAAATAATTAATTTCAATGTAAAGTGTTATTGTATTTGCTGTATTATTCCAACAACATATTGAAGGTAACAAGGACGAATCGAAACGGGAGTCAATGTCAAGTCGAAACAATACAAATTAAACTGCTGTACCTGTTTTCAGCCTGAAGTAATTGTAGACAATTGAGATCGCGCGGCACATAAATGGGAGCCATTTGCAATTTAATTAGTCTATACAATGGTATGCTTATAAGCGCTATATTAGAGATGTGATTTGGAAGGATTACGTCGATGTGTTTTGTAGGAGCATCGAGCGTTGAAGCTTTTTTTTCCATGTACACGATATCTTAGAATAAACAAACCCAGAATTCCCATTTTCAATGGAAGGATCCGTACTTCTACTCTACACGCCCCTACACTGGGGGATGACATGTATTACAGGTTTTATTAAACTATCTCAGGTACCAGTCTACACAGGTGTCAAAACAGGTGAAGTAAACATCGACATACATTTTAAATGACGAGAGAAGAAGATTTTCAATTCCTTTCTGTTTTCGTCCGTTAATTTTTTGTTAAAAAGTTTCTGGTTTCGGGTTTTACTAGCATACAGTCCACCTGTTGGTAAGTGGTTATCTATGGATGCTTGCAATATCAGAGTTATCTGAGGTAAAACCTCAGCAGAGAAAACATTTCATAAACAGAGTCTGCTAGAGAAGTTCCTCTGAAAGCGCACGGTACGGACCACCCAGGTTATAAGGTGGGATTGTAAGTTTTTTTTTAAGTTAGTTGTACTCACCAACACCAAAGCTGTAGTCTCTGTCCTGCTTGCCAGCAATCACCAGGTCAGCATTCTCCAGGATCCTGTACCTTAGCGATCTGGTAGTGGCGAAGTTCCACAGCTTGTCTGTGATAAGCTGCTGGGCTTGGTCCTCGATAGAGACGCCTGCTCGTGCTAGGGATTCCGGCCTGATTGGTAGTTCAGCGGCCATGCCGTGGCTAGAATTATAATAAAGACAGGATAAGAAAAATAAAGAGTGCTGGACCTTTTCACACAGCATCATCTAGCCCCAAAGTAAGCCCAGCTTTTGCTATGGGAACTACATGTCTGGGTGTACCAACTTATTTTTTTTAAATACATACATAATTATATATAGAAAACACCCAGACACGAGACAAATATTATAGAACACACAAACATTTGTCCTGTGGTGGGAATTGAATCCTGCATCTCTGGTAGGCCTTCACCCACTGTGCCACAGAGGTCGTCAAGAAAGTGAGATAAATGTTGATACAAAGCCTATTTTAGCAGTTCAAGGATCGGGTAAAGTTACAAAATAAGAGCTTTTAATTTTGGTGAAAGAAGGGTCATTTGAAGGCATATGACATCGGTTAGTGTTCCAATAAGCGGCGATGCGTTTGCAATGTGTCATGTTTTTTTTATACAACTAAAGTAGAAAACATGTATACCTACCAGCCCAGTTCCAGACATAGCTCATGCGATGCCTGCTCTGAAGCACTCTTTTTTTAATTGATTGTGTTGTGTTTTAAGATCAACATAATATGACCCGTATTTATATGGGACGAGAATCTGTTACCTTGCCATAACACAGTTATAAACTAGCACGGAAGTACGCTAAGTAAGTGCTAAGCTAAGTGCCTACGCTAAGTAGATAGCCTGCTTACCTAGTATATGCTGAGCTGATACATTTTGGCGCAACATTGAACTGTCTAAATGGGTCAGGAAGATGCGCATTTTTGTTCAGATCTACTTACTTTCCCAACTTCCTCTTCCTATTTATAGGGTAAGGTAACCGAATTTAAATGTATTTTCTTTTTCATGTTGTATCAAATAGATGTTTTTTTTAATAGCTTTACCACGTACCTTTCATCAAAGATCATGACGTCATCGCTGAGCTGAACAGAAGCAGTCCTCAGCATCCGGTCCACGTAGCCGACGAGCTCGTGCGCTATACACGACGACATCTCGCGTGCCACGCATTTGTTGCTAAGGCCTCTTTTGAGGCTCTCTTCTGAAGGTTGTGCCTGGAAATAACGAAAACAGACCGGTACAATAACCAAGCTGTCTAACTGATGTGTATCTCACATACAAATATTTGCAAAATAATGACAAACAAGTAAATATATAAATATAGATAATTTATTTAAAATTTGAAAGGTACAAATTATTTGTAACTTAAATAATACAGTTTTACTTATAAACTAGCAACCTTAACAAAGAAACAAAACAGCTCTATTCAAAACCTTTTTTTTATATTACTAGGTTGTTATTTTAATAGGTAGTTACAAAACCGTACGAATAAACTGTTGATAACATCAGAAGTCAGACGTATCACTCGCGCTTTGCTGACCCTGGGATATAAAAAGAGAAAAGCCTCATGTACTTGTAATTTTAATGGCCAAATATACCCTTTAAACCTTTACACAATGAGTAACGGACTTACTAACTGTTCTTTAGCACAGTTGACACAGTGATTTCAAAGTGTCAGTGTCACACCCAGTGCACTAGATTTCCACTTTCCAGTATAATTGATACATGTTTGTAACGTGACGCGTAGTGCGAACTTTCTAATATTGTATTCCGATCAATAAATTTACGTCCAGTTACTGAGCCTAACGTACCACCCACGATAGAGGAAATTTAAGGGTGAGATGATAAAGTTGATTGTAGAGGCAGGGTAGGTAGGCAGGGTAGGGTAGGTACGTACGTATTTAGTTATTATAAAGGTCGGATTTGATTATTTTAGAGCTGAAACTCATTGAGAAGATTAAAAATCCGTTAATAAGGCCTGTCATATTGCATGAATCTGAGTGTTGGGCCAAAGAGACGTATGAAAGAAATGCACGTGACTGAAATGCGAATGTCAATAGATGTGTGGAGAAAAATTGACAAGATAAGAAAACTCGAGGGCTAATAGATTAGCAAGCAAAAGTGCGGATGAAAGAAGGGTGTATGCGGCTGAGCTACGAATGCTCAGATCGATGTTTGGAGTTACAACAAAGGACAAGATAAGAAAGGTCGGGAATAATAGGTTAGCTTTATATGGGCATATCATGAGGCGGGGAAGAAAGTTAGGTTAGAAAATGAATGTAAGATAGAGTAGGGGTAGATAAAAAAGATGGATGGATTGTGTGAAGGATGACATGGATAAGAAAGGAGTGAGTACTGAAATGACGGCTGATAGAGGACTGTGGAAGAAGAAATTATGTGCTTTACCCACGTAATTTGAAAAATGCCAAGAAAAAGAAGAAGAGTCCATTATTGTTAGAACAACGCATTCACGGAGCTTTTTACAAAGAAAATTAGATAAAACGCTTGCAATGATTCTAGCACTTGAATGTTGGGATAGATGTTAATCCCGTTATATAAACAGAAATTTGAAAATGATGCATTTTCTCACTTTTTGCCAATGTGGATGTCATTAGCGCGAAAATTTATGAGGATGGATGTTTGTTACTCTTTCACGCAAAAACTACTGAACAGATTTTGATGAAACTTTAAAGTAATATAGCTTATATATCAAAATAAAACATAGGCTACTTTTTATCCGGGTATCACGCCGGCGAAGCCGTGAGCAGAAGCTAGTAATTAGTAAAAAAACGTACATGACATATTTCATATAGCATTTCTCTGTGCTAATCTGGATCTAGGAACAATCTCAAAAACAGCATATGAAAAACCATGAATACAAAAACATGTGACGAACATGCAAAAAAACTTTCGCCATACTGCTTAGTTTTTTTTACGGTTACTAGTGGTTGGTGGACCAAATCAACCGTGGTTCACACAACAATGTACAGCATGTGCAGCGACGAAGAAATGTAATTAAAACGAAACGCTAACATGCTACCAGTAACTTTCTTAGTGGTCATTCTGTAAATGTGAAAATTGGTTTTTAAAGAAGTGTTATTTTCAAGACAATTATAAAGTGCTAATGAATTAGATTCATCACGAATATCTTTAGTAATACAGACCAGCTGATTTTGCATGTCAAGGATTGCGTTTTGTTTCGTTTTGTGTCTTACCATGTCGAGTTGTATAATTTTTTAGATACAACTCGACATGGTACTAGAGGTACTAACGCGAAAGTTTGTGAGGATGGATGTTTGTCACTCTTTCACGCAAGAACTACTGAACGGATTTTGATGAAATTTTACAGTAATATAGCTTTTACATCAGAATAACACATAAGCTACTTTTTATCCGGGTACCACGCGAGCAATGCTGTGGGCAGAAGCTATATAGTTGCATATTATAAACAAAACGCTTTCATTTTATTATTATGAAAATTGTTTTTTAAATGTTTTGTAAAATATGCTTGGGGTTCCTTAAAAAAAACTTTTCTGTTACAATAAGCTTTTTGAAGTATTTGATCTAGCACCAAAAAAACGCTATCAAGCAATTTCGTGCATACGATATAATTGTTAATTCAAGTCTAATTTAATTCTGTTTATTTTCTTGCCTGAAGAAAATGTAATTAAGTGTGGATTTCGTGCGAAAGAAATAAAGGAAATGCACGAGATTAAAGAGGCTAAGCGATAAGGAAAACTCTGTTTTTTTTTAAGGAATTAGGAATTTCAATTACGTAATTACTCATTACGTAATGGACTATAAACACACGCTGATACCGCGGCAGAAAAGGTATACGGCCCAGCTGATGGAAAGAGGTTACCATCCCTGCACCTGGGCCGTTGCCTGCTCCGAAAGAGACTTTATAATTTTACTACCCTCTGCCCACGGCTTCGCTGTGTAGTAACCGGATAAAAAGTGGGTAGCCTATGTATTATTTTGATGTATAAGCTATATTACTGTAAAGTTTCATCAAAATCCATTCAGTAGTTTTTGCGTGAAAGAGTAACAAACATCCATCCTCACAAAAAAATTCGTGTACATAATATTAGTAGGATAGGATAGTAAGATTTGAAGCGGGTCTAGTTATGTTTCCGTGAGAAAATCTCAGAAGCTCATTCCACAGTTTACATGTACTGGCAAAAAAAAATTTAAAGCGGTTTGCTGCCCAAAGGTAATCAAGTCATCTATGATCATCAGCCCTATGATCAAAGTTTAGGAATTCGGGGAAATCTTTATATATCAAAAACTAGACCTCACACAACACATATATACTTTTTTTATTTTATTTTTTGAAGTATTGTTATCTAACCTTTCTGTGTTTGTATTTATTTGTTTTGTATTTTGTCACCTGTTGTGTTTGAGGTTAATAAATGTATTTTCTTTCTTTCTTTTTTCTTTCTAGCCTCTGCCCACGGCTTCGCCCGAATAGTACCCGGATAAAAGGTAGCCTTTGTGTTATTCGGATGTTTAAGCTATATTGCAGTAAAATTTAAACAAAATCCGTTTAGTAGTGTTTGTCTGAGAGAGTAACAAACATCCATCCTCACAAAGTAGTAGGCAATGTGGCATAGTGAATTACAAAGATTAGCTGGAAGAAAAATGCTTATAATATATTTGTTTAATCCTGTGCAACAGAGCATTTTCTATCAATCTGTCAAAGTTTATACTAGCTGTGCTGACCTCGGCCGCTGATGTACCGCGTCGCATCGCTCGACCGCGCTATTATTTCTTTTGCTCGGTTCCTAAGGGTCGAAGCGTGGTAAATAACCTTCCTCATGAATTGGGCTGGTAAATAAAAAAAACCGACTGGTAATTCCAGAGATAAGCGCGTTCAAACAATAAAAAAAAACAAACAAACTGTTTAACTTTGGTAGTAGTATAAAATAGATATAGATATACAAAAAGGTATTAACAAAACATATAGATGAAACAGCTAGCTACATAAAGACCGTTACAAGCGATTTATAGATAGGTCTGTCGAGGTATTATATACATATATATTTATACTTATATGTTTATTTATTTTTCATAGTTTAAGTAACTTAAATATTATTTCTTTCTGTACACGATCCTACCTCTATAATTACCTCTCTCTAGCTCAAGGTTTGCTGGAAGAAAACTCTTTTTAGGGTTAAGCTCGCCTTTGTACATGTAATTTAGTTCTGCCTTTTTGTAATTGTTTATTTGTGTGTACAATAAAGAATAAAGAGTATTTATATAATAGTAACCCACTCATCTCCGAGTTTCCAATAAACTTCTAAGACTTTCAGTGACCAAAACTTTACCTTAAAACACTAAATTCTTATGTTATTACTAGCTTCTGCCCACGGCTTCACCCGCGTGGTAAATTCGAATTCAATTGAAAATTTAAAACTCGAAAATGTATGTTATACAATCGTGCTCTAAACGACAAAGGAAAACTTTGAATATTTCATGACGGTGTCGTTATTTTTGTGTGTAGTCGCTTCATTATAATTATGTACCTACAATAAAGTTATGTATGTATATGTACTCGTATGTTAGTTTCAATACCTATCTACTTATTACTCATGTTTTTGTTGTGCACTTTTGTCTCAAATACACCTCGAGAATCTGGTGTCTAGACAAACCTAACATAGGTTTAAATATAATATTAACTAACTAGTATACCTATTTAATTAGTTAAATAAATAAATTAAAAAAGCACCGTGAGGCATGCCCTAAAATCAAAAACTCGAAAGTCATGTGCCATCAGCTAGTGTTTCAATAAGTGGAAATGGGTTTCTAACCTGTCACGTGGGACATGAGTACTAACTGCTACCAAAATGCAGGTATGTGACAAATGTAATGTTTGGACGTGCCTCCAACTACCCTCTTCTTGGTATCCTCTGAGTATGTATTCGAATATGTCCATCGTAGGGAATACATTCGTGAGCGTGTTATTTTTTTGTTCTGAAATTGTGTCCAATATTTTTCCATATTTTCTAAAAATTAATGGTACCTTGAGGTATAAGCGAGTATTTATGTGATACTGGAGTATTTTTTTTATCATCACTTCTACACTAATATTATATTACATAATATTATTAATATAATATTCGTGTAGATTAGTGTAGAAAGAGGAAAAGTTTGTAAGTTTGAAAGTAGGACGTATCGATCTATGAAACTAATTTTGCAATTTCAAAAGTATTTTACCTATATTGAGAATGGCATTTTAGGGTGGATATAATCTGTACATTATCCCGTTAAAATAATAGGGTTTTTAGTGGAGACCCAACACAAGTCAACAAAAAAGATTCGAGCGAATGCGTTTCTTATTTATTAATTATTATTATTACGATACTTTTCATCGGGTAATTGGTACCGCGCGGGTGAAGTCGTGGTAATAGCTAGTCAGTAGCGGATCAGATCAGTCAGATCTATAGTCAGTAGATTAATATTTAATGGCCTACATCCGATCGAGACATAATCGCTTGGGGAATTAAGGGAAATATTAAGGGAAGCCCGTAGAGTAAACTTAACTGAATATTGGTGAATTTCTCAACAACTTATCTTTGAATATTAATAAGACTTCCCCAAAACTTCTAATATATTAGCCGCTACGTAGATTTCTATTAATCTACGTAGCGGCTGAAACGATTTGGATGAAATTAGGAACAATTAGGAACAGGTATACTTCATGACCTGAAGAACAACACTTTGTACATTTATTTTTATCAGAGCTCAAAGCAGTCGAAGCCAGACGGAAGTTAGTTCAAAATTATATGATCTGTGAATATATTTTTTAATAGAAAAAGATATTCTAAATTCAAAGGACTCACCTCATTCTCGATTCCACTGCACCTCACAATACCGAAAAGCAGGACCGACAACAAAACTGCGCTGTTCATTTTTAGCGATATTTTTTCTCACAACACTAAATTGAACTAATGATGTGGTTCACTATTTTCGTTTTTTTTTAATTGGTTAGCAGACTATATGCTGCTGTCACTTTGTAAGGCAAATGCAGGAGTGTATCATATTATACTGTTATATATGATGACGGTTGAATGCACATACAGTGGGGTTGACTAGTAATGGAAGAATCAGTTAGACTGTTTGTTTGATCATCTTGGTTTGTTTATTATTGATTTGATTTTAAACCATAAAAATATATAGAAATTTTACTCTATTAAAATTTTGATAGTAACCTCGTGGCAAACGGCATTAAATTTAAATTAAAGTATCATAAACTCAGTAAATGACCTTACGCATTAAGTGGCTAGCCAATCTTCATTTATTTTAGAGGATCATGATATTTTAAACTAAGGCACATAATCCACAAGATAATGGTTAATTGGAGTGACTACATGGAACAAGATTTAGGTAGGAGTCGCAGAGTGACTAATAAAATAACACTTTATTAGACAAATAAACGAAGAATCTTCAAAAAAATAAAATAACCTCGTATATTTTTTGAAAGCGGTTTTAATGAAAGGAAAATCACAAAATAAAAACTGCTTTTGAAAAACCCCTAAGAAATTGAATTTGAATTGAATACAAATCAGCACGAATATTTAGGTTACACCAAAAACGATCGAATATATTCGAGTGTCTAAAAAACGGCACCTCACGCTGATTAAAACAAATATACGAAATAATAAAATTCTCGACGAAAAAATCGTGGTTTCATTTTATTTTTCTTTCATTTTTCCTCGGGACAAATGACAATGATTTTTATTTATTGCGATATATTGAGGATTCTCGGGGTAGTCAGAGAATATTATATTTGACACATGTGTACATACTATAGGAAGTTTCTGAGATATTTTAAAAAAACCGGACAAGTGCGAGTCGGACTCGCCTACCAAGGGTTCCGTACAAATTTGTATGTACATATTATAATAAATAGTTCAGGAATCGAATTTCGCAGTTTTTTCCGAGCTTTTCCTGAAATTTAGTTTCCAAAACCACGAGCAATTACAAATGTATAGTTTTCAGATTTTTCCCTGAATTTACTTGTAGTATAAGACGCTATTACTTGCCAAATTTCATAGTTTATAGGGTACTTTCCGTTGACCCGTTGACCAACAGAAAGTACCGTATAAATTTTGATTCCCTCGGGATTGTCGAAATATACGTTTTTTGCAGCATAAAGTGTCGTATCTTTTTTTTACGTAACTTATAAGTTTGATTTTTAAAGCTTCAAGGGACTATAGACATGAGTATACGTTTCCGAGATCTTGACAGACAGACAGACGGACGGACAACAAAGTGATCCTATAAGGGTTCCGTTTTTTCCTTTGATGTATGGTACCCTAAAAATGATAGGAATCGAATGCTTGCCTGCACTAAACTTACGCGAAAACTAAGGTGTGTCTTAAACACATTTAGAGGTCACCAATTTTTGTATCAACCCATAAGGTCCCACTGCTGGTCAAAGGTCGCTTATTCCTTCCATGTCACTCGGTCCAATGCCACCTCTGGCCAGTTGGATTCGAATCCAACTGGCCAGAGGTTCATCCAGATCGTCGTTTTCCTTAGTCTTTGGAGGCAAGGCATACTCAAGTTTTTTTCCAAAGCTCAATCCTGGTTTACGGAATCCTGGGATTTCTGTTTTGAAAGCAGATCTATGAGGATATTTCTGAGATAAAGAAAATCCTTGTGATTTTATTGAATAAATGAATTTTGACTTTGACTTTGACTTTGACTTTGTTTTGGCTTTGGCGCTTTGGCTTTGGCTTTGGCTTTGGCTTTGGCTTTGGCTTTGGCTTTGGCTTTGGCTTTGGCTTTGGCTTTGGCTTTGGCTTTGGCTTTGGCTTTGGCTTTGGCTTTGGCTTTGGCTTTGGCTTTGGCTTTGGCTTTGGCTTTGGCTTTGGCTTTGGCTTTGGCTTTGGCTTTGGCTTTGGCTTTGGCTTTGGCTTTGGCTTTGGCTTTGGCTTTGGCTTTGGCTTTGGCTTTGGCTTTGGCTTTGGCTTTGGCTTTGGCTTTGGCTTTGGCTTTGGCTTTGGCTTTGGCTTTGGCTTTGGCTTTGGCTTTGGCTTTGGCTTTGGCTTTGGCTTTGGCTTTGGCTTTGGCTTTGGCTTTGGCTTTGGCTTTGGCTTTGGCTTTGGCTTTGGCTTTGGCTTTGGCTTTGGCTTTGGCTTTGGCTTTGGCTTTGGCTTTGGCTTTGGCTTTGGCTTTGGCTTTGGCTTTGGCTTTGGCTTTGGCTTTGGCTTTGGCTTTGGCTTTGGCTTTGGCTTTGGCTTTGGCTTTGGCTTTGGCTTTGGCTTTGGCTTTGGCTTTGGCTTTGGCTTTGGCTTTGGCTTTGGCTTTGGCTTTGGCTTTGGCTTTGGCTTTGGCTTTGGCTTTGGCTTTGGCTTTGGCTTTGGCTTTGGCTTTGGCTTTGGCTTTGGCTTTGGCTTTGGCTTTGGCTTTGGCTTTGGCTTTGGCTTTGGCTTTGGCTTTGGCTTTGGCTTTGGCTTTGGCTTTGGCTTTGACTTTGACTTTGACTTTGACTTTGACTTTGACTTTGACTTTGACTTTGACTTTGACGTTGACTTTGACTTTGACTTTGACTTTGACTTTGACTTTGACTTTGACTTTGCCTTTGACGTTGACGTTGACTTTGACTTTGACTTTGACTTTGACTTTGACTTTGACTTTGACTTTGACTTTGAATTTGACTTTGACTTTGACTTTGACTTTGACTTTGACTTTGACTTTGACTTTGACTTTGACTTTGACTTTGACTTTGACTTTGACTTTGACTTTGACTTTGACTTTGACTTTGACTTTGACTTTGACTTTGACTTTGACTTTGACAATACTGAGCTCATATCCCATGGTTATCTATGATGGAAATTCTTAGTATTATACTCAGTGCGTAAATGTTTGAGGATAAAAAGGAGAGGTTAATCTGAGGCAGGGTCAAACATTACATTTGGCACATTTCTGCGTTTTTAAAAGTAGCTTTCCACGTGACAGTTTGCAAGCCCATCGCAGCTTGAAACACTAACTGTAGGCACATGCCTTCGAATTTTTAGTTCTAGCGCATGTCTGTTCCCTTACAATATTTTCTTACACCGTCTTGAGCACACATATATTTTAAAGTTTGAAAAAAACCATTGTTGCACGGCCGGGTTCGAACCCATGAACTCCGGATCGAAAGTCGAGGAACATCCCACCAGGCCAACACGGCTCTAGAAGAAGGTTTGCTGGATGAAAACTCTTAGTGTTAAGCTCACCTTTGTACATGTCCTAAATAATAATAATAATGCTGGACATTTTTCACACATCATCATCTAGCCCCAAACTAAGCAGAGCTTGTATTATGGGAACTACATGACTAATATACTACTCATATACTTTTTTTTGTAAATACATACATACTATACATAGAAAACACCCAAACCCGAGAAAAATATTTGCAGATCATACAACCCACCGCTATTTATCAACTGTCCCTATCCTCGAAGGTTTGCTGGAAGAAAACTCTTTTTAGGGTTAAGTTCGCCTTTGTACATGTCCTATATGTAAGTTTTTTGTCTGTTTTATCTGTGTGTACAATAAAGAATAAGGACACTTGTCCCGCGGCGGGAATCGTACCCGCAACCTTCTGCGTTTCAGGCGGGCCTTCGCCCACTACGCCACAGAGGTCATCATATATGTATATGTATATATATAAAATACGTATTTTTATATGTATTTTTTTCTGTATTTTCCGTGTGAATAATTAAGAATAATTGGAGAGTAACTCAAGGTTGAGTTTAGAATGTAGCCCTCATTGCCCCTATCATCGTTTAGTATGCGACCATGGCGGTGTTTCGCAAAATATTTGAGCGAATACGCACAGAAATAAGTGCTCTTCAGAATTCATAATTAAGATAACCTTCCCAATTAATTAAGAAATGTTGGTAACAAAATATACATTTTGTTTTTCATTTTTTCCGATGGTTTTCATTGAATTTATTCGAGAGAAAAACTAATTACATTGGCTAGAGTCCCCAAATTTCAATCTCAATTCACCAAATGATTTTGCTGGAATACTTACAATGGTGGCGAAAAATATCGTAACTAAACTAGTTTTACCTACAACAACACGTGAAATAAGTGCATGAACCCTTTCACCGCACTTGTTGTTTCACGGTCGATGCCTTATCGTAACCTGTGGACGCGAACGACACCAGAGATATCACTCGCGTGTTGCCGACCCTGAGACATGACATGTGGAAAGTCTTATGTGCCTGTCTCACCGCACTTGTTGTTTCACGATCGATGCCTTATCGTAACCGGTTAACGTAACCTGTGGACGCTAACGACACCAGAGATATCACTCGCGTGTTGCCGACCCTGAGACATGACATGTGGAAAGTCTTATGTGCTTGTCATTTCACCGGCACCTTAAAACCTTTCAAACAAAGCAATGCGATAAACTCTGTCACAAAGAACTCTACTGTTATGTGCTATCATTTAAAATACCTGTGTACTTACATTAAATCTGTTCATCGTAAAAAGTAAATGACAAGGTCTAGCTGTTATGCTTAGTTTCATAAAAACTAAGCTACTAATCTAACTATACAAACAACACATATCTTTACCATAATATGAATGTAACAGGTCAAATTCTGTACATTAAACATATTTTGGAAAAAAAAATTGGATGGCACTCTATAATCGATACTGATGCCAAATTTCTTTTTTAATTTTTTCTGTCTGTGTGAATCTGGACCGCGAATAGCGCCGAAACTACTGAATGAATTCAAATGAAACTTGGCATGATTTGAGTTCATAGTTATAAATATTTTAGAAAAATATCTATCTACAGTGAAAATGTATTTATTACTTTCTTTATTTAGTTTAGCTATTTTGTTTTTTCGCTTAACCGAAGACAATATCCTGGAAATGTTTCGTTTATGTTTTGCAATTCGATTCGTTATAATAGTAAAATTTTATTTTGCGGTTGTTTACCAATGACTATATAAATAAGGGCCTACTGTTCTGGCTCAGTATAGTGATGTGTTTTTATTTGATAACGTTTCTAGGTGTAATTTTAGTTAAGAATAACGACAGTTGTCGATAATTCTAGATACATGTTTTTATTACAAATATTTGAACTAAAAATGTGAACTTTCTCGCTGAATTGGTTTGGTTCAATCATTGTTTATTTTTACGCAAATACTTCGACGTATGACATTACTGCCTGTACTGCCTCCATGATTTTGTAGTAAGTTTTTGTATCACGTTGTCTTGACCGTACCTAGAGACACCAAAACGACAATGAAATCACAAAGTACATATATACTGTGTAGCGGCATCTGCGAATTTCGCTAAACTAGTGTGAAATATATCTATCATATATCAATATATCATCGGATTCACATTCCGACGATTTTCATAGTATCGTCAAAATACTTCCTAATATGTTTGGAGCTCCGAAGCCAAATGGCGATAACGGAACCTATATAAATTACTAGCTTCTGCCCACGGCTTCGCCCGTGTAGTATCCAGATAAAAGTAGTCTATGTGTTATTCCGATGTCTAAGCTATGTTACTGTAAAGTTTCATCAAAATACGTTCAGTAGTTTTTGCGTGAAAGAGTAACAAACATCCATCCTCACAAACTTTCACGTTTATAGTAGTAGGATGTAGTTTCGACATCCATCTGTCACGTCCGTCTGTGTGTCCTTAGCGTATCGAAATAAATGGTATACTTATAGACAGAAACAAAACATAAACCATAGGCTAAAATCATCAAACAAAAATTATTAGTAACTTTTTCGCGCACCCCTGAAAATAACATAGAAAATAAAATATTAGAGTATATTTTTCGCACACCCCTAGTATATGTGAAGTGGGGGATTAAATTTTATTGCACCCTTTCGTATGGGGTATCATTGTGAATACGTTGCTAAAAAACACATTGAGGTTTTCTTTAACCTTGTTAAAGCTTTATTTTTTGCATTTCTTTCATCGACCACTCGTCGCGGAGAAACAGACAGAAAAATTGGCGTTTCAAAGTGATCCTTGTGTAAGTACTGATTCAATGAACAACATTTTGACTTAGAATCCTTATATAAGTAATGATTAAATGAATTTTGACTTAGAATTTAATATTTTAGGTTTTAAGTCCAAGTTGTGTTTCTCTTCTTCTCATACGTTTTAATCTTGATTCCTAGGAAGTATTAAATAAGGTTAAGCTAGCAGCATTTACTAGGAACTGCCAAAGAAAATTGGTTCCAATGATAATTTTAGGAGTTATAGACCAACTTCCAGACCAATTTTTTGTTTGGTGATAAGGTTATATCTGCCCCTACCACGGGGTATCTGAGTGTAGCAGAGTTATGTGGGGTTCATGGACTCGTGGACTCACTAAAATTCAAACCCCCTAGTGCCCGGTCTCGATATATTTTAAAGGGCTCCGGACTCTCCAAAGAAACTCACCTGTGCCCCACTCGCATAGCGCCCTTACAAATCTCAGGAACAACTGGGAGGAGAGGCTTCCTAGGACCCTCGCAGTGGTAACAGCGACATGCTACTATAAAACGCCACCCTCCTGAGGCCCACTGAATGGACAGGATTCCCTGTCCTTGCAGATTGCCCTTATGTTCCCTTGCAGATCAGAACAGCCCTTTGAATTTCGCTCAGTAGTCTCTTTCCGAACCATAATTATCTCACAGAAAGAGATCACTGCTTTCCACGTCAACTCTTCTACCAAAAGTGAGAAGTTCTGCCTCCTGGAGACCAGGATATGTCATTACAAATCTAACCTAGCATAGCATGCCTGGACTTGTCTTGAGTCTTGAGTCGGCTGCGACGCAAAAGGTGCGGGTTCGATTCCCGCTGATGGACAAACGTTTCCATGTTCTGCAGATATTTATTTCGAGTCTGGGCGGTACTCATAGTTTCTGAATTCGTTGTTCTAGTACTAGGATTCCCACGACACAGGGAACCCTGGAGTGGGATCAGGACCATGTAGATATCTGTCTTTTGGGCGTTTATTCATTTATTTATATGCCAAAATAACATGTTTTATTCAGTAACTGATGTAACAAGTGAATAACATTGAAGATGGTATAAAAAGTAGGTAAATCGTATCGGACAAAGAAACTAACAACCGCTATGCGTTAGCATCCCTAGTAAGTCTGGCAACCTTTTATGGCTAATGCATGTATGGGCTTCTTGTGGCGCGGATAATTAATTCAAAGGCAACTAAGTCCAGACATCTTGAAATGACATTGAAAATGTTATTTTCATCATAATTTTTTACTAAAAAGCACGTCCAAATTCCCCTTTATATATTGCTAAAAATTGATCAAAATGCGTACGAGTCCCAAGCAGATATGAATTATTTAGCTCTGCATTACATCGGGGAAAATAGGAAAAAAAAATACTTTCGAGACACGTTGATCTTATAAATAACATGATGGAAAGTAACACGACAGCGTGAGCACGCGATCTAAATACCAACTTAGTAATTAGCAATCTATTATGTATGAGAATAAACATGATTGATTGAAAAAGTATAATCGAAAACCTCGTTTGACTCATCATCATCAACAGGGAAAATACAAATATATAATAACAACTAAATAATGAGTTTTTGCAGGCAAAATAAAAACTGAATTCAACTGGAATTCGATTTTTATTTTTCATAAGTTGATACTCGTAAAAAGACCAATATGAAATTTTATCTCCCATTTTTCCACTATAAGGGGTGTTTTTATTTAAATGTGACTATCCTACTCTGCCCATTAAAAAAATAATCACTGAATCGGTGACTTGGCCCCACACTTTGATTCTCTGTGTCGTGGGTATCGGGAAATAAGAGTACCATTGTACCATAATACCCAGACCCAGAACAAATATCTGCAGAACATGCAAATATTTGTCCCGCAGCGGGAATAGAACCCGCACATCTTGCGTCTTAGCTGTCTCCTCGTACACCGCGCCAACAATGTCATCAAATGAAATTAAATTACATTTGTATTTGGCTTATAGAATTGTTAACCAAACTTTCAGCTAGAAAGTTTTACAATTAAATCCATTATTCAGTGATCATCATAATACAAAAACCCACAAGTTGCTGTTTAAAAATACTGCCGCTTTCATCGGTTTTTATAGAGTTGGGGTCTGTTTTTAATTATTGAGTACATTATTATGCAATGACCGGAAAAAGAATGCGTTTCAGATGTGGTGTTAGGGGTAAAGGTGGTATTGACCTTGAATCCAAACATTTGTATAGAGCCGAGTTGGCCAAGTGTTGTTTCCTGAATAGCGGTATCGAAAGTCCGATTCGGAGGTTGAGAATTTTTCCATTTGAAACGTTTGCGCATTTACACGTACCCAAAAAGATGAAAGCAAATGTCATGAGGAAACTGGCATGCCAATTTACCAAAAATTCTAAGACATGTTGCATCGGTTTGTGTAACAATAAGCAGCCTATAACGTAGAATGATAACTACTTGCAAAACGGGGTTTTTAGAGGGTTTTAAGTTAAACCTATACAAAGTTCCATCAGGCTATTCGCACATATCCTATAAATTATTCAGTCCTACTAATATAATAAAAGCGAAAATTTGTGAGGATGGATGTTTGTTACTCTTTCACGTAAAAACTACTGAACGGATTTAGATGAAACTTTCAGTAATATATATACTTTTTATCCGGGTACCATGCGAGCGAAGCCGTGGACAGAAGTTAGCAGAGACTAAACTTAAAAATTGAGTTTACTATGTAATAGTTTCTTCAATAGGCTTAAACGACTCTCAAAAACGTAAACGTTTGTGTTTATCTGCAACAATAAATTATCACGTAGATTTGAGTACACTTGATTATTAAGTTACACGGAACTTGATAGGTGTGTAAACGACAAAATTAATATAATCTGAACTAAATATAGCCATCAAATTATAGGTCACGAGTCCAAATAGATATAAAGGTCGGTTTTACCTAGTATCCTCGGAATAGTGTCACTTTAAAATAACAGCCTGCCAATTTTTGGTATAACATTTTCCCTGAAAGCTAATAATGAAAGTCACTTGCACAATCATCATGGAGTAAAACGGATGAACAGCCTGCCAATTTTTGGTATAACATTTTCCCTGAAAGCTAATAATGAAAGTCACTTGCACAATCATCATGGAGTAAAACGGATGAATGCAGCCAACAATGGAGGCACATTGTGCGCGCTTTATAGAGAAAGCTTTTACCGTCTAGTTTGACGAGCCGGACACACAGCTAAGTGAAATAACTATTAGGCTGCGGACCTATATAAAATTTATTATTTATTATTACTAAATAATTTTATTATTTATTATTTATTTATAAATGTCAAGTTTCATCAAGATCCGTTTAGTAGTTTTTGCGTGAAAGAGTAACAAACATCCATCCTCACAAACTTTCGCGTTTATAATAGTAGTAGGATATAATGTTTGGACATACATTCATACATACATTCACATCTCGTTCATTGATCACCTCACGGATTTATGAACCTGGAAATTGATATCAGGTTTTGCATCACTGAGGGATACAGAGTAGTGAGCTTGTTTTTTTAACAGAAACGTGAATTTTATTTTCACGATACCTATTCTCTTTAGTGCTTGCTATAAATAAAACGAAAGGTGCTCCGTTCAAAGTGAATTAAAACTCGTCGGTAGGTACCACTGTTACTTGGGATTTTATAGTATAGTGGGCGTGAAAACTACCGGACACCTACCTAACGTATCCCGTAAAATCAATTTTAAAAGAGAAATATTTTTTTATCTGCAGAGTGGACACTCTTTTCGATTAGTCTAACATATTCTTGGACAAGAATATGTTAGACTAATCGAAAAGAGTTCCTATTATAACTGCCAGTAACAACTTTTAAAAATAAGGCACATTCGAACGTCACTGGCAGCATTGTTGTGTTGGCAACTCTGCCGAGCGACTTGGACTATGTCCGATTTCAGCCACTCGATTACTTCCGTTTCATATTGTTTTTTTTTTTGAGCACGCAACGATTTACAACTGCTCTGTACCCTTATCATACACACAATTTAGGCAGTTTTTATTAAAAAACATGATTAAAAAAATTGTGGTGTGGTGTTGTTTATCATTTCACTTTGTATGTGTACCAAAAATGTGTAAACAGTCTTTTTGGATCACTTCGAAAAAATATCACACGCTTGCAAAGTAGAATGTGTTATTTTTGCACCATGATTAACAGTGTGTAGAAATTCACTACTGGACATAGGCCTCTCTAAGAGTGCCATGGCGAACGATCTTGATCCACCTCCATTCACCAACATCCCGCAAACTTGATGTCATCTGATTATGGGGTCTTCCTTCACTACGAGAGTCGTCCAGTTCATGGTTGCCATTCAAGAACCTTTTTTCATAGCGGTTGTCGGTTCTGCAGTATCCTTTATTACCTTGAAATAAACCAACATATATAATCCTCTCCATCCAAAGGTTGTCTGGAAGAGATCGCTTTTAAGCGATAAGACCGCCCATTGCACTTTTATCATATGTGTTACTGTTTATTTCGTTTGTATCTTAAGGTGTACAATAAAGTATTTTCATTCATTCATTCATTCATTCATTCATTCATTCATTCATTCATTCATTCATTCATTCATTCAAGGTAAATAGTGACGAGCCTTAAATCCAATAAGTTAACCCGATGTCAAAAATCATATTCACGCAACATTAGACATTAAGTAATTTTGGCAATAAGGCTTACAGTTTAAATTAGAGCTGATTATAATACCCTATTATAATGAATTTTCAAATTTATAAAATTTTGGAATAATATCATAAATAATGATGATGGATATTTTCACACAGCACCATCTAGCCTTAAAGTAAGCAGTGCTTGTGGTATCAGTATATCAGTCATGTAGTTCCGACATGACTGATATACTAATTAAATATTTTTTTTTGTAAATCCTACTATTATTATAAACGTGAAAGTTTGTGAGGATGGATTTTTGTTACTCTTTCACGCGAAACTACTGAACGTATTTTGATGAAACTTTACTGCAATATAACTTATACATCAGAATAACACATAGGCTACTTTTTATCCGGTTATGCGGGTGAAGCCGTGGGCAGAAGCTAGTACATACATATTATTATATAGAAACACCTAGATCCGAGATAATTATTTGTAGATCATACAAATCAGACAGGCCTTCGCCCACTGCGCCATATAGATGAAAAAAATATATCAGGGAAATACATGTTCATGTACACGTTGTGGTTGCTTTCTCGTCATAAACTTTTTTTTAAATTTTAACCTTTGGTGCGCATTGTCCTACTGCTCTTTTCACTTGATCGGACTGCAGATACTCTCTATTGTTCGGTCACGAGGACAGCAGAAACTTTCCAGTCACTGTTATCTCTTCTTCGTAGCTTTTCTCCTTAATTTTCAAGCATAGCAAAGTCCTACTTGAAACTAAACACTTCTAGTTTACGTCGATTTTACTTGCATTTCTACAGAACGTCGCAAGTGATTGCCGATCACAGGCGGTGTGCTAATTTAGAGCTTCCTACGAAACGTCAGCAATGTATAGACTAAAAATAATGTTAGATAGCCGTATTTTAAATTTTTACAAAAGCCTATAACAAAAGAGCGGTGTTAGTCTATTGATCCCCTGATATAATTAAGTGATTCAATCGATCCAGAGAAAGAAAATCTTGCTCAATAATCACTCTTTATTTATTATTTATTGATATTATAGTGAAAACGTCGGTGGAGCGGCGAGCGATTCGCTCAAGAAGTGCGGGTTTGATTCTCGCTGCAGGACAAAAGTTTTCATGTTCTGCAGATATATTTGATACGACCTCTTCAGTGGGCGAAGGCCTGTCTGAGATACAGAAGGTTGCGAGTTCGATTCCCGCTGCGGGTCAAATATTTGTAAGATTTGCATATATTTGTCTCAGGTCTGGGTGTTTTCTATGTATAACGAGTATGTATTTACAAAAAAACAAATATGTGTAGTATATCAGTCATTTAGTTCCCATTAGCTCTGCTTACTTTGGGACTAGATGACACTGTGTGAAAATGTCCAGCATTAATTATTATTATTATTATTTATTTATTTGTCCGGTTACCCACGATACTCATAGATCTTGATAACAACGACACATGGAATAGTGTGGGGTCAGGACTATGTTTTTATATTTATTATTTAATATACCTAGGTACCTAAATATAATTTAGGTACCTAGGTATTTAATTGTTCTAGTTCAGTCAGTGCTAAAAAACACCACTTTTCCGACAAGGTTGAAACGTCAAGAAAATATCGTCTAGAAATATAAGCACCCAAATACTAGGGACTCGAAGACCTTCCACTTTCAGTATAACTTTACAACTTAAACTCCACTTATGTACCGTTTCGCCCCTCGTAAAGTCCTTAACAACCCTTAGGGATACAGACGTGACTGGCCTAAATAACCAAGTAGGTATGTCATTTTGCAGACATTTTTCCTCTTGTGAACTCAAATAGCAAGACTTTTAGTATTATTTCAAACTGATTGGGTTCTTGAATAAATTACTTTACAAGTTAATTTTTAAAACAATTAAACCCCATGACTTTTGTGTGTTTTATTTAGTACTAGCTACTGCCTACGGTTTCACCGACGTAGTACCAGGATCTAAAGTATATGAAATTAGCTCTACCGATTCGTAAGAAATGTGTGTTTTTTATGTATAATAATGTATGTATTTACAATAAAAAAGTATATGAGTAGTATATCAGTCATGTCGTTCCCCTAACACAAGCTCTGCTTAGTTTGGGGCTAGATGATGGTGTGTGAGAAATTTCCAGCATTATATTAAATTTATTTATTTATTCAATGCATTCGCTCGACCGCTTTTTTGTCGACTTACGTTACGAAATTGGTCTCCATGAAAATCCCTATTATTTTAACGGGATATGTAGCATATGTCCACTCCAAAAGTCAATCCTACTATTATAATAAATGCGAAAGGCTCTCTCTCTCTCTGTGTGTGTGTGTGTGTGTGTGAATGTTTGTTACCACGTATCTCCGTAACTACTAAACCGATTTTGATGAAATTTGGAATGTAGATAGTTTAGGATCTGGAATAACACATAGGCTAATTGTCGAAAATCGAACCCTAAGGGGGTTAAATAGGGCGGTAATGTTTCTATAATAAAAAATTGTTTGATTCGCTCAAAACTCTGTACAAATGAACTTTAAAGTAAATAATGAAACACGTATTTTTATTTGTTCAAAACTACCCTTTTGGAGGTGTGCAATTTAGTTCTAAACTTTGTATATATTGTAATCCTTGGTTCGATTAATTCAAAAGTTGGTGGACATAATTTGAAGCCTGGAGACGGTCATATGCTACTTTTATTAACATACCACGAGGGCGAAGCCGCGGGCAACAACTAGTTCTAAATATTGGTGATACATTTTTTTTAAATAGGATGAGTAGTTAGTTTTTCAGTGATTACCTTTTACATCAAAATTTACAAACTTTAACTCTTTACTATATTATTAGTGTTGATATCAGCAATCTTACGTGTGGCAATAATCTATACTATAATAAGAATGTAAAAGGTCAAATTCTGTACATTAAAGTTATTTTGATTTTTTTTAAGTGGCTCTCTATAATCGATATTGAAGCCAAAAAAGGATTTTTTTTTCATTTTTTCTGTCTGTCTGTGAGTCTTTCTGTCTGAACCTTAATCACGCATGGCGTCGAAACTACTGAATGAATTCAAATGAAACTTGGCATGATTTGAGTTCATACTATAGGGTAGGACTTAAGATACTTTTTATCCCGAAATTCGGAAGGATTCCCTTGGGAGAGGGAATGAAAGTCAAAATGTGTACTTAGTTGTAATTCATTAATGCGTAGTCCGATTTCATTCATTCTTTTTTGTTAGAAAGGAAGTACTTTCAAGATTGTCCTGTAAATATTTCAAGGTCATCGGCCCCAGCCCCAGACTACAGTGTGTGTAAATAACGTGGGCGCGTGAGGATTTGATGATATTAGAGTGCCTGCAGGATAGAAACCCTGATATCACAATTTAATTATTATCTGCCGACTTCAAAAAAGGAGTTTCCCAATTTGTCTGTATGTTTTTTTGTTTGTAGGTACATCACGTGATATGTTTGCCAATATTAACCGATTTTATTCCGATATTATTATTTTTTTATCACGAGTCTTCTAAGAAATACAACCTGGGAGTTTTCAAATCCAAAGTAAACAAGACTACTTAAGTGGCAAACAAGCACAGCTTTAACATAGCCAACACTGAAACACGGTTAAAAGTCTCATGAACCGGTAATTTCACCGGCAATCATACCGTTCAAACCGGAACACAGGATTGCGAGCATTACTTAAACTAATTTGGGTCAATGATCAAATAGCAAACTTTATAACAGCTATATTACAAAATATAAATGCACAATAAGTTACTTAGAAACAATTTACATAATAAGGTACTAGCATAAATAAATAATCTTAAATGTAATCTAAGACCTAGTTTAAACTTATTTACTTAGGTACTTGTAGCAGAAACAAGCCGTGATCAATGACGAATTTAGGTAGGCCAAGTCCAAACATTTTGCAGTTTTTAATGATTTTCCCGATTTACTAAGTATTTGATTGGCGTAAAAGTTTTTCAAAAACCCAATAAACTTGTATTTAACTAGTAAGTTTAAAAATGTTAACTTTTGCGACAAAATAGAATGTAATTGTAGGTCATATTTTTCGTCTGAACATAATTTATATTTGTTTGCGCAAAACATATACAAACTGCAAAATTTTATTCCAAAAACTATCGTGAACGTTTCGACTCATTCCGTGCACGGCGCGACTTGGAGGGAGCAAGTCGCGATCACTCACCCTGATGAAGACTTTCGGAATGAGTCGAAACTTAGTCGGTGCCTTCACCGATAATGCAGTATGTGAAAGTTCCCGGTTTTACAATATGAAACTGAAAAATATTTGAACTTTGCAATACTCTTTGTGTTTTACTTAAAAAGGCTGCGCCAGAAAATTTATACAAATGGCAAAAATCTAAGCTATAGCTCCTGGCGCAGTCATGTAAGCTGGCTGTGCAGTTGGCCTGTGCTTCAAAGAGTAGGCTCTGTTAGATGCCCAGTCCTTTCCATATCCGCCACTAGATGAGTACGAGAGAGTATTGCCATAGTCAGCACTATAGTCATTCGCGTCACTGCTGCCGAAGTAGGAGTAATGAGACATCGGGTGATGATGCTGGAATAAAAAAAATACAAATAAGCGTTAAGCTCCAGATGAGAGGTTTTTTTTATTAATCTGTGGTAAGTTTTTTTTATACTTTCATACAAGCAATGATAATCCGTTGCATGAATTGAGTTTAAAAGTTAAGTAGTTTAAGTTAAAAATCTTCGAGAGTTTTGTGATTTCGTTTAATAAATTTTTAATAAATTTCTTTAAATTCACACAGAATGCGCTATATTGAAAAGTTGATAAATGTGTTTTCTGATTGTCTACATGATATACTTTACGTAGCAGTACCATCAATAACCTTTAAGGGAATAACCCGACCTATATCGACCTCTGTAGCGCAGTGGGCGAAAGCCCGCCTGAAACGCAGAAGGTTGTGGGTTCGATTCCCACCGCGGGGCTAATGTTTGTATGATCTGCAAAAATTTGTTGCGGGTCTGGGTATTTTCTTTGTATAATATGTATGTATTTACAAAAAAAAAGTATCTAAGTAGCATATCAATCATGTAGTTTCCATAAAACAAGCTCTGCTTAGTTTGGGGCTACATGATGCTGTGTGAAAAATGACCAGCATTATTTATTTATTTTTATTTATATTAAATAATTAAATAGGTAAGTATATGATACTTACAAGTAAATTTTAACTAAATTTTAAAGGACCCGACCCATACGATTAATTGCTTCTTAGGAAAGCAGGAAGTAAGGATGGGAGACAGGATATTGTATTAAAATAGGTTAGTAGGGTATATAATGAGGTCTGCATGCTTGTGGCCGAATTCGAAGCTGATCCGACAGACGTTGTTCTGTCCTTGAATGTGACAGATACTAAACGTCAATTTGACAACCATAAATACAACCAATATCATTGTGTATGGGAGACGTTTTTTTAGATATTCCGGACAATTTTTTCTTTCCATTTAAACCTATAAACATTTTAAAGCAAAAAATAGCCAAATAGCCCAGCCGTTCTCAATTGATGCTTCGTCAATTCAACAACCAAGATCATTGTGTTTTTTTAGATATTCCGGGCAATTTTTCCATTTTTTTTCCATTTAAACCTTTTACATTTTAAAGCAAAAAATAGCCAAATAGTCCAGCTTATCTCAAGTGATGCTGATTAATGAACAGCTTTTCATTTTTATTATATAGAGAGATGATGAACATTCTGCTGCATTCATGAAGGTATAAAAACAATAGAATAACTTTATCAAAATCATAATGATACCACGGATTAATATTTTAAATGGTTCGGTGAAGTACAAAGTTATCAATAAAAGCCTGCTTTACTGTAAGTGTCCATATCAATTGAACCTACTACAAGCTTGATAACTAGTGGATCATGTTATCTGAACTTAAAGCTGAGAGTCCATTTTTTTGGCTCACAGCTTAAACTGCAATTCATAGACAAATTAGAAGAGATGCAACTTCTAAAGATTAAAAATCATCATTGATTGAAGGTAACACAAATTTTATTCATATAATATTAAACTGGGGAATGTGTTTTTTACCTCTCTTTATAGAACTACAGGTTTACTACAGAACCGAGTTCAATTCACCGATGCAGGCATTTTTAGACCGAGGTATTAATTATTTTGTTTTGTTTCTTCTACGGCATTTTTATATTTTCTAACGTAGTTTATAAATTACATTATCATTTATCCGTGATATGCTATGCATCCATGCATAGCCACATTTATAAATAGAAGCAATGTATAAAAGTATATTGGTTTGAAAAATGTCCAGCATTATTATTTTAATAATTAGTTATTCGTGAGCCACAATGGATTGACATCCTAACGTGGTACCAAAAAGTAATTAGATAAAGTAGAAAATATCATCAAAAAGGTGCTATCATTGAACTCCATAAAACATGAATAGTAAGGAAATGTCTTTTCCCATAACTCAAAATCGACCCAGCCGCCCATAGCTAACAAAAAATGACACGGTAATTGACCGTTTCACATCATAACGATCGTTTTACAACTCAATTGGATCATCATTATACCAGACGGTAGAAGTCCTCAACTAGATAAAACACTCCCATCGTTCGTTTGTGATACCAGTTCTTTTTGGTCACCTTGCTTATAATTTACTCTGTTTGAATTTATATACCTAATAAAGTGTTAACTATCTATATTTTTATTTATCTATCTGTCTTGTAGTACCTGATCAGGTAAAGATAAAATAGAGGCCCTTACAAGGAGTTACGAAAACCGATGGAGGGATGACTAGTGTGGTGATTCAGTGATCAAAGAGGCTCATTTGATACAGGTGACCCTCTCTCATTATATTTTATTTCACCACCACAACTCACATAAATTTTACAATATAAACAATAAATGTCAATAAAAAACTAATTATGAAATTATTACTTCCGTAATTAATAATTACATAAAGTGCAACTTCCGGTTCGTGCTTAGCTCGTTCAACTTGCAAAGACAGCGAGCTATTTTATAACTATCCAGCGAGTATCGGTTCTGCATATAGACAACGTTTATTGCCAGTACTGCAACACCGATCACTAATTGACTTTAACTTTAAGGCCCGAATTCATAGTCAAATAGGGGCTCCCCTAGGGGACTATTCAGGCGCTAAGTAAAAATTCAAGTGCGAATTCAACCTTTATGCACCCAGCCTTAGGGCGAATGCTGAATGATGGATTTTGGAGGATTGTTCAAACCCCGACTATGTTTTTTTATTAATCTGCAATCGGCTCTTCAGCCATAATTAGATGTTATCTGGGATTAGGTATGTTTGGTTGCGGTGCGGTTCCCCCTTTCCATTCCCGACTATGAATTTAAATTTGCAGTAAGCTGATACAGGGACCTATTTTAACCCCAGCAAGACATCTTTTTAATATCGGCTAGGGTAGTCTCACCTATCTGTGACTATTGGGTTATATAAATATATTTTCTTTCTTCATTCAATTTGTAGCAAGAGTTTCAATCCTCTTCTCGGTCAATGGTTGAATGGCCGATGAGTGGAACTTTCAAGTTTATTGCGGTTTTATGGAAATATGATTTCCTAATTAGGGACCCGATGGGCGAACGGTAATGATAAAATAACAACGCGGAAAATGTTTTCACGCTTAACTAGGTTTACTTATGATTACTGACCTTGCAAGCCTTCAAAGTGCTTAATAAACTTGGCAGCAATAGTGCAGCGATCAGCAGTAGTTTCTTGATCAGCAATACCGCCAGCAGTACTGGGATTAGTAAGAACTTGATCTTGATGGCCGCCAGCAAGGTTAGAAGGGGTATTATGATGGCCAGCTTCTTCTTCTTACCGCGAGCTGGAATTTAAAACGTGATTTTGATAATAAGACCGAGAGTTTACATCTTCAACCCTATTTATTGAGTACCAAGACGGGTCATGGGCCTTGCAGGATACGTTTCTTTAACAGATATTAAAATGTTTTAAGTTATTTTTTGTCCTCTTTCCCCTCTCTGTTTTTCAAAAACAGTCACAGTATTCATAACATAATAATAATGTTTATTTTAGTATTTTTCAAACTTAACGCGATTGGATATCATAATTTACCTTTTTGATTATTTCGGGAAAATAATCAAAAAGGTAAACAAACGCGCTAAAGACCCGTAAAACTTAAAATTAATGTTTCTTTTAGATCAATGTACGATACATTGTTTTGTTTTTTAAGGGTACTAACTATGTTAGTCAACACAAGTAAATCACAAAATACACATTAACCTACTTTGACACTTGGCGAGAGATCGGCTTGAGCACTACCATTGCCTCAAACTGTCTCTAATGGCTTAATGTGACCAAAAAGTAATCAGTGGTACACCAAACCTTATCAAATTAATTACACGAACCTAATACGTCTATAATCCCCGTGATAAACATCCTCAGATCTACAATCAGTACGCAAATCCGTAAGGTTACCAAGTAGGGGGTAGTCAAAGACACGCCTAAACATTACTACATTTCACATTATCGTTAGCTGCTTCTGCTTCTATTGAAAAAATAACCGGTATGATGTTTTCCTCCACAGTTTTCGTTTCATGTTTTTCCTATATACTTCAAATAACAACTTTTGGACCAATTCGCAATATCAAAATAACTGCGATTTATTTGAAAGATTTTATTAGATTATTAGATTCAATCGAATATGAGAACGCTTTTATGGAATTCGTTTGGAAACTTCCATATTTATTAGTAACGTGGAAAGCTGAAATGGAATTTGAGTCCTTATTAAATTACTCGTATATTTTATCCGCGTTTCGTCAGGAAAGAATATTAATGAATACTTTCGTAAATTTAAATAAAATGATCACGTCTATTTTGGACCCAATGTAGAAAACTAATGGATTGCCAACTAGTTTGTTCGCCTGAAGGGTTTGCCAAAGCGCCAAATTGCACCTGTCAGTTGAACTGACGACGCTGATAGATAGCTAACTAAAACTTTTCAATCGATTCCAAAAGGCTAGTCCTTTTACTGTTATCAATTGAAAATATTACAATGTTTCTCCATTATGATCATGAGACCCATTAATCACGTAAAGTCAAAAATATTCAAGATTCTAGGAACATACATATGTATAGTCACGCCTGTTTCCCGGTAGAGTAGGCAAAGACCAAGGATTTCTACTTACTACGATACTGGCATACCTCTTTCGCATCATTCAACCTCATCAAATTCTTCATACAAGCTCGGCGGTTTAGTGTACTTCTGACCTGGCCTTTCTCTAGAATGTCTCCAATTTGATATTTTGGAGTACGTTCACCGAGGCCTTTCATCTATTGCGCCTAGTATACTTGTATTGTTAATCTTTTTTCATCTATCCTTTCTATATGCCCAAACCATCTCAACATATCTTTCTCAACTCTCGTTACTACATCTTCATTCACTCCACACTGCTCTCTCAACACGCTGTTCCTCACTCTATCGCTCAAAGTTATACCACACATATTTTGGAACAGGTGTAAATTATAACCTAGAATAATGTATAGACTACTTTTATCTAGGTAAAACGCGGACAAAGCCGTGGGTAGTGGCAAGTAGTATTATAAATGCGAAAGTTTTGATTTTTAGTTGATAAGAAAATCCAAATTAAATTGGATTTTTGGACTTGAAAATTATTTTAATCATTTCCTTATCTCGTTGGAACGGAAAAGATTTTCACACTTAGCAAAATTATACAATCAGTTTTGGCTAATGTAGCAAAACCAAAGTTCGATTTAACCTACATTTTGACCCACAATCTGACCAACATTTTTGACCCAATCTTTCTGGATATTATTGCGATTGGTATCGGTATTGGTTCTGGGTCGGGTCATTCAGCTTGATTAATGAGTTCAGTGTTTACTCTGCTTTCTGCTTGTGACTTCAGTTATTTGTATTCACAGACATTACTATTAACAATGTACTTTGTATTTTACTTGGAATCGACGCCAATGACTGTATTATTTTGTTTAAAAAAGCTCACTCAGAGATCTATCAAACTACTTCCATACTCTAAATAGTTCCTAGTTTGAAACTGTAAAACTCATTTGCAAAAAATCGATGCAATTACTCCTATGGTCAGAAAAAAATAAAAAAAATGATAGGAAATGGACGGAACATAAAACTCCGTTTGTTCCAAATACTAAATTTGTATCCACCTAATTGGAAGTTATCAAAACTCGTTTGAGAGAAATCGGTGTAAGTACTCTTGTGTTTTGAAAGAAATACACAAAATAAAAAGAAACAGATAAAAGAAATATAAAAATAATATTGAAATAAATTTTTTACACAGAACATGCTGCGAATAATTAAGTCAGAAATTTTGCTTTGGTAAAGCAGAATTTTAAATCAAAGGGATAATGCTACTTCAGGGTGCGTGAGTTTTGAATAAATTCTACATTGTAGTTTGAAAATCCCACTCTTTTTCCACGTCTTTTTTTAAAGGCAGGCTAGATAAATTCCCTAAAGTTAACCAGATAGCACAGGATGTATGGCCTGTATAGCTGAAACACCTTGCTACTTATTAAAAAGAAAACTTCATTTATTTCTGAATTGCGTACTGTAGATATTTTGGAAAGCAATTTTACAGGTATGGATTTACGGTTATGTACTTTGCCTGTAAGGTATTATTACTCTGCATTACGAGCGTCATATGTCTTCTAAAACTAGCTACAAATTTATTCAGTGACTTTGAAAGTTTTTGTTGACGTCGATAACTTTTTGAATACATAATGAGAATGTGAATATTTTCATTAAATTATTCTGAAAATACAGTTAAAAACACATTTAAGCACAAAAAAATTACTAAAAGTTTAATCAAAAAACATTTAGATAAACTTTTTTGGGATGAAGTTGTGAGGTAAGTAGTACGTACTTATTCATAAAATGTATCACTGGGAAATGCAAAAGATTATTATCTTCATAGTTACTGCGAAAGATATTTTGTTTCTCTGAAATCCTTGTGTTTTCAATTAATGAAAACCTATTGATTTTGGCACAACCACGGTTTTTAAAATCGAACACTCAGGCTATGGAATGATCCCCCATTCCCCATTCTGAGGTTTTTTCAAGTTACTACAGTATGAGGATCTTAAAAAATGCCGTTTTAATTTTTTAAGGGTCGGCAACGTGCGTTTGTTGCCTCTGGTATTAGCGTCCATAGGGCGTATGTTTGTTTGTTTGTTGGTATAAAAAAAAACAGCTAAACCGATTTCAATGAAAGGTAGAACTTGAGCAAACATGGTTACTTTTATCCTGGAAGTACGATCCTACTAATATTATAAACGCTAATAAAGTTTGTGAGGATGGATGTTTCTTACTCTTTCACGCAAAAACTACTGAACGGATTTTAATGAAACATTACAGTAATATAGCTTATATATCAGAATAACACATAGGCTACTTTTTTATCCGAGTACCACGCGGGCGAAGCCGTGGGCAGAAGCTAGTTGGATATAAGTATTACTGTTTCGTTTCTCACAGTTGTGGACAACCGCAATGTAGCTTTCACCCTGTTTTGTTTTCTGTTGGTTACTCAAAGCTATTTTAGATATTTTCTTATCTAAGATTGTTGAATAAAATAAATAAATAGCCAACAGACACATACATTATCCTGAATCCACAGTAGGATTCCCTGTATCATGGGTAACATACAAACATTTATCCCGCAGCTCGCGTCGAAGCTGGCAACTCACCTGCCACGCTACTGAGGTCCTTGAGGTGAAAGTTAGATTTATGTCTTAATTAAAGAGTAGAATAAAAGAAAGCCATTGTTCAAATACCTCTGACTATCCCCTAATGCAAATAACATCTCAAATATTGCTGGAAGTCGCTGGATGGAGGTGGACCAGCATCGTTCATCATAGCACTCTTTGAGGGAGGTCTACGTCCAGCGGTGAATTTTTTTAGTATCTTTATGATGATAATAATCCCCGAATAATAATGTACTTGTATATTTTTAACTTAAATTCACTGTAAAAATAAAACTGTCAACTGAAGTCTACGCACATATTATTATGATACTGCCGAATTCTCATCACTATGCTTCACTTTGTATCAAAGCAATAACTTGCAAAAAAATTAAAAAAACATACTCGTATTTTGTGTAAAACGTCAACGACAAACCACGCACGGTTTGTCGTTGACGTTTACTGCACAAGCACAAGCAGCATCTACGGATACTGCATTCAATTGAAATTTAATTATAATAATAATAATAAAAAGCACTGTATTACATCTGTTAAAAAAAGCCTAATTCTGCAGGTAACTGCAATACTGAATTTCAGCATAGACCTCGGTTGACGCTCGGACAAAAAATAATATGTAGAGAATCAAAATTCAAAAACAACTTACCGTCATCATCAGTCGTCTCGTCTTCCACCGTCCTGGCACCTTCCGGTAGATTCACCCTCAGCCCTCTCATCTTGAAGAACTCTTGGACCAGTGTCATAAAATACTTCGCCAGTTCCGCCCATTCTGACAAAATACTCCTCGGTTCTGATAAAACCGTGTCTTCGTTCACAGTCAGATTCTTGATAGCATCATCGTCTAGAGGAACTAAGCTGATCATTTGGTTCGCTTTTATTGTTTTGTTCGAGCTCATGTCTCCGAAGACTGCGTTCTTGGCGATCTTCAAGGCTTTGTATTTAACGCAGGATAGAGCTTCTCCTCGGAGGAAGCAACCGTCTTTGACATAACGAAGGTATCCGTTTTCGGATGCTGTGGTGTGATGGATAATGAGGATGATGGCGAAGAGAAATTTTGAAGCCATTGTGAGGAAAAATCTGTAATGAGAATTTAAAACTACACTTAATTAAAAAGTAATGTCGTACTGCGGGCTGATATTGCCTACCATAGAGTAGGCAACTTCAAGAGACGCAAAGTTTGATAATTAGCTAGGAAAAAAATCTGTCAACTGTCGTGCGAGTTCCGCCATGCCTGTTGTGCTCTGAGTGGTCGAAACTGTAGTTTCAACCAATCAGAGCACAGCAGGCAACATGACGCAATGACAATGTCCGCGTTTGCCAACATCAGTTCTAAAAGACTGATATGTTGACAGAATAGTGTGGTTCAATATGACGCCTCTCGGGGTTAACTGCTCAATGGGCCTACCAATGTTTTATCATACACATGAACCAACTTCTACATCGTATGATTCATGATAAAGACATCACTAGATTGCAATCCAAGGTACATGATAATAAAATTGGTAATGCAATTATCTAAGGCATAGGCTATCACGTCATGCCTGGCAACTTGATTAGTCCTTCTGAGTTAAAACAAAAGGACATTTTGATCGCAGATTTTTTTTTCTTTTAATATTCGAGAAGAAAATAACGGTCACCTATTAAATCTTCAAACATGACTTAATTCTCAAGGTACACTGAGAAAAAATAGCAAAATTCACAGCACTTTACCTTGCCCTTATTTTCAAAGCTTGAGAGGAAAAAGATTTTTTTTAAACGGTACAGTCTCTTGTTCCATGATCACGGGATGAACTGAAGAATCTGCGAGTGGCAGTTAGTGTCAGACAAATCGACCTACCCTCTTTCTCACCCTTTTTGTTATGTAGGGTCAGCAGAATATCAGCGCTTACTAGGTAGCCTAGCATTATGCTGAGCTGATACCTTTTTGGTGCGACATTGAACTGTCTAGATGGATGGAATATTAAGGTGCGTGGGGCATTTCTTTTTCAGTTATACTTGTAAGTATGCTATTCTTACTTATAAATTATAATTATTCTCATAACTTATCCCACCATACTCACACAAAATGTGTTGTATTTTTTCGAAATCGTGCTAAATAAATGTTTTTTTTTTCTTTTTCTTTCTAGTAGTGGTAGGTACTCTGTGGCAAAATATCGGGAATCATTCAAACTTATAAATCATGGCAAATATCACGTTATACAGAAAATTATTGTTCTTTACATAGTTTAAAAAGTTATGAAAAATCTAGTGCAAAATACCCATCCATCTCCTGTATAAAGTTCTCATCACTCAGGTAAATATACTTCTCATTAAGGTAGTGTAGCACCTGCTTCTTAAGTTCAAAACTAATAATCATTAAATGTGGATATAAAACACAATCAATAATAAAGTTTAGCCGGTAATAGCTTTACTTGAAGTTGAACCCTTCTTGGCAAAGAGTACGCAAGAGAGACGACAGAACAGAAAACCTCATCAACCATAAAATCACAAAATCCTACTACTATTATAAATGCGAAAGTTTGTAAGGATGGATGTTTGTTACTCTTTCACGCAAAAACTACTGAACTGATTTTGAACTTTACAGTAAAAAGTTTAATTCAGTGATCTCAATTAGTAAATACATTTTCTGTGTAAAACTTGACACATATTTTTAAATGCTAAACGAAATATTTTCATACTAGCTTCTGCTTACGGCTTCGCCCGCGTGATACCCGGATAAAAAGTAGCCTATGTGCTATTGTGATAAGCTATATTTCTGTAAAGTTTCATCAAAAGCCGTTCAGTAGTTTTTGCGTGAAAGAGACAACAAACATCCATCCTCACAAACTTTCGCGTTTATAATATTAGTAGGATGCTTTAATCGTTGTTTCTCTATGTGTTTTTTTTTTAATTTCAATTCGACTTGTTTATCTATGAGAATCCAACTCTCATAGTCCTTGGCATGATGGATTAGATGAAACAGTAAATAGTGTAGGCACGTGAATGAAAGCCGAGCAATTTTATCGAAAGTGGATCGACGAAGTTTCCATGAGTTTTCTGTTTCTATTTCTCATTTCACTCGACGTCCATTATTAAGTAAGCACTAAACACTAGTCCAGACCCCACACTAGGATGGTAAAGTAATATTCAGTTCAGGAACATGATACGACCTCTGTGGCGCAGTACGCGAAAGCCCGCCTGAGACAGATGGTTGCGGGTTCGATACCCGCCATGGGACAAATGTTAGTATGATCTGCAATTATTTGTTTCGGGTCTGGGTGTTCTATGTATAATACGTATGTATTTACAAAAAAAAACTATTTAAGTAGTACATCAGTCATTTAGTTCTTATAATATAAGCTCGTAAAACCGACGTTTCAAAGTGGTCCTTGTGATTTTATTGAATAAATGAATTTTGACTTTGACTTTGACTTTCTGCTTAGTTAGGAGCTAGATGATGCTGTGTGAAAAATGACCAGCATTATTATTATTAATATCTGCAGAACATGCGAACATTTGTCCCGCAGGCGAAATTGAACAAGCTTCTCTTGATTCTCAGCCACCCACTCACCCGCCACGCAACCCGCCCGGTCAGATTTAGGTACAAATATATTTTTATAAAATTTGAAACACCTCTAATCGCAGATTTTTTATTTCTATTGTCGATTGTAGCACCCTCTAGTTACCTGTGATTATGAACCATCCTTGAAAACATAAATCGATTGCTATAGACCTCTTAGCATCGATAAGCCGTATCCGAGATAAATGGTATCAGACCAACCTCTAGCGATAAACGCAGACACGGGCTCCTGTTGTCGCGGTTAAACTAAATTCACAGAAATAGACTCTGACATTTTCCGTGAATAAACTTATTAAAATAAGCCAGATGTGCCTTTTGTGTACAAAAATAACTTCCCCCAACCCAAGTTCCTTTTCAATCTAATTGAAGGTATAATGTGATATAATATCATTTACGTCATATCTGTTGATGATAGACCGGTTGATCACAGTCTTCAACCCTACTTATCGATTACCAGGACGAGTTATACCTTCACGGAAAAAAATAACAAAATATTGTTGTGTGGCGCAGTGGACGAAGGCCCGCCTGAGACGCAGAAGGAAACAAAAAACCCTGCCAAACATGATTTTCTTTTTATATACTTTTGTTTCCTCTTTGACCCCAGGTATGATCATGGTATTTGCTAGCAGGATTGTCTACTGTAGCATGCCGGTCTATAAAGCATTATTACTCTATCAACGTTATTCTGTATTTTTTAAATTGGTCTTTTGGTCTTCTTCATCAGTTTTTGCTTTGATTTCGAGTCAATGCGTATGTATTTAGAACTCTGCACAACATAAAGCTAAAATTGGTCCCCATAAATTGCTGTTAGATCAGTCACTAGTCAATCAAAACTAATAAAACTCACTCACGTGTTGTCTATAAATCCACACAAACACAGGACGATAGCTTTATTAAAATATAATAAAAAGTAAAACAATTTCATATAAAAAAAAGGAAAACTGTTATGGAATAAGTTGCGCGTGCGCCGATCGCAAACAGATCAATGTCAAGAGCGCGCTTCTGATTTGCTATTTAAATGGTCTACTAACGTTGGATCAGGCCACGGAACTACGATGCGGATGAAAGAATTCATATTGAATGAATTAATGCATGAAAATACTTTATTGTTCACCATATAATTCTTTATTTGACTAGTACTCTTTTTCTATAAATGAGATCACCTCGTTCGATTGGCACCTAACTAAAGCTGAATGAAGGATCATCAAAGAATAACCAAGCAAAGTTTGTTGCCTGATTCTTCTAGGATTGGTCGCGCGCGAAGAATGGGTAAATTCACTTTCAAATTTTAAATTCGCGTAATTTTTAAGTTGACGTTTCTATATGATCCTTGTGATTTCAATGAATAAAAACCCATTGATTTTGACTTTGACTTTGAACAAATCAGGTCAGGGTAAACACCTATAGCGAATGCTATATATAATAATATATGTATGTATTTACAAAAAAATGAATATATCAGTTATGTAGTTCCCATAACACAGGCTCTGCTTAGTTTGGGGCTAGATGATGCTGTGAAAAGTTTATTATTTATTTATTGTTGCACATATTACATGTAATTTTATAATACTATATAACTTGTTTTATTAACACATATTGTCCACACTAATAAAAAGGCTAAATAACTTTGTTTTATAACATATTATGTCCAGACCAGCGCCTCAGAGGTCGTCAAATATTTTGTAACTTTTGTTACAGTCTTTTTATATAAAACCAAAGATTAATTAATACATGTTACTTAATCTCTACTAACATTTTGATTTTCACCATCGTTTTTAATTTGTATAATATTGTCGTAGTATTTTTGCGAGATGCCACCTCCACCCAGCTTCATTTCTATGATCACCGCCTGTCATATTAGATTACTGTTTTCCCTTCGTATGAAATTTCACTTGCATTCGTTATACGTGGGCTGTTCTGAAAGGGTCACTTGGGTCAGTCGGGACAGTAACCTTTGACAGTTCAAATGTATTCATCTATAAATTATGGGATATGTTGATCTTGAGAGTTGTTCGTGAGTTTTGATTTGTTCAAGGATTTAGATTACGCCCTTAATCCATGCAAAAAATTTACAGTGATACATTTTAGGAAAACTAATGTTTATGTTTATATGAGATATTTGAGGTACTTGTAAATTTTAAAGTATGAGAAGAGCTGTTAACCAACCACAATGCAAACGAAGGTTACACTGATATTATAATCTCCGTTGTAACAGAGTGGAATTGGATAGAAAGATAGATAGATAAACTCTTTCTTATGCATAAAACACCATTTTACAGTACAACGTACAAAAACAAACAACAAAAAAAAATTAAATGCATAATGTCCTATCGCTGAAAAAAATTCTACCAGGCAACCTAAGGACGGACAAAACTGTGTAAAATAATGATGGTGTTATTGGCTTACTGGAAGATATACATATATATATATATATAGACATAAGTATGTAGAATGAACATACAAATTAAACATTGCAATATATATTCGTATAATACCTATACCCAAATGTATTATTATATCATAATTATGTTATTAGGTACATTAGAAAAATATTAACTATACGATAATCACTGCTTTGGTTTTTATTTATAACTAGCTTCTCACCACGGCTTCGTTCGTATGATATCTGGATATATAGTATCCTAATAGATAAAAAGTAATTTTAATATAAGAACTATACCTGTTTTAATTCCTCCAAATCGATCGAGCCGTTTATAAAACAGACAACCAAACATCATAACGTAGTTTAATTCTCTATGGCAGGCTATTATGCATACGTGCGTAGCCTCTGTATGCACTGCGTTTGTTGCACGACTATATTTTTTTTGTCTGGCTATTTGACAAATAGCCTATTTGCGTTTACATAGGTATCTGCTTTTTGGGACGAGAAAACGATCAAGCTCCTAAATTTACTTTATCAGGTTACACCAAAGCTGAAATAAAATTTGTTTTGTGGCTTGGACTCATGATACCTAAGTCTACACGTACAAATTGGTCAATAGTGCGTTATTTGAGAACATACTTAAGTGATGATTATGACTAACTAGCTGTTGCCAGCGGATTTGCACCTAAAATTGCACAGCGATGGCCCATACATAATGTCAATTAAAATCTACAACAAACTTCCAAAACAAATCACAGAATTACAAAAAAAAAACACTTTTCACTAAAAGACTAAAATCATTCTTAATTGACAAATGCTACTATGACATTAAAGATTATTAAGACTAGAAAGCTAACAAACCTTAAAAATAAATAAAAAGTGACGTAAGTACCTATTTTGACTAATGAAAATTATAACAAAAGAAAAAATGATTAAACCTAATTGTGTTATTCCAAATGCTAGCCTTATACCTTGATACTTTGCCTACCTTGACTTTATTTTATCGTACCCACTAGTTTTTTTGTTTACACAAAACTTCGGCTGCCTACCTATCTATTGCTATACCCTTAGACAGAGTTTATGTGAGATACCTACCTATTAACACCATCAATGTACCTACCATGTGAAAGCAATAAATGTATTGAGTATTGAGTATTTGTACGTGTTTAAAAAACCGATAATCTCATATAAACTTTCAACACCCTTTAAAATGTTAAAAATCCTGAAACAATGAAACACGTCACTATTCATTTATGACTAGCTTCTGCCCACGGCTTCGCCCGCGTGGTACCCGGATAAAAAGTAGCCTATGTGTTATTCAGATGTATAAGCTATATTACTGTAAAGTTTAATTAAAATCGGTTCAGTAGTTTTTGCGTGAAAGAGTAACAAACATTCATCTTCACAAACTTTCGCATTTATATTATTAGTAGGAAGAGTAGCTACAATTCCAATTTTCATGTTTCTAACTTTAAAGAACAAAGATTTTCATACAAAGATCCTCCCCCAATTTCCATTTCCTCTTAAAGTGAAAATTTACAAAAAACCTTTCTTAGCACATGCTTATGTTGTTAAATAAACCTAAGTTTTCAATTTCAGCTTTTTTAGACTTAGTAGTTTTGGCTGTGCGTTGCTGTGCAGTCAGTCAGAACAAACGATTTTATAAGGTTAGATTTCAGGGAATTATGGATTAATTGACAAAGCCAATCAAGCTTTATTAATAACGGGGTAAGTGTATAAAGCTTAATTTTAGTGCCTTAAATTTAAGCCTAAATTTCATAATGAATTGGGCTCACATAAAATTAGCAAGCGCTCAAAGTAACATTAAAATTGAATCGCGCTTGGTTGTGGTATCGTTTATTTGAACGAGTTTAATATTTTTATATTTTATATGAAACCATCCATTAGACGTAGTTTTATTCGGTAAATTTAGCAACTATTAAAAATACGGCTGATAAAATGTAATTATTAACTTTAAGTCTAAAATGTATTTCAGCTTTGAATTTTTTTAAAAGAAAAGGTTGGTTAGAAAAAAAAACAAATCCGGATTTTCTTCATGGATTGGATGAGAAAGCCTCTTTTGTTTCGATTCAAAGTGAAGCGATCCATCACTTGTTTAAAACCACATCCACAAGCGTCAAATTACTGCATTGCAATTGATAGACAGATTATTTTAAAAAAAGGGGCATTTGTATATCCTACTAATATAATAAATACGAAAGTCTGTGTGTGTGTGTGTGTGTGTGAATGTTTATTACCACGTATCTCCGTAACTAGAGAAAGAAAAAAATATTAAGCACGACATAAAAAAAATATATACAACAAATTTAGGAAGTTGGATAATTTATGAGAATAATCATAATAATTTATATGTTAGAACAGCCTACTTATAAGTATAACTGAAACAGAAATGCCCCACGCACCTTACTGCCTAATCTATCTACCTAGACAGTCTAATGTCCCACCATCAGCCCAGCATAATGCTAGGTAAGTGGCTACCTACTCAGCGCTGGTATTCTGCTGACCCTGCGCAGTGACGTCACAAACGCCAGAAGCAAACACTACTCCCAAGAGATTAAATGTATATTATATGTATATTTTTCTAAACTGTATTTACTGTAAATTAATTATTAATGTAGAATGTAGATAGTTTAGGTTCTGGAATAACAAATAGGCTAATCCAATTTCTGATAATCAACCAAGGAATAACATTTTCATTTTCAAGGAAAATATTATTCCTTGGTTAGATTTGCTCAAACTCGGTACAAATAAACTTTAAAATAAATTATTAAATACTTATGTTTTTCTTTCTAAACTACTCGTACCTATTGGAGCAATTGAGTTCTAAAGTTTGTATGGTTTTTTTTCTTTCTTCTTTCTATATATCAGAATAACACATAGTCTACAATTTATAATGATATTGTGTGATTTGGCCATAAGTACCAATTAAGTCAGTATAATTATATCGGAAATATATGTATACCTTTATGTTTCCGGGCAAAACCGCTGAGTCGTTTGTCATGAAAGTTGATATTTAATGTACATACATACATACATACATATAGTCACGCCTGTTTCCCGGAGGGGTAGGCGGAGACCAAGGATTTCCACTAGCTACGATCCTGGCATACCTCTTTCGCTTCATTCATCCTCATCACATTCTTCATACAGGCTCGGCGGTTAAGTGTACTTCTGACCTGGCCTTTTTTCTAAAATGTCTCCAATTTGGTCAGAGTACGTTTGCCGAGGCCTTCCTCTACCAACTATCCCATTCACGCTCGCCTTGTATACTTGTTTTGTTAATCTACTTTCGTCCATCCTTTCTATATGCCCAAACCATCTCAACATACCTTTCTCAACTCTCGTTACTACACTCTCGTTATTCACTCCACACTGCTCTCTTAGCACGCTGTTCCTCACTCTATCACTCAAAGTTACACCACACATACTTCTCAAAGCTCTCATCTCCACTGCATTCACTCGATTTTGATGTTTCTTCTGCCATACCCAACTTTCACTTCCATACATTAATGTCGGCATTAACACTCCTTTATGCACAGCTAGTCGTGCCGTCTCAGACAATTGCCGGCTGCTCATGAAGAAGTGAAGTGCCCCATTCACTTGATTTCCAGCATTCACTCTCCTTTCAATATCTTTCTCATGCTTCCCATCCCTAGTAAACAGACATACAAATAATGTAAATTATTGATATTTTTCGTTTTTTTTTCTTGATGTATGTGTATTAGTAAATAAGTATTTTAATTATTGACTAATAATTAAAATACTTACTAAAATACTTGCTTCGTATTTTGAGTTTTATTACATTTGCCTTCTTTGATGTAGGTGGTCTCAAACTTTTGGCCGGCAGTTTAGTTTGAAGCCTGGAGACGGTCATACGGTACTTTTATCAACATACCACGCGGGCGAAGCCACGGGCAGAATCTTGTTTACACCAAAACAAACAAGCCTACAATAATTTTGAATGGTGTTATAATTAGAAGGTATGCCTGTTGGTAAGTAAAAAGGTCCAGGACCCCTGTTCCTTTCTTTTCCAAACAATGTTAGTCCATTCCAAGAAATTACTGATGAAAAACGATTAAATTCTGCTTAAGCCATTGTCTGATCAGACTTGGAGTTGACAGTTAAAGTGCTTTTAACAAAAAGATTTCAAAGTGAATTTTTATTCTTGGAATCATAAAGTGATGGAAGGATCAGAAAAGATTTAAGCCTAATAATTAATTCTTTTTTGTGGTATCATTTGTCATTTTTTGGTCACACTGCATTATGTCAGTTAGGTTGTGGCCGTGTCTTGTAACCGCTGAAATAAACAGTGTGGTGAAACCATCACTCTCGTTAAATCCATTATGGTTTTAATCGATCTGTCTTGCATTGTTGATTTATTTTAGTTTTTTAAACAGTGAAAGCCACCCCGGCCCTACCTCCACAGTGCGTCCTGAAAAGGGCCCACTCCGCCCGCCAAACGGGCTCGTAAAGGGCCACGCCGGCACCACGTCCGCGCCCTTAACAACGCGCCCCCACCCACCGGAGCATCATACACCGCCTCGGCCCTCCCATAGTACTCCTCCATGAGCCCACCATGCTGCCCCATCCACTGTGCCCCATGCGGCTCATAGGGTCATGCGGAGGGGCCCCTCCGGTCAGTCCATTAGTTGCTCGACAATAAGATTCCACGTATGAGAAGTTATTGTCGGGCTTTAACGAGCTGCACCATCACATAGGCTTCCGTTCACCCCGGATCCGTCTGATCCATAAGCGACAAGAGCCTACAGGCACACGAGAAGGTCGACCGACAAGCGTACTTGCAACATTACAGGTATCACTCGCGCATTGCCGCCCCTAAGGGATGAAAAGTCTTACGTGCCTGAAAGTTCACTGGACCCATTACCTTACCTTCATAAATAGGTTTTCAGAATACAGCAGCAGTAACTTGGAGGGTTACTGTATCTTGAAACCTTATCCTGTCAAAGTTTGTTGCTCAGAATCTTTATAACAGCTAAACCGATTGGGCTGGAAAGAAATGTTCGTGACCTAGAAAATGGCTACTTAAAATGGCGGGCATAGCCTTAGGTAGAAACTGTGATTATGAAATATGCAAAAATATAGATAATTGAATGTTAACTTTACCTGGTAACGCGTAAGCCGATTTTGATATTCGAAAAAGGTAAATTCTGACACATCCTCATACGTACTCAGTATCAAGCCTATCGCCGCTTATTGGAACACTAACTTTTTGCACTTGCCTCTGAATTTTTGGTTAGATCCATAATAGACATATAGTCTATTATGTACTTTAATCTAGGTAGGTACCGTGCCAGCAAAGCCGTGGTCAAAAGTACATTATATAGATAAGTAGAATGAACGAATGAAAATACTTTATTGTACACCTTAAGATATAAACAAAATAAATAGTAACACAATATGATAAAAGTACTATGGGCGGTCTTATCGCTTAAAAGCGATCTCTTCCAGACAACCTTTGGATGAACACTATGGCCATTACATAAGTGAAGTTACCTTCCCCAATTCACTCAATGTGTCACATTCGCTTAGTCCTACTGAGACAAGGAAAGTATGCAGTCATATCTGAAAGTTCCATTTTCTTATCCTAATGTACTTCCCTACATAAATAAGGCCCGGACGAAATGATTAATTGTTTGGTCCAAGTAATAAGAATATCTACCTAGGTAACGAAATAGGGTGTATTTTTTTTTACATAAAAGATAAAACTATCATACAAAATGGCACTGAAACCCGACATATGCTCAATATTTCCTTTAATGTCGAATCTTTGAAAGTTTTCAAATTAATAGCTTTTTTTTAATCATCGATTTTGTGCCAATGACTTCTAAAGTTTTCATTCGCGCACGTATAATGAGCGTAAATATTTTCCGAGTAAAAAAAACATTGGGCACGACCGCGTTGAACTCTAGACCTTTGGATTGGAAGTCAGAGTAACGCCACCAGGCCAAAACGGCTCCATATAATTTTAATTATGACAAAATTTCCCAATTATACTAAAAAATATGTTAATTACCGAAATAGTTTCAAATGTTATGACCTATATAATATTTAATTTAAATACCTTCTTATTCCTATTCGTCTCCAACTTCTATGGTAATAAAATCTAACATTAGTTAGTTTCTGAAGAATATAATCCCTTCGATAAGTTCAACGTACTAGATTATTTTCACATTTTGTTCATTGTCGATCTTCGTTAACGCTTAAATTATACATGAGCACTCCTAGTCTTTTGTAAATAAGCAAAGTTAATTAATTGGATGTTTACATGCCAAAATATATATTTTTTTATTATTCATACAACTATTTACAAGTAGGTGTATACAAAAAATACAGATGAAACAGCTAGTCATCTAAAGACCGTTGCAAACGATCTATAGATAGCTCAACTGATCCAGATCACTACCAGACGGAAGCGTTACCAAAATACTGACCGCATTGCCACACTGAATGGCAATGCTGATGCGTTGACCCAGATAAAAGCCAGTTCTCTGGTCACGCGTCGCTTCGACCAGTGGCCCAGAAATAATTTTGAAAACGCGAAGGGCCCCGTTTCCCCACGGACCCAGAGTCTCAACCCCAAAAGGCTCAAATAAGTAAGCTCTGTCGAGACTTCTATAAATAAATAAATAAAAAAACATTCATCAATAATTAGCCTATCTATTCTTGATTCACAGACAAAATATTACAAATACTTTTAAAACAGTAAGATAAATTGAACTATGAGATTTTCTATCTGTAATAGAACTGAGGCAGGGTACCCAAAAGGCTGGCGATAGTAACTGGTTGAAATGCAATGCCAATTTTCTGAACGAGGTAAGCGCCAAATTGATTGCTTGTGTTAGTAATCATCAGTATGAAGGCTTTGAAGGGATTTTCGGAATAAGCCTGTGATTTGAACCACATAATAATAACTAAATAACTGCCGGAGGATACCTAAAAGGAGCAATCTTTGCAATATTTGACTCCACGTTTTCGAGTTTATGCCTCAAATCTTGTCATGGCCGGAAATTAAGAGATTCATAACAGAGCCTTCCAATTTGAAGGGTATAAGTGCCGTTGGAATTATAAACACATGGAAATTTTCAACTTTCTGTTTCAAAGTTTTCTGATTCGTAAATTTTAGAAGCAGCGACAAAAAGCTAGTGAGACGTTAGTTTTATATGATTTCTAGAATTACATGGAACAGGCTTGGCACACTCCCATATCGAGTACTAGATCTTCCCGGTAGAGCTCCTAGTGAGGAGATTTACACTCCTCAACCCGCTCTACCACTCTGGAGCTCTGGAGCTCTACCGGGAAGTATTACTTTAGCTATTTCAGCCACCAAGCAGTAATACTTGCATTGCTGTGTTCCGGTTTGAAGAGTATGCCGGTGAAATTACAGGCAAATGAGACTTTTCACCCGTTATGTCTCAGGGTTGGTAACCCGCGAGTGTTATCTCTGGTATTGCAAGCGTTTATAGAGTACGGTAACCGGTTACCAACAGGTGGACCGTATGATTGTTTGCCATATTATTATTAGATTTATAAAAAAAAAGTGACGCAAAATACAAGCGTCGCCGGAACTTTGACGATTCTGTGTATTAAATAAATAATAATTCTGGACATTTCTCACACAGCATCACCAGCCCTAAACTAAACAGAGCTTGTGGTATGGAACTACATGACTGATATATACTTACATACTTTTTTTGAAATACATAACATATTTTACATACATAAAATTTGTAAGTGTATTGGTACACTTTTACTGCTTTTAAAGCTTTTTTGAAAATAAATATTCTTCATTATTACCTCTATATTTATATTATTATTAAAGAAAGCAGAGATATTAAGTGTCTTAAAAAAACTTTAAATAATTTTTTTTCGTGGAAATGGACAGTAATTTCAAGAAGTGGTATTCCATAAAAGTAGTTTAAAATTATCCAAAGAACTTAAATTAAAAAAAAAAACAGCGCAAAAACTAGATTTCGACCTCTATGCCCCTCGTTTCGTGATAGTGTGAACTGTATACCGCGACCTCACCTCCACCTACTAGTGAGCGATGCGCCTAAGATGCATACCTTTGGTAGTGGTTTAATGGCCTACGTGTTTTCAGGAATAGTAGACCTTGACTACAATGAAGGGATTCGTATTGATATCGATTAAATGATAAGTGCATACGATGCCTTATTATAATAATTGCATGCATCGAACAGAAGCATTATTTAAATTGGAATAATTACATTTCTCTTATTGCATCCGTTGGAAAATTTAAATTTCACCACTTTCCATAATCAGGGGATTCGATTTCATCTGGTATGAAAATTACTTTAAACCACTGTTTATAAAACGTGGCTCATAATTACATAGACAGTAGGTTTGAATCGGCGCCTACCGGTACAGACACGCACAATATCAAAAACGTGCGGCTTTTTCCTATTACGCGCATACCCATGAAACAATTTATTAGGCCTTGCCAAAACGTAGGGTTCCTAGACAAAGAAATCACATTAAAATGTAAGGTAATTTATAAAGTACTAGTTTCTGTCCACGCCTTCGCCTGCCTGTCTTATTCTGATGTATAAGCTATATTACTGTAAAGTTTCATCAAAACAGTTCAGTAGTTTTTGTGTGAAAGAGTAACAAATATCCATCCTCACAAACTTTCACATTTATAATAGTAGTAGGATTATTTACTTACGAGTATTTTGCGCAAAATCACTAATGAATGGAGGCAACTCACTTTTAAAGGTAAACCTACTTTTTTCATATAACATGGTTGATGTTTCGCTTATTGGATAATTCAATAGAAAATAATATTTAATAGCCGTGGACTTCCACAACGATCTTGGGTCTTTGTTGGACTGTGGTTGATCTTTGTTGGTGTGCCTGGCTCAATAAAATGTGAAATTAAATGATGTGAAAAACATTTATCTGGCACAACATAGCAAAACAAACAGATTACATACCCTATGATCTACATTATATGTATAGTCAGAGTTTGATGACAACCTGGTTTTTATGTAAATGCGACCTAAAAGCAGCAATTTTGTAGAAAATCAGAGCGATAGGCACGTCCACCTATCATGAGAAATAATTCGCTCGCTTGCACACGGAGGTTATTCTGATATTCTGATAAATTTTCATCACTCTAGACAATATTTGGTGTGACTATGAGCACCATTTTTTTTTTTAATGCAAAGTTATTATTTAAAAAAAAAAAATCCTTCTGACTATTTCCACTGAAACTCAAAACGTGTAACGTATAAGTGTCCAACTCTAGTGTCGGAGTTTTGAGGCTTTCGACTTATATAGCCGGTGCAGACATTTTAACGTACCCGGACCACGAAAGTGCTCTTCTCTACTATCAAGCTAATTTGGAGGAGTTAAACTCTAGATTTAAAGTACCAATTCGAAAAATATCGACCTTCGTATATAAAACTGTATATTAAAAAAATACATACCTAATAACTTCTCTGTAAAAATACATTCAATTATAAAAATGACTCTTAATTCTGAAAATATTACCTACAAATCACTAGTCCCATTTCTTTCTGGGATCATTAATTCAAATTAAAAATTCGTAGGCATGTCCTATCAGTTAGTATTCCCCTAGTTTGTTTACTCATAGATCTGCGCACTGAGTAGTATCTGAGTATGATCATCATGGGAAATACAGGCTATAAGCGTGTTTTTTTTGTATATGAAACATTGTGAAACATTCTGAAACATGTCCATTGAGACGTAAGAGATGTGGGATTGATTCTCACGACGGAAAAAAATGTTTGCACGTTCTGAAGATATTTTATCCGGGTTGTGGTACTCATAGTTTCTCATACCCACGACACAGGAAATCCTTGTCACTATGTTCACATCAAAAACTTTGCAATCATTTTGTTATGTTGAAATATATTATTTTTCCTTTTAACCTTTTTGTATATCTTATACATATAATACAATTGAATTGTTTGTATTGGAAATGCTTTATTTTTAGGAAGGAAAAATGTTATTTTTAATAATATTTCTTATTTTATTCCAAAAACCATCGTGAACCTGACCATTCATATTGTAAAAACGGGAATTTTCACGTACTGCACTATCGGTGAAGGCACCGACTAAGTTTCGACTCATTCCGAGAGTCTTCATCAGGGTGAGTGGTTGCGACTTTCTCCTTCCGCGTCGCGCCGTGCACTACGCGCTGCCGCACGTTGTGCGCGGTTATAAAGGCGCGCGAGTGGAGGGGGCGATTGTGTTCGTAGCGTTGTAGTAACTACTGGTGGTAGGGGTGCTACATCGTCTACGCTACTGCTCACGTCGATGCAATAACCTATTCCTGGAGGAGCCAGACAGGCTACGCTCACTGTGGCAATGTCAGATTCGACTCCCCCGTTATCATGCAGTCCATACAGACATGACTTCCAGGCGGGGGGTAAAGCCCATCCACGGTCTCTGTTAAAGTTTGGTAGACGACCTATCTCGATAGCTTCGCGGATCTTGCGAGGAACGAAAAACTTTTCTCTTGCCAAGACCCGGGCTTTATCAAAACGGATATAGTGCGTCGTACCAGTGACCAGCGAATGCTCTGCTATGGCGGAACTATTGATATCTAAGTTCTTCACAGCGCGTATGTGTTCGGTGAGCCTTGTAGAAATGTTGCGTTTTGTCTCGCCGATGTAGCATTTACCGCAGTCACAAGGAATCTTGTAGACACCGGGGACACCTAATGGGTCTCTATCCTTGGGAGAACGTAGCAATTGTCTCAATTGTGTCAGGGGTCGGAATATCGTTTTTATGCTGTACTTTCGACGTAAGACGTGCCCGATTTTATCTGTTATTCCCTTAACAAATGGTAAGTATGCTACAGCTCTCTCTACCGATGCCTTGCGTGACCTCATAGATGTGTTTGCGATCCGAAAACTTTGTCTCCAACCATAGCCGTTTCTCTCTAACACCTCTTTCACATGTGACAGTTCAGCATCCACGTATTGTGGGTCACACAACCTAAGAGCTCTATTTATTAGAGTGCGTGGTACAGAGGCGAGGTGTGCTGGATGGTGGTGAGAGTCAGCTCTAAGGTATCTGTCTGTATGTGTTGGTTTGCGGTATATCGAATGTGAGAAGCGTCCTGAAGTTTCTCGCTTGACCAACACATCTAGAAAAGGCAGAGTTTTGTTTTGTTCACGCTCCACAGTGAAACTGATTTTAGGGTGTCTGGTGTTCAAATGTGTAAGTAACGGTGTGATGTTATCTTTATGTATTATGGCAAACACGTCGTCTACATACCGCCACCAGTGTCTTGGCTTAAAAGGTACATTTTCCAGCGTTGTGGACTCAAACCACTCCATAAAAATGTTTGCGACTACCGGAGCTATAGGAGACCCCATCGCTACACCCTCCATTTGCAGAAAATAATCACCCCGCCACATAAAATAGCCACTAGACAAAAGAAACTCAATCACCTCCATGTACTCGATAGGTATTGAAGTAGGTAGCAATAATTCCTGAATTATAGTTATGGTGTCCGCTATCGGTACATTGGTGAACAGAGAAGTTACGTCGAAACCCACCATACATTCATCTTCCTGTATTACTATTCCATCCAACAGTTGTGTGAAGTGGGTGGAGTCTTTCACGTAGCTATCCGTTTTTCCTGTGAATGGAAGCAGTACATTCGCCATAAAGCGCGCTGTTTTGTACGTTGGTGAGTCTATCTGGCTTACTATGGGGCGAAGAGGCCAATTGGGTTTATGAATTTTAGGAAGGCCATAGATCTTTGGAGAAGTGGGATTCATGGGTCGTAATCGCTCATACAAGTCGTCAGAAGTTGCTTGAAGTAACTCCTTCAACTTTTTAGTTACTCTAGCTGTGGGATTGTAGGTGGCTCGTTTATAAGTTGTGGCGTCGTCCAGTAATTCCAGCATTTTCTGCTCATAAGCCGTTGTATCCACAATAACAGTTGCATTCCCTTTATCTGCTGGGAGCACCAGTACGTCCTGATTCTCCCGCAAACTCTTCAGGGCTTTCCATTCGGGCTTTGTGATATTGGGTTTAGGTAACTTGGCTTTCCGCACCATAGACGCAACATCTTGTCGTAAGCACTCAGCGTCGTGCGCAGGAATTTTGTTTCGCGAGATGGTTTCCTCGACGCTAGAAATGATCGCTTCAACTGGTACCTTATGCGGGGTGGGTGCAAAATTAAGACCTTTTGATAATACCATTTTTACATCATCTGACACCACTAGAGTTGATAAATTAATCACCGTTTTGTCATCATTAATGGGACAATTTGCCACGACTGGTTGCTTGTTTTTGTTTGTCAGACGCTCAAATTTGGAGTTATGGGTATTTGTTATCCTGATTCTCACTAACTCTGCCCTGTTGGCTGACATTGCATCCAGTGTATCCCATAGATCCGGTCTTAATACTCCAGACACTTGTTGGTGTAGGTCATACAATTCCTCTGATACAAACGCAATTTTCCGGTAATATTCTCGAATTACCCGCGAACACAATTTGTTATTAAAATCGTCAAAGACTTTTTGGTAGTCCCGAATGCACTTAACCGGCTTAACACGCATGTACTTTGGCACTACACCTGCTTCACTGCACTTAACCGTATAACTTAAGCCGCACTCGAGTTTGTTACGTTTTGTTCTAAGACTCGCGAACCGTTTAACTTTTTTAAGCCATACCTCCCCGTAGAGGTTAGCAATTTTATTCCAAAAACCATCGTGAACCTGACCATTCATATTGTAAAAACGGGAATTTTCACGTACTGCACTATCGGTGAAGGCACCGACTAAGTTTCGACTCATTCCGAGAGTCTTCATCAGGGTGAGTGGTTGCGACTTTCTCCTTCCGCGTCGCGCCGTGCACTACGCGCTGCCGCACGTTGTGCGCGGTTATAAAGGCGCGCGAGTGGAGGGGGCGATTGTGTTCGTAGCGTTGTAGTAACTACTGGTGGTAGGGGTGCTACATCGTCTACGCTACTGCTCACGTCGATGCAATAACCTATTCCTGGAGGAGCCAGACAGGCTACGCTCACTGTGGCAATGTCAGATTCGACTCCCCCGTTATCATGCAGTCCATACAGACATGACTTCCAGGCGGGGGGTAAAGCCCATCCACGGTCTCTGTTAAAGTTTGGTAGACGACCTATCTCGATAGCTTCGCGGATCTTGCGAGGAACGAAAAACTTTTCTCTTGCCAAGACCCGGGCTTTATCAAAACGGATATAGTGCGTCGTACCAGTGACCAGCGAATGCTCTGCTATGGCGGAACTATTGATATCTAAGTTCTTCACAGCGCGTATGTGTTCGGTGAGCCTTGTAGAAATGTTGCGTTTTGTCTCGCCGATGTAGCATTTACCGCAGTCACAAGGAATCTTGTAGACACCGGGGACACCTAATGGGTCTCTATCCTTGGGAGAACGTAGCAATTGTCTCAATTGTGTCAGGGGTCGGAATATCGTTTTTATGCTGTACTTTCGACGTAAGACGTGCCCGATTTTATCTGTTATTCCCTTAACAAATGGTAAGTATGCTACAGCTCTCTCTACCGATGCCTTGCGTGACCTCATAGATGTGTTTGCGATCCGAAAACTTTGTCTCCAACCATAGCCGTTTCTCTCTAACACCTCTTTCACATGTGACAGTTCAGCATCCACGTATTGTGGGTCACACAACCTAAGAGCTCTATTTATTAGAGTGCGTGGTACAGAGGCGAGGTGTGCTGGATGGTGGTGAGAGTCAGCTCTAAGGTATCTGTCTGTATGTGTTGGTTTGCGGTATATCGAATGTGAGAAGCGTCCTGAAGTTTCTCGCTTGACCAACACATCTAGAAAAGGCAGAGTTTTGTTTTGTTCACGCTCCACAGTGAAACTGATTTTAGGGTGTCTGGTGTTCAAATGTGTAAGTAACGGTGTGATGTTATCTTTATGTATTATGGCAAACACGTCGTCTACATACCGCCACCAGTGTCTTGGCTTAAAAGGTACATTTTCCAGCGTTGTGGACTCAAACCACTCCATAAAAATGTTTGCGACTACCGGAGCTATAGGAGACCCCATCGCTACACCCTCCATTTGCAGAAAATAATCACCCCGCCACATAAAATAGCCACTAGACAAAAGAAACTCAATCACCTCCATGTACTCGATAGGTATTGAAGTAGGTAGCAATAATTCCTGAATTATAGTTATGGTGTCCGCTATCGGTACATTGGTGAACAGAGAAGTTACGTCGAAACCCACCATACATTCATCTTCCTGTATTACTATTCCATCCAACAGTTGTGTGAAGTGGGTGGAGTCTTTCACGTAGCTATCCGTTTTTCCTGTGAATGGAAGCAGTACATTCGCCATAAAGCGCGCTGTTTTGTACGTTGGTGAGTCTATCTGGCTTACTATGGGGCGAAGAGGCCAATTGGGTTTATGAATTTTAGGAAGGCCATAGATCTTTGGAGAAGTGGGATTCATGGGTCGTAATCGCTCATACAAGTCGTCAGAAGTTGCTTGAAGTAACTCCTTCAACTTTTTAGTTACTCTAGCTGTGGGATTGTAGGTGGCTCGTTTATAAGTTGTGGCGTCGTCCAGTAATTCCAGCATTTTCTGCTCATAAGCCGTTGTATCCACAATAACAGTTGCATTCCCTTTATCTGCTGGGAGCACCAGTACGTCCTGATTCTCCCGCAAACTCTTCAGGGCTTTCCATTCGGGCTTTGTGATATTGGGTTTAGGTAACTTGGCTTTCCGCACCATAGACGCAACATCTTGTCGTAAGCACTCAGCGTCGTGCGCAGGAATTTTGTTTCGCGAGATGGTTTCCTCGACGCTAGAAATGATCGCTTCAACTGGTACCTTATGCGGGGTGGGTGCAAAATTAAGACCTTTTGATAATACCATTTTTACATCATCTGACACCACTAGAGTTGATAAATTAATCACCGTTTTGTCATCATTAATGGGACAATTTGCCACGACTGGTTGCTTGTTTTTGTTTGTCAGACGCTCAAATTTGGAGTTATGGGTATTTGTTATCCTGATTCTCACTAACTCTGCCCTGTTGGCTGACATTGCATCCAGTGTATCCCATAGATCCGGTCTTAATACTCCAGACACTTGTTGGTGTAGGTCATACAATTCCTCTGATACAAACGCAATTTTCCGGTAATATTCTCGAATTACCCGCGAACACAATTTGTTATTAAAATCGTCAAAGACTTTTTGGTAGTCCCGAATGCACTTAACCGGCTTAACACGCATAATACAGGAAGATGAATGTATGGTGGGTTTCGACGTAACTTCTCTGTTCACCAATGTACCGATAGCGGACACCATAACTATAATTCAGGAATTATTGCTACCTACTTCAATACCTATCGAGTACATGGAGGTGATTGAGTTTCTTTTGTCTAGTGGCTATTTTATGTGGCGGGGTGATTATTTTCTGCAAATGGAGGGTGTAGCGATGGGGTCTCCTATAGCTCCGGTAGTCGCAAACATTTTTATGGAGTGGTTTGAGTCCACAACGCTGGAAAATGTACCTTTTAAGCCAAGACACTGGTGGCGGTATGTAGACGACGTGTTTGCCATAATACATAAAGATAACATCACACCGTTACTTACACATTTGAACACCAGACACCCTAAAATCAGTTTCACTGTGGAGCGTGAACAAAACAAAACTCTGCCTTTTCTAGATGTGTTGGTCAAGCGAGAAACTTCAGGACGCTTCTCACATTCGATATACCGCAAACCAACACATACAGACAGATACCTTAGAGCTGACTCTCACCACCATCCAGCACACCTCGCCTCTGTACCACGCACTCTAATAAATAGAGCTCTTAGGTTGTGTGACCCACAATACGTGGATGCTGAACTGTCACATGTGAAAGAGGTGTTAGAGAGAAACGGCTATGGTTGGAGACAAAGTTTTCGGATCGCAAACACATCTATGAGGTCACGCAAGGCATCGGTAGAGAGAGCTGTAGCATACTTACCATTTGTTAAGGGAATAACAGATAAAATCGGGCACGTCTTACGTCGAAAGTACAGCATAAAAACGATATTCCGACCCCTGACACAATTGAGACAATTGCTACGTTCTCCCAAGGATAGAGACCCATTAGGTGTCCCCGGTGTCTACAAGATTCCTTGTGACTGCGGTAAATGCTACATCGGCGAGACAAAACGCAACATTTCTACAAGGCTCACCGAACACATACGCGCTGTGAAGAACTTAGATATCAATAGTTCCGCCATAGCAGAGCATTCGCTGGTCACTGGTACGACGCACTATATCCGTTTTGATAAAGCCCGGGTCTTGGCAAGAGAAAAGTTTTTCGTTCCTCGCAAGATCCGCGAAGCTATCGAGATAGGTCGTCTACCAAACTTTAACAGAGACCGTGGATGGGCTTTACCCCCCGCCTGGAAGTCATGTCTGTATGGACTGCATGATAACGGGGGAGTCGAATCTGACATTGCCACAGTGAGCGTAGCCTGTCTGGCTCCTCCAGGAATAGGTTATTGCATCGACGTGAGCAGTAGCGTAGACGATGTAGCACCCCTACCACCAGTAGTTACTACAACGCTACGAACACAATCGCCCCCTCCACTCGCGCGCCTTTATAACCGCGCACAACGTGCGGCAGCGCGTAGTGCACGGCGCGACGCGGAAGGAGAAAGTCGCAACCACTCACCCTGATGAAGACTCTCGGAATGAGTCGAAACTTAGTCGGTGCCTTCACCGATAGTGCAGTACGTGAAAATTCCCGTTTTTACAATATGAATATTTCTTATATCAATAAATATGTTAAATTTTTAAACTGATCGCAAACTTTTTTAACACGCGTTAGCTTCACTTGTAACAAACTAAATGAAATGAAATGAAATGTTTATCTTAGTTAAACCTAACATTAATTTCATTTCATTATAATTTTAATTTACATTCTTAGATCAAATTAATAACATTTCATATTATTTTTAATAACATTTAGATTTTACCTAATTAGTTCTTTTACACTCACACTCACGATAGGGCTGGTCCACCAGTTAAAAGTCGCTCAGCGAGCTATGGAAAGAGCTATGCTCGAGTCTCTCTGAAGGATAAGATTCGTAACGAATACATCCGTCAGAGAACCAAAGTTATCGATATAGCTCAACGAATTAGCAAGCTGAAGTGGCAGTGGGCCGGTCATATCTCGCGAAGAACCGACAACCGCTGGGGTAAACGTGTTCTTGAGGAGACCGCGACTCGACAAACGTAGTGTAGGACGCCCTCCGGCCAGGTGGGATGACGATCTGCGAAAGACTGCAGGCAGATGCTGGATGCGGCAAGATGAAGACAGGGCGCTATGGCGCTCATTAGGGGAGGCCTATGTCCAGCAGTGGACTAATATAGGCTGATGATGATGATGATATTTCACTAAACATATTGGCATGCAAATGTTTATCTTAGTTAAACCCAACATCAATTTAATTTCATTATAATTTTAATTTACATTGTTAGATCAAATTAATAACATTTCATATTATTTTTAATAACATTTAGATTTTACCTAATTAGTTCTTTTACATCATAAAAACATTCTTCATATAACCAACGTTTAAGTTTATTGGTGAATTGATTGAGTAGTAGGTTTTTAATTTCATCGGGTATACATCGGGTATTGTATATCTTTCCGCACATTACATAGCTACTATTCTGATACATTGATGTACTTTTGGTAACACAATTCTGTTTCGGTTTCTAAAATACATTTCATTAGCCTTCACAAAAAAGTTATTATGTTTTTTTACAAATAGAGCAGACTCCATATACATGCTGGGCAGAGTGACCAGCTAAAGCTTCTTAAACAAGATCTATAAACTATAATATATACAAAAATGTAATCAAATTTTGGAAGTAAATTTTAATCTACTTTTAATTCTATTGTCGTATCGAAATGAAACTTTTTATGTAGGTATATGAAGTTCGAATGCTATAATTTATTATCATAGAGCTGATCTGATGATGGAGCCAGAAGGTGGATAGTGGAACTCTTCAGAGGTTACTAGTCAAACCCTCGAGTTAAGGCTCATATGATTTGTTTTGACGAGTCCCATATATTGGGCTTAGTAACGACGGTCTGATGATGGAGCCAGGAGGTGGATGATGGAATTATTTTTCATAATTTTATTGCGTTATTAAAGCTTGTTTTTTTTATTTTTTTTGTGTGTTTAATGTTTATTCCAAGAAATACTACGCGTTCTAAAAACCACTACACATTCTCCCTGAAACAGTCATATTCTTAGAAATACATGTAAACCTAACTAGGTATATGAAATACACGGTAGGAAACTTGAGCAAGAACTGGGTAAGTAATCGAAATAAACATTATTTATTGACTCGTTTCAGTTAAAAGTAAGGCTGGTTTTCCACTTTGATATTTCTGGCTGGCTTTTTTTTGTAGTACTAAAGTAGGAATAACAAGTGGCCCACCCGGTAAGTGGTTACCGTAACTTATGGATGCAACACTATTATCACTTGCGCGTTACCGACTTTGTGACATAACGGATGAAAGTCTCATGTGCCTGTAATTTCACCGGCATTCTCCAAACCAAAACGCAACAATCCTTCTTGGCGGGAGAGAACAGACAATGGTGGAAGTACTTCCCCCGACGAGTTCTTTCACAATGAACTGTACTATTTTCTATGTTTGAAGTTGTATAGAAAATAGATAGAAAATTCTTTATTGCACAAAATAGTAGTACATAGGCGAACTTAATGCTAAAAAGCATTATTTTCTAGATAACCTTTCTTTTGTGGAAAAAGATGTGTTGGTAGTGCACAGAATGGTTAAAACAAAAATAATAATAATATGTTACATGTCTATTTTGAATAAATATTCTTAACTAAAATGAATATTGTTGATATTATATAATTCCTTATGGCACTTTTTGGCCTATGGACTTCTACAGGCTGTTGATATTAATGATGTTGATGAAATATATCTGCAGCCTAGCTCACACTGGACGAAATCACGAACTTTGTTTATAAAATCTACATACGTTTATTGCTCCCTTCAAACGGATTTTGTATTTTATTATAACTAGGTAAACGGAGTGTGTAATTATATTATAAACAGATGAAGAGAGTTATTTATATACACAGGGTGTCGAGTAACTTTTGATAACATTATAATATAGTGTATAGTGTTTCTCCTTTGTGTCACGTATCTATTGTATAGGATAAAAATCTATAATATAATCTTTGCCAAATCTTTAACTCCACACCCTGTTAACACCCTGTTTATTTCAAAGGAGTTGCTGGATATGGATTGGCGATTTCTGGGTAAATCTTTCATAGATTTAAATTATAACGATATTATCCTGGATTTAACAAAATATTCGCTTCAATTCATTCGTCGTGTCACTTGTTATTTTTTGATCACCTGTGTTAGGTCAGACCAAACTCCAGTTATACTAGGCAATGTATAAAAGACACTAAATTTACTAGGGTTATAAAATTTCTGAAATTTCTAAAACCATAAAAATAGGTTGATAAATAGAAAACGCTTTTTTGCACAAGATAAAATAAGTAAATTGGAGAAATTTATGCATTTAACAGTATTCATATAAAAATAGAAATTTAACAGTAGAAATCAGGAAATTTACGGTGGTGATGAATTTTGCCCCTTTTTTTCTTCAGATGTTTTGTACATCGCTGAGCCTGTCATAACTGAGTCATTCGCCATTTCAATTTTGTTAGTCTGATTAGGATTATGATAATTTTGTGGACCATGAGCCGAGTAAAGGCCCGGTGAACAATATGAAAGACGATCAAATAAATATGGCGTTAAGGTGAATTTTATCCACATAGTCACGAATTTATCACAAAATTGTCTTCGAATTATTGGTTCTAGCACATGTCGGTTTCTTGACGATCATTGAAAATTTGTTTTCAATCATACAAAATAAATCATTCTACACTTTTTATGTTTCTGTATTCAGATTTTAATTGGAAAACGATATCTATTTATGAAATCCGATGAAAAATCTAGTTGATTAACAAACGATTTCTAACAATACGGAAACCTGACTATTGTTATTGAACTTTGCGAATTTTATTGTCATGTGTATGGAGTTGTAAGTAAAATGTAAAAACTCTGATGACCTCTGTGGCGCAGGGGGCAAAAGCCCGGCTGAGACGCAGAAGGTTGCGGGTTCGAATCCCGCCGCGGGACAAATTTTGTATGATCTGCAAATATTTGTCTCGGGTCTAGGTGTTTTCTATTTATTATATGTATGTATTTACAAAAATAATATACCTATAAGTAGTATATCAGTCATGTAGTTTCCATAATACAAGCTCTGTTAAGTTTGGGGCTAGATGATGCTTTGTGAAAAATTTCTAGAATATATTTTTTATATTTTTTACATTGTACATTGTATAAAGACGTGAAAGTGCATTGAGGAATAGGCAGTTTATGTGAATCGAGGTACAGGGTGTAATATGACTACTTTCAAAAAGTGTAGGCACCGAAGATATAAATTTGATCAGTTAAATGTCTAAACGTCTAAATTTTAAACGAGGATAATTTATTTAGCGAAACTTTCCTATTTTCATATATAAACATTTTTGAACATTACTGAGCTTGGCATAATGAGTGCCACTGTCTTATTAGCATAGCCATTTAGCTAGTATAATGATAGGGCTGATCAGATTACGTAATAATAACGTTGGCTCACATTTTTTATTTCAAATTTAAGCCAACGTTATTATTCATATGTCTCAATTAATCAGAAACGAATCAAAATGACTATAACCTTGGCGGCGCGGTGGGTGAGAAGTCAGCTGGGACTAAAAAGATGCGGGTTCGATTCCTGCTGTGCTATCATGTTCAGCAGATATTTCTTCCATGGTACTTGTTCCTGATACACACTATACAGGAAATCCTAGTCTTCTTCATCGTGTCAAGAGTTTCAAAATATTTGACCACTATTTGGCCGAATTTACACCATCTTCTGTAGTCCATAGGCCTCGCCTGTCTTTTATAGTGCAGCGGGGCGATCACACAAATTTCCATGGCTATTGGCATTAACATGATTCGATTGCTTGTCAAAATCACAAGTTTCGTTCGTTCAGGACGGTTCGTGGTCTTCATTTTAGTCTGGGTAAGGGAATCAAGCGATGGGGAATTTGTTTAATTATCGCAACTTGATGGATGGGTCATTCAAATGGGGAATTAATGTCAAAATCGATTGCCATCTCGATAGCCATGGGTTAGCGTGATCGACCCACTGGTATTCATTATTAGCAGGTAATTTGCAGGTATTGCATTAATTCTTGACACGGGAACTTTCACCTCAAACCCAGCACTCTTTTCGTTCTTTTTGATTGTATTAATTTTTTGTCTTCTTACATAATATGTTCTGGTAATATGTTCATAATATAATATGTTATGTCGGGTGTTCTGGGTATTTTCTATGTATAATAAAAAAAATATCTATCTATGTAATGTATTGTATTAAGTATATCAGTCATCTAGTACCCATAACACAAGCTCTGCTTAGCTTGGGGCTAGATGATGCTGTGTGGATTGTCCAGCATTATTTATTTATTATTTATTATTATTATTATTATAATACTTAATTATTTTGTTCTTCTTACTTCCCAATATGGACTTGATTAGTCGGTTTTTTTTTTGTTGTAAAATAATGTATTTTTCAGTGCTACTGACCATTCTAGCAGTACTAAGCACAGTAAAATGCAAGAGTCGATACCGAAAGCCGGTGATAAGATACCCAAAAGACTCGCAGTTCTGGGCGACTGACTTCTACGTGAAGGGATGCAAAAACTTCATTGATAAATGTCCCAAGTCTTACAAGTAAGTCTAAGGAATGCCACAAAAATATGTATTTTTAATTAATAAATAAATAATGCTGGACATTTTCACACAGCATCATGTAGCCCCAAATAAAGCAGAGCTTGTGTTATGGGAACTCCATGATTGATATACTACTTAGATACTTTTTTTTTTGTAAATACATACATATTTGACGACCTCTGTGGCGCAGTGGGCGAAGGTCCGCCTGAGACGCAGAAGGTTGCGGGTTCGATTCCTGTCACGGGACAAATGTTTGTAAGATGTTTGTCTCGGGTCTGGGTGTTTTTCTATGTATGTATGTATTTAGAAAAAAAAAGTATATAAGTAGTATATCAGTCATGTAGTTCCCATAATACTAGCTCTGCTTAGTTTGGTGCTAGATGATGCTGTGTGAAAAATGTCCAGCAATAATAATATTTATAATATTATACATAGAAAACACCCAGACCCGAGACAAATATTTGTAGATCATACAAACATTAGTCCCGCGACGGGAATCGAACCCGCTTCTGCGTCTCAGGCGGGTCCACAATTAACTAAATTATCGGTAAACATACATAAAAATACAAACAAACGAACATGAAACCTTTTTTAGAATATTATTACGATGTTTCGTTGACCGGAAATACCTCTAAACGGTCAACGAAACATTAGCAGAATAATATTAAAGTACGTGATAATATTCAAAAATAAAAGATATCAAACCACGTTAATTTTAATTATTATATAACAAAAAACCTCCTCCATTTTTGTAGTCGGTTAAGAACCTATTCTACCATCTTACTACTAAACTTATTAAAAAATACAATAAAACCTCGAGATTTTTTTCACGGTATTTGCAGCCCACTAATGACTTATGACTCTTAAAGAGATACACAAATCTATTAAAAAAAAGGAATTTCTATAGACTAAGCTGTTTTATCTTACTACTAAAAATAATAAAAAATATATTAAAACCTGGATTTTTTTTTCACGGTATTTGCAGCGCCAACTAATGACTTATGGCCCTTTTAGAGATACACAAATCTATTTAAAAAAAACGCATTTCTATAGCTCTTTCGTAAAAAGGAGTTGATGATCGTCAAAAGGCTGAACAGATTATAAAATCATAGCTAATAAAACACTCGATGAAGTCATATTTCAAACAAAAAAACTAAACCAAAATCGGACACAGATGGAATCAGACACATGTTAAACTTATAAAAACTCCTTTGTTTGCGTTGGAGATTAAAATAATTTAATATAAAACTAAGAAAAAGCCACATTAAATACAAATAATAAGTAAAAGAAGAAATTCAGCGAGTCACACTGAAATCCGCGAATTGCCGCTATATTTCACATCCGCGTAATATTGCTAGCTTGCTAGGGAAATTAATAAAAATATAAATAATGCTGGACATTTTTCACACGGCATCATTGCACCCCAAACTAAGCAGAGCTTGTATTATGGGATCTACATGACTGATATACTACTTATATACTTTTTTTTGTAAATACATACATACTATACCTACATAGAAAACACCCAGACCCGAAACGAACATTTGCTAATCATACAAACATTTGTCCTGCAGTGGGAATCGAACCCGCAACCTTCTCAGACAGGCCTTAAATTGCAATTATCATTGCTATTCAACAAGGTAATGTCGCCAGCCTTTTGGGTTAATAAAAATATTAATTTGTTTAAGAAAAAAAGCGGTAATCACAATGTTAATACTAGAAATAAAGATAAACTCCTTGGTGCCACTTGTAGACTCCATAAAGTTAGTAAATCGTTTAAAGGGCACGGTGTACGCTTTTATAACAAACTCCCAAGAGATATACAAAAATTATCAATTAACAAATTTAAAAACGTAATTAAACGAAAACTTTATAAAAAGGCATACTATAAAATATCTGATTATTTAGATGACAAAAACTCTTGGGATTGAAATCTCCAACTCGAACCTATTTTTTTGTAAAAGGATCATTAAAAAGAATAACCAGCCTTGTTTTCTTGCCTTTCTTTCCTGGCTTGGTCGCGGAGGAACAGGCAGTACAAAAACCGACGTTTCAAAGTGGTCCTTGTGATTTTATTGAATAAATGAATTTTGACTTTTGACTTTGACTTTGGCTTTGGTCAGTGACCTGTTTGTAGTCCTATCACTACAGATAGAGAACAGTCTTCATTTCCCATATTAATATTAAGTAAAGTAGTACCTTCTTTTATTTTATTACTAGCCTCTGCCCCTGGCTTTTCCCTCCCGGTTTTAAAAATTATTTTAGGGTGACTGGTTTAAGCGACGCGTGACAGAGAGCTGGCTCTTATCTGGGTCAACGCATTAGCATCGCCATTCAGTGAGGCAATGCGGCCAGTATTTTGGGAACTCTTCCATCTGGTAGTGATCTGGATCAGTTGAACTATCTATAGATCGTATGCAACGATCCTTAGGTAGCTAGCTGTTTCATCTGTATTTTTTGTATATACCTACCTGTACATAGTTGGATGAATAAATGTATATTTTCTTTTATTAATCTATTAATCAAACTTTTCTGATGCAGATATCAACGTATCTGCGCTAGGAGTTACGATGGAGATTACAGGGATTTTCCAAATTATTGCTTCATGCAGTATGAGAATTGCAACACTTGGAGAAGTAAGTATATCTCTTGTGAGACCAGCAATACCTATTATGTGGTGCCCCCGCCAAGTCGAAAAAAACCCAAAGAAACGCCGTTTATTATTTACTAGCTTCTGCCCACGGCTTCGCCCGCTTGGTACCCGTATAAAAAGTAGCCTTTGTGTTATTCCGATGTATAAGCTATATTACTGTAAAGTTTCATCAAAATCCGTTCAATTGTTTTTGCGTGAAAGAGTAACAAACATCCATCCTCACAAACTTCCGTGTTTATAATATTAGTAGGATAGGATAGGACTAGATACTGTCCATGGTCTCAACTGCGTGGTACTCGGAAAAAAATATCCGATGACAAATAGCTCTTACCGTTTAAGCAGTTCGTAAGAGACGCATTCGCTCGACCGTTTTTCCATAGCTCTTACCGTTTAAGCAGTTCGTAAGACCTCAATCGTTTTTTCAATGACATAGGTTGCAAAATTGGGTACCTACCACAAAAAGCCTTTTTATTTGAACGGGATAATTTTACAGCCTATTGTATGTCTACCCTAAAAGTCCATTATGAATATAGGTGAAAGAAATTTTCACCAATCGGATGATTAGTTTGGGGATTTCCTTCTACATCCAAAGTAATAAACTTTACCTAATTTCATTATTATTTGTATCCTACTAGTTTCCTAGTTTGTGAGTGTGAGTGTAGTTTGTTTTTATGTTTGTTACTCTTTCACGCAAAAACTACTGAACGGATTTTGACGAAACTTTACAGTAATATAGCTTATACAACGAAATAACACATAGGCTACTTTTTAATAATTAAATTACTTTACTTTTCGGAGTACTACGCAGGCGAAGCCGTTGACAGAAGCTTGTAGATTATAAGCCTGAAGTTTCCCACTGCAGGGTCTAGACAAATATCACTTTCTGTTGACGTTTACGCCTGCGGAAAGATTAAATTTTATGGAAATTATATTAGCTGTGGAAATGTCACGTGACTGCTGTCAATTTTTACCTTGACAAATTTGCGTTAGCGTTGAAGGAAAACTAAGCGTGAGGTATTCGTCTAGACCCTAGGACCTTTTCTCCTTCCAATGATCGATAACTTGAGCTATTTCTGTCTTATCCTTGTTGTAGTACTCTAACCCTTCCCGCTATCGCCGTCTGAGCGTTCCATACAAACCTGGAGAATTAATAAAATAAAAACACGCTCACAACTGTAATTTCCATGATGAATATCCGCAGAGCTATGCAGGATTATATGTAAATCACTCATAAGCTCTCATACCATAACTTCTAACATTAAATCTATCAACTTATCCGACTTTGATGGTGTAGCGGGACGCAAGAGGTGTGCGATTTCGATTCCCGCTTTGGGACAAATGGTTGCATGTTCCGCAGATGTTTCTTCCGGGTCTGGTTGATGTGGAACTACAATACTCATAGTTCCTGATACCCGCGACACAGGGAATTCTAGTGTGGAGTTAGTACTATGTTGTAGGTGTCTATTGGGCATTTAAATATTTTTATTATATATATTTAATGATGTTTTAATTTTTTTATGGAAATAATTCTATAATATAGTTGTTTATAAAACTGTACATTTTGAAGATATAATAATTTTGAATGACAATATATCTAAAAAGTATGTTTAAAGATTTGTGATTTTACGATATGTTATTTTCCTTAGTTTGATTATTTTTACCAGTGATGACAGGAGCCTGCTTAAACATTTTGGCTATAAGATTGTTTTTGTCCATTATTTTCGAATTGGCTAATCAGATTGTAATGCAGTTTTTTGCAATTGATATAGACGTCTTCACGGTTTGTTCAAAAATAGGTTTTATTGTCAGAAGCCTGTTTAAAGCGCTGCAATCGCTGCGCTGATAGAAAAACACGTTTTCAACTTTATAAAAATTTACTTATTTTCTCTTGGAAGCAGTATTTTCTTTTTGCTTGTAAGCGCCTTACGTTTTTGCAATAGTATACGAAAGTCTACGTTCGCTGAATCCAGCCACCTCTAATATTTCTAATGTTCCCCTAAATTCTTATTACTCAGTCTAGACATTGCCGACCTCTGTGGCGCAGTGGGCGAAGGTCTGCCTGAGACGCAGAAGGATGCGGGTCCGACTCCTGTCACGGGACAAATGTTCGTAAGATCTACAAATATTTGTCTCGGGTCTGGGTGTTTTTCTATGTATAACATGTATGTATTTACAAAAAAGGTATATAGAGGTAAGTAGTATATTAGTCGTGTAGTTCCCATAATACAAGCTCTGCTTAGTTTGGGGCTAGATGATGCTCTGTGAAAAATGTCCGGCAAAAATGTCCAGCATTTTTCCCGTTATATTTTATGAATTATTGTTCCGTTACGTAGAAAGAAAATATCGTGAGGAAACCGGCATGCCCTAAAATCAAAAATTTTGAGGCATGCGTCATCGGTTAAGTTCCAATATTGAATGGCGATGGGTGTTTGCAACCTGTCATGTGGAATGCTAACTGCTATGCAAAACGCGGACATGTGCCTTTCATAATACTAGCTTCTGCCCACGGCTTCGCCCGCGTAGTACCTACCCGGATGAAAAGTAGCCTATGTGTTATTCTGATGTATAAGCTATATTACTGTAAAGTTTCATCAGTACTTTTTGCGTGAAAGAGGTACAAACATCCATCCTCACAAACTTTCACGTTTATAATAATACTTAGTAGGATTTTGACGTATCTCTGGCTAACCCAACTTTGATTCCTTTTTTTTTTGAAAATATTTTTGGTTGCATTGATTTAGTGTGATATAATAATGAACATGAAATATTCACATACGCATAGTCCTAACCCCACACTAAAATTATCTAAATCATATCAATCATATCTGCAGAACATTGGAAAATTTTCTTTGCAACGGGAATCGAATCAGCACTTCTCGAAGTTCAGCCGGCTACTCACTAGCCGCGTCACAGATGTCACCGATATGTGTCGATCGTTTAGTAGTTTACTTTTTTATGGGGTATCTCTCAACAAGTCTTGAAGCTGCCATCTTGGAAACAACGTAAACTTTAACTAAGTAATTTAAATTTTAAATTTTAATTACTTAGTTAAAGTTTACGTTTCTCGATCTCATCTTACTTGACGTGATCGATAATTTTCAAAGCTTTTAAGATCAGTAGCACATATTTCAAACAACCACTTCCACAAACACATTTTAAGTCCAGTGCTCTACCGGAATGACGTGAACAGGATATTGGCAACTCAAGCCATTCCATTTCGGTAGACCCTCAGAATAACAACAATACACACGAAAGAAAGATGGCGATCAGATTGAAAATATTTTTTTTTGATATTTTGAAATACTAGTAACAAATAAATACCGAATAAATAAATAATGTTGGACATTTTGCACAAAGCATCATTTAGCCCCAATGTAAGCATAGCTTGTGTTATAGGAACTACATGACTGATATACTACTTTATATACATTTTTTAACATACATATTATACATAGAAAACACCCAAACCCAAGACAAATATTTGCAAATCATACAAACATTTGCCTCGCGGCGGGAATCGAACCCATAACCCTCGCCAACTGCGGTTGACAGAGGTTGTCCGTGGTTTCTTGTTAAAATTACGACATTTAGAATAAAAACGAAACCATTCTATTTGTATTGTTTTTTATGTATAAAGTTTTTTACATCAATTCTTATGAAAAAGCGATAGAAGGGAAAAATAAAATAAATATTTCATCTTTTCAAAATGATGGTAAACTTTTTGATATGTGTATATACTCGTAGTTAGAGTTAAATAAATAATAAAATAAATAAATAAATAATGCTGGACAGTCCACACAGCATCATCTAGCCCCAAGCTAAGCAGAGCTTGTGTTATGGGTACTAGATGACTGATATACTTAATACAATACATTACATAGATAGATATTTTTATTATACATAGAAAATACCCAGAACACCCGGAACAAATATTAGCAGATCGTACAAACATTTGTCCCAGGGCGGGAATCGAACCCGCAACCTCCTGTGTCGCAGGCGGAACTTCACCCACCGCGCCACATCGGTCGTCAATGGCGTTGAGGTGAGGTACTACTTGCAAAAACTCGAGCATATGTCTAATGTAATATTTGGACGTGCCTCTGACCTCCACCTACGAGTTATCCTCAAATTACTTCTCACTGAGTATGTTTCTTAATATGTCAATCATGGGAAACTACCTCTATTCACCCCTCAATCTCAATTCACCCCCTATTTTACGCATTCGTCCCTAACCAGCCAATTATCCAGGAAATTATTAGAGGGATCCCATCCCACATATTATTTTACAATACTTTGAGATTGAATTTTCTAGAGCATTTTTTTTTGTATTTGCTATCTGAACTGTGAATAGCAATGACGCTGATACGTTTACTCCAATGAGAGCCAATTTTCTGTAATTCTGAAATTAATAACTGTTTTTATTGTCTAATGATTCTGTATGAGCAAGTATTATCAGTGAGTGTTTTAGGTTTTACACTCGCTTCACTGGTCAAAATCAACCGAGAGTCTTTTAAATTCTATTATTTTTAATTTTTCAATTATTTTTAATGCCTGTTGCATTTTATCGTAGTTTAACTTTTTTGGATATTAAGTGCAATATCTTTTGGGAACTCGTGTAAAGAGGGATAATTAATCGCTTTCATACTAATGTTCTTATAATTCTTTATTGTAAGTACACAGAAATAAAACAGAAATATAACAATATATTAAGTGAGGCATATACAAAGTCTAGCTTAACCCTAAAAATATTTTTCTCTAGATAACCTTTGAGAAGACATAGAGAAGTGATACAGTAGGTAGTTGTACAAATTCAGGAAATATATACTTAATGTTCATACTTAGCCACAGCTTGTTTTTACTACTCTTAGATAAACTTACATTCGATAGAATAGTTTCGCGAATCTTCTGATATTACACTGAAATACAGATATTGGAAAACCACATTTACTTTTAAAATGTGTTGCAGTTGATTCAGAAAATGCGATTGAGAAAAGCGAAGGTCGAGCCAAGTGTGAGTTTCACTCTCTCAGGGTTTTTACCGAAGGTTAATAATAATAATAATTATTATTATTATTATTATTCACACAGCATCATCATCTGTTTGTGTGCTTATAATCTCTAGAACAACTTCGATGTAAAAAAATCGTGACATAGATATTAACGCATAGGCTACCATTTTTTTCGGGTACCACGCGTGCAAAAGCCGTAGGCAAAATCAAATATATACATAAACACTAAATCTTTGGTAAATAACAAGTTACATGTTTTGCCTTATTGTTTTTTTTTTATTTATCTTGCTAGAGGCTATGTATGTATTTTGTATGTACCTTGGATTTTGCTATGTTGTTTTTTTATTATGTTCCATGCTACATACCGTGATAGTTGGCAACCCATTTCACCTATCGGTTCTCTAACCGATGGTACATGCCACTGATTAACTAATGATTTTAAGGACATCATATGTAAAACATTGGGATAATTCATTTTGAAATTCTCAGCTTCAATTAATCAAAGTTAAGCTACTGAGTTTATTAAGTCAGACGAAGGTATTAGAGAATTTGGGTCATTTAAAATCCTTGATCACGCACAGCGAAGTTATAACCGAGTTAATCAGTATTCTTGATAACTCATAACCCACTCTCGACTCCTCAAAGAAGAACTCAACGAAAGTAAATTGTATTTAAATTTTATTTGTGTTTAATCAGGTACTTAAATAGGTTTTGTTCATGTGATTCTTTAGGTAGGAATCTCTTTCGGTAAAATAACATGTTTTATTTAGGAGTGGCGGTAAAATATAATATATACATACATACATATATATAGTCACGCTTGTTTCCCGGAGGGGTAGGCAGAGACCAAGGATTTCCACTTGCTACGATCCTGGCATACCTCTTTCGCTTCATTCATCCTCATCACATTCTTCATACAGGCTCGGCAGTTTAGTGTACTTCTGACCTGGCCTTTCTCTAGAATATCTCCAATTTGGTCAGAGTACGTTCCTCTTCCAACTAACCTATTCACGCTCTCCTTGTATACTTGTTTTATTAATCTTCTATCCACTCCTGTGTTTATAATGATAAAATTAAGCTTCCATTTACTTTGCGAGATAATGGAGAACAGGGAAAGATATTTTTAATCTATCAACCAACCACGGCGTACGTAGAAGTTACTCACGATGATCTCTTGCATTATGTTGCACGTTTTGTTGTGTTTGTTACATGCCTAGCATGTACGTACGTTGAATATACTGTGTTGTTCGGGCGGTACAACGCATACGCCGTCTCATAATAATAAAATGATTTATTTATCTAAATTGTAGTCTTTAATCTTTATAGTTGAGTCCCTGTCTCCCGCAGAAGCGTGAGCTGTGGCCCAGGAAACAATTCTCTCCCAATTAAATTAGTTACAGTAAATATTCGTAAATTAGGTACAAGAAATATGTATCTATCTATCTCATCAATCAATTTTTTCCAAAATCATGAAACCAACAAGGTGTCATGTCATTCTATCCTCGGTAGTTACATTGAACGGATAGTCTCTGCTAGTTTTGATTAGAAATATTATCTATTTTTCATGTAAATTTTTAATTAAAAAAAATAGAACTTTTTCTTTTTTTTAAACCATCGGTAGTGGCCTTCGTATTTCGTTATGCAAAAGTTATTATCTAATTTGTTGTTCAAGCGAAGAGGTGCGCTACTATGCATTGTTCCGTAGCCTCCTCGTGCGCCGCGGTTGGTTGACTGTTTAATCCTAAATATATATATGTATATATACATATATACTCGATTGTAATGATAATAAATGCTGGATATTTTCATACAGCCTCATCTAGCCCCAAAGTAAGCAGAGTTGTGTGATGGGAACTACTTGACTGATATTCTACTTATATCACCTCTGCAACTTATGACAATCTCTGTGGCGCAGTGGGCACAGGGCCCGCCTGAGACGCAGGAGGTTGTCTCGGGCCTTTTTTGTAATACACCCATTACAAAAAAAATACAAAATACTTTTTCCAAAAATAGTATGTGCCTTAGTTATAAGTTTAACAATGAGCTCTGCGCTAGGTTTAGCCTATATCGCAAAATCCCAGATAACGTTAAACAAAAAAAAAAATCAAAAAAAAAAAAGTGTATAAAAGCAGTATAATCAGTCATGTAACTCCCATAACACAAGCTCTGCTTACTTTGGGGCTAGATGATGCTGTGTGATGAAATTTCCAGCATCGTGTTATTACCTGTATAATATTTTTTTGTAGCTACATAGGATAAACAATCAGGAAAAAGTTAAAACCGACTTCAATAAACACAAAGTTCATAAAAAGTCCAATATGAAATGTCTTCCCCAATTTTCTCACTATTATGGGTGGTATTTTTCCATAAAATTTATATGAGATTATTCTTGATGTATATCCTAACCATAAAAAAAATAGTCATTAAAATAGGTTCACAAATGGCGAAGATATCGCGTATCATACACACAAAAACAAATAAAAACTTATAAACGAATTTGATAACCTCCTCCTTTTTTGAAGTCGATTGAAATACCCAGAATCATTTTATATTGGTCTCTACTAATAAAATGTTTTTTTTTTCAGATTGGCATGTATTTAAACGGGAAAAATGTTGACACCTTTATTTATGAAAGATTGCCAAAACACACAATTTGCAAATAAATTTTCTGAATCATTCATTATTTATATAGTCCCTGAGTAAATATAAGTATATTGACTACGCTAAAGTACTTGTTTCATTTTAACGATAGCCATTTAATCGTCCTTACTTATCTTGAAAGGTTGATTGCTTTATAAAATGAAATGAAATACCTTAAAATCTCTCTTGCCCCTTTACTTGGAGAGTTTTGTAAGAGAACGTAAAAACTAAACTCTTTTACGAGAGCGATAACCAATTTTACGACAAGCTAAAACAAATCCTGTCGGTTTACTGAGCGTTTTGCAATTTGGGGGTATTTATAGAGATGTACCTTGTAACAGCCGGTTTTTTTTTATTCAACCGACTTTTTGGTCGTGCTTGTATTTTTATTTATTGTAGACGTTTTCATTGGTCCATAAATTACATCCTATCTTATCCTACTACTATTATAAACGCAAAAGTTTGTGAGGATGGATGTTTGTTACTCTTTCACGCAAAAACTACTGAACGGATTTTGATGAAACTTTACAGTAATGTAGCTTATACATCAGAATAGCACATAGGCTACTTTTTATCCGGGTACCACGCGGGTGAAGCCGTGGGCAGATGGCAGCAAGTACGTACATTAAAAAACTACAAAGTTTTAAAAATTATATTTGACTCTAGGTAAAATGTGACGATCTTTTTTCAGGCATTATTGCCTGGAATCCGTATGTCTGCGCATAGTGTAATCAAAAACAATATCACTGACGGAACTCTCAGTATAGGCAAGTTAAAGTGTCAAAGTGGCCATTCACTGAGTAAAAAACAACCGTACAATTTGAATGGGTATAAAATATCGACTTGGGATTGACATTTTACGGATAGATAGATAGAAGATAGAAAATACTTTGTTGCACACCAAATAACACATCAGCTTAGCTAAGTACTACAAACTTTGACAATGTTGTACAATGGGCGGTCTTATAGCTAAATAGCGATCTCTCCCAAACAACCTTTGGATGGAACGGACTGTACGAAAGTTTACAAGGGGTTTAATTGGTGTACTTACCACATACTATGAATATACTATAATAAGAGGAATCGACCGTTTTTAAGGTTCATGGAAATTAAAATTGCTAGATTGATTGGTGAAAATATTTCTTAATGAGTCGATCTTAGTCTTGTTGGTCGCTTGACTAGTCAATCAACTGTTGATGGTACAACTCTATTATTTAATTAAAAAGTGTTTTTACAACTGACAATATACCCTGAATTTTGCGTAATTTGATCTCATAAATCCAATCGTTATAAAGTGTCAAAAACAGAATTATTACTCCAAATTTAAATTAAAAGCAATATTTTCTGCAAACATATACATGTTTTTTTTTCTGTTTTACTTCTTTTTGAGATATTATTACGACTATACGACGTAATTTACTATTCTTGTGATTCTGTTTCGTTGATCGTTTAGAAGCCCTTCCTGGTGAACACCGTCCGCGACCACGCCCACGGGTCTGCGTGAGACGGGAACTGCCCTGCTCAAGATGGAACTGTTTTTGCTTAAGCTTGCTTTCAAGAGCCTTTTATTGTGATCATTGGCAATGGTAAAGGAATTTAGTGCGTTGAACTACAGAACAAAGTACGCTGAAATAAGGTATTTAAACACGCAACGCAACTAAGCAGAAAGTCCATTTGGCTCACGAAAAAGTGACATAATTTTTTTCTAAATACGATAGAAAAGTCGTGTAAATATATCATATCCTAGTTCTTTTGATTTGGTAAATTCCAACGTTTATATCTATAGATATTTGTTACAAAATATCTCTGTGGCCTAAAACAACACAAATGCTACTTATTATAAATAGAGTGTATGCGTATTGTTGTGTGTTTGTATATTTATGAGTTTGTACGTAAAATATATTAGAGAAGAGACGGCAGGTTATAATGTATGATAAGTCAGTAAAAAAATGGGTAGATAGTGATATAAAAAGTCCGAAAGAGTGATGAAAGTGGCACGAAAGAAGTTAAAAGAAGTATGGGGAGACGACATACTTTTTTTTTTTAATGTCAGTCAGGATAATAATATTATCTGTTCCTAAGTCTATCGTTTTCTGCCTTTAGCATTTGGAAAACAAAAGGCGTTGTTTTTCCAAGATAGATAAACTTTTTAGTGTGCATTACACCAAATTACAGCACAAATACAAAAACATAATAAAAGAACAAAAAAAAAAACAAAAGAAATGTACAATTTTATCTCTTTAAATTTTTGTTTCTAGAGCGATGCGAAATCACATTTTCCTTCACAGTTTTATTGGTACCAGTGAACTAATGCTCGTCATATTTTTTAAAATCTTTTTATTGTATAAGGAGTTTGAGCCAAATTATAACTATTTGAGGTCTGGTCTAAAAGTACTGTTTACAGAGGCACAGTTGGCCATCCGTATTTACTGTTCGTTTTACGATCAACCTCTATAACTGGAATGGAGGATTTTTGTATTTAAATGTGTCCCTCGTAAAAATAACATCAACTTCAGGAATACATTCGATCTTAGGGTAACTTTTCAGACGGTATACGTCAAGCTAGGCGTCTACATTAAAGTTAAAGTTATTTATATTGTAAAAACGGGAATTTCACGTACTGCACTATCGGTGAAGGCACCGACTAAGTTACGACTCATTCCGAGAGTCTTCATCAGGGTGAGTGGTCGCGACTTTCTCCTTCCGCGTCGCGCCGTGCACTACAACTACGTGAAAATTCCCGTTATACAATATGAATAGTCAAGTTCACGATAGTTTTTGGAATAAAATTAAAGTTATTTATTTATACATGTAGCATAACAGATTTGTTTAACGGATTGTTTACGGTGCCGCCACTAAATTGTTTTTTTTTGTACTGGAGCAACGTCACGTGAAACGCGTTTTGGATATTACTTTTGTTTTTGTAAAATGGTAAAACTTAACTAACGTTTTGTAAAACTTAGGCACAGTTAAGAGTTTACCTATCTATCTAACTCACCGCCGATTACTGAAACGCTCACCATTTAATCACGACTTAATGATGGTAAAAAAATTACATCTTCATACACTCCAAATAGCGCCATCTCTTTTCAAGAACAAAAACAAATATGATCACATCTGTTTTTCACAAAATGGACACATACCAAGTAGGTAGTAATATTTTTGTCAGTGTGCGCAGGCGGATTTTGTTCGCATCGCCTGCATCCCACAGTAACACCGCGCGGTATGTCCCTACAGCGACCACACTCGCAATGCTCAACTCGATGATTACACAGGAACCAAATGTATGTATGAATAAAAAAATGTATGTGTAATGTATGTATGACAAAAACATATATATATATGTTCTCTATAAATTGTTATATATATAGCTCTTAAACTTTTGGCCCTTGGCTGTTAGTTTGAGAGGTTTCTTTTAAAATAAATCTATACTAATATTATAAAGAAAGAGGAAAGATGTTTTTGTTTGTTTGTCGAATAGGCTCCGAAACTACTGGACCGATTTTAACTATTTTTTCACTAATAGATAGCTAAGTTATAAGGAAGTAATATAATCTATAATTTATTTAAAAAAAATAAAATAGAGATCCTATCATAATAAAATGCGTACACAAAATTTCGTGTCTGTGCTGATGACCGTTAAAGAGTTCCTCTATCTGCTAATCCTAGATGTCGATTCAGGTCATGCTTACCATAAAAATGCATTGTCATATGAGGAGGTGATTCTAATGCAGCTTGCAAGATTTAACCCAAACAAACAAACTAACATACAGACATTGCAAGTTAAATAAAAGCTTGTAAAAAAACACTTTAAAGTATTGCCAGAACATCACACCATTAGAACGTGTCCAAGTATCAAGTAAAAGTTCTTGACAAGGACAGATTGTGTTCAAAAAGTTTCTTGAGATAGTTTTTTTATATCCTGAATGATTGATGGTAGGTAACTAGTAGAGATAACTGGTCTAGTGAAAGATATATTGTGAAAAGTGTAGACTGATGTAAATCAATACTAGCTTCTGCTCACGGTTTCGTCTGCGTAGTACCCGGAAAATTGAAAAGTAGCTCAAATAGTAAAAAGTAGCCTATGTATTATTCTGATGTATAAGCTTTATTACTGCAAAGTTTCATCAAAATCCGTTCAGTGGTTTTTGTGTGAAAGAGTAACAAACATCCATCCTCACAAACTTTCACGTTTATAATATTAATAGGATAATTATAAAATTTCAGAACTTATTCCGTACCGTTTGAATTAAAAATGTCAATAACTATTACCTACCTACCATAAACAACTAAATCTAATAAAATTCACTTCTAGTTTATTGGTCATAATATCATTATTGCCTACCTTGTGGTACATACATTCATTAATGTTATATAAACATATAGGTAGAAACTGGTAGGTGCATAATGAACACAGATTGGGCCACGAGCTTAATTGAGCTTCCAAACGTGCTGGACAGTCAAGTTTATATCTAATTAGCCGCGGTTTCACCCGCGTAAGTTTCGATTCCGTGGGAATATCGGCGATCTAATTAAATATTAGAACACAAAAGCTGCTATTGTGACTTAACTATGATAGTAAGATAATATATTCCCTCGCGGACTTTTTTGTAGGTAATAATGAGTACTTTAATCATGTAGTACATCATTTTTGTATCATCAATAGTTTTCTCAGCGCACGCCAAATAATAAATTTTATAGGCAATTTTTTGCTACTTTGGGTTACATTATTGCAATTTTCTTAAGGATCTCTATTTTTTTTGAAAATAAATTATAGCTTATGTTATTTCTTGGTAATTTAGCTTTCATTTGGTGAAAAAATGGTTAAAATCGGTCCAGTATTTTCGGAGTCTATACAAACAAACAAAAAAATCATTTCTCTTTATAATATTAGTATAGATGGCGATCTCGGTGCTATGGTGGGCGTGAAGCCATATATTTGTTCTGCAGATATTTGTTCTGGATCTGGGTGTTGTGGTACCACGGTGAGAACTTGTAGTTCCTGATACCCACGACATAGAGAATCCTTAGGTGGGGTCAGGACTATGTTCATACACGCTGTTGGGTGTTTAATCCTACTATTATTTATAAACGTGAAAATTTGTGAGGATGGATGTTTGTTACTCTTTCACGCAAAAACTACTGAACGGATTTTGATAAAACTTTACAGTAATATAGCTTATCCATCAGAATAACACATAGGCTACTTTTATCCGGGTACCGCGCGGGAGAAGCCGTGGGCAGAAGCTAGTCCTACTAATATTATAAACGTGAAAGTTTGTGAGGATATTTGTTACTCTTTCACGCAAAAACTACTGAACGTATTTTGATGAAACCTTACAGTAATATAGCTTATACATCAGAATAACACATAGGCTACTTTTTACTACTTAATCTACTTTTCCGGGTACTACACGGGTGAAGCCGTGGGCAGAAGCTAGTATATTATAAACGTGAAAGTTCGTGAGGATGGATGTTTGTTTCTCTTTCACACAAAAACTACGGAACAAATTTTAATAAAACGTTACAGTAATATAGCTTATACATCCGAATAACACTAAGGCTACTTTTTATCCTGGTTCCACGCGGGCGAAGCCATGGGCAGAAGCTAGTGTTAATATAATATTCTGCGCTCGTAATAAAAAAATGTGCTGATTTTAAAATAAAATCCACAGGCGCAGGCTGATTATTAAAAATGCTGCATTTGACGATTAGCACAGCTTCAATAGAGTAGCTGTTGGCATGTTTGGACACCCTATTATAGCAAACGGGATGTGCAACTTTTTTTAAAATAAAATGCTGATTCGGTTTTGCTGGCTTCCATATAAATTGCGTCACGTTTTGTCAATAAAATGCACGTGATCAATTTAGCACAGGTTTAAAAAAAATAGATAGCTTTTTGCGTAATCATATCGTTACTGAGAGTTGTTTTAAATCTGTTAGTTTTGAGCACTAGTGGTGTAGCGGCTTGAGTAAACAACTTTAGATCCGAAGGTCTTGGATTCAATCCAGTCATGCACGAATATTTTTTCTACGTGGAAAATGTATTTGCTCTTATGACAGAAAGCATCAAACGTATTTTGCTTAGAAGTTAGCATTGCATATTACAGATTGCAAGCCCAACGCCGCTAGTGGAATCCAAGAGGGTGTATGTAAGGGGTAATTTCCGAAATTATACATCCGATTTCTAAATTTTTTCACCAATGATTTCAATTTAGTGTACTAAACCGCCATACTAATATTGGTGAAATAAGCTTGTACGAGCTTGTATGAAGAATTTGATGAGGATAAATGAAGCGAAAGAGGTATGCCAGGATCGTTGCAAGTGGAAATCCTTGGTCTCTGCTCCTCCGGGAAACAGGCGTAGCTAAATTTATGTATGTATGTATATAAGAATGGACTTTCAGTTTGGACATAGGTTATAAATATAATTATCCATTAAAATAAAAGAGGCTTTTGTAGAGACCAATTTCGGCAACGTAAGTTAAGGAAAAAACGGTCGAGCGATTGTGTTTTTTACGAACGCTACTTTTAATCGGCTACTTTTCCGGGTACCCTTATCCGGGTACCACGCGGGCGTAGCCGTGGACAGTAGCTAGCTTATATATTGTATTTCATAAACCGCCAAAACTTAGAGGTAAGTAAATTAAAGTGTTTTATATATGCTGGACACTTTTCACACAACATCATTTAGCCCCAAACTAAGCAGAGCTTACGGGAACTACATTATTGATATACAGCTTATATACTTTTTTTTTGTTAATACATACATAATTATAAAAATAACCCAGACCTGAGACAATTATTTATAAATAGTATTATTATTGCATTCATTTATACATATATTTTAGCAGTAGGTATATTTTTATAGTATACATAAGTACTTAGTTATAAGTAATTAAATTATATATAAAACACGAAAATTTATTAATGTAAATTAAAAAAAAAAATTTTACTTGGCACGCCACACCATATTTTTGCACGTCCAGCGGCCTAACCATGAAGTCATAAAGCGATTCAGTTTAGGCAAATATGTCACTTTACGCTTTGCGATTGAGGACGCTATGGCGTAGTTAAAGCTTTGTCATTTGCAAAGCAGGATTTGACATCTTTGCCTGAATTTAATCGCAATAAGACTTGATGGTTAGGCCCCAGGTAGATAATTCTTTAGGATTAAAATTTACTAGCACTACATTGTATGTGCTGATTAAATAAATAAATTATTATAAACTGCAGTCGAATTTATGACTTGAAAAAATCGTTATGTAACATTTTAAGTGAAATCTGACTCTTCGATTCAGATACTTAGATAGGACAGCCTTTACTTGGATTGACGATAGCCTCCAATAGCACTCTTGACCTTTGGAAAGTGTCGAGTTGGCTTTACCAGAGAGGCTCTGTTTACTTTGAATATTTCGTCGTCATCTTTATTAAGTTTTATATAATTTCAATGTGATAACTACTAAAATACTCTTACTCATTTACACTTAGGTCAACAAAGTTAGAGCTTGGCAAAAATTTCTGAGGCGAAGTCGAATATTCTATTTCTATTTTTTTTTATTTTGCGTGCTTTAGCTGATTCCTATTTGCATTCTACTGCATGCAGCCATGTTCCGCGAAATAAATTAATATTGATTCTTTATCCTAGGATTCGACTGACGCTTAAAAAAAAGCTTCTTTAGTTTTCTGGAAGCGTCACTTCGCATCGTCGAAATTCAAGGCTTCGTCAAGCTGAAGCAGTACTGTCAAAGCCCACGCAAATTGATTGATGTGGCAATCCAATAGGTATCCTGAAATCTTGAAATGTACTCCATATTATCAGGCGAACAGTATTAATCATCGAAAACTGGTAGCAACCAGTCTTCTCGAAAATCGTCGTCGAAGCTAGAGAACGAAATTGTAAACTGGTGTAGCGTGTGCAGAGACTCGACTTAAAGAGAATCACTCAACAGATCAGTTTCGAAAGAATAATCAAATTATATTGTAAAAATGGGAATATTCACGTACCGCACAAGCACTGACTAAGTTTGACGGAATGAGTCGAAACTTATTCGTTGCCATCACCGATAGGGTTCTACGTGAAAATTTCCATTTTTACAATATTTTGAGCACGTGTTTAACTCATACAGAATTTCTTCGAATGAAAAATCCATTTGTCAGAGTTTGAACAGAGTTAGACCGTGAAATTAGTCAAAACAAAACAAGACCATAAGTTTTTTGAAAAACAAGGATTGTTTGCAATAATGACATTAAAAAACGATAGTTTTAAAATATTTATCTCATAAAACAGCATACGAAACCCTCAATAGTAGGTACTTAAAAGGAAAAATCCCTTGAAAAGTTTTGTATTGATAAAGCGCTATGTACTACACCCGGCCCGACAACAGCCGGCACGGCAAAATGCGATACCTTGTTCGCTCATAATAAAAAAATACTTTTTTATTTTTATCGGTCGTCGTGCCCAAATGTCGTTCGACGCTTCCCAAAACTTGCCCAATTAGGTCGATCGACGCTCTATATTATAAAGTCATTAAACTCTTCCTTAAACATAAAGTAGTTGCCCTACTGTTTCAGTATTTGGCGGTTTGCTATGAATTTTAATTACTTTGCCACAAACAAAATTTTCCTTTGAACTACAAAGGAAAATTACTTAATGAGGAGAATTAAAAAGAGAGTTTCTAATAAATAGATAAGTTGTTAATTAGACACATACGGATACAGTACAGACAATAAAAGAAAAATAGTAGAGGAGAACAAAAAAGGTTTCGTACTTATCATATTTATATAGAGGTAGTTTCAGTAAAATGAATTTAATTGCTTTGTCATCAACTCAAAAGCACAATTAGTACGGAAATACAGCAGCTTTATTTGCACGACCTATTTTACTATTTGTAACGGACAAACAACGGCAAAAGTAGATTACAATTAGCGTTTTTATATACCTACTCTTTTTCTTGAGTTTTAAAAAATAAATTATAAATTTAAATATAAAGTAGTTAAGGACTAACAACGGATCTTCAAATGTAGCCCAAAACTTTATACTAATGTTTCCAGAAATTTCCAGGGCCCAGAAATTTTAAAATATAAATTGTTGATCTACTTTTGTCGTTGACTATATCAAACTTTGTCGAAGTTACTTATAACTTTGTGGACCCTTATCAACGTCATTGATAAACAAACCTATTTTCAGACTCTCATTTTTAATTCAAAACAATGATTGTGCAGATTTTTTGTAAATTAAAAGATAAAATGACAAATGTGGGCTAGTGTTTAGTCAATCAATCATAAAACGACATTCATTTCCAGCCATTCCATTTATTGAGGATCATGTTTGGATAAATGTGGATTACGGATTCTAGATGTCAGCAAGTCGATTTTAAATACAATCAAAAACAAATACACCTTTTATCAAAAACGATGCTGAAACTAAGAAATTATGTTCTAGGATGCATGAAAAATCTAAAAATATTATTTCTGCTACAAATTTACTTCTTTTATTAAACTTACAGAAGCTCCTACATCAAAGGAAAATTCTACATCCCTAGCAAGACCATAAAAAATAGTGATCCGTTTTATCCGTCGCACCACTCGAGACACATTCTTGATGAAAGCGCGTCAATGTCGCCGAATCACGAGTGCTGATCTAAGACTGGATGGAGAGCCAGCCCTTCTGTACTTCAATAAACGGCTTACCAGACATAACTGTCAGTTATTCACCAGAGTAGAATAACTGCCAGAGTGTCACCAAAAAATGGTCGCATACACCTGTGCAAGGAAAAAGGCGCGGCAGTATCACGGGTCCGCGTAGGCACCTCAGTAGTTTTCGCCGTTGAGTAATTTCCAAATTTATTGGGCACTTACAATAATATTCAGCATATATAGCTTATATGGATGCTCTGTAGTTGTATCATTCAGATTAAAACATCGTAAGAAAACTGGTCCGCTTTAGAACCAAAAATTCGAAGGCATGTTCCATCAGTTAGTGTTCCAATAAGCGGCAGTGGGCTCGCGCCCTATCACGTGGAGTGCTTACTACTTGAAAAATGCGGGTATGTACCAAATTTAATGTTTGGACTTGTGTCTGGCTACCCCGTACTTGGTATATACAAAGATCTACTTACTGAGTATGTGTATGAGAATGTCCATCACGGGGATTACAGTCGTGTGAGCGTGTTTTTTTACATTATCTTCAACCTTGCTTCAGCAACGTTCTTGTTTCCGAATTAGTACGATTATACTACCAATGTCCAGCTGTTCCGCGGCTTGTGACGGCTCGTCAATCGACAGCGAGCTTCAGAGGCGGTAACACGTGCGGATCCAGTATTTAGAAGTATATAGAGCTGGTTAACACCCCCAGTTGTCACATTTCGAATTCCAGCGATTTGAACATGTATTTGATAGCCATGTAGATAATTTCAATTTTAATGTTGCTTCCAGCAGTATCACATACTTACTTGAAAATTAATTAATGCAGCAATTTTATGATAATCATTCAATTAAATCTGCAGCCTTCCTTGAATTGAAAATACATTACAAAGTTGTAATTTCTAAAACCTAAATGTTCCTAAAACTCTTGTTGAATTGATCAGAATATTTTGTAGCAATCGTTTTTCAGGCGCAAACTCGGGTCTTGAGTTAATAGCAATTAATTAATCAATTACATTACCTTCATAATGACTAAACACATTCTCTTCCTTTGCTTAGCGCAAAAAAAACAAAATCGCGGAAAGTGGCTTAAATGCCCCACCATACATTGTTAGGGGTCTCATTATGAAAGGTGGTTTAAATCGGTGGTTTAATCTTTTATACTTTTGAATCCTGATTTTCATAATAAATTATTTTACAAAGTTAACAATGTTGACGATCTCTGAGGCTCAGTGGGCGAAGGTCCGCCTGAGACGCAGAAGGTTGCGGGTTCGATTCATTTCCTGCCACAAAACAAATGTTTGTGAGATCTGCAAATATTTGTCTTGGTCTGGGTGTTTTTCTATATATAAAATGTATGTTTACAAAAAAAAAGTATATAAGTAGTATATCAGTCATGTAGTTCTCATAATACAAGCTCTGCTTAGTGAGGGGCCACATGATGCTTTGTAAAAAAAACGTCCAGCATTATATATTTTATTTATTTACAAGGTTTAAATATGGAATGTATTTGAATAAAATAAAATAGCTGACATTTCAAAAAGAGATTTGACCACAAATAACTGCTAAAAGATTAAACCAGGTGGTCACCTATTTTATATTTATCATTACTCAACCTCTATTTTGAGAACCTACTTTATTTAGGTAGCCAATCAAAATTATGTGTTTCTTTTTTATTTTGAAGTGTTTGTCGCCTTAGTCTTTGCCTAATCTCTTTTAAGTTTAATTTAAAAATAATGAAATGTTAATACTGAAACATTGCGGTATAAATATTATTTTTTGGTATGAGACAGGTCAGCTTAATAATACAGCCTTAAAATAAAATCAGAAATAATTTCAATAGAAATCTATTATCGCAGAAATCCCTAAGCCACAAATCAAAAAAATTAAAGCCGTCATCACATTTATTTAAACCAAAGATTATGAAAACAAACCCACAATTTTAGGCTTAAAACATACCTCATACTCCCAACATGACGGCTAAAAGCTAATCTTTTACACTTATGAATCAATTTCGATACCAAATGTACTTTATCTTTCTGGTTTAAGATTAACTTTAGCTCGCAACCGCTTACTTGTATCTGAATTAGATGTTCCAGATTATTTAAATTAAAAAATAAACTATCAGACGCTAACTTTAAGTTTCAATATCGCATGCATTAACACTACAGATTCGTTCATAGAATCATAAATGTGAAACCGAGCCCGGCCAATATAATCGCAGTTGATTTTCAGGCTGAACGCTGAAACGATACCATATGCTCAGTCTGAAATCAGGAGCGCCCGTTGTAGCACGTCTCTCCCGTCCGCGGCCACTTACGAAACTTCACGAAAAAGAAAACAAAAGAACGAAATAAAACCTCTTTGCCGCATTTGAAACAAATAAAAGAACAAAACTTCTTTACCGCGTTTCGTTTCACAAACTCAACTCCAAATTTTGAATTTCGACTTTCTAACTGGTGTTTCTTATTACGAAATTCAATTGTTTTATTCTGTTTGGGTAAATGAAAACGGATATTTTCTCTAAGGGAAAATTTTAAGTTTATATTGTGTGTTATTTGTGTAAATGTTTGTAAAAGTGGTAGTTTTATTCAGCCAAAATAGGTGGTACGGAGTATGTCGTTAGCGATGAACATTTGTTCCCGCAACGTCTGTGTTCTGGCGTCAACGTGAACTGGACGTTATGTTTCTATCATATAAGGCGATTATTGACTGTCCTGATGCCGTTTTATGATGAAATGGTGAGTTTCATTTTAAATTTTTGCGATTTCGTATTTAGGTACTGTCTGCTAGTATTTTCGTAGGTTTCGTATTTTCATCTGAACAGCCCACTCAATTCCACTGCTGGGCAAAGCGCGTGAATGAACCGGGGTGAATTAACTAAAGAAATCACGTTCGTAGTTCATTGTTTGTCGATTTTTTTTTATGATTCTTGTGATTTCAATAAATAAAAACATATTGACTATATGTTTGATGTATTAGGACTTATACCTGAAAGGAGAAAGGGTGAAATAATATAGTATAATAGTTTACTTACAAAATTTACATGATTGAGCCAACCTGAAAAACTCTCATCGCACATCTAGTTTTGCCCTCTTGTTTAATTTTCAAACAAGAAAATCAACTACTAACTTAGTCTGTATAGGTTACCCTATGTTAGCTATAAAAACCTGGTATGGTCATTGTGAGAAAAACTAGGTGAAAGGCAAAAGGTGCCCCCTAAGAATTAGAAAATTGAACTGAAACTAATTTAAAGATTAAGTTTCAGGGCTACTTAACTACTACTTATAACTAATGATCTAGATAAAATAATTATATTCCCGAAAAGCAAAAAAACACATTTTAGATGCTATTAATATTTCAAATTTCAACAAAGAAAATACTATTTTCAATGGCAAAAGACAAAATAAATGGATGTTACATAATTTTGAGCGAGCCGCAATTTTCCGGCAAATACAAAAATATCCTGCAAACCACTTTCCTCCCTATTAAATTCTGTAAAAGCAACCATTTCTTACAAAAGATGTCATTAAAACTAAAAAAAAATAAGCTATCATTTCCAACAACGATGCTTCATTTCGCAAGAAACAAAAAAGTCTTTAACTCAGAACAAGAATTGGAACATTAGCACGGAACTCTTGAATGCGAACAATAGGTTTCGGGTTAACATTTTTCCCTTGCAATATTTCGCCTGGGAACATCCGTAATAATGGACCGTGATTAGGGTTGTGGATAAACAGCTGAAAAAATTGTCTTTTTTTCCGACTACTTTGGCTTCTCTGATGTGTCACTTTGTTCTTGGTAACCTTACGTTACGCCACTGATCTGACCCCTGGTCAAATCAGACAAATACCACTTTCTGTTATCGTTAATGCCTGCGGAAAGATTAATTTGTATGGGAATGACGTTAGCTGTGGAAATAGCACGTGACAGCTCCCAAGTTCGACCACAAAAGGCCTGTCATGGCCGCAGTGGTGTCACTGCGCTACAAAAAGTTAATAAATGATAAGTTAAAGATGTGTTGTCTGCTCTGAAGGATGCTTTTTTACATTAATTTGGAAGCCGGCTTTAGTTCAGTGGAAATAGCCCAGAAGGCATTTCATTCCACAGTTTACTTGTACAAGAAAGAAAGGAACTTGTGAAGTGTGTTCTACGAGAAAGTCACCAATTAATCATGAACGTATAACAAATATTAGTTTTTATTTCTAGAATATGGCGGTTTTCTCACGATGTTTCCTGCACGATTTGAGAGCCCTTGTTATTTAAACGCATACCAAGTATTCGCTAGAAACAATATAAATGTTCTAGTATTGGTATCTCATAATTATAGTACAGTATTTTGTTAAGTTTACCACACACCAAAATAGACTGAAGGTGTTTATATTTTTGAATAAATATAATATATACATGCTGTTGAATCCTACTCATATTATAAACGCGAAAGTTTGTGAGGATGGATGTTTGTTACTCTTTCACGCCAAAAATACTGAACAGATTTTAATTAAACTTTACTAGCCTATACATCAGAATAACACATGGGCTACTTTTTATCCGGGTACCACGCGGGCGAAGCCGTGGGCAGAACCTAGTAATATTATATACGCGAAAGTTTGTGTAAATGGATGTTTGTTACTCTTTCACGCAATAACTAATGAACGGTTTTTGATAAAACTTTACAATAATATAGCTTATACATCAGAATAACACATAGGCTACTCTTTATCCGGGTACCACGCGGGCGAAGCCGTGGGCAGAAACTAGTCTCACTATAAAACAAAACTAAGAGCAGCTTAACTATTATATACTACAAACAAGTATCTAAGTCACGTTGTAAAAACACTTTTTGAGCCGGAAGTTTAAAGCCTTTCCGGATTAAAAACCTTTCAACCCTATCCTTTATAAAGAAAATCTGCGCTACTTTTCTAGGCACCTACATTTTACATCACCGTTATTTTTCCTGCGAGGGTTCAACAGGGATATTAAATTCTGAAGGTTTGTCGGATATCTTTTGCGGTTTCCTTTAAAATGAAAACCGTACCTTTTTATTATTTATTTAAATACTAAAAATTGACGACATTCGATGGCGTGGCGGTCGAATGGCTAGCTGAGGCGCAGGTTTCGATTTTCGTTGCGGGACAAATCCTATCCTACTAATATTATAAAAGTTTGTAAGGATGGATGTTTGTTACTCTTTCACGCAAAAACTACTGAACGGATTTTGATGAAACTTTACAGTAATATAGCTAATACATTAGAATAATACATAGGCTACTTTTTTAAAGGGTACCACGCGGGGGAAGCCGTGAGCAGAGGCTAGTGTTTGCATATTTTGCTGATATTTGTCAGTCTGGTTATTATGGTACCATATTGTACTCGTAGTTTCATATACCCACGATATATAGAACCACAATGCTGGGTCAGAACTACGTGACTGGTAAGTGAGTAGTTCTTTGATACAACCAAGAAGGGGGTAGTCAGAGGCACGTCCAAACATAAAATTTGGCACATACCCGCGTTTTCGCAAGTATTTAGCATTTCACGTGACAAGTTGCAAACCCATCGTTGATTATAGGAACACTAACCAATGGCATATGCCTAATATTACTAATATTATAAATGCAAAAGTTTGTTTAGATGTATGAATGTTTGATAATAGATATCTCCGCAAAGGCTAAACGAATTGGGATGAAATTTGCAACAGGTAAAGTTCGTGATCTAAAACATCACTACGGCACCTTTTTATTTGGGTATCATGCGGATGAAGCTATGGGCAAAGGCTAGTATTTAAAAAAATAATGTATACTGTGTATAAATAAATTATGTTATTACTCTCTACTCTATTAACATTACTATATTAACTTAATATAGTAATTAAAGTTTCGTTACAACACTAAAATATAACAGCGTTAGCATTCACATTGTAAAAACGGGAATTTTCACGTACTGCACTATCGGTGAAGGCACCGACTAATTTTCGACTCATTCCGAGAGGTAGTGCACGGCGCGACGCGGAAGGAGAAAGTCGCAACCACTCACCCTGATGAAGACTCTCGGAATGAGTCGAAACTTAATCGGTGCCTTCACTGATAGTGCAGTACATGAAAATTCCCGTTTTTACAATATGAATAGTCACGTTCACGATAGTTTTTGGAATAAAAAAGCGTTAGCATTTTTGCAAATTAAAACTATGCTACAAAATACATGCATACGTAGATTCAAAGGTCAGTCAGAGGCACGTCTAATCTTAATTTAAACAAATACCCACGTTTTGCATTTTTTTTATACAGTAAGCCTATCGCCGCTTATTGGAACACTGTCGTTATTCTTCATCGTATTGTTAATGCAATTTTTCGAGTAGGAAACTCCCACGACTTTCAGACTGAAATTCTAGGGCATAATACACCAACATGGCTTTTAATTTTAAACTGAGTAGGTATTTGAAAAAAATACTTATGAATAAAAAAATACAGCTGCATTGAAAACCTCCTCTTTTTTGAACTCATTAATAAATATAAAATATCATTTTTTACGTAGCATCATCAAGCACCAAACTAAGCAGAGCTTGTATTTTGGGAACTACATGACTGATATACTTTTATGCTTACTTCATATTATACATAGAAAACACCCAGACCCCAGACAAATATTTGTAGATCATGCAAACATTTGTTCCGCGGCGGTAATCGAAACTGCAACCTTCTGCGTCTCAGGCGGGCCTTGGCCCACTGCGCCACAGAGGTTGTCAAACAAAAACTTCCGTTGAAAGTATCGCATATTCGTACCTACATTATACTTACGTATCGCCAGCACTTGATTATTTTTTTTCACCTCCCGCACGTAGGGATTTCTTGGACGAATAACGGAAAACAAGGTTTATTCCGAGATCAAGGGATTTTAGGCATATAACTTTTGCGGTTAGCAAAAAGCTTAGTCAAAAGCTATAAAAGGAGGTCATTAGCCATTTTCCTCGTAAAAACGTGCTTTTGGAATAAGATAAAAAAAAAATGAAAAAAAAAATATATGCTGGACTTTTTTCACACAGCATAATCTAGCCCCAAAGTATTGGTATCTCATAACACATGACTGATATCCTACTTATAAACATTTATGTCTTTTTGGTAAATAAGAGAGAAAGAAGTAGAAAGAACAAAAAATACTACAAAGTTAGGATGGTGGGATAAGTTATGAAAAATAATAATATATATATATAAGTTAGAATAGCCTACTTATAAGTACAACTGAAACAAAAATACCCCACGCACCTTACTAATCCATCCACCTAGACGTTTCAATGTCGCACCAAAAAGGTATCAGCTCAGCATAATGCTAGGTAGGTGGCTACCTACTTAGCACTGGTATTCTGCTGACCCTGCGCAGTGCAAATACAAATTCGTTCATTTTTACTTGAAATCATGGACCAAGTTCTTTGTTTTACAAGTGTTTTCAGTTTAGATTACAAACAGTATTGGTAAGGATCTAATAATCTAATATGTAGATACAATTCCTACCTATATCCTACAATCCACTTGAACATACATAGAAGCAAATAGACGGTGAAGTATAGGTAAATCTATAATGATGAATCAAAAACTTTCAGATTTTTGATGCATCAAAGTCAAAGTCAAAGTCAATAGGTTTTTATTCATTGAAATCACAAGGATCATATAGAAACGTTAACTTAAAAACTACGTGAATTTAAAATTTGAATGTATATTTATGCCGATTCCTCGCGCGCGACCAAGCATGTCGCACATGTACAGCGCAGACTTAAGATATCAAATACCTATTATGTTTATTAGGAAGTAGAGTGATCTAACTGATAGTTAACGAAGTCTCTTTTTTACAGCGTTTGTCTATTTTATACTTAATTATTATTTAGTGCCAAAATGTTTGACGAGTCAAGTATTGTTATGCTTACCATTAAGTAAATCTTAATATTAGTAATGTGTATCATCTTTGCCAATAAATAATTCTATTCTTTTATATTCTAAGCATAGAAGAATCAGGCAACAAACTCTGCTTAGTTATTTTTTTGATGATCCTTCATTCAGCTTTAGTGTGGTGCCAATCGAATGAGGTGAATTCATTTATCAGCATCATTATTGATGCCTTCCCGATTATTTTGTTCATCTAGAAGAAACCGTTTCAATTTAGACCTAAAATCAAAGACACCAAATACATAAATTACATAGAAAACACCTAGACCCATGACAAATATTTGCAGACCATACATCATTTATCCCGCGGCTGTTAGTTTTATTGGTTGTTATTCGGTATAAATATATTATGTTGTCGTATTAGTATAACCACTTTTGAAAATTATACTGTACTAGCTTCTGCCCACGGCTTCGCTCGCGTGGTACCCGGATAAAAAGTAGCCTATGTGTTATTCTGATGTATAAGCTATATTACTGTAAAGTTTCATCAAAATCCATTTGGTATTTTATGCGTGAAAGATTAACAAACATTCTCATAAACTTTTACGTTTATAATATTAGTAGGATTTGTAGGAAGAATAGGATACCCCACTTTTTGCGTTTCAAATCTCTGTCAATAACTACTTTGTGTTAATCAAAATATCTAACTGAAAGGTTGAACAAAAGAATAATAATGACTTTTTTTATACAACTAAAATGGCAAACAAGCATACGGCCTACGTGGATAAGTGGTTACCGTAACTTATGTAATTTCACCAGCACCCTTTAAACCGGAAATCAGAAATGCGAGCATTTCTTCTTGGCGAAAGTATGTTAGTAGGTAGTAATTATAAATTTTATACGGGTCTTTATAGCGTTAACTTTATTTTTAATTTTTTCGAAGTTTCAACTATGTTGCAACAGCCGTTACGGATAAACTGCTCAAATGGGTTGCTAAAAAACTTAAAGGTTATGATGGTAAAAGTTTGAAAAATATATAAGTACTTCCTCGGAGAAGTTCTTTTACAAAAAGAAGCTCCACTACTTCTTTTCTATATAATAAAAACGTTGAAGGTTGTTTGGTAAGAACTATATAATCATCATAACTTTCCTAGCCCCCAGGGAACTTGCAGACAGTATAATGTCATGGTTGACCTGATCAGAGTGTAAGACAAGAACAGAATACTTAATTCCCAGATCAATAGCGAGGCCATCGGAAATTTGTAAAAGTTTGCATGGCAATAGATTTAAATGCTATGCATAAACGGCAAACTGAATCCGTTTACTTTTTAATAATGATATACTTACACACCATGCTGTTATACAGAACACCATGCAACACAACACACACTCGCACATTCCACACACAAATGACGCACACGTTTAAATAGTTTTATCTCGAATATAATTTACCAATAGCTATATTATAACACTCGCCACATTATTTTTAAATAAAATAAAAGGGCATTTTTTTTTTACATTTACAAACATACATAGCCTTAGTTCAATATAATAATAAGTAGGTAATTAAAATAGGAGAAAATATGTCTGTATGTAAGTAAAAATTTCGAGGTCTCAGCCACGCTGTTTTTCAGCCTCGCTTACTGATGTAGCTGCTGACGTCACAGCTAAACAATCTAACCTAACCACTCGCACCTCACACCTAGTAGAAGACCAACTACCTACATACAGTCCGTAAGGCGATATTTTATAAGTAGTAATTTCCTAACATACCTAGGTATGTTAGGAAATTATAAATGCCCAATCACAAAATACATGAGTAGATAGGTACTTATTCTGTTTTAGTTTCAAATGTTTATTGCTATAATTATGTATTATTATTATATAGATTAAGCAAAAAAACTTAAAATATAATTAATTTATAATTATATGTTAGGTTTGTGTCGCTAGACATATTGCTAAGGTAATAGGTTGCGTATCCTATCCTACTAATATTTTAAACGCAAAAGTTTGTGAGGATGGATGTTTTTTCCTCTTTCGCGCAAAAACTACTGAACGGATTTTGAAGAAACTTTACAGTAATATAGCTTATACATCAGAATAACTCATAGGCTACTTTTTATCCGGGTACCACGCGGGCGAAGCCGTGGGCAAAAGCTAGTACTCCATACCGCGAATCATGGTGACACTGCAATACAGGCTTTTCAGTCCTAGTGTGGGGAACAAATGTAACCTCGGTACAATTTTAAACATCAATGTTCATCGCTCATTATTCAATTATGTTTGTACCGACACACTTTTATAGAATAATAAACTTTATCTCTATCCTATCTTTATCTTTACACGTTCTCACTCGGCTTTTTGAGAAGAGCTGTGTTGACCTAGCGGGATACCCGTACTCGTTATCGGGCTCGTTGACTCAAACTAGTGGGTCGATCACGTTTACCCATGGCTCGAGATGGCAATCAATTTTGATACGTCTGGTCGCCCATTTGAATGACCCATCCATCAAATTGCGATTACACTGATTCCCCATCGCTTGATTCCCGTACCCAGACTAAAATGAAGGACCATGAACCGTCCATGAACGAACAAAACTTGTGATTTTAACAAGTAATCTAATCACGCTAATGTTATGCCTCCATCTCTATAGCCATGAAAATTAGTGTGGTCACCCCACTGGGCGTGTACCAATGGATTTTTCCATACGAAAAAAAATGTGTTCAAAACGATGAAGGAAAACATCGTGAAGAAACTAGCAAACCCGAGAACCGAAATTCGAAGGCATGAGCCATCGGTTAGTGATCCAGCTTTTTAACATCCGAACCCTAAAATCCTTTATAAAGAAAAATGTACAAGGAAATTCTCGTCAGAGCCTGTTTCTGACAAAATCTTTGCAGTACCCTGATTTGTTGTTAATAGCAAAAACACGATCAATCAGCGGAAATTGGAGTAGAAACATTGCTGGGCTAACTAACTTTCTTTCACTTGAAGAAACCAAACTAATTGCTACATAGTGAGCTCAGTGGACCTGAAAGTATTGTCGCTCCTTTAATAAATCCAGAGTTTTATGAAGAGTTGTGAGCTGGCCTTGTGCTCGGTACCCTAATTTTCGATCTGGAGGTGCACTGATGAAATTTCCACTCGAAAAATTTACGTATGCATTAGCGCTTGCTCAAAATGGTAAAGAAAAATATCAAAATTTCGAAGGCATTTGCCATCAGTTGATATTACAACCCGATTATATTCTAACAGATTTTTCCAATAGTAAATTTAACGGTGATAGAAAACATCATAATGAAACTGGTATACTCGACGACCTCAGTGGCACAGTGGGCGAAGGTCCGCCTGAGACGCAGATGGTTGCGGGTGTTATACCCGCCGCGTGACACATGCTTGTATGATCTGCAAATATTTGCCTCGGGTCTGCGTGTTTTATTTGCATAATATACATAATAAAAAAAATGTAGTATACCAGTCTTATAGTTCCCATATCACAAGCTCTGCTTACTTTGGGGCTAGGTGATGCAGTGTGAAAAATGTCAAGCATTTTTTTTTATTAGAGTAGGCATGTAGGTAGGTATTTTACCGCAAATACCAAAACACCGGTGGATCATGAACTTCCTTCTAGAGCTCCAATAAACATGCGACGATCGGCTTGTAATCTGTCATGCGACATGCTACTATGTAAAAGGTAGGCAGGTTCTAAATATAATTATTAGACGTACCTCAGACTACCCCCTGGTTAGTAACCATACTATACTGAGTAGAGATCTGAGAAAGTCCTGGAAGTTACAGTGGTGAGCGTGTTTTTAGTTAGTGTTTTTAAAACAGTGAATTTTGTAGGGATTTCAAAAAGCTTAGCTTTTTTTCAAATTATGTAGCAAAAATGTTTATATTATTGTTTTATATCTAATTGTTTCTCTAACCAAAAATCAGACAAATCGGTCACTCCATTTGATTGAAAAGAGTGGAAAGTTTTCATCTCAACACAAACAAGATTTAGCTATTGGGTGTACCAAGTTAGGTTAACTGAATTTGCGCTGTTCCACAACAAGTTGATAAACAAAATGTTTGGAAATCCGTACATTATCTGATTACCATGTACGTCAATAAGTGTCTTGAACTTGAACCAGACCTTAGTAAGAAGTGGATAGGACTTAAAACGGTTTGTTTGTTTTGGGTTAATGTATACTTCCATCCCATTTAATCTGTAAACCAAATAGACCGGATAAGGCGGAATAATACTAGTTTTGGTGATAGTAAACACAAAACAATGTTTAAGTTGGAAAGTTACTCCATATTGAAGTATTTTCTTGCTACAAACCAGATTTGAGAGAAATACGTCTGTTCATATTGTATGAAACTTAGTCGGTGCCTTCACCGATAGTGCAGTACGTGAAAATTCCCGTTTTTACGATATTATTATGAATAGTCAAGTTCACGATAGTTTTTGAAATACGTCTGATTCATAACAAAATAATAATCGGGGGTAATCCTTTTTCATCACTATTTATAGAGGTATATTAGATCACTAGAAAAATACATTTCAACTTAAATTAAATTCGGCTAATCATATATTAGGATCAGCAATGCCTGAGTGATGCAAGTATTAATAGGTTACGGTAACCACTGACCAACAAGTGGGCCGTATATTTGTATAAAAAATGTTTTGATCGCTGAGGAAAATATATTTTTGTAAGGTTTAATGAAATTACATTTGGTAGGTTACCTACCTACATTAAATAGCTTTAACGTTACATCCTAATTAATGTTTAACTAAGCTACAACTCATTAATTTCGGTTGTTGTTATCTTTTCTTGCGCCATCAGATCAGAGGCTACACTGATCTATTTGGTGCTAAATCAATGATTGTGTCAACCTCATCCTGTTTGTTACTAAATATATTCGTAACAGCTGAAGTGATTTGAATGTAATTGGGAATATACTTGACCTGGAATAACACAAACAAATTTTTTTGTGCAAAGCCGTTGGAAGATGCTGCAAATTTTAAGGCAAAAGATGTGAAAATTGAAGTTGAAAGTTAATATTATCAAAAACAAACTTTAACAGTTATGATTCACTGGGGCTCAATTATGTACCTGAATCAAACAATGTCTTCAAAATTACTATCACCAGATAAACAATGCACGATAAATGTGTCAAAAATTGACAGTGGATTAGGTTTACTGCGTGAAAACGATATAAACACATCAAAAGTGTCTAGGGATCAAGGTTTTTTTTTCAATTATTTGCTCTATAAATGTATTTTCTTTCTTTCTTTCTTTTCTTCTTTCTATTGAAATTAAATAAAAATGTCTATTTAAATTGATGAAATAAAATGTTTTCGTATATATGTGTAGATCGATGAAGTACTATCTGCTTTTATATTAATAAAGACTTTTTGCTGGATTTTTCATCTTAATTAATCCTGACAATAAAATGCTCTTCTTTGAAGCACTTCCCATGCGTGCCCAATGGTATTCAAGTCTGGCAATTAAGCAGGCCGTAGTAGGTGTGTTTGCAACGACTCTGGCTGTGTGTGGACGTTCATTATTATGCATGGGTTCGCAAAAAAATGACAATATCAGATACAATCGTTTCAAAGTAAATCTGTGCATTAAGATTGGCTCTTATCTAAATCAGTTCGGTTCTCTCGCCGAGCCAAATATATTCCCCACATATCATTTGATATTGTGGGGCACAATAGGTGGCACGCGTAGCTTCCTTCGGGAACGGAAATTGAATTCATGTAAGCGATTTCTTATGGTTTCCCTGAAGAGCTATAAAGTCTCATAACCAACATTATCGCGGTCATTGAACGATTTTGTCGAGCAGTATTTTAATGTAACGTTTTTTTTTGCGTGTGGTAATGTGCGCTCGTGCTCCATGTCGCTCTGCTACGCTGCCAGTGATGCGGTAACGTGTCCAATTGCCATATCATGTTGCCGAGAACCAGCCTCCAACATTTCCGCGACTCTGACAATTTTTTCTCGGCTCAAATGACGTCTTCTCTCCATAATAACGTTATTTTGTATTGATGCAACTAAGAAGTATGGCAAAAATTGTACTGATTTGGCCTTGAACCCGTTGCAAGAGTAGGCAACGGGTGATACGAGACTGCTATTAATGGTTTGAACGATTAACTTTAACACGAAAAGAAAATAAGGAGAGACCAGAAAATCTGTCATTGCGTGCTCGACTAATTGGCAGTCAATGCACAGGATTAGTAGACTGAAATCCTATAAACCTACAATCAGAGAGGTTGGTTACTGTACCATTTTAAGAGTACCCAATATTGAATAAAATTTGAGTTGAAATAGAAGGTACAGTTAATAGGTAAATAAAGTTTAAATGAAAAAAAAAGTTGTGTGTGATTCATCTGTAGTTATATATGACATACTAGCCTCTGTTTCCAGTTTTGCCCTCGTGGTAAACGGCTGAAAGTAGCTTTGGTATTATTCTAGGTCACGACATAAACCTATTCCAAATTTATTCAAAATATGGTCAGCCGTTACAAAGATAATTCGCAGGGTTTTTTGAGTACCTACTAAAATTTTAATAAAACTGAAATGAAAAAAAAACTAGAATTTCCAAGAGCTTGTAAGCAAATAAAATTTTATTTGGTTACAAGCTTGTAATTTTCTTTGTTTTTAATTTTTAATCAACATAACGTTACTATTAAATATTATCTACGTATCTATCTAAAGAAGGCATTGACTTCAACCAAATTATATGAAAATGAGAAATGAAACTGCTGCATAGGCATAGAATTTAATATTCTTTTATGACAGCGTTTAATATTCAGACGCTTCTTTAGGTATTCATTCGTTATGTTATCATAACGTTCCTTTCATACCAAGGAATTCTATGTAATTGTGAATACGTGCATATATCGTAAACGCACTTTGTTAGGGTTTATTCCAACATTCAGCACCTAAAACGCATCACAATTATGTTCATTTAAATTTTATTTTAATTGTCAATTACTATGGATTTCACAGTTTTGATTCTAAAGCTTCGTCTCGTTATTAGATAAAATCTGCGTGTGTCTGAAATTGAATCAACCAAACATTAGGAATGACTAACTTCATCTTTTTTGTAACAGCCATAGTACGAAGTACTTATCAAGGTTTGAAGATGAAAATTGTACAATTCGATTGATAAACTGATATCGATTGACATCATTATCATATTAATGGTTCTGAGAAAATCAGCTACTCGATAAAACTAGAATCCATTGAAAGATTGATAGGACTCGAAAACTAAGCTATAGGTATATATAGCTATTTTAAACCTACATTATCCAGATATATACATACAACGCCATGATAAGTTTATTTATACAACAGAATAAAACAAATAATAAAAACAAACTATCTACCTATATTCCCCTAATTTCTTTCGGAACTTCCCACTTATTTATATTTAAATTATAATATTACATTAATAATATATTTCTCTATTGTACATACGAGTAATACGTATTTTATCTATTATCTATCTACTTATTCTTTCCTGTTTACGTTTGCTCCCCGTTGTTCGTGACATCACGATCGATGGCCCTGTCTGAAAATCAGCGCTGCACCTTTCTTAGGTTTGGTGCAGCATAATGCTGAGATAGGGACCTTTTGACCCCATACAACACATATATTTTTATTTTATTTTTTTGTAGTATTTTAATGAAACCTTTCTGTGTTTGTATTTATTTGTTTTGTATTTTGTCACCTGTTGTGTTGTGTTTGTGGTTAATAAATGTATTTTCTTTTCTTTCTTTCTTTCTTCTTTCTATAGTAATAGGATTACAGGTAGAAAATTAGAGTTTACGTCACCGCACCGACCATAACACTAAACCTAAATTAGCTTCGCCTTGCTAGATACGTAAATTGCTGTCCTGCAATAGAGACATCTTATCTTCAGATTCATACGCAGAATCATTGTGGATACCAACGGGCTACGGGCACACGGTGTCTTTGTCCAATTTGATGATTTTTTTAACGATTTCCACAGAAAATGTTTTTATCGTTCTTAGTACTACATTATAAATAAATAATGCTGGACATTTTTCACATAGCATCATCTGGCCCCAAATTAAGCATCAGAGCTTGTATTATGGGAACTATGCGACTGATATACTGCTTATATTTTTTTTTGTAAACACATACATATTATACATGGAAACACCCAGACCTGAGACCAATAAATATTGAATCATCTTAAATTAAAATAAAGTAAAGTAAATCTTTACAACAACTGTGTATAAAGGTGGTATTGTTTTTTTAGTTTCAACAGCTTGCCCATTTCGGACATACAATAATGGTCTTAATTTAAGTTACACTAAGGTTGGAATACCTACCTAACTAAAAATCATTCCCACGATAAACTTCAGTACAATAGGTAGCTTATGCCTCTAGCTTTGCTTGCATAGCACATGAACAAAAAGTAGCCTATGTTCAACATCGCCCTTGACAGTTCATAGAAGTCCACTGTTGAACATGGGGCTCCTTCAAAGAGCGCCGTGATGAACGGTCTTAAACTGCCTCCGTTATTATGGTATAGTTTATTTTTAATCTGTGCCGCATTTTATGTACGTAGATTCTGCAAGAGGGCGCTCGTGTCACGAAGGGTTGCGATGGGTTTGCACCAAAAAATCTTGAATACCCTATAATTTGAGTGTATTAGAAATCGGCGGCGGTTTGAGGCTTCTGACGATATCAATATATTGGTACTTTGTGCTGGGAAGTCAGGCATGCTGTTATCTGATTGGCTAGTCGAAAAGACAGTTGATACGGTTGGTCCAGAAAGCGCCAGAGAAAGCCCAAAAAAACGCGACAGAGTGTTGTGCCCACACGGCGTGATTTAACAAATTTAAGATGTAATTTGGTACATTGGTTGGGGGTCTTCCTACACTGTTTCTTCCTGTGCGCACACGCTGTTCGAGAACTTTAGTCCCCCAGGTATTGCGACCTAGGTGGCTTGCCCATTACAGCTCTAACTAACTAATTCTGAGAGTCCTCAGAATAATACCCACCAGGTCTATTTTTTTATCAAAATAGGAGTAGATTCGGTATTTGAAGAATCTGCATTTATATCTTAACCTAACTCAGGAAGTAGCAACGTATTTTTATCTTGTTTCTTTTTAAAATTGAATCAAGTGTAATATTAAGAGATCAAACTTACTATCTGCTTTGATAGGTCGAATCATAAATGATTTTCAGCTGGCGGTAGCGCTTCCAAATATTTACGTTGAACGCAAAAATCTGGCGTGGCCACGATCAGGTAAACAAAATACCAGAAGGTGTAAAGGAACTAATGGTTTTTAGGGTAAAGAAGCTTATATCGAAGAGCGAATATCTCCAAGCCAAATTAAAAAAACGGCACTATATCTATGTACGTTTGTCCGATGATAAATTTCGAATAGTTTATCCGATCTTTATGAAAAACTAGGTAACAGAAATTAAATTATATCGTAGAAGGGGATTTTGAATAAATGGAATGGTTTTTGAGATATATTGGGGTGAATTTTAGGATATTATTACGACTATACCACGTACTTTAATATTCTCCTGCTGGCATATAGTTGACCGTTTAGAGGTCCTTCCTCATGAACACCGTCCGCGCCCACACACGATAGTGACACGGGAATATTAAATATCTAGTGATGCAGGGTGTACAGGGTGAATCTCTTTCTTAAAAGAGATTTTATTAAACATTTCAAAAAAAAACTTTTAAAAACGCTAAACAGCAATTGCGATTGACATTTAAGTTGGTTAGTAACATTTCGTATAAGCGTCGACGCTAATTGCGTGGCCGACGAGCAACCCAATGGACGTCAGGCGAGGTAACCACCACAAATAGAGTTGTATACATTTTATTGGCACCTGGAAGTGCGACCTGGTTACTCCACTGTTGAGCTTCTCTAAAATAACTCCCTTCCAGGTGAACAACACATAAGATATAACTTTTGAAACTATCATGGTTTACCATGATTTGGTCAAATCATGGTAAATATCCTGTTTTTTAGTAAATTAAACACATAAGATGGTAAGCGGCGACATCTGTAACATCAATTGGCATTGTTGATGCATTTTCTGCCAACGAGACAAAGCTGTGAAGTCTTTATGTGCCTGTTTTATTTTTATTTTTACCGTCTATCCAGTCCATTTATCTGTCAGTTCCTCAGACAGATTTGAACGTACTGAAATTTAGTTTATTTATTCTATCAACACAAAAACGGGAATAATAAAATCTAATATTAACGTTCTCGCGTACCTCTCAGTAAATCATTTAAAAAGAGGATAATGAAAGTGTGCTTTCGATCCCCTTGTATAGAATAATAACGAACACTTTAAGTCTCTGAACTAATTATGATTACTATTTTTTACTTTGATCCCCGCTTAGGTAAGTATAGTACTTCAAAGTTATGTAACTTTATAAACTTATGCCCTAGAAGTATGAAAATGATATAGTTAGAGTAGCACGTAGGCATGCGCTTGATAAAATATTTGAACGTGCGTCTCCTTACTCCTATTTGATAATCTCGCGGCTCTAAGTACTAAAGATAATATTTGTGGATGTCCATGATGGGAAAACCGTCGTAAGCGTCTGATATTTTGATTTCGGATTTGTTTGACAGATTTATAATAATTTGATGAGACATGCAACTACGGGACACATAGCGTATCTCTACACGTTTTAGGCAGTTGTTTAACAACTTCACCTGAAACTAATACAGTTCCATGTAAAGTTGAAGAATGATTTTTAAGTGTTACGAGACACAACTGTCAGTAACTATGTCTCAATTGGAAAGGGCATGGCTGCCTTTGCCTACAGTACCCATCCTGACTCTATAAAAGCTTCAAAAATCATCTAAATTTCTGATTCTCCTAAGATCTAAACGTACCTACAGAATATTAACTTTACGTACCTAAGAATAAATATTAAAATTAAGATTGAATTTTGTTTTTTTTTTGTTAATGAGAAAACTCAACCTAATATAAGTTTATTTTTGAACTACCTACTTACATACGTTTTTATAAAGATTGATACATGGTATGACGCCTTAAAGGTAACGTTCAATAAAAGTATTATTGAACGGGTCAGTAAAACTTACATGCGTGAAAAGAGGTGAAGCTCAATCACACATTTTAAAACCTCTGTGGCGCAGTGAACGAAGGCCCGCCTGAGACGCAGAAGGGTTCGATTCCCGCCGCGGGACACATGTTTGAATGATTTGCAAAGATTTATCAAGGGTTTGGGTTTTTTCTATGTATAACACGTATGTATTTCCAAACAAAAGATATATAAGTATTATATCAGACGTGTAGTTCTCACGATACAAGCTCTGCTAAGTTTGAGTAGATGATGCTGTGTGAAAATTGTTCAGCATTACTTATTTATTTTTGTGAGACACGAAAGCAAATTGAAGCTAATTGAATGTGTCTTCGGGGAAAATTTGGGAAGAAAATATTTTGTTTTTCAGCTAGAAGGCACCTCCATATTTTTATACTGAAGGCAACAGAAATCCAGATTTTGGTGTATAAGGCTTGAATATTCAACTGTCGCCGCTGCGGAAAATAATGACTAAGTATGAAGCCGGAAAATGCAGCGGCTTCCCTTAAAATGGACAATTTAAACAGCAAAGTACGTACCTACGTACAAAGAAGGTAGGTGTTTTATACTGCCTAAAACTAAAGAGAAAAAACTAAATTTAGATCACAAAAACGTGTTGCTTATTATGACTATCATTTCATACAAACAACCTACGTTTGTATGAAAATATCTTTAAGCCGTGATCAAATGCTAACAATAATGCAAAAATATAAGCAGGTGCCAAACATGATGTTTGGATGTGCCTCTGACTACCTTTCATGTCTATGAGTGTTTCCAAATAAAAAAAAAACGAACAGTTCTTATTTTTTTATTTCGAACACTTTTCAACTAAATTTTTGTTTCTTAAGTACCTAGTAGTACTTAACTAGTTATATATAGCACTCGCTTCTGCCCACGGCTTCGCCCGCGTGGTACCCGGATGAAAAGTAGCCTATGTGTTATTCCGAACTTTACAGTAATATAGGTAATATTACTGTAAAGTTTCATCAAAATCCGTTCTGTAGTTCTTTTATGAAAGAGTAACTAACATCCATCCTTAGAAACTTTCGCCTTTATAATATTAGTAGGATTCTTGTCTAGAGCGGTTTGCGTATTAGATACCTAAGCCCGTAATCCCAGAAAAAACACTATTCCTTGTCTAGGTTTAGAGAAGAGAATAGATTTTTTTGATAATTTACAACAGAAATGTTAAAAAAATATTTGTTTAGTTCAGAAATACAGCCCTTACGGTCTACAATAACTTCCTACCACACTAAAGGTAACAAATTCCCATATTTCAGAAAAAAAACAAAATTCTTTGTCTAGGTTTAGTCTCGAGCATACATTTTTTGTCATTTTTTAACAGAAACTATCAAAAATGTTACCTTGGTTCAGGAATATAGCCTGAACGGACTGTAATAACTTCGTACCACCACTAACGGTAACGCTGGCAGCCATAACATGTAAGATTTAGTTTTATGTGCCTACCTTTTACGGCAATATGGTTCGTGACATAAATAATGGCAAACGAGATATCGCACTTTATCGAAGCCCTAAGTGCTAGTAAACAGAACACTGTGTGGCTCCTTTTAGAATCGGAACTGAATATACATAATGGCTATTTACTACTTTCTTTCAAGTATTTGATAATTGATGCAGAATTAAAACTAGCTGGATATTATAATATTTAAAATAATAATAATATTTATTTCTCTTTATAAATGTAACCCGATGGTCGAACGACATAGTCAGCGTGGCTGATCCGGAATCAGGATATGTTGCAGTTCGTGTGTTGTCATTTTGGAGTAAACAACAAGTAAGTTGCAGTACGTGTGTTCTGCTACGGGACGAAATAAATACCTAAACCTTTTGTTGCATTTCGTGCGTCGAGTGTTTATGAACAGCTTGAGAATCGTAAGGGATCGGAAAGAGACGTTATAAAGAGGACGCCTATTATACCCAACAGTGGGTGCAGATGGACTAGATGATGATAAGACATGTTACATGTACTTCGTTAAAAAATATTAGATAGGTACTTAAGGTAAGCGACAAATAGAAAAATAATAATCGATTTACACAGCGCCTTATTGTAAATACCCTACACAATAATCAATAAATAAAAGATACTGAAATAAAACTTATTCCTGTTATTAAAAGTCTGGTGACACTGTTTTGTCTGACTGTTTTTCTTGCGTTTTGTGTTGTATTTATGATTATCCTCTTCATATTAAGGCTTTCTTTTACGATTTCAAGAATTACTTAGCATACAAAACCTTATCGCTAAGAGCGATCCCATACAGGCGTCCCCTATGCCCAAGGTTTCAAGGTTTCTAAAAAAAAGCCTGTATGTTAGATCAAAAAAATATTTTCGTAGTACACGGCGCGACGCGGAAAGAGAAAGTCGCGACCACTCACCCTGATGAAGACTCTCGGAATGAGTCGAAACTTAGTCGGTGCTTTCACCGATAGTGCATTACGTGAAAATTCCCGTTTTTACAATATGAATCACAAAAATACTTATTCCTAATTTCATTGTATTTCAGGCAATTTTATATTTTGTTATATTATATTATAAGAGGCATATATCCATTACAGTGGACGATACCAGAGCTCGATGCTGACATGTTCAATGCTGCATCAAGCTGAGATATCTTTTTTCTATAGGCTAAGTCGGGAGTATAATACTGTTGTGTGTTTTCAAATATATATTAGATTTTTTCTTCATAGAAAAGCAAGAATGATGAAATCAACTGAGACGGCAGAGTATTATACTTAAATGCACAAGCTGTTGCTGAAATAACTATAGAACAAAAAAAACCTGCTACATCCAGCCACAGCCAATTATAATTTCTTATCTCGATATTTTATAGCACTACAGCTGGCAATTTCATGTTCAATGTTATTAAATGTTATCTTTAATACTGTATTATATACCAGCTTATATAAATTACATGTAGGCGTTTCATCTGCTATCTGCAAAATACAAAACATGGAAGGTTTTTATTACGAAAAAAAAACTATTACATATTTGCAATGTTGTGTTAAGTGGAAATTATATAAGTCAACGATTCATGAAGTAGATATAAGCCATCCTCAGTATTGCAGTCAATAAACGAGATGCTTTATTCTCCCTTCAACTTATTATTATAATAGCTTTTACGCCAGTTGAGAAAATACAAAATACTGTAGATTTATTTCACAAACAAAACATAAAATGTAAGATTGCATGTCCATTGCGGCATATGAAGCCTCTTTACATATAACAATGTTATGTAATATGTAAAAGAAGTACACAGGGGCCTCACATTTATGCATACTATATAGCACGCAACTGAGAATACAAAAAACCGACCAGGTGCGTGTCGGGCCACACGAAGTGTAGGGTTCTGTAGTTGCCAGTCATAGTATGCGGAAAGTACCTGTTTTACAAAACTAACAAATTCATCTAAGTATTTTTTAATGAAATTTGTACGGAATTTTCCTTTTTACTTCTCCAAGTACATTTTATAAGTTAGTTAACTATTACTCGTTAACTTGTAAAGCCTACTTAGCTGCGATAGTTATCCTTTTAACTTTGTTATATATACTACTATCGTGATTTTTTTACTGATCCGGTGAGGTTACGAAGTTAATACGTGACCGCATAGTAGTCCGTATAAAGAATACAAACTGCACGAGACGAGGCGTTGCTGGTTGGGTACCGGATGGTTCCAATGAAGTATTACTTTATTGTGTTTTATTTCAATTCATTTTCTTTTTCTACTTGTATAATTAGGTATATTCTATTACTGAAAGTAGAAAACCGCATTCTTTTCCTAGTTGAATATTATGTAGGTACCTACCTAGATAGATTGTTTTTTTTCTCATTTTAAAGTAGGTACCTAGGTAGATTCCGAGTTGTAACATTCTCTTGTTGGGGAAAAATAAGTACCTAATCTTGTATTTCTTACAAATCCACTCTTTATGCCTAGAGAGGCCTATGTCCAGCAGTGGACTTCTTCACGTTGATGATAGTGATGGCGATCAAGGAATAAAGTAATGTAGCATCAGTCGGATCTGGTAGTATTATAAATCTATACTATCATCTAACCTGTGGCCACGCCGACCGGCGCGCGGTGGCCGTAGCATAAAAACACTAATGTAAGTAGGTAGATAAGTACGTATAACACAGTTCACAAGCATCATAGGTACCTACCTATTGTGAATCAAAACCCTCATTAGGTTCTATCGCCATCTATTTGTTTACTATAGATATATATATTAGGAAGCTAAATCCACCTATAGTACGAGCTGGATGGCGCTCGCTACCCATCGCTCGCTAGCGGCATCTAGTACATATTTATGGCAAACAAAATAGCCCGCAGAATAACCCGAGTTAGAGCGATCCATTTTTTGTATGGGATAAGGTATTTATACTTGTATTATAATATATGTGCCTTAACGTATACGCTTACTATTTATCATCATCAACAGCCTAGAAGTCCACTGCTGAACTAGGCCTCCCTCAAAAAGTGCCATGATAAAACGATCTTGGGCTCTCTGTCTACAGATTTCCCGAATTTTTTACGAGTTCATCGGTCCATTGAGTAGGGGCCTTCGTACAATGCGTATTCCAGTTTGTTAATATGCCTCTGCCATATCAACTTAATAATTCAAAGAGCTATGTTGGCTTTGTATCTGGTACTTATCACTTACCTTCTAAACAACGATACTACACTATATACAACATTCTCTAAAAGCTTATTTTCCTCCCAAGCAACTTTGCATGACTTAAAATCCTACAAAGGACGCATTATCATAAAAACCGGCGATTTATGCCCTCTTTTGGTTAAAAAACTCTGCATGGAAACAATACTCGTACATTACCAACCTTATGTGGTTGTTTCAGGGTTTGAAATGTTTTGTTGTGTTAATTTCTTATCAGTGGCTACTGGGCAGGCGACCCAAATGGGGATTTATGGTATGCGTGAAAAGTTAAATTCAGATTGCCTTTTAGAAAGAGGCTGTGGGTTGTTTGTAGGTTTTTGTCTATTAAATATTGTTCTTAACAGATTGCCGTCCTGTGTCAATCATTTAAGGACCTTAAAATTTATAAATAAGTCCAATATACTCGCATTCCGGAAAGAATTAAAGTACTACGAATAATCTATTCATATTGTAAAAACGGGAATTTTTACGTACTGCACTATCGGTGAAGGCACCGACTAAGTTTCGACTCATTCCGAGAGTCTTCATCAGGGTGAGTGGTTGCGACTTTCTCCTTCCGCGTCGCGCCGTGCACTACTCACGGCGCTTATAATATGAAATACAATATGAATAGTCGTTTTTACAATATGAATAGTCAAGTTCACGATAGTTTTTGGAATAAAATTACTACGAATAAGTTTACTTTTACAAAATTTTATAACCCCTGCCGTGCATGTACTGCGCCCCATATTATCTCTATCGATATAACTACAAATTAACAATTTTCGGAGTTTTTCCTTTACTCGTTCTGTGAGACCTTGCTTCTTGCTAAATATCATGATTCTAGGCCAATGGCAAGTACCCTATAGGTATTGATTTATTTTGTGAGTGTTAAAATATAAGACATAAACCTGTATGTTTTGATTTATCTTGTTTTTTTTAGCTCCAATGGAACCAGACATAAGTATTTTATGAATATAAAATTCAAATTGAATTTCAACTTGATGCCTTTACGCGTTTCTGAGAAATATGGTCTTGGCAGACGGACAGACAGGCGGATAGACAGACAGACGAACAACGAAGTTATCCTGGGTTCCTTTTTGCCTTTTGAGGTACGGAACTCTAAAAACAAACTCCTTATCAATATTAGGCTCTGTCAGATGAACGCTTGATAAAAGACGACGACTCGAAGCGACCCCACCTCAAAACCAAAGAAAACAAAAGAAAAACTAAGCTCTTTCACTTTAAGCAAAAATTAGTATCTTCGTTCAACTATAGGATTATAGGTAGAACAACCCACTTACTAAAGTTAATTATGAAAAATAATATTTCCTGTCCATTTTTTATTATTGTAATAATTTGGTGTAAAAGGTTATTCTAGCGATCTTCTTCTTTTACTGGTAGTTTCTGGTTTTGGCATTTACAAGAAAGAATGCGATAAAAGTGTTAAAAAATAACACAAAGGAGGCTTTATAAAGGGATGTTTATCGTTCGTTATATGGATTATGTATTAAAATCGGGACGAGGTGTAATGAAGATAAAGCTATAAAGAACTACATATGTGCAATATCACGTAAGCTACAACGTAACCCCATTTTTATTGAAGAGATTAACGTTTTTTCTCACTGAAAAACACGACGAATAAAAAAAAATATCTACAAATTAATTAATTTAATTATTAGTAATGATGCTGGACATTCAAGCTAAGCATAGTTTGTATTATGGAAATAAAATGACTTTTGTAAATACTTACATATAATGCATAGAAAACACCTAGACCCGTGCCAAATATTTGCAGATCATACAAACATTTGTCCCGCGGCGGGAATTGAACCCGCAACTTTCTGCGTCTCAGGCGGGGTTTCGCCTATAGCGCCCCAGAGGTCATCTATATTCTTTAATATATTGAAACATCGACGGATAATTTCTATATTATATATTATATTATATTTAGAAAATAAAGTAACTTTTTGATACAATTAAACTTTTTTAATCAATTTTCGTGGAAAAATACTTAACTAAAGTTTCTGCCTTCGAAAATATTTGCACCTTCATAAAACTTAAAGTTTATGTGAACGACGACGTTGGTCGGTGAAATTAAATGTGGAGTGACAGGAATTCGTGAGGAAATGAAGTGACATCGTGTTTATTGTCGACGTTTAATACTTATCAGTAATTTCTGATAGAAATGAAACTCCGCATAAACGATACTTTTAACGCAACACAGAAATCTAATTTTTTCCACACTTAATGTACCTGTAGTTATGATGGTTTCAATCATTCAATGTATTTGAATGGCCTTAACCATATTATTTAGGTATAAGAAAACTTCTAATAGAATTTTTATCAAGCAAGTGAAGCGAGCAAAGACTTTGTTTGTTGTCCGACGATAATAAAATTGCCACATCATTTATTCAATCTTAATGAAATTTCTAGATCATAAGAGATTGTACTAATAAAATTTTTAAGCACAACCATGAGCATAATTGGTTAAAAATAAATAAAAATTAAATAAAGTAAGGAAAAACAAGACAACCTAATCTTGTAAAGTTTAAAAAGTATATATTCGGGTAAACACGGTTAGATACCAATTTCATCACTTCTCTCTCGCTATTCACTTATTTTCTGGATGAATGCTCTTTTTAGCGTTTACTATTTTTTAAAAATTTCTGTTTACCTATACATATACCGAAATCGGTTAGAACGGTGAAATCTCAGTTTGTGGTGGACTACTAATTAATAACCAGCGACTGACGGCGTCACTCACCAGCTCAATTACGCATGAACTGACGCAATTTAGAGTATTTAATTAGATTTTTCGAAAAATCGTTACAAAAAAAGATATCTATAATTATATTTGCACAGTTACTATTTATCCATATCGCAAAACTGATAGTCACTATTTGTAGATTATAAATGTAGGTATATGTATTCATGTGTATTTATGTGTGTTTTTAAAAGTAGATTTGTCTTATTTATCAGAAAATCGTCACTATGTATTTTTATTGACTTTGACACCAACGCAATTTGCTCTGTTTGAATTTGTTAGGAACATATTATTATGTGGTGTACGATAAAGTGTTATCTATCTAAACTAAAATCACAAAGGTCTCACTGAGGAAATTTATAAAAGCAAAACGTTACGAGTTTCGGTTCTAAAATCAAGTATTACTTTTTTCGTACGTGACCAATAAAAATTGGTGCCACGTCTATATTAAACAGATTAGGTATGTTGACGAAAACTCGGTTTCATTTTCTAAAGAACGAATATTTCGGATGAATAAAAATGAGTAGAGATAAGAATTTTAAATTTAGTCATAATATACTTTAGAACATAATAATGCTTGCGTATAATGTTTCTTAAAAATACGCTCACTACTGATGTAATACTGATGATGGGCATCCTCAGATCTAATTATCAGTACTTAGATCCGTGAGGTAACCAAGAAGTGGGTATTCAATGGCACGTCCAAACATTGGAAATCGAAGCCACATCTCATACATCGCAGCCAGCTACTCGCGTACCGCGCAATTTAGTTCGTCAAAAAATAATTATGATTAATAATAATTAGTTTAAAGAATCTTTATTCTAATAATAATGTACCTGTATATAAAATTCCTTTGGATCTCGCTACCTGACTCAGTAACCCCTATTTGGTGTATTTACAAATCTGCGTACTGAGTATAGATATGAGGATTTACATAATGTAAAACAGTCGAAGCGTGTTTGGATTTTCTTAGAAACTGTTCCTATTCGACACAAATACCTATAATCATATACATACTTAGGAAAAGTTAAAAATAACTCTCCATATCTACTTCGGATTTTATAGAAAACCATTTCAGTAGTTTGAAATAAAGCAGAAACAGATTTAGTTAACTTTCCTAGATATTTACAAAAAATATATAATATTGATAAACGATGTTGATGATAGAACAATGATTGAGAGGTAAGTTTATGACTAATAAGCAATTTATATTTTTTTCATGCGCTGGTCTATGTAATTGGCGTCTCTTGTGGTGTACTAAAATATTTTTATATATCGCTTATCTTACTAACAAAATAATCAATGTAAGTGCTATCAAAATTGTCAGATTTAAGTTTTACATATAAGTTTAGTAGTGTTTTCTAAAAATGAACACGCAGAAAAGCGACACGTAAACTAATTTGACAGGAGTAAAATTATTGCCATCTTTATATTTGCGTGCATTATCAGTAAAACAATGGGACAGTTAAAATGAAGTTTAGTTAATGTACAAGAGAATCGACGGCATTGAATTGTTATTCAATGGAATTAATCTATTTCTAACCTACAATAATAATATAATAATGCTGGACATTTTTTCACACAATTTCATCTAGCCCCTAGGCAGAGCTAGTGTTATGGGAACTACATGACTGATATACTACTTATATACATTTGTTTTCTAAAAAAAATATATATTATTCATAGATAACACCCAGACCCGGGTAAAATATTTGCAGATCATAGAATAATTTGTCCCGCGGCGGGAATCGAACCCGCAACCTTCTGCGTCTCAGGCGGGCTTTCGCCCACTGCGCCACAGAGGTCGTCAAAAGTAGTACTAGTAGTTGTAGCCTATTATACTTCTTCTTTAAAGTTCATATTGTAAAAACGGGAATTTTCACGTACTGCACTATCGGTGAAGGCACCGACTAAGTTTCGACTCATTCCGAGAGTCTTCATCAGGGTGAGTGGTTGCGACTTTCTTCGCACGGCGCGACGCGGAAGGAGAAAGTCGGTGCCTTCACCGATAGTGCAGTACGTGAAAATTCCCGTTTTTACAATATGAATAGTCAAGTTCACGATAGTTTTTGGAATAAAATTCTTTAAAGTTTTTTACTTTTTGTACAACCCAAAGCAAATTTTAATGATTAAATGTCACAATTTGCTACACTAGCCGAAACAGCTATCCTTCTTGTCTACGAAACAAGTATCTATTTAGTTAGAGCGAGAAGCTCAAAGCATTGCCTCGTCACAGGCATTTAATACGTAACATTAATAGGTAACAGAGCGTTATGCAATTTAGAGCTAGGCAGCCTAATGGACCTAATGGACCAAATTGGAGTCGAAATGCGGGAGCACCTACATACATAGATAGATAGGTAGAAAATGTTTTATTACACAAGATAAAACCAGTACATACCTGCGTAGATCGTACAAGTATCTAATGCAGAGATTCATTAACCGCTCCACTTTGTTAAGCTTTCCTCAGTAGCGTCAGGATAGCACACATCTGCATAATCTAGGATAGGGAGCAGTTATACATATATTGTTTGATACTGTACTGAATAAACTTTTTTATTATTATTCCTCTTTATTCACTTTATTTAGCGTTATTACTTCTCCACTATTAAAATCAGAGAATGACATGGTTAAGAAAGGAGTGAGTATTGAGATGACGGCTGATAGTGGAGAGTGTAAGAAGAACACATGTTGTGCCGACCCCACGTTATGTGGGAATAAGGACAAGAAGGTGATGATTCTTTATCCACTACCCCATACATAGTATTTACGTACTTGATATATATATATATATTTAAGGTTATCATAAATGTTTCACCATTAAGATTAACGTCTTAAGTTCACTATTTTAACACTTAATTAGTCATTTAAATCAGTAAACAAAATAATGTTACCACCAGTTGAAACATTTTGTTAGCAATAATCTGAAGAAGTTGCGATCTGCAGTAAATCAGCACCATTTATGGTTTCGTAATGAACATCCCCATTCATTCTCTTTAGACCCGTTTTGATCATCCGACCGGTCTTTTATTCACAAGTGCAAACCCGAAAATCCTCGGAATTCCGCTGACTTATTCCTTCCTTTCTGAGACTTAAGGGGGGGCTGACCGACTACTACTCCAGTGGAGTGGATATCGACCTAGATACACAAGTGTGGCGCGACGAGGCGATGCTTATCCTAATGGTTGTCATGTTTTATAACATTATGTGACACTGGTTTCTGTCCACGACATTTCTCGCACGGTGACCGCATGAAAGGTAGCCTATAAGATATTATGGGTCACGTACTACTCTCATTCCAAATTTAATCTAAATCGGTTTAACCGTTTACAATTTTTAGAAAGCGGTAACAATATTGTTACGATGGCTAGCTTCTGCTCAAGTTTCGATCGCGTGATTGAAACGCTACCTATTTATGAGTCTAGACCAAGACAAATACCACTTTCTGTTGACATTAACGCCTGCGGAAAGATTGAATTGTATGGGAATGACATGATCTGCGAAAATTTCACGTGAAAAGTAAGCGTGAGGTATTTGTCTAGCCCCCCAGGTCAAGAACGATACTTATTCCGAATTTCATAATATTCGGTTCAACAAAGATTATAAGCAACAAAAAAAACTATATATCCATGCGGACAATTTGTTTAAGAAAAAGCGATAATCACAATGTTAATACTAGAAATAAAGATAAACTCGCTGTTGCCACTTGTAGACTCCATAAAGTTAGTAAATCGTTTAAAGGGCACGGTGTACGCTTTTATAACAAACTCCCAAGAGATATACAAAAATTATCAATTAACAAATTTAAAAACGTAATTAAACAAAAGCTTTATAAAAAGGCATACTATAAAATATCTGATTATTTAGATGACAAAAACTCTTGGGATTGAAAATGCTCCAACTCGAACCTATTGTTTTGTAAAAGGATCATTAAAAAGAATAACCAGCCTTGTTTTCTTGCCTTTCTTTCCTGGCTTGGTCGCGGAGGAACAGGCACCTAAATAAAAACCGACGTTTCAAAGTGGTCCTTGTGATTTTATTGAATAAATGAATTTTGACTTTTTGACTTTGACTTTGACATGACTAATCTATAAATATTCCTGACATTTCTTTATATTCCTTGTGATTTCAATGAATAAAACCCTATTTACTTTGATTTTGAATTTTCAATCAGAACCCTAATAGTAATAAACAACTTTACATATATACGTATATATGTAAAGTTGTTTATTTTAAGCTATAATATTAAGTTATAGTTAGTAGCTTGCTGGTGTAATTTTATTAATATTAATGTTTAGTAAATGTATTTTGTATCTATTTTTATATTTCTTTGTCGCTTTGGTGCTGCACTGTAATGGCAATGTAAATATGTTACAAAATAAATAATAAATATTTGGCTGCAAAATGTTAATATTGTTTGTTGCCAATCACAAATATAATATCTTACCTCAGGTTTTTTTATGCTATTACGCATAGCCCCCGGCCTGAGGAAAGCTGGGGGGATCTGTCGAACTCACCAACAAGTCCACTAACAGAGTGCTGGTGGGTGGTGTCATACCGAAGACCCATCGATATTTCGTCACTCGCCTTAGTGTTAGTCGTTTTACCATCCACCATCAGACGATTCCTTTGACGGCGCATCAGCACTTGACAGGTTACGGGTTCCAAATCGGATTCAACCGCGGCCCCTTGGGTCTCTCTTTTGCAGGAGAGGGGGATTCTCCGGAGTCATCGGAGTCGCCACAACATATTTTCTGCTTCCACTCTCCTCAGTGAGAAAATATGTTGTGGCGACTGATAGAGGTATCAGTCGTCATCTCGGTACCCTCTCTTCTATGACTCATGTCATCCCTTGTCTTTTATAATACTAATTATATTATTAGAAATGATAACGTTTAAATGTGTTTACGTTTTGGTGCTGATAATCTAGTTAACTGTTGGACGATAATCTAGTTAAATTCGGAAGCATAGTTCACGTTACTTTTTGGACCAAGAAAAAGCCCAAGATAGACCCAGCTGAAGAAATTTATTGGAGGCCAAGGTCCACCCGCGGTGTAGCGCCTTAGATGATGATACTTTTTGGGCCTGGTTCACGCGGGTCGAGTCGTAGGCAAAGGCTACCATAATCATAACCACAGAATCTTGTAAATCCAAAAACAATGTATTTCTTTAAATTATGCTCACTATATTTTTAATAAAGTAATAATATATAAATATATGCATTTGCTATGTTGAACTATGATCAGTTAATAGTGCCAAAAGCCATGTTAGAACTCTTCGCTTCCAACCTCAGATTGGCGTTTAGCTCACACAAACTTACTCAACAGCTGTTTAATCACATTGGACAAACAAAATTGTCAAGAAATTTCAGACACACATTAAACCGCAGTATTAATCTTCTAATAAATATTTTGGTCTCGGAATAAGTATCCGAAGTTTCTCATAAATGCGAAATGGCACGAGTTTTTCAAATCCCAGTGGGCAGCGTTCATTTCATGGTTGAGACGATCATTACTGGCTCGACCGTGAGTCGCATTGTTTTATTTTCAATTGGAAAGTAATTTTATGGCGCTAGTGGTGAAAATGTTCCATATAATTTTTTTCATCATATCCTAAAAATCATGTTCTTTTGTAATAATGATATATTTTTTTGTATATCAGTGAAAAAACATGTTTTGTAGCATTCCTAAATTTTAATGTATTTTAATTTAAAACTTATTATTTCTAAATGATAATAAAAGCTTTTCTAGACCTTTAGGACGATGATAAATCATCTTTCAGATTTTGTCAGAAATATACAAACAAAGAATATTCGCAGTCATCGATCAACATTATTGACTCTGTTCAACCTTTAACCTTCTAGCCTTTGTGGGTGTAGCAAATTATTTTGCTCAGCGCTACATCGAGGTGAAAATTTTATTCGACTAAAACTAAACGTATAATATTTTGATCAAAAAGGGGCTACGTATAACTTACCGTACCGTAGTCTGTACGCAACCTTTTCTTATGTAAAATTTTAAGAATTTTCTTACTTTAAGAACTTGATTCATAGAGATGCTGTATAACGGCTTCATCCTAAAACCTTGATTCAACGTTGAAGTTAAATTTATTGATTCATTAATCATGTAGCATAACAGATTCAGTAAACCTAAGTCGTCACATTTTTTATGTAGGAGGAATTCACATTTAACATACACTTATTGTACAAATTTATACTTAACTAGCTACTACCCACGGCTTCGCCCTCATGGTACCCTGATAAAAAGTACTCTATGTGTTATTCTAATTTATTACTGTAAAGTTTCATCAACATCCGTTCAGTAGTTTTTGCGTGAAAGAGTAACAAACATCCATCCTCACAAACTTTCGCGTTTATAATAGTACTAGGACAAATGAGATCAAAATTTATAACAACTAAATTAACATAAAAAAAACAATAAATTATAGTAATCGCATTTGTAGAGCAAATAACATAAACAGAAAATTTATTATTAGTACCTACCTATTATATTCACAATACGTTAGACATGCCCTCTCGACTATAGGTCATCTATCTGCAAATTATCAAGGCATGCGGTTTCCTCAAGAGGTTTTTTTGCACCATTTTAAGCACGTGTTATATGTTTTCGAGTAAAACAATGCATTGATACACGAACGAGTTCGAACTGGATTGGAAGTTGGGATACCACCCACTAGGCCAATACGGCTATTCAGAATTCCGTAGATAATCCGATGCGATGTGGCATGACCCTAAAGTTAGCTATATTGTTTTATTAGTCAATGCAAACCATTAAATTTTCTAACTTTGTAAGTATTTAGTTAAAGAAGCATTTTAGTATTTACTTAGGTACTAAAGTCGGCACTTTATCATAATGATTGATCTTTTGAGACTTGCTAAGTTGAAGTATTTGGCTCTTATTGATTTAGGTTAAGCCTTAGGTAAAATATCGTTGAAATAATAGTGATTGAACAGTGAATATTTTTGCGATAAGAAGACAGTTTGAGTAATATCTACAAATCAGATTATGGAATGATCCTGCTGTGGTTTTCCCAAAAGATTACAGTATGAGGTTATTCAAACGGGTGTTTTAAAGTTTTTTAAGGCTTGGCAAAGTGTATATGTCTCTGGTACTGCAAGCACAAACTAGGAATTAACTCAATGTTTGTAAGACTAAGGGCGGCTTTATTGATACAAATAGTTTTGATATACCACCTTGATGTTACACTTACCTAAAATTACAAACAATAAATGATTTGATCTTATTTGATTTGGGAATTCTGTAGGTGAATACTCACAAAACACTTTAGACCTGACACCCACGATATAGGGAAACCTAGTGTAGGATTAGTATTATATTGTATCTTTAAGGTGTTTACATATATATTTATTATCCTGAAAAAAGTATACGAATTCTATACACCTTTAAGGTACTGGTACTGGTACTTAGGTACCTAATTAAAAAGATGATTGGAAGATAAACAAATCAAAAACAAACTTTGTAACTTTGTCTCATCGAAATACTGAACTCTCGAGACCTCAAACTTTTTTCAATCAACGACTTTGCCTAGGCTTGCTATTTAACTAGTCCAAGTCCCGACGGCTACATTTGACCCAGTTATTACAGAGTCGAGAGACAGATCAAAAAGCAAGCTGAAAAAGAAACTACTTTGCATTTGAATTTCTGTAATCAAGTTCTTTCTCAATAAATGAGTTTAGCTTGTTCGATTGGCACCACACTATAGCTGAACAAAGGTTCATCAAAAATTTAAAAATATGTAATTTGGATAAAATATCAGGCACTGAAAATTATAAATAAATATTCCAGTATCCACCCCCTGGCTCCATCATCAGACCCTCATTTCCAAGCCTAATCAATGTTTTGGAGTCGTCAAAACGAATAATATGAGCCCAAACTCGAGGGGTTTACTAGTCATATTCATATTGTAAAAACGGGAATTTTGACGTACTGCACTATCGGTGAAGGCACCGACTAAGTTTCGACTCGTTCCAAGAGTCTTCATCAGGGTGAGTGGTTGCGACTTTTTCCTTCCGCGTCGCGCCGTGCACTACTCACGTGGTTTACTAGTATAGCCACTGAAGAGTTCCACTATCCATTTCCTGGCTCCATCACCACATCAGCTACAAGATAGGTACCAAATTATAGTACGAATTATCATCCGATCTACATATAAATACAAAGTTTAATTTAAATATGACAATTTAGAAGCAGGTTGGTAAAAATAAATAAAAAGTGACATAAGTACCTATCTTGAATAATTAAAATTATAACAAAAGAAAAATGACTAAACCTACTTAATTATTTTATTCCAAACGAAAGATACCTTGATATTTTGCCTTCTTAATATTATTTTATCGTACCTACTAGTTTTGTTTTACAAAAAACTTCGGCCTTCCTCCCAATCTGTTGTTATACCCTAAGATATGTTCATATGAGACACCTACCCATAAACACCATCTAGGTATGTATGTACCTACCATGTGAAAGCAATAAATGCATTGAGTATTGACGTTAAAATTGACATCCAAGATTATAATAGATTGTTTGTTTGTTAGTTACAAGTGAAGCTCATACAAGCGTGTTAATAAAAACGAGCAGAGTTTGTTGCCTGATTCTTTTAGGATTGGTCGTGAACGAGGAATCGGCGTAAATTTACTTAAAAATTTAGTAGTTTTGATGTTACTATTATGATGAGTAAAAACCTATTCAATTTGATTAATAAGTCAATGAGTAAAAACCTATTCAATTTGATTAATAAGTTTTTATTCATTAATAAGGTTTTTTGTCGGAAAAAACATCTGCAAAACACGCAAACATGTGTCCTGCAGCGGGAATACGTGTCAGCTAGCAACACACCCGCCATGCCACCAAGGTCCTCAAACTATAAATAATTCACAAGATTATTTGGTAAATTTCATTATAATAACCATTTACCACAGTTAATAAGTAACGAAGTAATATAAATGTTCAACTTTCAACTTGACCCTGATTAGAATTCCAAACAAAGCCTATTATTTCAATACCTCTAGTTATAATTTTTACATAAAATGTTTATACCACTTGCAATTCGAGCGTATATACTCCTAATATAACGATGATATTTTCTGCGCATGCCATAAAAAAATTACGAGGACATAGGTATAAATTTTTTACGTTTTTACGAATGACCAGGTAACAAATTTCAACATGGAAATACATTTTTTGTCGTTGATACTAAAGATATTGTAAGGAAAGAAAGATAAAGTATAACCCTATACTAAATTTCGAATATGCTGATTTACTATCAAATTTCTCTGTATACTGTGGCAACTTTTGTTAGAAATGATTTTGACTGCAAATAATTAACTTTTGGTACTATTTCACTCCGGCAAAAAACAAACAACTTTGAAAAAAAACTGCCCAAGAGGTTTCAAGATATTCTATGTATGTTAAGGCCCCGAAATTACTTTATCTTTATCATATAGATATTATTAGAAATACGTTGAGTTAACAAAGTTTAGCGAGTAGCATTTGATTAGATAATGAAATAGTACTCTCTAAACTTTGTTTAATACAAGGACACAACTTTAGCTATTTGTCACATATATATTTAATAAAATTGTAAAATAAACATAATTATTAGAGACCTTTTGACTAAACATATCTCAAACGAGGATTGCAACGAAAAAAGTGTCATCCCCACTTCACATAAACCTAGGGCAAAAAAGTTACTCATATTATTATATTAGATTTTTTTGATTTAATTTTTTGAGTCTATATATGAACCAATATGCTATATACCTATAAAGTTCAAAGATCATCATCATTTTGTGTTCCGATCAAGCGGCGGTGGGCTTGCAGCCAGTCACGTGGAATGCTTAGGTACTAATACGCAAAACGTGCCTACGTTTTACGTACTATGTAAGTTTTTTGCCTAGGCATATGCCAAATATTTTGTTTAAACGCGCGTACTAAGTATGGATCTTAGGATATCCACCAGTGTTGCCAACCTAGTGGATTTTCCACTAAAACTGGTGGTTTCGATCCCCCTTTTAGTGGCGAAATTTAGCGTATAGTGGCTAGTGGATTTTTCTAGTGGTTTAGTACAATTCAGTTTCAATTACTGAAAATGAGATCACGCAACCGCTAAGCCACGAGAATGAGGCCAAAGATACAAAAAAAAAATTTGAACGAAGTATTGCACTTCAAAGATGCTCAAGGGTTCATATTGTAAAAACGGGAATTTTCACGTACTGCACTATCGGTGAAGGCACCGACTAAGTTTCGACTCAGTCGGTGCCTTCACCGATCTGCACTACGGTGCGTAGTGCACGGCGCGACGCGGAAGGAGAAAGTCGCAACCACTCACCCTGATGAAGACTCTCGGAATGAGTCGAAACTTAGTCGGTGCCTTCACCGATAGTGCAGTACGTGAAAATTCCCGTTTTTACAATATGAATAGTCAAGTTCACGATAGTTTTTGGAATAAAAATGCTCAAGGATATTCGAGTTAACTGTTGTTATTGAATATTTTTTGTATGTTCCTGATCTTGGTTTACTATTTGTATGTTGATTTATTGATTGTTAGTATGAGTAGGTACCTATTACGTAATAATAAAAGAAACTAATTATTAATCTACTTATTGTTTTCTTTCGTAATAACTAAGTTTAGTGGAAAATTTAGCGACTATGAGAGTAGAACCGTTTGTCGTTAGTGGTTTTCTGGTGGTTTTAGATGTTGAATCTGGTGGAGAGTTAGTTTAACTGTTGGCACTGATATCCACCATGGAGATTCTCTCTTCTTAAATCACCAATCAAATAAAAAACCTACACTCGTTTAATAAGTTAATTCAAACCTCTGTGGTCTAACTATATCGCTATTTCGTTGTGCGTAGCTGTTTGGTTTTATGATGACGCCTACTATAATTTTCTATTGAGGGTATAAGACTGATATTATCATTGCTTTATGAGCCTTTCACATTAATACTAACAAAGCTGACCCTACTTTTACAGCTGATTATATTAACGTCCATAACCCAGTAGGTATGTATTTTATTGAAACGGTCTCTAACGATTCTCCAACGAGTAATAACAGTTACACCTTTGTATATTCAGCAGTAAAATAAGAGAACCGGTTACCCGTAGTTCGCGATACTGATGCTCCAAGCAATATAAGTCTCAGTATTTCTATTAATACGGCCAAAGTGTTATAATTAAGAAGGTACTCTAACTCATTAAAATCATCAACAGCCTGTAGAAGTCCATTGTTGGACATAGACCTCCCTTAAAGAGTGCCTTCTTGAGCTATCTGCGTTTACTAACTTCTCACAACTCTTAAGATGTTATCGGCTCATCGGGTGAGGACCATTTCCACTCTACGTCTTTCGGTTCGTAGTCACCATTCGAGAACTTTTCTTTGCCAGTGGTGGTCGGTTCTGTAATCTATAGTCTGCCAATTATTACCTTTAAGTTTGGTTCTTCTACAAATATCTAAACCTCGATTAAGATAATCATACCTACAGAAGTAAAATACTCGAAGATTTTATATAATAGAGTAACTGTATGACTTTCTGACAATGAACCTGAAATTTGTTGTTGAAAATGTTCTTTTCACTCGCCAAAAGATCTTGTATGGAAAACGACGTTTGTAACGAGGATATAGCGGCAAATCAAATTCCAATTTATTTCTATACAGACGGTGTGGCAAGATATTATATATGATAAGGTTTATTCAAACTTAACGAAAGAGATCCCAACCCAATTATGATATATTTTGTATCAACCTAGATTGTTTTTTCTTTTTTGAATAATGTTTTTGAAATCTTGCAATTTCAATGGCAAACATTCTAGATAGTATGGCCGCACTTCTTTTTAGATTCTTTCTGAGTCCCAATAACTTGTACCAACCTGATTTACAGCAATTCTAATATGTTTTAAACTTTACACGGTACAATTGCATCATTCCAATACGTGCCTTTTCCTTGTATGTGACAGAAATTAAAATACCTACCCTACATACTCGAATAAAATTGTACCTCGTCTGAAGTCCATCCCACGTCCAAGCAATGCACAAAATGAATGCATACCTAACACATTTAAGAGGGCTAGAAAGTAGGTAAGAATTGTATAACTTGTCAGTCAATTTGAATTCACTAGTTTTTTTTTCGTTCATGTATTACTTACCTAGTTTTGTTAGTTTTTCAATAAAACCTTTATCTAGCAGTGGGAAAATATAAACAAAAAATAACAATAGATTTATACCAAAAACTATCGTGAACTTGACTATTCATATTGACTTCCGCGTCGCGTAGTGCACGGCGCGACGCGAGGAGAAGGAGAAAGTCGCAACCACTCACCCTGATGAAGACTCTCGGAATGAGTCGAAACTTAGTCGGTGCCTTCACCGATAGTGCAGTACGTCAAAATTCCCGTTTTTACAATATGAATAGATTAATTTATTTTTAAAAATATTGAATTTTTAATTTTTAATTTCTTATCAGAATTATATTTCTTTCTGGCCGGGAATAAATTTTAATCAATAGTTGTGTAGTAGAGATCCGCGGCCAAGTCACATTATTAAAAAAAACTAAAGTGGCAAGCAAGCATACAACCTGCTTGTTAGCGGTATTTTATAAACATTAATTTGCTCTTAGGTCTGCTGCATACAATTTTATTGTGTTAATTAGTTTTATATTCAGCGCTCATAATAAAATAAATTAAATGTATTAATTACGTTGAAGGTTTTGTTAAATAGTGAAGAAAGTTATAGGCACCTACTTAGGCAGGTACTGAATTTATTAAATCGAGTGTCAAATATTTCGATGAGGGCTCTGAAAATACCTATTAACTTGAATAAGGAATTTTTATCGAATAATAAATAATGTAAATTTATTCCATACAATTTTGGCTCGATTTGCATATTAATTATTAAGAAGAAAATGAATTTGTGAAACATAGACGGAAAGACAAATTTTCTAACCACTCATTTGTTCTTACATTGACAAACAAACAACACACTTAAAAAATATATCACTTAATATATAAATAAATAGCCTTATATATAGCCTTAGTTTAGTTGAATATTTTCACACAGCATCATTTAGCCCCAAACTAAGCAGAGCTTGTGTTATGGGAACTACAATATATAAGTAAGTATTTTTTTTAATTATACATTAAAAAATATTATATTATAAATAGAAAATATTCTGAACCAAATAATTTAATTTCATTTCACCGATGCTGTTGATTATTTTAAATTACTACTTGCTATCCGACTCTTCTCACCATTTTGATGATTAGCAATATTACTAGTAGAAAACTATAAAAATTAATAGGGTATGACACAAGCTATCTATTTTCACGTGTTTCTTTTTTTTTATTAAAGCGCTTAATCACGATGCGATTATGTCGCTCTGGTAAATCAACAGTTGGACATTCCTTACTATTAATCTTATTGAATAGATAAATAAATATACTATGATATATGTGAATAAGTAGGTAGGTAAATGAATCTACTTGCCCATTCACATATATCGTTAAGAACACAAATCATCAAAATATGCATAACGTTCTCCAGTACACCGCAATGATCACAGGTCGGTGACGGAACCTTGCCCGTGAGATATGCAAATTTCTTTGATGGAACATGTCCAGAACGTAGCTTCATAATCACTACTGCGGCTTTTCGAGATAGATTATGATTATAAATCCATAGAATTCTAAAAGGTTGGACAGTTTTGTACCAAATACCATTTTTTTTTGAGCGTGATCAATTAGGTTTATATTTCAAAATAAGATTAGTTTTACATAATGAATTTTAGAGTGCTTATCTGAAATATCTCTCCTGGCTCTATCCAAATATCTTGTTCACATTTGAGCAATTTCATCTTCAATTTGACTTTTTCAATTTTCAATAATACATCTTGCCCCTAGAGCATACATTGTTGAATGGAATTTCATATAGTTCATGTCATTTTCAAATAAATGGTGTCGAATATTCGTGCACCTGTTGTTTAACTAGTTTCGAGGCATGCCTTATGGCATACATTAAGGAAGAGGCAAATTGAAAATGAAAGTGATAATTATGTGAACAAAGCAAACAAAGTCTATCTGATGCTCCCTTCTCCAGAAAAAGACCATGCATCAGGAGGTTGGTTTGGTGTTCCCATCATTGGATTTGTCTGCTTTTGTTCCTTGTCCGTTTCTTGGGTATCAATTAGTAGTTATTTTCCTGCAATTTCGAATCATTATACTTATTATGTCCTGTCTGATTCCATTTACAGGTTGGTTGATTTTGGCTTTTCTATTAATTCAGCTGTTATTTTTTTTCTTTTTGTATTCTCCTTCTAAATACTTCTTACAAATACAAAAAAAATATTTTGTGAGAATTACAAGTACATCAAATAAGTGGTCTTAGGTTACTAAAAAGAGTGTTCCAATAAAATTTTACCGAAATTACCGTAAATTTACGAATACCTAGGGATATTATTGACTGTCACACATTCTTTTGTTTTACATTCACCATTATACCTATATACCAAAATTATAAAAAATATTTTACATTTAATTTTAATTCTGAGATCCATCTTTTACATCTTTCATTGGCAGTCAAGCCAGCTATTATTATTTTAACTCCAATACCAAAATATGTCATTGTTAATAAGACTGCATAAAATTAGAGGCACATAACACTTTTCAACGCATCAGCAGCATCTTTGGTATTGCAGATGTTAAGGGCACTTATTAGTTCGTGGATCGTAAGCTTATTTACATCTAAATAAGATAAAAAAAATGTTGCCAGAGCAATGGCGTGTTTTAAAAATGCTTAATTTACTCGGTAAACATGTTTGTTTAATCTTTAAACTTGTACCTACCTGAAATAAGTATTGATTACTATCGAGTACTGGCTTACGCCTTGAAATCTAGATAAAACCAATAAATCTTAGCTAAGGCACTTTATCAGCATCAAGAAGCCACAATGCAATAGACTTGGAACTCGATACACGTCAGCAAAACAAAATATGGCGGCCAATAAATCGCTAGACACATCTCGCCTTGGCATTGAAGCCGATATTGGACGTTTAAAATTAAAAGAGTTATTCAAAACAATAGAACACTAGGTACTTATATATTTTTTTTAATATGTAAATACATACATATTATACAAACAAAACACCCAAACCCCGAGACAAATATTTGCAGATCATACAAATGTCTGTCTCGCGGTGGGAATCGAAACCGCAACCTTCTGCGTCTCAGGCGGGCCTTCACGCACTGCGCCACAGAGGTCGAGGGGGCATAGAACAGTTTTCCTATAAGGGAACAAAAACTATTGTTGATTTACCTTCCGTTGAATAAGAATGTATAAGTAGATACAAACCTACGTACATAGAAGAGCTATGATTCTAGTTAAAAATTATTTATTTCTTTTATTTTTTATTAATTAATTTATTCACAAACAATATAAATTGTGTCAGAACATTAAACATAGTAATAAAATAAAATAAAATTATAAAATACATGTAATGTGGGTCAAATGAGTCAAGATTTATCGGAGCAAAATTCGTCAATAAGAATAGTAACATTTATTCGACAAAAATTGTTTAATTATCATGGTTTGGTATCATTTTAGGATATTATTACAAAATAGGATTTATTATTACAGGAGCATGGTAAAGTAAATTGGTACTTTACATTTCTCCTGGTTTCGTGGTATAGTCGTAATAATATCATAAAATGATATGACTCGACATTAGCTTGGTGAACTTGTGGGCCATTTTGCTGTCGTATTATCTCGTGCGTAGACCAAGTAATATGTATATTTATGTCTACCGAATCTAATATGGATATACAATATTGGTATTTTTTTCGATTATCATAAGTTATGTCATGTCGCACATTTTATAAGCCCGGAAGAAAATCATAAATAGTAGATCCTATAGACTGCCATATCACACCGTTGCTTGCTAGTGTCCAGCTCTAGTTTTTAGTTTGAGGCCGCCCCAGCACTCAACGTAACGCATGAATCAATATTTATTTTGATACTATCAAAATGTAATTTTAATGTTCATTGAGATTTAATTCATAGTTCACCTAATTTAAATTATGGCAGAAATGAAGTTTAACTGCAATAAAACTAAGTTGAAAGTACAATGTAGACCTCTTTTACGATGTAGGTACAGGTGATTCAAGAAAAATGGACCAACATTTACTGAGTGATGAGGACCATTACTACTGTTCTCTGAATCACTTCCATATAGTGCTGATTTTTAAGCTTTAGCATAATACGTATCTTTGTGCGAAAATTTACAAAGATTTACCTACTCAGGAACAGCGTTCACATGTAATTTAGTTTCAGTGCTTTGATTGTTTCTGAGTGATGGTTTCAGGAACTCAGTGGATAGAGGTCCACAAGATCGTTCGTCATAGCACTCTGTAGAGGAGGTCTATGTCAGGCTGTTCTACTAAAATTTTGAACACGAATATTTAGAATAGTCCTTCGGGTGGACAAAAAAACTCTTCATGGAGAGGAATGTTGCAACGTAAGTTGACGAAAAAACGCTCGAGCGAACGCGTTTCTTACGAACGTTACTTTAACTGTAAAAGCTACTTTAATCCGGGTACTACGCGGGCAAAGCCGTAGACAGAAGCTAGTATTTAAACAAAGTACAAACCTATGCTTCTTTATGATTATTCCGATTTATCTAATAACTGTGTTTGATATCTCGTAGGAAATTATGGGTTTATCCGACTGATTGGTTGTATTCACCGTATTCTATTTTCATTTTTATCTCAAAACATTTCAATTTATTAAAATATTTTTTTCAGTTCATAATTATAAAATGATACAGGGCTATTCACTGTTGATGTTTATAAAGAAAAATAGGCGTAATAATAATTATGTATACTGAAACCAAACATCTGAAGGTGATTGTGGTTAGTATTCAAATCTTAGTACCTAGTAACCTTGGTGCTTAGTATTATACCTTAATGATAGGCTTGAGATTTTTGTATATAGACGTAATTTTACTTTGTATCACAAATACAGAATATAAAAACAAAAGAAGTTGAATTACTAAAAAATAGTAATACACAGGACGAGATTGGTATTGATATCACGTTACTAAAAGACAAGACCAAAACCACCATAGCGACTGCTCAAAATAACAACAGAATACCATGACATTCTTTCACAAGGCTAACGAGTATGGGCTATAAGACCTACAAGCTGCGGCAGTTTACCACAGCGATAAATCACGAGACCAAATTATCTGATCTTACTCGTATAAAGAGTGCATGTACGGAGAATGTACCCTGAAAATATAGTACATTTTTTTTGTGTATATATATAGTCCTCCTCATCGATTTCGATGACGGCGACCCTACGAAATTCTACTAAACTTAACTTACTTCCTATCGTGAGCCCTGATATGGCTCGCTAGACCAAACTTACTTTTAAAAACCCGATCACACGCATGGCATTAGAGTTGGCCTCGAGAATTGTAAGTATATGTATAGGAGGGCTTAGGTCGTACCTTGCGTAAAAGGCGTTTCTCGTCAAGTGTTTTGAGACGGCTTTCTTCGAACTTTTTAACCTTATTGTACATGGTAGAGCGCCAAGATGACCTTTTTGAAGCGAGCTCCTCCCACCATGTAGAGTCAATCTTACAGACTTTTGTGTATAACTAAAGTGATAAATAAGCATATGATCCACTTGTTCGTTAGCGGTTACCATAACCTATGGACGCTTGCAAAACCAGAGGCATCACTTGTGCATTGCCTACCCTGGGTCATAACGAATGAAATGTCGTGTGCCTATAATTTCACCGGCATCCATACCCTTCAAACTGGAACACAGATATGAGAGCATTACTGCTTGGCGTCAAAAATAGGTATGGTGTAAGGAAAGCTCTACTACTTCTAAGGCCAAGCAGACGCACGGTTCGGTACCATCCTAACCTCATCAATATACCACCCATTTGCACTAAACTACTGTTTTTAGTCGATTTTAATACGTATTGTAGCTAATTAAGTAGCTGTTCATCTTGAGCACTGCCCGTGTTTGCCGATGGACCGTTAAATATAATCTCTCACTACTAGAGTTTCAATTCTCAATACCTTTCGGTTCCACCTCTATAATGCAAAAAAACGGAGGAATGGAAAAAACTATAATCGTCTGTCGTTCCTGAAAAATACAATATCTCCAAATCATTTAGTCTTACTCATCGTTTTTGTTTAAGTGCCCTTTGTGTCTGGGAATTTACAAAATTGCTAATTAAATTCTGAAAATCAAGTCAAGTCTTCACATTTTCTGTACGTAATCAACCTTTATCTTTCATGTCATGCCTAGCTTCTTCACAGCTTGGAGTAAGTAAGGGTTTATAAGAGCATTAAGGCAAACGCGACGCGAATTTAAGTCGCGCAAATACCAAGTACACATAGCGTACATAGCGGTACCGTCATATGAAGGCCACTTAGTTTGTTATTAATGCAATTTTTATACAATTTGGTGCATAAATTAGGTTTATAATAGTATGAGGTTATAGATAGATAGATAAAACCACCACACCAAAGCAAAATACAAAAACACAGGAATACATAAAGTTAAAAGGTACAATGGACGGTCTTGTCGCTACAAGCGATCTCTTCCACCTTTGGATGCGACCTTTGGATGGACAGGATAAAATGGAATCAAAAGACGGTGGTGTACGAGTAAACCTATAATAATATATATATAAATACCTACATAAATAACATATAATATTCATAATAATATGAGATAATGTGAGGTTATTTGTGTGTTTGTCTGTTATGTTTTTTTTTCGAAGCGGATAGCAGCACCATTCAATCTAATCATGATGATTTGCACTCGTTACGAAAGGTTCTTTCATCTTACATTTCGTAAAAGTTGCTCAGTTTTCCCTTTTGTTCCGTATACACCACAATGTAATAAACATTAATGTTTATTTGACATTACGTATTGTCTACCCTCAATATATTGTAAATGTTAAAAGACTTTGCCAGTACATAAAAAACCCTATTAACATTCGTTTGAGTGTATTTCATTAATTCTTGCCAATTAGCTGTTAATCTCGCTGGAGAGGCTCTTGAAATTATTGTATTCTTTTTTCAAGCAAAGTGTCGAGAACAATTAATCACATACCTAATTATTTTCTTGCAATACTATAATAATTAGGTGTTATTGGTTTTTATTTAGTTAGTATTTCGTGAGTATGACTATACCACTTGATAACATTGGTGTGGTAGTGGCTTCTGATCCAATGGTCATGGTGTTCCAATTCAAGTCTAGTACTACGTATTTTAAACTTTAAATTTATGGTCACTTTCTCCTCAATACCCAATGGCTTACAATACCAGTAATTCAAGAACATGGTGATAAAAAACATAAAAGGAGAAGCTTCTTCAACCACTTGCAATTTGTGGCACGAAAAATCCTTACACCATAGGCCTTACAGGATGATTAGGAATCAAATGGGTATGTATCAATTGTATGCTCAGGAAAAATACAGATTGAAACATTCTTTTAATTAAATCAAAATAAAGTAGGTTCCTAGATAAGAAACTGAGAACTCTAACAAATTGACATTGAGATTGCTGGAGAATATTAGAAATATTCTCATCGAAGATAAATTCTGATTATTTTATTAGTTAGATGAATTCATTAGAAGCTAACGGAGTTATTTAACGGCATTCCTAAGAAACGTGTAGACATCATTGGACCCTTCATTATAAGTTTTCGATAAACATGGTAAGCGTAAAGTGAACCACAAGAAAGTTTATTGGTGGGATAGTATTCTAATTGTTACAAGGGTGTATGTTTAGATCCAAGCAATCTACTCAAAGTCAAGGCTAAATTCATTTATTCATTAAATTCACAAGGATTACTTTGAAACATCTGTTTTATCTACTGCATGTTCTTCTGCGACCAAGTTAACTTGGTCGCAGAAGAACATGCAGTCTTAAGACTAACTTAGATATTCTGTTAAAGTTAAAAATGCATCACCTGTTGCCTTCGGATTTGAAATATTGCCTTGGTATGAATATTTAATACCTAAATCGTTAGATTCAGGTTTTGTTTTAAACCTGAATCTAAGGAGGGGCAAAAGCCGTAACAATTACCAACGATTGAAGTAACTATGTACATAAAACTAGTCTCGTACATTATAATACAGATATTTTTTTTTCTTCATGGTACTTGCTAGCAAATATGCATCTTTGTAGTAAAGAATTTATTACAGAGATGCATATTTAGGTAGTAAGAAAAAAATATTTAATCTAACAAATGGTCTTCTGTTGTTTCAGGGACTGGATCCCAATATGAACCTTACCCTCAACGCATCCGCAAAATGGCTGATCGAAGCATCCCGAGGAATACAAGATCCCAACGTACTGTTGCAGAAGTTTTCGCAGAACAGGAAGGTCGACGACCCGACGAGGGCGCTGCTCCTAACGTTTTATGGCATCTTAGTAGTTATTGGAGGCGTCGGCAATGCCCTCGTTGTTATATCTGTGAGTATTTTTTTGATCATAAAATTATAGAGGTAAGTATTAAAGAAACATAATTCATTTTTCAAAACTAGCTAACAAATTCCTACCAATGGCTAACTGAAATGGAAGCGCATTCAACTGTAAAACAATAAAACTCATGGCAAATTTTCCTTGTGAAAATTATTTAAACAACCATAAGTGTTTCAACGGTTAGGCAGGAATTTTGCTAGTAGTTTTTTGATAGTTTTATGTTTATAGACCAAGGTGACTTAATTTGGAGGCGACCTAAATTTATATCTGATGCAAATATTTCAGTGCTAAGTTGGAAACGGAAAACCTGAATCAAAATTACAATACAATACCTACTTTATTTATTTCGGCCTGATAAATTATGACTATATTAGGCCGAAATACATACATCGATTCCTCAAGCACTCAAAGGTATCGGCAACAAACTGGCCTTGGTGATTCTAACATAAAAATAATCTTTTTACCTGAATTAGAACAAATTCCATCTCATTTTTTTTTATTTATGCTTGCTCTTTTATGATTTAGGCCGCTCGAGATTTGTCATTGAACCATTCAAACATAATTGTAATCCTCTAAATTTATCGAGAGAATGTCTATTTCTTGTAAATATATTGGGCCTGTCGCTGTTTTTTTCAACAAATGATAAAAGTTGGAAACATAAATTGTTGGGTTTTATAAATAAATCAAGATTTATTCTATTAGAGAGAATTATTCTGCCTAAACGAATTGATGTCACTCTTCTTCCAATATGTAAATTAATCTATCCAAAAAGTAGAAATCAAATTTGCAACCACATCTGGTACCCAAAGCCGAAAAATATGAATTATTCACGAGCCACCCGTTGCTATATCCATTGATAAAGGTAACAGTCAAATGTCAGCTTATCTGAGTCGTGAAGATAACACGCCATCAATGATAAGTTGTTGTGTTATGATAGGAATCAAAAGGTCATGGACATTGTTTACCTTATACTTAGTCCTGAAAGACTAGACCGGTAGAAAAGCTAGTCCTACCGCCACGTATTATTGCTGTATTATGGTTTGAAAGATTAGAAGATAGAAGATGCAGATCCTGGTAGAATAGCTAATACATTCTAAGCAAAAGATAATCTCAACCAGTAGGCAAGGCACATTAAGAAAGTTCTTCTTTTGTTGATTAGAAATGAAAAACTTCAGTGGAGTTTATTGGGCATCTAATAGCCTGAATTACTCGTACCTAATAAATTTAGAACACAAAAAGAAAATCTATTCAACCATAAAAAGTATAGATGGTTCTATACTTACTTATAGAAGTTTTTATACCATAGATGAATATTGTAAATTTAAATTCATATTTGAATTGCCAATTTAATTTTATGTAAATTTCAACTGAGTAGGTAGGTGCCTAATATTTGCACGGCATATTTAGTCGAGTTTAGTTTATCCTACTAATATTATAAACGTGAAAGCTTGTGAGGATGTTTGTTACTCTTTCGCGCAAAAACTACTAAACGGATTTTGATGAACCTTTACAGTAATATCAGTATAATATTTGAGCTTGTACATCAGAATAACACATAGGCTACTTTTGATCCGGGTACCAAGCGGGCGAAGCCGTGGGAAGAAGCTAGAACCTAATAAAGTAGCCTAAGAACCAATATACCTGTATTGAAGCAAATAGTTTTCACTCATCCTCTGAACATAAAGTTTTTGAGATCAAACATAAGCAGGCTCTGTCTGGAAACCAGCGTAGCTTCACAGCTTCACACCCACGTGATGTGGAGTTGTTTGACCCGTATCATAGGGCTACAGAGCAGCTGCTTTTGTAGTGTTAGATTTAACGAACATCAAGATGTTCGTACAAGTACAAGTACTCGTAACTATGATAAGCACGTTTCTAATATAAAAACTTGAAAACCTCATAAAATACGTACTCTGTAACACATGGGACATTTCATAGTACCCACTTCTTCTAAATTGGATCACGTATTACCATGGTTCAAAACTTGTAATGCTTTTTTCATAACACTAGCTCGGTCTTGAATTTTAAGATTATGGTAAAAAGATAGCTTCAGATTACACCATCTGCGACTTAAATATATTTTTTCTACTCGTCTACAACGGGAAGAGATTATTGGTTTAATATTTCCGAAAAAAAACGAAATTGAGTAAAATAATAATGGTAATACATTCAGTGTGGAGAAATTATTGAAAACGCATGGAGGAAAGCAATCCTTCATCCACATCCAATGACAATATACTCGAATTTTTGGTAAGAATGTTTTCAGCAAGCGAGAGAGTAGGGTGTTGTTTTAATTCGCTTTCCATGTCACGGCATCAGCAATCTGCAGGGCAGGACTACGATTCGAAACTGTGCTAGCTCAGCCAACTAAAAATTGTGCCATATCATTTCTGCCGCTGAAGCTGCAACGCTCTCATTGCTGTGTTTCGGTTTAAAGAGTAAGGTTGCCGGTTAAATAACAGGCTCATGAGAACTTTCATCTTCATACCTCAGGGAGACAACGCAAGAGTCCAAAAACTACGGTAACTGCTTACCAATTAGGTGGGCTGGGTCGTATGCCACTTTGCTTCTTTAGTATCTAGAGGTAGTATTCAAAAATATGTATGATCATTTTATTTGTAAAGTGCGTGGTAATAAAAATAAACAATGCTGAACAGTTTTCACACAGCATCATCTAGCCCCAAACTAAACAGAGCTTATATTATGGGAACTACATGATTGATATACTACTTAGACACTTTTTTTGTAATTACAATGTACATATTATATATAGAAAACAATATAATAGTCGTAATAGATATACCAAAATGATACCAAACCAATAATGCAAATTCAATGATCAAATTATTTTCCAGGTAGTAAGAAAACCAATAATGCGAACAGCCCGCAACATGTTCATCGTGAACCTGGCCGTCTCCGATGCCTTGGTCTGCTGCGTCGGTACTCCTCTGACTCTTATGGAGCTGCTGACCAAACACTGGCCTCTGCCGGACTGGCCCAGCCTCTGCAAGTCGTGTGGGGCAATCCAGGCTATTTCAATCTTCGTGTCTACAATAACCATCACTGCAATTGCTCTGGATAGATATCAGGTGCATATTAGTTTCAGTTGTTTTCTTTGTTTCATATATATTTATACGAGTAAATTTTCATGCGGTCTAAGATCCCTATTCAGACTTGGCTACAAGGATTCTTTATGAAAAGACGTTGGTTATAATTTCCAGTTAGTAGCCGTGCGCATTTTATAGGGATGTCTTTGAACAAACGCTTTGATATAGAGGTAGAATTTAAAGTATAATAGCTTGAAAATATTCAATATTAATGTTGCAAAACCTCCACCAAGCAGCATACTTCCTTTATGCCCTTTTTTACCCCGAATATTACTCGTCCTTGTACACAATAGGTAGGGTTGATGACTGTGGCAACCGGGTTTAAAATGTTACCTTACGTTACTAAACAACATTGATAGAACTTTTATTTTACATCGTATGTAGTTTTTTATGCTCCTTTCTTGTTGTTTCAATAACTCGTACATGTTTATTATTTTAAATATAATAATAATTATTTAATCGATTTTTGTGTATGTAATTTTATTGTGTACCGATTTTATGAATTTTATAAATTTTATGAAAATATCCCAATATTTTGATTTTGGTGATCATTTAATCAGTTAGTGTGGCGGTTTGCTTATCGTACGAAATGTTTTTCTTGCATTTTTTTCTTGGTTGTAATGTTGCCTGGGTTTTTCTTGACCTCATTCGGAATATTTATTATTCTATATAACTGTTATTAGTAGGCGGGTAGGGAATATTATTTCCTGTTTTGTATCAACCTTGTCACGGACATAGGCTGTCGATAGCCTTGTTTCCTTTCTTATAATTGGGCATACTTCAGAAGAAAATGGATATTTATCTGTTGTGTCTAATAAAGCTTGGATTTGAAACGAGCTAGATATCGGAGTTTATCAACCCCAAGGTTTTCAATCTTATTACCATTACAGTAGGAATTTCCTAAGGTTTTTTATTCACTGCAAAAAAAAAATCACTCCATCCCACTGCTAGGCAAAGGTCTGCCACTTTTCCTTCCAAATTTGACCACTCTGGTTCGAATAAATTGCGATCGTTATCTTTTCCTAGGCCTTCCGCAGCGTCCTCGCTCATTTTAGAGCACCCATTGGGTAAAAAGTTTTACCCAACGTTTTAGATGGATTTGATTGACGTGTTGTCTTCATAGGACCACATCGGCAATGCCAGTCTATGAGAGTTACTTTTTTTCACTCGGCTGATTGCTGAGTTACTTCGCATTTTGAGATATAGGTATCGATTCGTAACTCTACGGGAAAACGATTTTTCAATTTCATGAAACACTTATACCGACCACCACTCTTGCAATACCAATACTATATCTTTACTCTTATTCAATATTTATTCATTAAAATCACAAGGATCACTTTGAAACTTTGATTTTATCTACTGCTCCTCCGCGACCAAGCCAGGAAAGTAAGGCAAGAAAACAAGGCTGGTTATTCTTTTTATTGATCCTTTTATAAAACAATTAGGTACCTAAATTTTCCACGTTAATGATACCAATAAATTCACAGCTTATTACGAGAATCCCGGATCTGAAACCAATGTAAATGTGGTTTACAGAAACGATAGCAATTCTGTTCTAGAAATAGATTTGTCTGTGTTTGACGTCATTCCGTATGGAAAGCGGTAACGAGACTTCTAAGTTCAACTACAAAGGCTTTTGGCAGACAGTCACAACACTGGTAGAAGATAATTGTGTGATTAAATTTGTTGTTTAGAATAGTTTTCAATTTACACACATACGCAAACGCAGAGCTCGGTTCCCTGCTCTCGCTTAAATATGTTTTCAATCAACAGTTATCCTATTATTAATTAATTAATCCTACTTATATTATAAACTAAACGCGAAAGTAATATTATCTAATATTATCATGATTATACCACGTACTTCACTATTCTCCTGCTGACGTTTCGTTGACCTCCCTCAAGAACACCGACCTTGACCACCCTCGACGTTCGTGAGATGGAAACTATCAATGAAACGTCAGCAGGAGAATAATAAATTAGATAGATAGGAAATACTTTATTGAACACCAAAAAACACACCAACTTACTTAAATACTACAAAAAATTGCTAAATTGCAAACTACCAGAAAACCTTTGGATAGAATTGACTGTACGAAAACGTGAATAGTGAAAATAGTGGTAATAATATTCTAAAATTATACTAAACCAAGATGGTTTCAATTCTATTTGTTAGTCCATAAAGAAAGATTTGTATTTGTATTTATTTATTTACTTTTATTAATTAAAGACATTAAAATATAAAAATAATCCTACTAATATTATAAATGTGAAAATTTGTGAGGATGTTTGTTCCTCTTTCACGCAAAAACTACTGAACGGATATTGATGAAACTTCACAGTAATATAGCTTATATATAAGAATAACACATAGGCTACTTTTTATCCAGGCGCCATGCGGGAGAAGCCGTGGGCAGAATATCCAACTCTAATATCCAACTTTACCGGTACATAAATACCAACCTAATTAGTTTTGCCTCGTTAAACTATGCCAATAAAGTTAAAGCTTAACCGCTACATACTAAAGATGTAGGCTGTATCTAAGTAACTGATTAGTAGTTGTTTGCTAGACCACACTGGAAATTGATATTGGTTTTGAAACTTTAGTCACTGATTTAGTTCTGTATTTGATTGGGTTTAAACTAATAAAGGCACTGGTACACAGAATGATATGTGCGGCTGCTGTTTTTATTTATTACTAGTTGTTGCCCGCGGCTTCGCCCGCGTGGTATGTTAATAAAAGTAGCGTATGACCGTCTCCAGGCTTCAAACTTTGTCCACCAACTTTTGAATGAATCGAACCGAGGATTACAATTTATACAAAGTTTAGAACTCAATTGCACACCCCAAAGGGTATTTAAAAAAAATAAAAAATAGGTAATTCATTATTTACTTTAAAGTTTATTTCTACAGAGTTTTGAGCGAATCAAACAATTTTTTTTTTCATATAAATTTTACCACCCCTATTTAACCCCTTTAGGGGTCGATTTTCGAAAATAAGATTAGCCTATGTGTTATTCCAGATCCTAAACTATCTATATTCAAAATTTCATTAAAATCGGTTTAGAAGTTACGGAGATACGTGGTAACAAACATTCACACACACACAGACTTTCGCATTTATTATATTAGTAGAATTATTTTATATGCAAAATTTTGGAAAACTTACAGCTATGTACAACAAAAACAGAATATGCCTGGATAGACCAGTGGACGTTTGCTGACGGCTAATTAAAAGTTTCTGCAGACAAGTACTTAAATAGCAAGATGCAACGTAAGTTGGCGACTTAGTGCAAAAGAACATAAATCCTACTGATATTATAAACGCGAAAATTTGTGGGGATGGATGTTTGTTACTCTCTCACGCAAAAACAACTGAACGGATTTTAATGAAACTTTGCAGCAATATAGCTTATACATCAAAATAATACATAGGCTATTTTTTATCCGGGTACCATGCGGGCGAAGCCGTGGGAAGAAGCTAGTATAACATAGAAGAAAAAGTAGAAAAATAGTTTAAATAATAAATTCAAGTTAGATAAAACATAGTCAGCTTCACACTTGAGATACTAAGTTGTTGGACATGTAACTAAGGGCTCGTTCAAACTGACGTGGTGGCGGTGGCGGTGGATACACGCGGATTTTAAAAGCCATTTCAAGTTATTTCTCTTTGATCGCATTACTAGCAATACCAATTTCAAACGCAACTTATTACAGCAAATTTAAAGCAGCGAAATTTATTACAGCATACGCAAAATCGTTGCATTTACAGCATCCACTCGACAAAAAAATAAACAAACCCAAAACATATTATCGTTTGTAGTTAATAATTATCTCTCCGACATTTTTGTGCTGAAACATTCCAAGCGTCGCCCGTAGATTAGAATCCATTCTAACAAAAACAGTTTTTTTATAGATGTGGAATGTTTTTAAACTATCAGTTTATAGATAAAATGACTATAAAAATATTTGTTTTCAAACAATAATATTAAATGAGAAGAGAGAAGGATTCATCCAACGATGATGGCATACCTTGCAGCAACGAGCCGCTTATAAACATGTTAGCCTAGAATCCATTCTAACAAAAACAGTTTTTTTTATAGATGTGGAACGTTTTTAAACTATCAGTTTATAGATAAAATGACTATATAAATATTGGTTTTCAAACAATAATATTAAATAAGAAGAGAGAAGGATTCATCCAACGATGATGGCAAACCTTGCAGCAACGAGCCGCTTATAAACATGTTAGCCGAATGCTTGTTTGCCACTTTTGTTTTTTATGTTTTATAATAAATTAGTTACTGCCCACGGCTTTACCCGCGTGGTATCCGAAAAAAAAGGCTTTGCCCGATATCTGATAATAAAGCTACTCTAAAAGTCCATTCTATTATATTAATGAAAAAGTTTTTGAAATCGGATGAATAGTTTCGAAGATTACCCCTTACATACAAATATATAAACTTTACCTCCTTATAATAATATTATTAGCCTATGAAGCTACGTTACGAGCGTTCCAATCAACATCAGGTGATCACTGTGGGAAACCGATCTTCTTGGAACAACAAATTCCAAGAACCTCTTCAACGCGCACTGAATTCCGTCACTGTTAGTCGATCACTTTGTTAACCCTTCTTACTTACCGGGGTGTAAGGGTTAAAAATAGTAAAAACCTTTAAAAAAAGGTTAAAGGGACCTTACTTACCCCTTAACCTTTTTTTCTTTCCTATCTGTAACTCAGCTGATAATTAACATCGTCTTTAAAGGCAATATACACTCAACTCTGTTATATAAGTTTGAAAGTTGCTGTCAAATTACGACAATAAGAAGACTTAATAATCACAAAACTTAGTTATAAACCAATAGTTTCGTAATTCCCGTGTAATTGCTTTGAAATTACACAGACAAAAAATACACAGTCAGGTCACTGACGTAAGATTGATCAAAAAGAAATGGTAACTCTGCGAACAAACGAGATGATCTAGCTAGAGTTAGTTCCAGGTAATAAGTTTAGCGGCTCTTTGTGGAACTAAACATGATATAGTGGGTAAATAGACATATATAACTTTATTGTACAAAAGTAGTACAAGAAACATACAAAATACTTTATTATATTTATATTAGACTAGTTAAAATGGCAGTCTTATTGCTGAAAATGATATGTTCCAAGCAAGGTTTGGATGGACAGCAACTAGAAGAATAAATAGAGACTAATCAAACTGAAAGTAGGTTGAAATTGCTGTACAACGACTAAAGTAATGCGATTGGGCAATCTTTGTCTTTCTTCGAAAATTAAAAACTGGGAGCGTTAGAAACTCTCTTGAATCTAACTAAAACATGGTAAAAACACGTGCGTTTGTTTCAAGCACATAGTGTACAGTTTTTGATGCCCCAGTTTTAATTTCCGAAGATAGACGAAGATTGCCGAGGCTCCATAACTTTAGTCGTAGTACTTTTAAAATTTTCCTTGACAAACGTCTCCGCAACTGGTTTCATGGAACGAACTCGTTTGTCCTACAGAAATTTGTGTAACATGCGATGTCAAGTGGCCTTATCTGTAGTGCGGTGTTAGGTTCATTACACGAAGCCCTTCAGATAAACTGATAAATAATGGAGTGAAATCAATAGCGAGTTGGCAGATGCACAATTGTTTTTATTCATTGAAATAATACTTAAATGACGAATACCGAAGTTTTAGAATATATACGATTATAAAAAATATGTAATTATTATGACGAGAACTTTCTAAAGTTCTCGTCATAATAATTACATAATTTTATTCTTGCACAATGTGTGTGTCGTATTGAATAAATATTTTTATTTTATTTTATTACAAACACGAACAAATCGGGAGTACCTGCATAGGTACATACATAAAAATAAAACAAAGCTGTCAAATCGAGAAAATTTATATTTTAAGTTAAGTTTAAAATTAATGAAAAGGCTACAAAATAAGTGCGTCGAAAACAAAATAAATTATTATGTAGAAATGCCTCATCAATCAAAAACCTCCACAAAATGGGTAGCTGTGATTCGCGCCCTGAATTTAAAACGCACATACATTTAAATTTCAGGAAGGTTATCTAAACTCAACGACCTTTTAAAAATAAAAGTGTTATTGCTATTTAATGGCTTTATGTGGTAGAATGATACGTGACACGTATTACGAGTATGTACATTGTACAAGAACATAAACAACATTGAACAAAAATTTAAGTGAAATTCGAATAGATAGATTAGACTAAATTATAGCGATGGGCTTACAACCTGTCCCGTAGTTAGTCAGGAAACGTTCAAACATAATATTTGGCACATTTACGCTATCTGCAAGTAGCATTAAATGTGCCAAATATAATGTTTGAACGTTTCCTGACTACCCTCTACTTTCCTCTAAAGTCTACTTGAGTATGTATTTGAGAATGTGCGTCACGGGGTACAGCGTGTTCTTATTTTGTTTTTAGAAAAATATATATTGCACAAGGGTATTAGTAGTATATAAATGAGTTTAATGCTAGAAAGCATTCTCTTACAGGTAACCTTTGTGCATTATTCCTCAGGGTGATCGTGTCATACTTTACTAAGTGATTTGGACTCTCGGAATGAGTCGAAAGGATCGTTGCCTTCATCTATAGCACAGAGCGCAAAAATTAAAGATAAAAAAAAACATAACAGTAAAAGATTAATCAAGCCCCGTTTGTTACCAATTCTTCTGGTGCTGCGGCCGTGATGAATCCGTGTAAATGAGACCACGTGTTACTTCAAAGAGATAAAATCAAAAAGAAAAAAATATATATTAAGGAACATTAAATGGTGGTATACGAGTACAACTGAAAAACGATAATGTCTGCAGAAGTATAAAAACTGTAATACAATGTAAAAAAAAACGATTCGTACTTTAAATTTCATTTGCTGGACATTATTTTCGTAAGTGGTTACCGTAACCTATGGACGCTTGCAACACCAAGGTTACCACTCGACATAACCAGACTCTGAGACATAACGGGTAAAGTCTTACGTCCTTTAATTTCACCGACACCCATACCCTTCAAATTGAAACACAGCAATGTGAACATTACTGCTTGGCACCGACAGCGAAATGGGCAGTTATAACGCCGTGGGCGTGGATGGTTCAAACTAGCACTGGACGGTAGTGGATGCCGCAAACTGAGGAAAGCCTATACCTAGCAGTGGATGAAATACTTTCCCAGACGAGCTCATTCTCAAGAAGCTCTACATTCTTTTTTATTTATTGTTTATTGGTAATCAACAGCGTTTACTTATAATCTAGGCAAAAAAACATTTGTATCAAACATAAGGTCAATAACAGATTACCCCAATTCTATAAATGATGTAGTGGGTTTTTGAGGTAACAGTGAGCTACAATTAAGTAAGTAATTATGTAGGTACATTGCCACCAGATTAGGAGATTACAATACTGTTTGGTGATGTACTTAGAAGTAGGATAGGTACTAAGGAACTAAGGTAAGTTTAGATGACAATTATGTTATATTATACTGGTAGCGATTCCGTGCAATTCTTCTATAGTCTCAACAACTTCTTAACCCGTATTGAGCTCCATGCAACGCAGTTAAAAAAAATGTAGAGAATCTATACCTTTTTGATACCTATAGTGATCATAATAGAACCAATAGGTGCAGTAACTTTTCAGATCATACTTGCTCTATAAACTCGCAGTCAATATTGGCAACTTCAACATACTAAAAACTTATCCCGATATCTCATAGTCAAATATATTTACCGTAGTTCGGTTTATTACCTCGGATTAAAATAGTTTATAGTTTGCCGAGATCGGGTGTTTACGGCTTCGATTTTTATGGTGGCTGTACACTCTAAAAGCAACGCCATGAACTGCTTTAAAATCACTCTAATTATAGTAGTTTTTTTCTTGTCTGAGCTCTCAGGCTTGTATGCACTATGCTTAGGCAAAAACTTATGGTCTTACTTAAAGATCTGTCAGTTGTTAGATATAAAGTGTTTTGTTTTCTACTGTTGACATTGAAATGACACATTTTTATCAGAACGAGACAGAGCAATGTTAAGTTAATCAACTGCTTAATAATCTTTATAAGTCTTAAATAGGTTAGTCTTTATTTATCTAATGACCTTCCATTATATTGACAACAGATTTCCATGAAAAAATAATAAAAAGCATTCACTTTTTTATAAGAAAAAAAACCATGTTTCACATAGCTTAGTTCTAGTTGGCTATAGTTTGATTAATAAGGTAATAGCACCAAAGTTTTTTTTTCTGTGAGTAAGTGAGTCTTTTCTCCACAACATTCATTTGGGAAGTTTTTTTTTATTGTTTGTTCCACTAATTTCTCCCCTAATATCGAATTATTGGGCTACCCTCCATCCATTGATTCCCCACAATTCTATCGGATGAAGACCTTTCAACACCGTCTAAAAAACGCTGAAGGTGTTAAAATTTATTTTCTTATCTCGTGTCATTTTTTACACTTTTTAATTCGGAGCGTATTTTTAAGAGAGTGTGCGGCTAGTAAAAATATATTTAATATAAAATTTTGAAGTTCAATGAAAAAGCAGTGCTTTATAAAAGAATGAAATCATAACAATCTATTAAAACTGTAGCCAGTTTATATGAGGCGATAAAATAATGAAACAAGAAAAATTACTTCGATTAAGATCCATAAAGTTTACCATCAGCTTTTAATAGAATCAGTTTCCCGTGAAAAAATAACGATTCCGTCATTTTCCCCGATAGCCACAATTTTATTTTAACCAAGCTTTTTATCTTACAGAAAAAGTTACAATGAAATATCAATCTGTCTTCGTGTCAATCACATACACGTGACAAGATACGAAACCTCAAAATCCCATCTTATGGACTACATGCTGTCGGATTTATTCAAACAACACTGAGAAATATTTTTAACCATTAAGGACTACGTGTTTGACTTTTGTTTGACTTTTACCATTTATTTTCGAAACGGCTTATAGGTTGTACTTCCGTTTCTTGCAATCAATCTGTACGTTTTCAAGGATGGTTCTAAGATAGATTTAATCAAGACAAGGACCTAGAAAGCACTGCAATAGACAATGGTAAAACGAATCGGGGCTTTTAACATTTTTGAATAATAATTTAAATTGTGACTGATAATTTTCGGATTTTACAAAAGTTGTTTTATTCCGTGATTTCAGAATCCAACTGTATGTAGTCTGTAGGAAAACAGGAAGTTTTTCCAAACCATGATGCAAAGCTCCCCTGAGATCGAAAACGAGATACGTGGGAAAGGGTACACATAATAGGGTTGCAGCCTTTTGGAAGAGTAGTGAGTTGGGAAAATATTTTTTGTATGTTTTGGGAAAATACTTTATCAATTTTATGTCAACATTCGTAAGGACTACTTTGTTTTTCTTGATTATAGTGATAAAACTCCTCTAGGCACATAACTTCAATTAACATTCAAGAACAGCTTATCATTATTAAGTATCAAGATTTTTATAATATCCCAAAAATACCAGCCTTGGTGAGGATCGAATCCGCAGCTTGCGTTACAACAGTACACAGCTGATGTACCCATGATCAGAGCATGACAGAGTTTCTGCTCAAAAATACATTACCTATTTTTTTTAAAACATATGAAATAATTTCAGAAATAAAAAGAAAATTTAAGTAAACTTTTAAAACCTCCGATAGCGAGTTTCCCTAGAAACTCGTTATAAAACATAATATATTAACCATCCTTTAAGTCATAAACATCGATTGCAAAACACCGCATTTTAATAGGATAAGCCATTTCGGAGAAAAATTGTAACAAACTAACAAACATCCTCCTACGACAAACACATACATGAGTTCCTTACTTTGCAGGTCAAAAGCAAATTGCCAGCCCTATAAAATTCATACTCACGCCCCAAAAGTCATATATCCCAAAACGATATGAAACAAAGTCTCTCACAATATGCCGAAAACAAACCCGTGGCAGTACTTTTGTCTCAAAAGAGTTGATTAAAGTGATGTTTTTTGGATGGAACAGCTGTGTTCGCTCCCAAAAATATTATATTTACCTTTAAGCAACAAGTTTTGGTAACATTTAATCACAAAGAATTGAAAATGGAAAATCTGATGCATCTAATATTCAAATTTTTAAACATTCCGTTTTTATTAGAGTTATGTAAGTACAATGTCTGAATTAAATTCAGAGGTAACGTGAGTCAATATTGTATATATCTCGATTTGTAGCTGAGATCGCGATGTTACTAAATTTCGACCTCTAGATTAATTCGTTTGTACGATTGGAAAGTAAAATATAAACTGCCAGAAATTTGCCAAATGACCCAAATTATCATGTAATAACCAATACCTTACTCTTTAACAAGTAAAAAGTTTAGCATTAAGTCGTCCTAGCACTACATTGTTTATGATTATATGTATATACTTCCGTATTGAATAAGTAAAAAGTACCTTGTTTAATATTCTTCAGAAAGTAACTTCTAACATTTGTGCGGATTTGAACTAAGCGAATTAGGAAAAACACAAGGGAAACTTTTCAATCACGTATATAGTTCATTTAACTCGGTGGTCTTAAGAGAAACACAAGCACATAGCAGACCAGGATTGATAAGATTTTAATTAACAAGGCATTATTAACATTATTAAAAATGCAAATGGTGATATGCCCTTAATTGGCCCGTCGTTAAAGGTAGGGCTTTACATGGAACGAGTGCTTTTTTATTTATCAACTTACTCTAGAATAACCAATAACGGGTGTAACTAATAGAAAAAAAATAGAAAAACAGGAAACAAATGTTTTCAAAAAACAACTTATAAATAAACAGAATGCCTGTGAACAGCTTTCATAAAACAACCAATATGTTATGTACAGTTTATAATTGCCAACTTATTCATATTTTTAGTACAGATTAATCTTACCTTGCCGGTAACGCTTACTTATTTCGCACCAGTTTCAAGTAATGATAGGCAGATACCACGAATTTCCACTTGCTTCGATCATATTATATTCCACTGCAGTTAGTGAAAGATTTTTCATAGCCTGAAAACTAAGCTTATTCAACTTAGATTTTGATTTTTATCCATGTTATCTTGGGCTAGCAAACTATTGCCAGATTACCTGTGATTTTCGTATGATCAGAATTTTAAATGTTCTTCATAATTAGTGTTAATTTTAAATGTTCTTAGTAGATACGGTTTCCTTCAAGTATGACGGTTTTTTGTACAGATTTTTATTTAAAACGAAATTAAAAGTGCCTTCTGTCGCTTCTATTTTCTAACTACTTTATAAATGACCTATAACGGAGGTAATTTACTTTCATAAGTCTCAGGCCTAATTTTATAAATAACGTTAATTTTGTTTTTAGTTTATTTATAAGAATTCTGATTCGCTGCCGAATATCAACATTCAATCTGTTTTAGGAAAAGATTCCTGATTTCCTGATAAAGGAATTTTGGATCGTCAAAAGACTTTTATAAAAAATAACTTGACAGTGTAGGAACCTTCCATACTCGCTAGACAGATGAAAAGGTTGTGGAAAGTCATAAGTCAAAGATGGAGGTAGCATAAGATTGTTCGTCATGGTACTCCTTAGAGGAGGCCTATGTCCACCTGTGGACTTCAAAATACTGTTGATGATGATGATAATGATGGTGACTATCTTGTATTATATAATTATGCTATTTTCATTTGTCTTACCAAGTTAACATAAATAAATAAATAATGCTGGACATTTTAACACAGCATTTCATTTAGCCCCAAAGTAAGCAGAGATTGTGTTATGGGAACTACATGCTGATATACTACTTATTTACATTTACATTTTTTTTTGTAAATACATACATTTTATACATAGAAAACACCTAGATTCTGAGACAAATATTTGCAGATACAAACACTTGCCCCGCGGCGGGAATCGAACCCGCAACCTTCTGTGGCTCAGGCGGGCCTTCGCCTACTGCGCCACAGATGTCGTACATATTCGACTATATCGGTCACAGGTACATTTAATTCATGAAAAATACTAACATAATGCTTTTGTCAACAGCTGATCGTTTACCCAACCCACCAAGGCTTACAAACAATGGGTGCCCTCATGATAATGCTCTTCATTTGGGTAACAGCGTTTACCCTAGCCTCACCCCTCTACATTTTTCGAAACCTCAAGACACATAAGCTCGGTCTCATCGGAATGGATTCTCTCAGCTTCTGTATCGAAGACTGGCCGATCGACGATGGACGAGCAATATACTCTCTATTTAGCCTTATATTTCAGTATCTAGTTCCTGTCTTAGTTGTAGTCATGGCACATGTCCAAATCCATAGGAGATTGAGAGGGAGGCGACGAACGACAAGGAAAACACCAGCTATACTCATAGCAATAGCAGTAACGTATGTGATAAGCTGGTTACCACTGAATGTGTTCAATCTGGTAGCTGATTTCAGTGAGGAGCCGTTTATGGATGAAAAGACCATGACTATAACGTATGCTATATGTCACATGTGTGGCATGTCCAGTGCTGTCTCCAATCCGCTTTTATACGGATGGTTGAATGATAACTTCAGAAAGGAGTTTGAGGAGATTCTATGTTGTTGTAAGAAGAGGCAGATAACAAAGAATACAAGGACGAAACATAGAAAGATGGATACAGAGCTGACAGCCTTAGCACAGATGGAGCACACAGTAACGACCAATACAAAGACTTCACATTGCTCGCAAATTTTCTGACTAAAGTCGTGCTTCAAATAGCATGAAACTAGCGTGGAAATGCAAAGCATTTAACTTGAGGTGGACTATTAGTGCTGTGTACAAAGTTCTTTTTACCGTTTTATTTAAACTGTTGACTCTTGTAAATAAGGAATTAATATATCAGGGGAAGTTTGAAAGTAGCACCCGTGACGGAAAAGTTAAGGAGCATTAGGTTAGCATGGTATGGGCATGTCATGAGGAGGGAAGAATGTCATTACGAGAAGAATGTTGAATATGAATGTGGATGGAAATGAAAGCAGAGGCCAAAGAAAAGATGGATGCATTGTGTGAAGAATGACATGGTTAAGAAAGGAGTGAGTACTTAGATGACGGCTGATAGAGGAGAGTGGAAGAAGAAAACATGTTGTGACGACCCCATGTAATGTCAGATAAGGACAAGAAGATGATGATGACTCTTGTAAATAACTTGTAAATAGAAAATATTGTACTTTACGTTTTAATGAGCCCAAAGCGTAAAGGACTAATATTTGAGATGCTTTTGTTTATGCTAGTTGTTAAGTTTTTAAAATAAATCCTTTCACAAAAAGTAAAGCAACCCGTTTTCTTAACACCTTTTTTCTTGACATTTAAACTTTTACTGTAAAATAAGTGTATTGGAAAAAGTTATATACTATATTGTGATTTAAATATGTTTTATTTTAAGAAAAGGGAACGAGGTAGACAACATACTTAGGTAGTCATTTGCATCGCAAGACTATTTAAAGACTTTGAGTAGCACAAACTAAATAAAATAGGACTAGAACTAGCGACAGTGGTTTGTAAGCAATGGACATATTGATGACAAAATAAATAAAGACACCACATACTTGATTGTCCTGATCCCACACTTATATTCCCTCTTTCAATTATAATGATGATGCCAATAGCATTTGAAAATCAAGACACTTGCTTAAGTAAATAGAAATACTGAATCATAATAACGTTTTTATGGTTCGTTAAAGACAACATTAATAAGCAATAAAAGCGGTTTTATACCAGTACTAAGCTTTACAAAACCTATTAAACTAAAATCTAATTTAGGATTGTTAGATGCGAGGGATTAATTGGATTATTTCACTCTGTTAGTCAGTCATGCTTGTGTCTCAAGGAGTTCCAAACCACGATCTTATAGTTACGCTCCCTGGTAAGAGTTTTAGTTAAAAGTGACTTTATTTCTTGTAAATATGACAAGTGGTACTGAATTCTTGTATTCCCTATTAGTATTTTTGAAACTTTTGTCAGGTTTGTCAAATAAGAAAAGTAGTTTTTTCGACCTCTCCCTAACTGACATATCTGAGACTAGCCTCCCACGTAGGTACATAATATAGCGTACACCTAAGCCTAAACACTTAGCGTGGTAGCCTAGTAGGCTATTACGTCGTTATAGGCTAGTTAAATAAAAGTCCATATTATTAGATGCTTTTGATATTCTAGCTATGCTAAAACTGATAATAATGGTAACTGCTCAAGATGATTATGAAGCAGAAATTGAAATAGGTTATCGTCCTATGCCACCAGAACTGATCAATGAGTATCTTAACAAATCCAACTATGAGACTGAAATGGAGGAGTGTATGATAGAATATGTAACGTGCAAGAAAAATGTCGGAAGCAAGTAAGTAACGTCGTTCTTTTTAAAGGGAGTTAGGATCTCGAGTGGTCACAAACTGAAAGTTGCGATGCGGTTGAAAACGACAGCCACTAGGAATAACTAGTTCTAGGTGACCAGTACTAATCAAAAAACCTAGCAGGCTTAGGGTATCTTTAGACAGACCCCACTATAACCACACCAATGACGCTGAGCAGCGATCGTATGTGAACTGTCTCGCTGAGTGATAGCTGTGCATTGGATGACAAATATAATACAGTAACAACCATAAACCACACATTACAGACCATGAAGTGTATGAAAATTACAGGTGTTAAGATGTATTAATATTTGTTGCTCATGTTTGTAACAGCTGAATCAATTCGGATGAAATTAAAAATAAGTAGAGTTTGTGAAGCTACCACAAAATCAAAGTAAACAAAAGAAAAAATACCGGGCATGAATTCGTATGGTGCGCTGATGTAACACTGACATCCGGGTGAACACACTCTAGGCCCGGCCAAACTGACGCGGTGCCAATAGCAATCAGTACATTCACGCTAAATTCGAAAATCACTTGACACCCTTTAATGGCCACCCCGTTAGTTTGACCAGACTTTTAGGCATCAAAGCCGTGCGATGAAGATAGAGTATGTATGTAAGTCGACTTCCTTTTCCGCATTCCGACTCAATGTGGCTAATGAAACACAGAATCTTCCTGGGATATTTTCAGGCTTCACGGAGTGGCTTAGGGTTGTTTAGGATTTGTTCGCGTTAAGTTTATTGGTAGCTCCAATGTTATAGAGATGCTTATTTAAAGAGCGAACTATCCCATCTATGAGGCCAACATCAGTACAGTCACTATGAAGCAAGCATCCAACTGATCCAAGAGTTCCTAAAAGTCATTGAAAAGTAATATGACAGACTTTAATTTCAGACAAACTTTAGTATGTGGAAAAAGTACGCATCTCAACAAAAGAACATTTCCAAGCATATGTAACCTGCAGTATGAAAAGTGTAAAGGTTTTGGACGTAAGTATAAAGCATCAAGGTCACTCAATTGGCTATGGAGTTATACTTGGAGTGATAAAATAAGGAACAAGAAAATCTGAAGTCACTGTTGGACCAATCTTAGAAATTGCAGGAAGTAGGTGCATTGAGGTGGCCCAGGAACGTTCGACTTGGCACTCGAATATTCTTGGGCCACCTCATGGAGAGACTTATTCTAGCAGTAGACTCCTAGAGTATTTAAATGATGATACTATATCTACGACTAAAAGCACTAAAAGCCTTTAAATCGTAGAAATAGTACGAGTCATTAACTTCATTAAACTTACATTCAGAAGTCCGCTTTTGAAAAAAAAAAATACAGTATGAAAATTTAGCAAGCCTGGCTTTTGAAGTTTAATAATGATATTTCGTTTACTGTTTCGCAGTGTTTGGTGCAAATTGATCAAGAATCGTGTTCTGAACGTCCCATTTTAGGTTTCGGAAGTTTCGCTTTTGTATGGGAAGCCTTTAAATTTTAATTATTTGCAGATTGGGAATTTTTAAAAGATGGTGAATGCTGATAATAAAAAAAATACCTATTTCTCATCAAAAGTTTTTGTTTGAAGAATCACTTTTCTTATTAATAATGAATTTTTATTTTTGTTCAGTTGCAAGTGTCTTTTGTAGTTCTTGTACAAAGTTCGCGCAGTACCAGAAGATACCGTATAAGTTAGATATTTATCGACTGGATTCAAAAGCGATTCTTGTGATGTTGAGGATTTCCCGTTTTCTATCTCGCACTCCATTATTAGATCTGTAACATATATCGGTCCATATACCTTCTGTTATGACTGTATTCTGTGATTCCGGACTAAAATAAAGATGATGATGATGATGTCAATGAGTGAACAACTTCCAGCTATACCTACTGAAAGTAAATGATCATGAAAAACTTCTCTAAAAACAAAAGCACTGTTGTTAATTAACGTTCCTTTAATTATTAAAACATCAAAAGCCGCTCATCCCGGAAAATTTGTCAATAAATTTAAGACTAATTGGCAAATATTTCGCTAAATTGAGTTACAGGAATACTCAGTCTCTGTCCTCTAAATACTGTCATTTAGATTTAATAAGATTGAGTGGAGTCTACCTTTCGAAGAATAGAAAATTAAGTTCATGAAATTTTTCTAAAAGTGGATCAAGCACGGGTTTCACAATGCTGCTGGATCTCGCAGCAATTAAATTATAAATTTCAGGTTAAGATTTGATAATATTTCAAATATTATTCACCCATCCGAGATCTTACCCCTCATGCTTAATATTTCAGACATTCAAATGATAGAATCATGTGTAAGGTTTTTATATTAACCATGTTCGTAAAAAAAATTATAGTGGCAATAAAGGTCTTTAAATGTGGTTCTTGATTAGCAACTGGGACTAAATGAGACAATTATTATAAACTTAGTATAGTTTTCTATAATTCTTTCTCCCTTCTACGTACGTATATCATGTTTAAATCATGTAAGTATATACACTGAGAAGTACGTACATACATACTCCTGACCTCGCACTAGAATTCCCTGAGTCTTGGATAACAAGAACTATTAGTACCATGGTATCATAATCTGGAACCAACCGCATCTCTAGCGTCAGTTAGGTAGCGTTTCAGAACGCAGAAACTGAAACATCCAGTAACGTTACGTAACTCCAGTACAACATTAAAATGAATATCAAAGCTCAAATATCTAAGAAATTCCAATAATTCTCTAAAATTATTTTAGTACAAAGTACAGAACGGTTAAATAAATAATTTACGTTATCTTGGAACAGCTACTTCGGGGAATTATGGGTACCTATTTATAGGACATCAATTAAGTACAAAATAAATAATGGCCATACAGACGAACTCAAGAATTTACCTGAAAATGGGGATGGATAAAGATGAAAGCTCATTATTCGTTTAATTGAAAGTCTTTATTTTTCCCTTCGGAAAATAAGAAATATATGGACAGCATAAGTCCCTTTTTCTCAGGTACCTAAGATTTTGTGTACATTTTGAAAAAAACTATGAAATCTTAGGTACCTGAGCAAAAGGATATTTTAACACGAATTTTAAAAAGAAACTAGCTTCTGCCCACGGCTTCGCCCGCATGGTACCCGGATAAAAGTAGCCTATGTGTTATTCTGACGTATAAGCTATATTACTGTAAAGTTTCATCAAAATCCGTTCAGTAGTTTAAGCGTGAAAGTGTAACAAACATCCTCACAAACTTTTACGTTTATAATATTGCATTTCTGTTCGTTTATCCTATCCTACTAATATTATAAACGTGAAATGAATGTTTGTTCCTCTTTCACGCAAAAACTACTGAATGGATTTTGATAAAACTTTACAGTAATATAGTTTATACATCAGAATAACACATAGGCTGCTTTTTATCTGGGTACTACGCGAGCGAAGCCTTGGGCAGAAGCTAGTAAAGCTATTTATTCATATTTCCGAATAGTATAATTAATGCACCTAGGTGAAATAACCCAGGTGTAACAAGTAACTACATCGACTACCCAGCTGCGGTGGAAGAGTACGTGTTCGATTTCGGGACAAATGTTTCTGCATGTACATACTGCAGATATTGGTTCCGGGTCTAGATGTTGTGGTACCACGGTACTAATAGTACCTGATTGATACCTACAACACAGGGAATCCTAGTCACTGGTGGTCAGGATTATGTTTGTGTCGGTTAAGTATGTTTTGTGTTATTTTATTCAATCCTAAACAACTGAAATGCCACCAACCATAACGTAACTCTAGAGACTGCTAACAAAATTTCACAAATTTTGATCACTATGCACATGTCAACGAAATATTTTTTGTCCAGACAAACTATGGATGGAGTTAATTGCTTTTGTCCCAGAAGTCAAAAGATAAGATAAAATAAAACTACAAAAAAACAGAAGCGTCGTTTGCGTTTTGCCTTTGAATATACTATTAGCAATCGTTCAACATCTGTCTCGTTTGATCATGCTCCATTCTGAAACAGAAAAAAAAACGAAGGGACTTGATTTTTCTTGCCATTTTGCATTGAACATTGCCTCCACATGAAAGTGAGCCTGGTGGGGAGGTTGGGAATGCCCATCTAATCTATACATATCTTTACTAATAATAAAGCTGAAGAGTTGTTTAAAAGCGTTAATCTCTGGAACTAAAAGTCGGATTTGAAAAAATAATGTAGCATTTGATAGCCAAATTCTTGAGGAAAACTATAGGCTACTTCACATCACGCTTCAACCCTAAGGAGCCGGGTAAAAGAAAAAAGTCAGAGCTAAGCAAAAACGAGTGGGCGATACGACGCAGTGAGTTGGGGGTGCTGTATCTGCTGGTAGGTGATCCAAGTTTTTCAAGTTTTGTATCATTTGATGGTTCAAAAGTAGTTACTCATAATTAGGTGTCACAATCAGACCGGGGAGATAGTGAAAATGTTTTGGTTTCCCCCCATTTCACCCAAATGTGGGGATGCTAATGGGGAGATTGTATCTAGCAACTTACGTCTCCAACTATTGCAGTTTTCAAATTCCATTTCACAATAGTTATTAAACGTTCTGTAATTTCCGTCGTAATGTCGGGCGCAAATAAAGTTTTGTCTGAAATGATAGTATTTTAGTTAGCAATTTAACGTTTTATATACACTGATTTCAAAAATTAAATAAATATTGCTGGACTTTTTTCGCACAGCATCATCTAGCACCAAAACAGCAGAGTCTGTATTATAGGAACTAAATGACTGTCAAACTACTTAAATATACTTTTTATATAAGATAGTTAATTATTTCACCAATAATTAGAATGGACATCCAGGGTGTTCATAGGCTGTATATCATCCCGTTAAAATATAATGGATTTTCATGAAGACCAATTTTGTAACGTAAGTCGGCAAAAAAATGGTCGAGCGCATGTGTTTTTTACAACTACTTTTTTCCGGTTACCCCGTGGTTATAGCCACTATATAAATACCAAACAGTCACACACATAGTCCCGACCTCACACTAAGATTCCCTGTATCTGGGGTATCAGGAACTACAAGAATCTACCATAGTACCACAACACTCAGATTCGGAAAAAATATCTGATCATATATAATTTATGATCACTAAATAAATTTATCGACTCGATAACTGTAATTCTGTCATTTTCAACAACAAACAACAGAAAGAAACACATACTTTTGGCATTGTGTGGCATTTAGTTGGTTATTATACACCTTTAAAGGCCTGGTCAAATTTATGCGGTGGCGGTGGCAAAAGGAAAAAGGTTTCAAAGTTTACGGCTATGTACTTGATAAACACCGCCACCGCCATCGGTACCATCTGTTTGGGCGGGCCTTCAGGCAGTAAGAATACGGAAAAGCCAAATCAGTTGAAAAATAAATGTTGATACAATAAACGGTCTTACAGCTTAAAGCTATCTCTTCCAGACCTCCTTTAAATGTAGAGGATCTTTGTCACGAGCATCACTTCTATGAAAATCAAAGCAAATAAGTAAAGATAAAATAAGTACTTGTAAGTTTTTGGGCATTCTCTGATGAAAACGGAGCAGCCTTTATCAATAAGATCTGATTTTTTGAACAGTGACTTTTTCGGGTAAAACCTCACTTTCCACGGTCTTGTGTGAGACTTGTTTACGTAGATTGATGACGCAAGCAGGCTGAAACCTGTAGTGATTATTAGTGCGGAAAGGAGCCTCTTCCAAGTGAATTTCACAACAGTGGTTCTTCACAACGTCCTTTTTAAGATCACCTATTAATACCGTAATACCACAACATCCACGGAACAAATCTGCAGAACATGCAAACGTCCCGCTGCGGAATCGAACCCGCACCTATTGCGTCGCAGTGGACTACTCTTACTACTGATTAAGATCGGAATTAGTAAAATCTATGAAACTTGTTTCGAAATTATTATTCAACTCACCAACCAAAACGTATATAAGAAAATAATACCTTAACATTTCTGAATCTAAAGAAACATGTAGCTTGTTAGTTGAAAACCAATTACAAGGCCGCTTGCCGTTTTTAATGGCCGTGACCAGACTCGTTCATTATTGGTTTAGTAAAAGATATAGTCAAAGTCGATAGGTTTTATTCATTAAAGTCATATAGAAAGGTCATCTTAAAAAAGACGTAAATTCAATTTTAAAAATCAATTTACGCCGATTCCTCACGTGCGATTAACCTCTACCAAGCGAATTCTTTCACCACAGTGATTTTTACAACGTCTTTTTTAGGATTACCTATGAATACCGTGGTACCACATCATCCAGTTTTTAATGTCCGTGACGAGATTCATTCATCATTGGTTTAGTAAAAGATATAGTCAAAGTCGATAGGTTTATTCATTGAAGTCACAAGTATCATATAGAAAGGTCATCTTAAAAACAACGTTTTTTTTTTAAAATCAATTTACGCCGATCCCTTGCGTGCGATTAAGTCTAGAAGAATTAGACAGTTTTTTTTTTGATTACGAATATAAAACCCGCTGTTTTTTTTTGTCAGGACAAGGAATGTTTTTTTTTAAGTCAGAAATTTGGATGTCCTTGCGAAGGCCGGGCGAGTCGCTACTGTATTATAAAAAAATCAAAATCAAAACATAGACAACACAAAACATAACATAACATATTTTGTCTAACATAGACAAAATCGATGGGCAGGTTCTACAGTATGAATTGTTATTATCGCCCAGAGTTCTATGAAAAATTAAAAATTCTAGGAAACCCCGGCAATAAAAAAATTATACATACAGCACATTATAATAGCACAATCATCACATGCAATATTTAAACAAAAGTTCAGGCCTAGGTTCATTAATCTTTTCCGATCCTGGAAATTTTTTTGATGATTTCTGCTGCTTGACCGCTTTTGAAAATCTCTTGAATTTTTTGGCCTATTCCTTCCTGTTAAAACCAAACAAAAATAATGTTATCTATTTATATAGTTTTCGAACGAAATTTATTAACTAAACCAGAAACTGATTAATTTTGGACTCTGCTATGCTAGAAGTATACTATAATCTTTCGAGGATTTTCGGTTCTATCTTGACAATATTCAGTTATAAAAGTAGGCACCGTAGTAACATATTTAGGAACAATATTCATATCCAACAGGTAAATGCTTACAAATTTTTGAAAATCCTAATCATTTCATAAAACTATTATTGTATGTCATAAAACCATCAATGATTGCGACGCCCTTAGGTGACATACAAATCGATTACAAACAGTCGCATTATAATCAGATAAGCCGTATCGGAAATAAATGGTAACACACAAACATCAAAACAAACATCCTCATAAGGGCCTAGACAACAGAGTAAAAAATGAAAGAAAAAGCTCACAATAAAACTTACAAGTTCTTTCAAGAAGTCCGATGCTATCACCGAGGAGAAGAGCAAGACGCACAAACAGACGAAAAATATTATTTTAGAGTTCATCTTGAGCAATTATATTGAAACTTGTGACTCTTCGAATGATGCGTTCTCGTTTTTATATCATCCTGGGACAACTTTACATTTATTTATCAGTTGTCAAAGAAAAACTACTTCTACCATATGGATACAGAGCTCAGGCTCAAATGTCTGCCATAGACACAAGTTGTTTTATTATTACCTACTTTGTCTCTACATATTTTGCTAATAATTCAGGTAGTAAAAAGTTGTAGGTAAAGTTTGTGTGGTAGATGTATATTTTTTTGATAGCTTATCATTATATTTATCACCTTCAAGTTATAATCACATCGAATTTGACGACACTTTGTTATTCATTCTATTCTACTATAATATTAGAAACGCGAAAGTTTGTGAGGACGGATGTTTGTTGCTCTTTCACGCAAAAACTACTGAACGGATTTTGATGAAACTTTACAGTAAAATAGCTTATACATCAAAATAACATAGGCTACTTTTATCCGGGTACTATGCAGGCGAAGCCATGGGCAGAAGCTAGTTTAAAATATAAAACACAAAAAAAAACTGTTTTTAACAGAATGTAATAATATTTTAGGTTTTGCGAATGTAAGATTATTAATTAACAATACCAAAAGGATAATTCACGTTGTTTTTTTTATTGTTATTCCTAATGTTTTGAAGGCTTTGCAGCCTACGTGGTCGATAGGTTATAAAATGATTACCTACTACCATCACAATATTATTTAGTCATAAACGTTCTGATTTATTCCGTAATCACCACTGTGTCTTGAAGTCTAACGTTATTATATTTCATGTTAGATTTAATCATTTTCACACCATAATTTCAAACTGGTGGGACTCGCCAACCTTCTGCCCTGTTAAATATGGATGTTTTTGAATTTCCATAGCTTCCCGTAACACACTAGGGATGTATCCCTCGGCATCTTGTGGGTTGTTTTACATAATATAAACGAAGCGCCACCTTTCATCTAGTCTATCTGCGAACACGAAAGCTGCAAAGTCCACGAAACGCCAGTAATCATCAATAAATGAAATTATAAAACAAGAAGAACAACAGTTAAAAGTGTTAACTTTCATTACGTAGGAACGTATCGACTAATATCTTTTCATCTAGTCTCATGTCATTACTAGACCGGACCACATGACGGACAGTTGTGCTGGATGCTTGTTTGCCACATTGGTAAAAAAACACAGTTGGAAAAATATACCAGGCAGTGTCCCACTGTAGTTGCCGAAATTTATGTAGTCGCGACCACGTTATATATTTTTATGTGGCACACAGAAAATAATGATAAAACTAATTAGCTGTGACAGCACATACAAGTAACTTAGCAGTACCTAGTTCATTATCTTTGTTAAGAAAAAGTTCTATAACGATCCTATCTGATAAGTTAGTATGTAAGAATATTTTTGTATTGTAATTCTCAGAAATAAAGGCTATATTATTATTAAAATTACGTTTTTCCAGTGACAGACAATTGAACTGACTGATTAAGAAACGGAGTTTGTCCTTCTACTACAGGAACGCGTGCTGGCTGTGTTCGCCATAGCAATGGCGTCTTGGCGCCATTGCCAGCGTGTGGTCGAAATTTACGACACGTTATCAATGGCTACAGTAGGCTGAGCCGACCACACGTGGTGTCAATTGAAGTACGCGTTTCCGGAAAAAAAGTGATCCTTTTTGGCGCGATATTTGTAAAAACTACAGAACCCTTAAAAACAATATTTGATGCATCGACGACATCGTAAAGGTGATACATCTGGGGTCCATCCTTTCTATCAGTTGTACTCTATGCATGTTGGTAATAAAATGCAGAAAACGTATGAAACATTTTTTTTAACTCAGTCAAGCAAAGCCTGCTACTCTGGAAATCACGTAAATTGTTTTTTGATTTTGAAATAAGCGCTATCAACGCCGCACAACCATTCTTCTCTGATGTAGCTATCAAAGGTTGCAACTTCTAGCTAAGGTTGGAACTTGATATCTAAGATAGAACTGTTAGATATTATTTTTTGAAATATAACTTGATTGAACCTTTATTAAGATTTTTTATAATGTTAAGGTTGATTGCTGTGATATTTTCCATAAAATGGTTAGTTAGATTGTTTTCAATACTGTTATTTAATAAAAGTTTTAATATTAAGGTTGATTACTGTGTTATCTAAGATAGAACTGTTAGATATTATTTTTTGATATATAACTTGATTGAACGTTTATTAGTTTTTTCATTTAATAATCATCATTCTCTTACTATCCCACAACATGTCCCTATCATTTGAAGTAGGTAGGTACCTACAATGGTAGGAAAACGAAAAAAATAAAAATCTGTTAACTGTACCTACCACCTACCTAAAACTCGTGGCATTGACTGGGAATGAAAACTACTTTATTTTTATTTTTAAAAATGGCATGGGATTGCTTGGGAACCCGTGTATGGAATTTATAATTTGGAGAACAATAAATTTGGCATTGGTGGGAATGACCCAACATCTGGACGTGACTAGTAGGTATATCAATGTTAGGAATGTATTTTATTGATTTCGTAACGATATGTATAAGCTTTTATTCAGAAAATTCATCCAGGCAAAGTAAGTAGCAGAAGCTAGTGTTAGATTGATTAAGTTTAATTCAAAGATACTTTTTAAGATTACTTTTTAATATTGCTGTAGTAAAGTGAACCTTACTCCTCCTTTTTCTAGTGTTGAGGTTATTATTATCAATAATTTATTAAATTATAATTGTATCATTATCATATTATGAAATACTTGCTGTTTCTAGCATACCTACAAATAATATTTAATTTTATCCTCGTATAACTTGTTATATTTTTTAATCATGTTGGTATTTTGTAAACGTTTTTACAAAATAAAGGAAAACTAAGGTTTAATTCCAAAATATGTTATTACAGATATTTATGATTATGTTGAATTTTTAGATAAACGATTCATAAGATGCTAAGAACTTGGAGCTATATGATTAAATCTTATAATATCCCAAAAATTTAACCTCGTTCAGACTTTATAGCTCGAGTCATTGGACAGACTTGGATAACAAACTTGCAAATTTTCCCACCTACAGGGGAAAATTTGCAGTTATTCAAGCCTCGACGCTTCGAGTCGAAATATAACAAGAATTTTGAACAGGCTGCTAACAAACTGCCGGCTTATTTGGTATAGCTCCCGCGTACCAAGTGACAGGTTGCAGGTTCGAGGTCAAGGTTGAATTTTTGGGAATCTTATGATTCCCTTGGGAGTGGGTTACACTTAAAAAAGGATTGAAATACTAGTATAGTGTTATAAAATCTGTGGTTAAAGCTTCATTATTTACATTAATAATCTACTAGTTTGTCCAACTTATAGATTTTATTATGTAGGTAAAGAGACCCATACTCTTTACCTTCCACATACTCCCCATACCCATACTCTTCTAGTAGTAAGATTTGTTTGTTTATATATTTGTCCCTGGTCTGGTACCATTGTACTCGTATACCCACAATAATACAGGGAATCCTATTACGAGGTCAGGATGTATGTGACTGTTGGATATTTATCTTATCTTTATCTCATGTTTTTCTTAATAATAATTTTCAATTCCTGATTTTATTCTTGGTAGAGTTGAAAGAGTTGCCCATCTCCGCAGCGAGATGGGCATACGACATAATTAACGTCGCGGATTGTGGGTGGTTTAGACTGGCGCAGGATTGTGGTGGATGCCACAAACTGATAGAGGCCTAAACCCAGCAGTGGGTGAAGTCGTGCTGTAGATGATTATGATGATGATGAGAGTTGAAAGTTCATTCAGGTCGTTCAGTCTTGGTGACTTCCCTGTAACCCGATAAGAGTGATTCCCCTCCGAGACAAAGGCGCGAACATGTATATTCATGAGGTATTGAACATTGATATGATGGGTCAATCACATTGTAAGAAAATAAATAATGTTGCATTATTATATATTTTTACGACTATAGCTTAATTGTGGAGAACTATAATATCACTACCTTTTAATGACCGACATATTTTTTGAGTTAGAACAACTTATTTTTTACAAGTTTTTATTTAACTTGTCTGGTTAGTTTAGTATGTATGGGTCAAATCTTGCCACTGAATTTTAAACCAGTTACCCTCATCTGATTGAGCTGAAATTTTGCGTAATTCTGTTTTAGATGTCAATGTAAACGCACGAAATGCAACAAAAGGTTAAGGTATTTTTTTCGTCGCGTAGCATAACGCACATACTCCAACTTACTTGTTGTTTACTCCAAAATTACGACACACGAACTGCAACATAATCCGTATGGTTAGCTAAGTGACATCATTCTAAATCTAATATGGCGGACTCCCAAAAATGGCGGACTCCCAAAAATGGCGGACCAATTAGTTTTATACACCCCCATGATATGGGTATCAAATGAAAGGGTTTGCTAAAAAGAATACGAAAAAGCTTGTTTATGTATAGTTTTCATATTGTAAAAACGGGAATTTTCACGTACTGCACTATCGGTGTGAGTGGTTGCGACTTTCTCCTTCCGCGTCGCGCCGTGCACTACGCGGAAGGAGAAAGTCGCAACCACTCACCCTGATGAAGACTCTCGGAATGAGTCGAAACTTAGTCGGTGCCTTCACCGATAGTGCAGTACGTGAAAATTCCCGTTTTTACAATATGTATAGTTTTATTTTTAATCTATTTATTTTAATTTTGTCTGATATTTATATTCATAAGTAAGCGACATAAGAATAAAGATATCATACAAAATATGTCTTTATTGGAATAAACGTCTTAAATCTACACTATTATACCTTTATACCAAACTGACCTAAGCATTTGGTGACGATCGGCGGTAAGGGTTCGATTCCGTCTGCTAGTGAAACGTTTGCATGTTCTGCAAATAATTTGTTATTATTCATTGTTCAAAATTATTCCAGAAATAGGTGTTGTGTCCTCACTTAGGAGTTAATATACACATAGTCATACATAGTTCTGACCCACACTAGGGTATGGGGTCAGAACTATGTATATAAAAGTATGTGGGCAATGTCAAAATAAAAAATAAGCAATTGAAGTTTTGTCAGTGGTTCGCGCACAAATTTTATTAGTATAAAACAAATAGCGAGAGATGAAAGCTCAGGAAAATGCCATAGATGCATGTTTTTTTATATTGTTATGTATCAAAATGATCGTTAAAATACAGCTTTACAAATGTGTAAAAATATCAACACAAAACGACCACTGTAGTGCAGTAGGTGAAGGCCCGCCTGAGATACAGAAGGTTGTGGGTTCGATTCCCTGCGGGACAAATGTTTGTATGATTTGCAAATATTTGTTTAGGTTTGAGTGTTTTCTATGTATAATACCGAGATCCAGATTAATTAACCTATGTGATTCCACCATCAGAATTCTCTAAACAGGTGATTTAGATAGATAAAGATAGAAAATACTTTATAACACACCAAATACACATCATACCTTTTGTACATATCGCTTTGAATGGAACAGACTATACGAAAGTTTACAGGAGGTTTAATTGATGTACTCCATATACTATAAATATAATATTATATACGCAATATACCGACCTATACAATACACATAATACATACATACCTACCAAAACTATTGTATGACCAAAAACAGGCAACAGTTAGCGACTCGAGGACAAGTGTTCCTTTACCAAGGATTTAAAAATAGGCAGTGATTTCGCAAGTCTGATGGTAGTGACAGGGATTTAATTACATAAACGGATAGCCTGCACTGTAAAGGAGTTGGTGTGTACAGGTGTCAGAAGTTAAAGAGTTTTAGAAGAGTGCAGGTATCGAACCTAGGAGATATGAATATATTGGAAACTTTATTTGAGATAGGAAGGTGTGGAGGGATTGAAAGTAATATTATATTTAATTTTTTCAGATTTAGGATATGAGTATTCCGGTGAAAGCTAACCACTTGAGCTTACTGCGAAACTCAGAAACGTGATCATACTTGCGGAAACCAAATATAAAATAAATAAATAAATAGTACTGGATTTTTTTATTTTTTTTTACACAACACCATCTAGCCCCAAACTAAGCATAGCTTGTATTATGGGAACTACATGACTGATATACTACTTATATACTTTTTTTTTGTAAATATATACATATTATACATAGGAAAGACCCAGACCCGAGACAAATATTTGCAGATCTCACAAACATTTGTCCCGTGACAGGAATCGAACCCGCAACCTTCTGCGTCTCAGGCGGACCTTCGCCCACTGCGAGGCAGAGGTCGTCAAATATGAACGGTATGCCAAAAATTTGCAGGCGCACAAGTTTATCCAGCTGTTGTTCAGTGAGATCTCAGTGGGAAGTATCAGTATCAGTCCAGTACTGGAAGAAAGAGAGACTGTGCAAGTGAAATTTTAGTGGCAGTGGGAAGAAAGTTGCGAAGTCTACTAAAGAAACCTGCAGAAGCAAAAATTCTCACCTCTCTCGCCTGAAAATGATTTGTAGTATGTATACGTATGTATGTATTACGACATCATCAAAGTCGCAGGGCATACCTGGATGCGAGACGCACAGGACAAAGGAGATTAGCAAAATCGAAAGGAGGCCTTATACCAGCTTACCTAAGTAAATGATGATTATGATGATATACATACATAATGCCAAATTGAGAATCCCTTACCTTTTTTGAAGTTTTTAAAAACATTAGGGCACAGGGCTAATCCAACAAGTCTTTTTGGATGGTGCAACGCTGCTGCATCTAATATTTTTTTCAATTATTTGTTGCAAGGATGATGGGCATAAGCTAAAAATGTGGTGATCACAGGCCACAGAGTTAACGCCTAGTGCATTCGAAAAAACATTTGGACGTTCAGTGCACGAGAATACAATGAACGGTGTACGTTTAAATGCGCCTTTAAATTTTATGGTACCGTAAAAAAAAATAACAAACGACATGACCCCGTACCGTGGAGATGTAGCCAGGGATCTAGACAAATACCATACGCTTAGTTTTCTTTTCACGCTAACACAAACTGGCCAAGGAAAAATTTTACAGTAGTCACGTGACATTTTAACAGCTAATGTCATTCGATACAATTCAATCTTAGCGCAATGGGGATTTGTCTAGCAGCCCTAGCCCGTTGACAGTTGGCTCCAATGTTTATACCGACAGGGAATTTACCTTGAACATGATAACCCAATCGCCCACTAAAAACTAGGTGCTTCCAGGGGTTTTTGCTGCGTAAAATTTCAAATATTAAACTGCTTAAAATACTTTTAGATTTTCAGTAGTTAATACCCCAACTTTCAGTCAGGCACCTAAGATAATCCAAGCCGATTTTCGATAGTCCCTAGAAGGCAAAACTCCCATAAATTAATAAAGAGAAACCCTTTTCAAAGGTCAATCGCAATTAGATTTTGGATACAAAAAATAATGCTATTTGATGACTTTTCAGGGTGAAATTAATGCATTCATATTTATTCTTTAAGGAATTTGACAAAGAAAATCCTAGTGTGGGATTCCATACAACAGTCACATGTTCCATATAATTATGGAACATGTGACTGTTGTATGTATTTATAAAAAAATATGGTGCTACCTTTTAATGCTAACCAACAGCGCTAATTATTTCATGTTAATCAGTTTTTATACGGACTTTTATAGCGTTTACCTTTCTAATTATTTTGGTGTTGGCTGTGTTTAAAACAGCCTAGTCTAGGGAAACTATAAACGTACTTATTTATTCATTGATATCACAAAGTTCACTTAGAATCGGTTTATGAACTACGAGTGACGAAGATTAAGATTAAGATTAAGATTTTTCAGACCCAAAATTTATGCGAATTTATCTATAGGGTATTTACGCCGGATACTAGCAACTGAAAGTAAATAGGCAATAATTCTTCATTGTTGTTGCTACACAAATTTTTCCGAAAAATCAGTGTGGGTACACGTTGAGTAATTTCTAGATTTGTGGTCGCAAAACTTTGAAAACTGTGATATTGGAAATTGGAAATAACATTCATTATTTCCAAACAGACAGACATTTTGCACTCTTTTTTATATACAACCTTACATAGGAACAACTATCTTCGTACCTACTTAACCTCAGAAAAATATCCAAGCCAAGTATAAAAGACTGCCAGTTGTCAGAAGAGCATCCATATGTACTGACCCTTTCAAGTCAAATAATTGAACTCGAATTTTACATAAACAGAAAAATGAATTTTGCCAAAATCTTCTTCTTTGTTTTCGCTTGTGTATGTGCAATAGTTACCGTGTCTGCGAAGCCATGGAACCCTCTGAAAGAAATTGTAAGTATTTTACCAAATTTGACGACCTCGATGGCATGGCGGGAGAGTAGCTGGCTAAGACGCAATAGGTGCGGTTTCGTGGGTTTGTCCCGCGTTTCTTGTTCTGCAGATATTTGTTTCACGTTTGGGTGTTATGGTATCATGATACTCGTAGTTTCCGATACCCACGGCACCAGGGTCCTAGTGTGGTGACAAAAGTATGTGTCTGTTGACTATTTAAAATTATATCTAAACTTACCTCTAAAAAATTTTTTTTTTTAATCTTTACTCGACCTCCTTTCTAACATTTTATTCCAGATCATGTCGGTTTCCGCACGAAAAAAATAATGCCTTACTATGCATTTTACTCTTGCAATTAGTTTGTAATTTGTTTTTTTTTATTTGTAAGGATGTGGTGTTTAATAAAGTTTTATCGATCTATCTCTTTCAGGAACGGGCCGGGCAGAGAGTGCGCGATGCTGTGATCAGCGCCGGCCCAGCGGTGGCCACGGTCGCCCAAGCTGCAGCTATCGTCAAAGGAAATTAAGTTTTCATGGCATTTTATTTCTGATGCATTTACTATATTAAATGTATCTATGTATAACGTCATATTTGCATGTTTTTTATATAGTTTCTGTATATTATTTCATGAATACTAGATAAGTACAATTACTTATTGATTTTATAAAAATATTATTTCTGTATTTTCTAAGAATGTTTTTTGTTCTTTACTGTATACAAATTTTACACATAATTCTTTTTCATATTTTTCTATTCATTACATACATATTCATTGAATGTTAGCTGAGATCTTAAGTTAGCACTCACAAAATACAGAATGATAAATGACATGGGGAAAGACGATTCTAAAAAAGTTTTTTTTAGCATACCTAAGCTAGAGAGAGGTGGTCATGTACATTATAATGTAGTTAATGTAGTGTACATTATAAATGAGAATGAGTATGTAAAACAAAACACTATACTACACATATAAATATATACATAATAGACATAATATTTAGAAACTGTAAAATATTTTTAATTCGTGTCAATATAATATATTTAATCGCAAATGATGGATTTAGTTCACAGAATTAAGGAAATCAGGTCAAGATTAAAAATACTTGATGATTATCTAGCTGATCCTCCCCTTATTAAGTTACGAATAAATAATATATATTTCGCTATTCAATAAAACATTGTGAACAGTAAATGATATGGACCTACCATATCATTTACTGTTCACAATGTTTTTTTTAATACGATCACACGATGTATCAATTATACCCATCAAAATACCTCGTGATTGTAAACGGGACTTTACTGCGCTCCCGAATATTAACAACTTCTTATTCTGTGACCGGGGTTCCCTGACGCTCTTTCAACCCGTTATCTCTGCAAAATTATATGTTCCACTGAATTAACTATTGTCAGAGTAAAATGACTCTTATCAGGACGCTATAACGTTGTGATGAGAGATCACTACAAATAAATGCATATGTATCACAAACTGTATTTAAACTACGGTAATTGATGGTACAGCATCATTCAAATCGAAGCATTGCATTGATTGAGCTCAGTTTTCGAACATTCCAATTTTGAAATTTAAATTTGAAAAATGAATTTCTCACGTCTCTTTTTCTTCGTGTTTGCGTGTGTGGTGGCCTTGACAACGGCAATGGCAGCGCCTGAGCCCAAATGGAAGATTTTCAAGAAAATCGTAAGTAATTTTCAGCCAAATAAATAAGTTGCCTGCAACCCAAGAACCCATGTTTTGAGTTTTCAAAAATAGGTAGTTTAATTTTTGTGATTCTAAAATCAAAATAATAAATTACATTGGGATTACATAATTTGGGAATTAATATCCAACAATCACCAAATTTCTAGAATTTCCTGTGTAGTCATGAGTAAAACATTTTTTATCGTTCACCCAATTATTTTTTTCTATATAGCTTTGGAAATCGAATCAGTGCATTACAGTCACTCAAATGATGAAACTTTGGTTTTTTCAAATGTTAATAAATAACTATAAAATAATGTTTTTTTTCAGGAACGTGTCGGACAGAACATTCGTGATGGGCTCATTAAAGCAGGTCCAGCAATTCAAGTGATCGGCGAAGCGAAGGCCATTGGAAAATAGATCTTACTTTTTAGAAAATATCGCATAAGCTAAACTGCCGGAAAACTTTAGTCACTAAGCTCTAAGTATTTATTGTGATTTTAATTTTAGTTTTAATATAAAATTAAATAAATTTGTATGATTTTGTATTTTTATTTTTTCCTCAGTAATTTATGGTTAAGTAAGTAGGTACACTATCATCTTCTAGAAGGAATAAATGTCACACTCTATTATGTAAGCAAATATCTAAGTACATACTTAGATGAAAAACATTCAACTCATAAACCTACTTCAATTTAAGTGCGATAATTTGAACACAGATGCTAATATACCTACAATACTAAGTCTATGGCGGACTGCGGCTGCTTAAAATCTATGGGTAGCATTTATCCATGGATAGAGCAACTATTGGAGCAAAAAAAAGTTTACCTATCAAAGAGAGGAACAAACAAGTTGCAACTTATTTCGCGGGAACGGTCCAGTCAGTGTTGTGTCTTATATAAAAAGACACAGCCAAAGTACCAAAGTTATAGACACTTCTACCTTCTTAGTTGTATTTTAGGCCACTGCCTAAGATTGTTGGTCAAGCACTCTTTGATCTCAATGTCTAGAAATGGACTCGTACAAGCTATTGCAGATGATGATGACGATGGTGATGATCTAAAGCCAACCATAATCGTAGTGTTCATAAGTGAAGCGAAGACTTGTGCACTAAAGGTTCCGTACCACCATGCAATAAAAAAAATATTAGTTATTTTACAAGATCGCGTACAAGCAAAGATTTCTGAGTCTAATATTTGGACAATATTAGACTCAGACAATAAACAATAAACAATAAACAATATAAATAAGCTAGCTAAAATGTTTGTTCCCAACATATCTTCCATTGTCAAAACTCAAACGTAGAAACCTATAAATTATTAGCGTTACTAAATAAATAAATAAATAAAAAAAGCTAAATGAGTAAAGGGTTGTCTGAATTATTCTAAGTTCATAGCAAACTATTAGTTGTATTTTTCAACACTTTTTGACAGAGTTTTGATTTGATATTTATTTTTATTAGTGTCTATACCTATATTAAAACGTATTCTGCAAAACGAATCTGTCTAATACTTGTAGATTACGGTATAGCCTTCTGTGGATAGAAAGGAGGGCAAGGAGACACATTCTTAGTCACAGTTCCTTCCTTCTGGGAACGATACCTTAAACATATACATGAAGATTAAAATTATTTAGTGTCAGAACGGCGTCTTAAAGAGATCGTAGAGATTGAGATTTTTTGTAACTGTTACTCAACTTCCTGACTCACCAAAGTGGCGGACTTTTATAAAAACTACCAGAATGACTCCTAGCGGACTTTAACCAGCCTTTGATTTGGAGCGCAATATTTAACCCAGATATACCCAGATATCATTTTAGTAACATTTAGTACGTAGGAAACATTTAGGATATGGGTTCCTGTGAAATTAACATGAGACTTTTCACCCGTTATGCCTCAGCGTCATAGATTACCGTAATCGCTTACCAACAAGGGGCACCCCTGTATGCTTGTTTCACAAATAATTTGTGCACAGATTGCCAAAGAGATCTTCATGAAAATTTAGCTTACTAGTTACCTAACAATTTTTAACTCTTCCCGCTTTACGGGCCTTCCTTTCCAACACTGCATCATTCAATTTGTGGCCGCGATTCGAAAAACTTTCTTCCCGAGCGTTTTTCGATTTTGGTTTTCTCTTTGAGTCCGCTAAGCACATTTGCGTTCAATTGTAACCAACAAACATTTTGCTTACAATTAAGTTCAAAGGCTCTTCAAATTAGCAACAGCGGTAATACGTGCCTCAGTGAATCGCACAAGTAAACTGAGAACACGTTATGTTTTATGATGGAAATAGCTGTTGTATGCGGATTCGATTGTGATTCGAAATAGCTTGTAATATTTTCTATGAATTGTTCTACCTTGTACCTAGTTAATCCTCAGAAGTACAAGGTGTACTTCATCATCTGGGGAAGTACCTATTACTTTCTTATATTATGTTTTACCTATGAAAATAAATTTATTCTATTCTATTCTACTACTATACCTATTCATCATCATCATCAGCCTATATTAGTCCACTGCTCGACATAGGCCTCCCCTAATGAGCGCCATAGCGCCCTGTCTTCAGCTAGCCGCATCCAGCATCTGTCTGCAGTCTTTCGCAGATCGTCATCCCACCTGGCCGGAGGGCGTCCTGATTATACCTATTACTGCCGGAGTAATTTTCACATTAATGTGTTCCAGTTTAAAGGGTATGGGTGCCAGTGAAATTACAGACACATCAGACTTTTCACCCATAATGTCTCTCAGGGTCGGCAATGCTTAAGTGATACCTCTGGATCAAGACAAATACCTCACGCTTACTTTTCCTTTCACGCTAACGCAAATATGTCAAGGTAAAATTTGGCAGCTGTCACGTGATATTTCCACAGCTATTGTCATTTTCATATTACTACTACTATCCTGGCGCATCGACCCCGAAGTGAATCCTGGCCTCCGACACAATAGAACGCCAATGGTCTCTGTCGTACGCCGCCTCCATCCAGTCCGGTGCGAGGACTTGAAGTGAGCGAAGGTCTTTCTCCACTTTATCCTTCCACCTGTATCTGGGTCAGCCGACTGGTCGACGGCCGACCGGCACACCTTGGAAAGCACGTCGTGCTGCTCGATCTTCTCCCATTCGAAGCACGTGGCCGAACAAACGCAGTTTGGTTGCGCCAATTATATTAGGCTCGGCCACTAGTTCGACGATCATTTTCATATAATTCAATCTTTCCTCAGGCGTTAACGCCAACAGAAAGTGGTACTCATTTGTTTAGACCAAGCGTCAATGGGCTGCGATAGCCGCTTACCAACAGGTGGGTATACTTGTTTGTAACTTTTGGCATTAAAAATATAATTGACGGATTGATTACTTAGTTTATTGTGTTACTAGACCTTTCTTTGCCACCCTGTGATAGGTTATGACTAGCTTTCTAACTACACAACAAAATGGCGGCAAACGATACAAAAACCTGAAACATAAAACGTACCTCTCATTGCGTCGGGGATTAAAAAAGTTCCCCGACGCAATGAGAGGTACGTCATTAACAGCCTATAGAAGTCCACTCCGAGCATAGATCTTTCCATAGCCAGCTGCCAATAATGTCCTTAGTGTTGACAGTTTTTTTATTACCAATTACTGTCAAGGGGGCCATAAAAATAGTCTGAATTTTCAGGTTTAAGATATATTTATTTTTCAATAAGAATTTATAAATTCACTTTTATGAGAAAAAATCTTCATTCACTGGGCTAATCGTAGGTACCTCCTTAAAAATGAATTACATGCAATCATACGTACAATAGGGCAGGGAAATATTAACTTAAAAAAATTGTAGTAGGTAGGTACAAAGCAAGCAGAGTTGAGTTTAGACAATGCTAGTTAAATAACGGACAAAAAGCAGGTAGCTAGAATTATTGCGCATCAAAGGCTGGCTAAGAATTTTAGTTTCAATATATCGAAATAAATAAGCGATGGAAGCATAATTTAACTAAAATTTAAAATAACACTGACAAACAATCATACAGTTCAATAATTCTAAACAGTGTAATTTTTAACTGCCCTTAGTACAAACTATATTGGCAACAGAATTCATAAGCATTCAGTATAAAAGGCGGCGTCATAAAGTTTCCAGTAACTCTGAAAGAGTACAATCCGGTTAAAAAAAGCTTTGATTTTTGAACAATGTATTTTGCAAAATATCTGTTTTTCGCATTCGTTTGTGTCGTAGTGGCAACAACCGTTTCGGCGAAGCCAGCATTTCAGCCTTTTCCATGGAATCCTTTCACTGAATTCGTAAGTCTTACCCAAGGTATTGCTTACCAGGCAAGGTAAATTTTGTTCAGATTCCCGCGAAGCAGACTAGCCCTAGTTCGCTTATTTTTAGTTATTTTTATGGATTTGTATCTCAATTCTTAAACTCAGCTCGGGTCTTCTTTATTATTCGGATCATGAAAAATTATTATTGTTTAATTTTATATTATGTAGTGCTGACCCTTCTTCTTCTTGCCCTTTGTCCATCGGCATAACATGATTTCTTCTTCCACAATCCTCTATCAGCCTAACAATATGTATTAAATTCAAGGTCCAATCCAAAAGGATCGATTGCGATTAATTTTACTTTGATTATTGGTACAGCCTACTATGCCAAAACTGCAGTATTTTTTACATGCTTATGAAAATATGGTTGAATATTTTCTCTCACACCCAAACCAATATATATTAATTCTTTAAAGAGTTTAGATGTATCTAGTAAGCAATCTCCGAAGCTACTCTTCCGATTTCAATAACTCTTTAACCAATATATAGAATACCTTTTTCACCAATAATGAATACCTTCAAGTTATAAGCAGTATATTATCCCATTAAAATAAAAGGACTTTTGTGGAGAACAAATTTTGCAACGTAAAGTAGTCCACGAAAAAACGGTCGAGCGAATGCGTACTGCCCTATCTTCTTACACATACACACCCACCCCCACCCCCACACATTCATACACATAAACTCTCTTATTCCTACGGAAATGTGCAATGTACATCATATTTCTTAGTACCTAGACCCCCACAAATTTTATTGTTAGTCAATGATTTTCGTTCCTCGTTTGCAGTTTCGCCATGTTGTGTTAGTTTTTATGGAAAGTTTTTTATTCCTAACCAGCCGCAATCTCGACATAGTTCAAGGACCATCAGCAGCCATAGTTTTAAAATGCTCTCGTGAAAACAAAAAATGTTTAGTTAATAATAATAATATAATCCTTTATTATCCTTTTATATGAGATAAATTAGATAGTACTTAATACAATATTTAATATTTTACATGACATCTTCAATATTATTTGCCTTTTTTTGGCAAAGGCCTCCTCCAACCTCTTCCATTCCTCTCTATCTCTCGCTTTCCTTGTCCATGATTTTCCTACAATATTCTTTACCCGTCCTCCCACCTTTTGAACTGTCTCCCCCTTTTCCGTTTATTGTATAAAAAGGTTTCTGAAAGCATCGATGCTAAATTAAAGATAATGTTTATTTAATAGTAAATAAATGTATTTGTGTACTTTGTATCTAATTAATGTTATTTTTCAGATGAATATGGGACAGTGGATGCGCGATTTATTACTCGGTGGTCCTGGCTATCCTTTCAATGCTGTCGAACCTGCAGGTTCTGGATTGAACCCGGTTGAACCTGCCGGCTATCCTTTGAACGTGGTCGGTCCACCGGATGCTACGGATACGGCAGCTACGCAGTAAAACAAGCCAACTCTATTCAACGGAAAATAGATCTTTATTTTTATTTTTAGGTAGTACTTTCTGGTGTTGGTCGGAAATAAACGAAGTATACAATTATCTCATTAATTTGTTGATATGCATGGTTTATCTTATCTTTAAAGGTGGTTTTACGGATTTCGTCGCACGAGCTTGCACTGGCGTACCATAGGAAAGGGGTCTATTGACTAGCCGCTAGCCGCTAGCCACTAGTCGCTAGCCGACTAGCCGCTATGTTAACGACAATGCGTTATTATTATGCATATTATTATTAATGCACATGCGTTCATAGCGGTGCGTCGTAGCACAGACGAACATGTCAAAACCTACTTTTATTTATTACTAGATTCTGCCCACGGCTTTGCCTACATGGTACCCGGATAAAAGTAGTCTATGTGTTATTCTATATTACTGTAAATTTTAATCAAAATCCGTTCAGTAATTTTTACGTGAAAGAGTAACAAACATCCATCCTCACAAACTTTCACATTTATAATATTATATAGTAGGACTATTCCGCTTTGAGATTACTATTTCGCATGACCATAGAGCTGGCTCTTATCTGGGTCAACGCATTTGCATTGCCATTCAGCGTGGCAATGCGGCTAGTATTTTGGGAACGCTTCCATCTTGTAGTGATCTGGATCAGTTGAGCTATCTATAGATCGTTTGCAACAGTCTTTAGATAGATGCAACAGTCTAGCTGTTTCATCAGTATTTTTTTTATATACCTACTTATACATAGTTGTATGAATAAATGTTTTCCGATTTCACATTAAACTAGAGAGACAGCTCTTGTTAAGTTAAAGCTCGTCTTTGTACATGTCTTATAACTGTATTTATAAATCATTTAAGTTTTTTTATAGACACTGTACTTAATATAATAATACCGCATGACCAATCCATTATCATCGGGACTAAACATGAGTTCCGAACGCCGGGGTTCCCTCGCGATCTTTGACACTGTTATCAATGCAAAATTATAGTAGCAAACTGACTCCTATTGCAAAGCTTTAAGATTCAAGGAAATTGAGAACGCGTTAAACAAAGACTGAATAAACTGTATAAAAGCAGAGTTTCACGGTAGAGCATTATTCAATCGTTGCATAGCATTAAGCGAAGAGTTCTGGAATTCCAAATTTGAACTTTGAATTTTAAAAAAAAAATTCTCACGCATTTTTTTCTTTTTGTTTGCGTGTGTTGTGGCTATGTCGATGGTGACGGCCGCGCCTGAACCCAAATGGAAGATCTTCAAGAAAATCGTAAGTAAAAACTCTGTGGTGGTACTTACTTATAATCTGTGTATATGGTAGGTTGTATATATATAATATTGGTATTGTTCAGTTAGTGTTCCAATATGCGGCCATAGGCTTGAAACCTGCCTTGATTACCCTCGAATTCATATCGTCAAAAATCTTCACACTAAATATGTATCTGAGGATGTCCATCAAAGGGAATACATTCGTGAGCGTCTTTTTTGTTTTTGTATAAAATTATTTATAAAAGGTCGTGTAATAAGAAAATTCTAAAATAAAATTTTCATTGTTACTATTAGACTTAACTCTGGTTTTGCTAAGAAGTGATGATTGTTTTAATTTTGATCAATAAACCTAAGGGTGAAATCACTTCCGTAAATTAACTAACCGACAGTAAATGTTGCATCCAAACAGAACAAAACAGAAAAACCCAATTTGGAACATCCGCTATTCTAGTATTGTAGCAACTTAGAACAAGATTTAATTTTTACTGCACCTGATATAAAAAAAAATGATACCTAACACAGTTTTTTATAAACCTATTATTATTATTTTTTGCAGGAAAGAGTGGGACAAAACATTCGCGATGGAATCATTAAGGCCGGCCCAGCAGTTGCCGTAGTGGGAAGCGCTGCGGCCATCGGAAAATAGATCTTAAACATTAGATAGTACAGCTTGAACTTGAACCTGCCGATAACCTTAGTAATTTTAAGATAAATAAGACTGTATTATGATAAGAGTATTCTACTTCGTAAATAAACTACATCTACTAAGCTTGTGTTTCTTTACTTTATCTTGGAATAAAATTATAGAAAAAAAATTTGGTGACTTGATTCAAGATTTAAAAAAAAACCTGTAGCACAAATCACATCGATGTAAGAATCTAAGGTTGTTTAAATAGTTAAAGTCGATATGTCTAGCCCTGTTCTTTTCTAACACTAAAAAAACCGGTTGACAGATAGTGCAACCATTTTTCATTTTTTTCTTTCACTGTTTGATAGATTCACTCTTTTTTTGTACACTAGCCTCTTTGCTAGTCAACGGCTTTGCTCGCTTGGTACCCGGATAAATTATAGCCTATGTGTTATTTAAGGTCACGAACCTTCTTTAACAGTACGGGCGATCGAAGTGACGCAGTGGCCGTGTATAGCTAGTACTAAATAATAATATAAATAGGTTTGAATATAGGTTTAATCAGTTACAATAAAAATATTTAGCTAGGAGAAGGTATTTTTCATAAGAAGTACCTAAGTCATTGAGCCTGTTATTTAGAATCTTGTTTTTAGCTTTAATTTTGATAAAATGTGTCTTATCATGATTTTCAGTCTCACATGTAACATACTATCTGCCACAGATAAAATAGAAATTCATATAATATTTTTTTTAAACGAATAACATTAATTATAGTATTTTTTTTTATTTCAACATAAATAAAGATTTATTTATACAACAGAAATATTTTTTTAGTTTAAAATCACTTCTTCCCTATAATAGAAGAGGCTTGGCCAACAACAGCTACTGCCGGGCCAGCTTTGATGGCTCCATCGCGAATATGCTGACCTAAATGTTCCTGTAACAAAAGTTACCAGCTATAGAATAAGGGCCATTAGAAGGTTTAAAGATAATAGCCAACAGTAGAAGACCTACTGTGGCGCAGGGGGTGAAGGCCCGCCTGAGACGCAGAAGGTTGCGGGTTCGATTCCCGCTGCGTGACAAATGTTTGTATGTTCTAAAATATTTGACTCGGGTCTGGGTATTTTCTATATATAATATGTATGTATTTACAACAAAAAAAAGTATCTAATTAATATATCAGTCATGTAGTTCCCATAATACAAGCTCTGCTTAGTTGGGGGCTAGATGATGCTGTATGAAAAATGTCCAGCATTATTTATTTATTTATTATTTATTTATTTATTTCTATCGTCTAGCAGTAATGTTCACGTTGCTATGTTCCGATATGAAGTGTATAAGTGCTGGTGAAATTACAGGCACGTGAGACTTTTCACCCGCTATGTCTCAATATTTCAGAAAATTGAAATATTGTATATAATCTGTAGGTTAACATAGATAGGGCCGCTGAGCTGAGATAGATAGGCCGTTCCGAGGCTTAAAGATAAGGTGATTTTAAATGGTTCGTTAATCACCGGTATAATTGCAGAACCATCTTTTGATTTTATGGGTCAAAGGCGTGTGATGAATCAATCATCATCATCTAATTAGAATTCCACTACTAGACATGGAAAGCCCAAGATACAATTTAGGTACGTTTAAAGGTAGGCCTAGCTATTATTTTCCGGAAGAGAATCTTCAATTGAAACAATTCAAATTGTAACATTTCTACTGATAAATGTGATGAAATTATCAAAAAAATAATAACTTACAAGTTTCGTGAATCCTTTCCATTTGGGTTCAGGCGCTGCAGTCACTGTACAAACAGCTAAAATACAGGCCGAAAAGAACAGAAAAAGTTTTGTGAAATTCATTATTGAAATTTTGAAATATATTATTTTGTTTCGAACGATACGCTTTTGCTATTCCAATAATGCTCCACTTGATCGAACATTTTCTTTTATAACATTTCTTGATACTTGAGTAATGAGTTTATCGCTAATCTAGTGCAAATAAACTCTTTCGCAGTTGAAGAGGATAGCTGAGGTGTTGAGAAATAATAACGCAAATCAGGATAAGTCATTTATCAGTATCAGCGTTCGTTTGCTATGTCACAGACAGTGAGATTTTTTCGTCTCATCGAGTCACACGAGTTTTGGTTTTCGTCTGAATCTGTCTCTATTTCACTGCGCGTATTTTAGCATGAAATAAGAGTGAACTATTTTAAATTCAACTATCATCTTAGAAAGGATTTTAAGAAAATCCACCCCTATAGGCTGCAGCGAGAGGATGAAGCTGGATAAAACCTAACCCGTTGGTATCTACCGAACCAGGTAATATGGTATCCGTTCTATCATATTACGAAAAAATAACCTATAGTTGTTAGGATAGAATAGAATAAACATATTAAACGAATTTAGTTTAATTTTAATTTGACTTGCTGGTCCAATTACGTTCGCTCAGACTTCAGCACGCTACTATCCTTTCAAAATCTAGTTTATTCTGCAAATACACGGTACCTATTAGTAAAGTAAGTAACAGGCTGAAAAACAGACTAAAAAGTTATGACGATTAGACCTGTCATTTTATCCTGAAGTTGCTTTGTGAATGGTTAAATTAAAATTAGAGTACCACAATATTATTTAAGAGAACAAATATGCAATACCAGAAACTGATGAAACTGTAAAATGAATATAGTCTTTTTATAATTGATGATGTCTAACACTTAATTGTCTAATACTTAGTTGAGTGATTAACACTCTAACAGGTGGCACGGCAGGGGGACTCCCATCCACACAGGAAATACCTGAGCTGTAAAAAAATATGCGCGATCGACTTAAACCGTTAGCTGGAAAAATCTGCAAAAAGTTTTATGAGTTCTTAGATCATAAAACTAATCATCGTATTCATATTTATTATCCTTATCTATTTTCAATGATAATTTATTGTTTATTAAGATAATTTCATAGTCCATTGGATTAACAACTAAGATTCAATTAAGAAAATACTTATTCATAAATCCCATGTGCAATTAGATATTTATAAATGAGAAAGCAGTAAGTTATTTTATTGTTACGTTAAGAATTCGTAAAGACATATCCAACCATTATGTCGTGGAACAACGTCACGGCTAAAACAACCTCGGTGGCGTGGCGGGCGCGAAGTCAGCTGAGACGGAAGAGGAGCAGGTTCGCTGCGGGATTATTTTTAGCATTTTCTGCAGTTATTTGTTCCGGATCTAGGTACTCCATTTAACATTTTAGATTGGGTGTAAACCGATTCAGATGAAAATAAGTAGGTAGGTATAGGTATTATTACCAGATAGAGAGAGACAGGTAGAGCTTGTGAACTACCTGCGCTACCAAGTATAATTCTTAGTTTGGATATGTATGCCAAATAAGGAGTTATAAACACAGTAAGAGCTTCGCCTAGGGGAAAAAAGATCGCTTTAATTCCCGGTTAAACTGACGCAATGGCGGTGGCAAACAGTACATTCACGCGAACTTTGATAACTATTGACAATTCCCTTTGTAAGTAATATGACTAATACGCTTTAAATAAGATGACGTATAAATCTGCGAGCCAAATTGCACTTCAATATGCTTCGAGTTTCAAAGTCTAAAACGAGAAAATCCGTAGCAAGGAACTAAAGTTATCGGCATAGCTCTAGAATTAGCAAGTCTAATTGGCAATTGGCAGGTCATATTATACGCAGAAACAAACATCAACCACAGAAGAAAAATTCTTGTTTGACCACGAACCGGATGTCGCAGTGAAGGAAGGCCCACCACTCGATGGCCCGATGAGATCTCTAAGGATGCAGGAAGAGGAGAATCAAGGTCATGGCACTCTTTCGGAGAGGCCTATTTCCAGCAGTTTTACAGGCTTTTATTGAATACTGCGGCTGTGGTTATTCCATTGTACCTATGTACCTCTATACTAAAACGTCGTAGTCAAAAATATTTACGGAAATTGTACGTCATAATCCAAGGGGCTTTACAAATTCATTTGAACACGGGAGTTCCCTTTGGACAAAGCTTGCCTTAACAACTGGCCCGTTATCAGCACACACTAATGATTTGCCGTTTTTCTCAGCGAAATAGCTTCTAACCCGCACGCAATAAAGTTTACAATAGAACTCAGAAAATGTGCAATATGTTGGTAGGTTATTCTGTATTTAAAACAAGACATTTGGTGGCAGAGCATCATTCACTCGCATCTTAATCAAAGCAATAACATTGAATTAAAAAGTTTAAGTTTGAAATAATTAGAAATTTAAAAATGAATTTCTCTCGCATATTTTTCTTCGTGTTTGCTTGTGTGGTAGCATTGACAGCGGTGATGGCCGCGCCTGAGCCTAAATGGAAAGTCTTCAAGAAACTTGTAAGTAGACGAATAACTTGTATTATTTTATCATTTTTTATTAAATCAATTAAATTAATCAATTCAGTTCCATTTTTGGTGAAATATAAGAATCTAGAAAACTCAAAACCAATTGAAATAACTTAATAAAAAAATGATATAAGTAAACAGATCCTGTTTTACTAAAAATATTTTTAGCTTAATACTCAATAACACTACCTACCTAAATAAATGTGTTGCTACATAGATTCCAAAAACCATGTTCAGTAGTTTTTAACTTTTTGATCTCGAGTGCCCAGAAGGTTAAAAAAGTCAAAATCAAAATGATTTTATGCTTCCTTAACTTTAACTGCAGTTATAAAGTGCGGCAGTTAGTTTGCTATTTATCGAAGTAGAATAAATAGCTTTTTTTTGCCGTAGGTAAACTATCGGCAATTTATCATTAACTAGCTTCTGCCCGCGTGGTACCCGGATAAAATGAAGCCTATGTGTTATACTGATGTATAAACTATATTACGGTAAAGTTTCATCAAAATCCGTTTTTTAGTTTTTTTGTTAAAGAGTAACAAACATCCTCTTCCATCTCTCCATCCTCACAAATATCACATTTTTAATAGTGGTAGGATATTATAAAACGTTTAAAGATATGTATAAAAGCACTTTTGCCTAATTTTTTATTTTTTTGTTTTCAGGAAAAAGTGGGTCGCAATATTCGAAATGGACTCGTCAAAGCTGGTCCTGCAATCCAAGTAGTAGGACAAGCCAAGGCTATAGGGAAATAAGACTATACCTGTAGTTAATACCTTAGCGACTACAATCAAATCTAAGTCAAATTATTGTTAACTATTTATAGCCTAATAAGAATCTCCGATGTGATAATGTAAATAAATAAGATTATTTATATAGACTCGTTTTTGTTTCTATTATTCGTCAGTCTTTTTCATTGACATAGTTTTCATAGGCACTTAAGTATATACAAATTAAAAATTGCAAATAGGTTCATCCTTTCACTTTATTTAAATGGCACGATATAAAGTATCTCTAGGAAAATAGTAAGTTTTCTCATAATTGTATCGAATTACTTTGGTCCATACCAACATTACAGGTGAGAAATAATGAAAAACATTATGATGATGAATATGAAAAAAAACGTTTTTTTATAAAGACAAGTGGGATTATTATAGAATGGCCACTGGAATAGGTCATTTGACACTTAATCAAAACAATCTTGTAATGGCTGCCACTTGTTTTTTTTATAGGTAATCGAGTGCCTACATAAGCTTCTCTCGCATTATTTATACGATTCCAGGTTCAATCGTTGCGACTCGTTCAAATAAAGCAAGCTTCATGCAATGGTGTTGGATACACTATTGTATCAATAGAATTTGTTGATACATTTTTTAATTTAGCCAAGAAAATAACAACGTTGTTGTTTACATGACTACCTCTGATAGACTATAATTTGTCAATGTAAACTGAGTGATATTCGATGAATAAGGCTGGTGCACACGGTACCACCCCAAAACTAGACAATTGTAGCATAGACTAGTGGGATTATCAGATCTAGTGTGAAAGTTAAAATGTAAATTCTTCGCGGGCGGCGGGTGCGTTATGTTCAGTGAGCCAGCCCACTAGATATATCGAATTGAAAAGTAATGTTTTTCAAATCTCTGGTATTGATGTAACCGACTTTTTGATGAGAGAATTATATAACATAAGCGCCTTTGAACTTCTTTATGATGATTATGAATTTCTTGGTAGTTTACTTCTCTCTGAACTATAATAATTCTGTAACATAAAAGTATAAAAACGTTAGCATAGGTATGTACCTACATAATCACAATATTTTATAAGTGAGGAAAAAGTTATAAAATGGCTGTCTTGCTGTTTGGCAGAAAATGACATCCTCGACATGTTCAAGCTAAATTTGAGAGTAGTACATACTTCGAGAATTTTAGCTTGAGTCAAAAACAATTGCAATCTCATCTCGCGGGGCAATATGTTTGGGGGGAATTCGTGTCTAAAACAGAGTACATGCATTGCAATAGGGTACATGTTCGATTAGGAAATATGAAGTTTCGAAATTGAGCTGTTTACTTTGAACTTTTATGGTCTAAGCGTTTCCACAAAATGTTCCTGCGAAACCATAGCATGATGACACTTCATGTCTGTCACGGAGAAAAACTAGTGAATATTTTCACAAAGAAATTGTAATTTAGTCTTTTTATGTGTACTCTCTGTTATTTTCTTCAGACCCGGCTTTTCTCATTGAATGATCGAACTTAGCTAAGCTATCAAAGTACCTACTGTAGGAAAGTAATCTGCTCGTATTTAGGCTGAGTTTTGAAACTGATCTAATGCTTTAAACCAGCAGATCACTGGATCGGCATTGGACGTGTGTTATAGCCGAATCACGTAGAATATGCGTTCTACGCAAGAACATTGGGGTATAAATCGATAGGCAATTTTTTACGTCCAAAGCCTCTATACGATGGATCTATCGTAAGGAAACCTTTTCCTTACGATAGATCCATCGATCCATCAATAAATTCAATTCGTTTTATCGACAGGTCGCCGAAATGGTCGTCTAAATTAAGTATTCTTAGATAGGTAGATAGAAAATGCTTTATTGCACAAGATAAAACAAGTACATAGGCGATGTTAATGCTAATTAGCCTTTTCTTCCAGCTAACCTTTGTGTAATGGAGAGAGAGGTGGTAGTGCGTTTGAAATATTACTAAAATAAGTGAAAATTTTATTAAATTAAATAACTAGGTACTTAAAATAAAAGTAAACCACATACATAAATAGGTAAAAATAATTTATACTTAAATATATACATCCAAATAATATACTGTATACAATAATATTGTATTTTTTTTGTTTTGATAGGCTAGCTAGATGGTATATATTATTTGTATTTATGTATTAATATGATAATATTCTATTTATTTTCGGTGTATATGTATTCATAGGTAGTTCAAGTAGGTATGTATAATATGTAGTTTATTAAAATATAGTGGTATTTAAGTATATTTCATGACTTTGTACACCTACCAACTTTATCACTTCTCTACCTCTCCTCAAAGGTTTGCTGGAAGAAAACTCTTTTTAGGGTTAAGCTCGCCTTTGTACATGCCTCACCTAATATCTTGTTTAATATTTTTGTTTTATTTCTGTGTATAATAAAGAATTATAAGAATTATAAGATGGTATGTTATGGTAGGTAAGCAGATGTCAAACAAAATGTTATTCTTAAATGTTGTTATTAAATTTTATTCTAACACTTCCTTCGTTTATCATTCATGGTTTCAATAAAACAAGTCGTATATACTTCACTAAATGTCTAATTTTACTCTTGCAATGCTAAAGTTTTGATGCCAAAAAAACGTTCCAGCTAGTTCTTGATAGATAATAATAATCCCACAGACGAGAACCGTAATAACAGGGAATAATCTTGAACGGCTTGTGTACTCTAATTAATTAAATTTTGTTTCAGGATAAAATTGGACAGCACATTCGCGATGGCACTGTGAAAGCTGGCCCTCTCATTGTAATAACAAAAGCGAAATAGTTGGGAAAGTAGATCATGTAAAAAAAATACTGGATATATTTTACACAGAATCATCTCGTCCCAAAGTAAGCAAAGCTTTGGAGAGCTTAGGGTTTTGGGAACTACATAAATTATTTACTATTTTTTTTGTAGATACACGTTAATATAAAAAATACCTAGATCCAGACAGATGTACTATTCGTTTTTTTTTAGGTTTTTAGCAGATTTTGATATTTAATAGTAAGTTGAATATACAAAACACATTTTTTATTCTTCAGTTCCGTACTACGGTACAATCGTACTACGATAATGTTGGGTGTTGCAAAGTAATGGATATATTTATGGAAAGTGCCATTATATTGAGTAGATGTATTGTGTCCTTAGCATTAAGATGAAATTAACAATTTTATCTTGATGCTTGATACAATTTTTACTAGCATCCATTTCCATTTTCATTTAATCCACTTTGTTAGTAAATACTAAAGAATATGGTCGTAAGTAGGTATTTACTAACAAAATGGATTGTATTGTCTGAAATTAAAAACTTTTTTTTTAATATGGTGAAAAAACTGCGTTTTCAAAACAAATATTTTTTTATAATATTCATTATATCTTTTTTGACCTCTCACTTCTTTGTATAGTCCAAAGTAATCCAATGAAATCGTAATATTTTGAAAAAAAACTTACTTCTTTCCTAGAGAGGCTTAATATCATGCTACGTCCTATAAATAAAGTAAAAGGATGAGCGCCACTAATGTCAGGCCAGCAAAGTCTTCAGGCCACCAAAGCCAGCTGAGATACAATAGGTGAGGATTCAATTCCCGCTGCAGGACAAAATATTTGCATGCCCTGCAGATATTCATTTTGTCAAGACAAAATGAACCACCACCAACAGAACAGTCCCAGAGGTCTGGGTGTTGAGAAACGACGGGTATCATGGTACCAGTTATGGTACTATGATACTCGTCGTTTCTGATACCCGCAACACAGGAAATCCTAGTATGGGATCAGGACTATATATGACTGTTATGTGTCCACTTCCCACTTTCTTTGGGAGAATAATTACTATGTTTAGTATCTAAATAAAAGTACACAATTAGGTACCGTAATAAAATTGCCTATCTCCACTCCACAGCTATGTAATAATATGATACATGAAAATGATATCAACGGAAAAGACTGATGAACGATTCAAACATAAACTAGTCTATATAAATAATCTTATTTATTTACATTATCACATCGGAGATTCTTATTAATAAAGTGTTTCAATTACAATAATAAACTTAGATTGGTAACAGTCACTAGAGTATTAACTAAAAGTTAAATTTTATTTCCCTATAGCCTTGGCTTGTCCTACTACTTGGATTGCAGGACCAGCTTTGATTAGGCCATTTCGGACGTTGCGACCCACTTTTTCCTGAAAATAAAGAATAAAAATATTAGGTAAAGATACATAGATAGCGGCAAGCTGAAGACAGGGCGCTATGGCGCTCATTAGGGGAGGCCTATGTCCAGCAGTGGACTAATATAGGCTGATGATGATGATGATGATGACATATAATTAAATTGTAAAACAGAAACTTTCTAATTCCGTACTATTGGTGTCTTGACAGATAGTAGGAATTGTACGTGAAAATCATACTGTAAAACGGGAATTTTCACGTACGTAAATAAATCCCGTTTTACAAAACGAATGATCAAATTCACGATAGTTTACGGCAACAAGAATTTATAATATAGAAGGTACGAAAAAATCAAACTCGACGGGAATTACACTCGTGACCCGCTTGGTATGCAGGGACTATAACAACTTAGCAATTAAGGTAATAAGGTTTTCTGGAAGAGATGGCTTAAAGCAATAAAACCGCCCATTGAACTTTCCTGAGTTTTTTTTTTCTTTGGTGTGCAATTTTTTTATCTATAAATTATAAATTGTATTATAATAAGGAACTTAAAAAAAGTTAAGGAAGCGAAAAGTTGCTTTAACTTTAAGTAGGCACTCAACATGTGACAGCGAAAAGCTAAACCTAGTAACATAACATTTGGCACAAACCCGCATTTTGTAAGTTTTTTAAGTTCTTGAATTTCACAAAACGGAACTAAAATTATTTTTTACTTTAAACCTCTTAAAATAATTGTTAAATTAAAAAGTTATTCGTCAACTCACAATTTTCTTGAAGATTTTCCATTTAGGCTCGGGCGCGGCCATCACCGTTGTCAATGCTACCACACACGCAAACACGAAGAAAAATATGCGAGAGAAATTCATTTTAAAATTTCGAATTATTTCGAACTTAAACTTTTTAATTCAATGCTTTGACTAAGGTGCGAGTGAATGATACTCTAGCACCAAATGTCTGGTTTTAAATACAGAATAACCTACCAACATATTGCAAATTTTCTGAGATCTATTATGAACTTTATTGCGTGCGAGTTATAAGCTATTTCGCTGAGTAAAACGGCAAATCATTATTTTGTGCAGATAACGGGTCGGTCGTAAGATGAAGCTTTGTCCGATGGGAACTCCCGTGTTTAGATGAATTTGTAAAGCCCCTGGAATATGACGTACCGTTAATATATTTCGACTATACGGCGTTTTGGTATACTTAGGTACAATGTAATAGCCATGGCCGCAGTCTTCATAATAACCATCACAAACCTGTAGAAAGACAACACATAGATCTCTCCGAAAGAGTTGCCATGACGAACGATCTTGGACTCCATCGGGGCCTTCCTGCACCACGTAATCCGGTTCATGGACGCCATTTGAGAACCTTTCTTTCCCAGTTGGTTGTCAGTTTGCCCATATAATTATGGCCATTGCCACTTTAACTTGCTAGCTCTGACAGCTCGGTGACTTTAATTTTTTGCTATGGATTTGCTCGGTTCGGACTTTGTCACATAATGAAACTCCGAGCGTAGCTTTTTCCATAGCCCGCTGCATGACCTTGGGTTTCAAGAGTAGCAGAGCAAGCAATAATGTTCTCATTGCTGTGTTTCGAGTTTTTAGAGTATGGTTGTCGGTGATATTGCAGGCACATGGGATCTTTATCTTGATATCTCAAGGAGGCAACACGTGAGTGATATCTCGGTATTGTAAGCGTAGATGAATGGTGAACTGATTGGTAGTGATGGATATTATAATTAAAAAAAATACTGGACATATTCATAACATCATCTAGCCCCGAACTAAGCAGAGCTTGTATTATGGGAATTTCATGGCTGATATACCTGCTACGTGATATGTATTTACATTTTTTATCTAAATAAATCGAAGGAATCGAACCCGCATCCTTCTGCGTTTCAGGTGGGCTTTCGCCTACTGCGCCACAGAGGTCGTTATTGGGAAATGTTTGTCAAAGTTTGCGTGAATGTACTGGTCACCGCCACTTACGCGTCATCAGTTTCTGTACCTAGTTCACAAGTCCATAAAAAATAATCTGAAATATTTCCCGAAAAACTCCGCCGTTTCGTCTTCAATGATTTAAGATTGAAAATCAGAAACACCGCTGAATGAGGCTGTAATTGCGTTATTTCAGAATAATTACACGTAATTAGGAGTATTAAAAGATATGCAAAGTATATGGCTGCAATAAATCTAAGTGGACCACTAGAACAGTCTTAAAGTCATAAATTAAGATTATATATTTCTTAATTAAATATTGGTCTACGTTTGGTTACATCTCGCCTGATGGTAAACCTGTTGTAACCTGTGCTAAACACACTCATCCACTAGATGCGTATGAATTTTTCTTTAGATGTCTTCAGACGTGCTTTGGTCTGCATCAAAAATGACACCAGGCCATGGTCGTATGTGAATGGTCTGACTGTAGATAAAGTTGCGTTATTGTGACCACCAACTGGGTGGTTCTTGCGTTTTGTCAGAGACAGATAACAGAATTAACTGACGCTGAAGCCGATCATAATTTTTGTGAGTACAGTTTTTAATTGTACTACTTACTAACAAAAATTATGGACAATTAAATTGTTTGAAATATATATATTTGACTAGCTATTGGCCACAGCTTCGCCTGCTTAGTACCCGGAAAAAGCAGCCAATGTGTAGAAGAAGAAAAGTGTATCTTACCGTTAAGGCAGCGTTCGTATGAAATTAATTCGCTCGAGCGTTTTTTCTTCGACTTACGTTGCAAAAATTGGTCATCACGAAAAGCCTTTTTATTCAGCTTGAAGGTCCATTCTAAATAGGTTTCACCTATTGGTGAAATAATTTTTGAAGGCTCATGAGTAGTTTCGGAGTTTACCTCCTACATACAAACTTATAAACTTTACCTTTTTATAATATTAGTGTAGATTTGATATTTGATTTGAGCAGGAAACCGTGCGTGTAGTTTGCGTAACGCTATGTATTTTTATACAAATTCGTAACCGACCTTTGTCATTGTCGTGTGGCTGTGGTGTGGTTGTTATGTCGTCCGTCTAAGGACACTTTTATTATCAGAAACAATGCGTTTCAAAATATTATTTTGTTTCCAGGCCGAGGCAGTCTTTGCATAGTTTAAATAAATAAAGACGATTTTGTTAACCTAAGAAATTATCAAAACGTGCATTATCATGATTTTTTTGTTTCAGAAAATAATATCCTACTTATTTACTTCGTTTTAATGGTTATTTGGTTTTATGTGTTAATCCACATGGATTGGAAATATCATCGCTAGGTTTTATATGAATTCCAAAACCTTTCTCATTTTCAACGTCATCATTCACCCATAGGGTCCGGGCTATGGGTAAATGGTTACCTTGTGGCTAGGCCTACTCGAAAATTCTCGAGATATTTCGGCTCGTAGCAGCGTAACTCCGCTTACAGTGGAAACTTGAAGGAACCGACTAAGTTTCGACTCACTCCGAGAGTGAGTCGAAACTTAGAAAGACGTGCACGACGGCACGACGCGGTGCGGAGGTAGAGCGTCGCGATCACTCTCCCTGATGAAGACACTCGGAATGAGTCGAAACTTAGTCGGTACGTTCCACTTCGTTGCAATGATCACCTCTGTGGCGCAGTGGGCGAAGGCCCGCCTGAGACGCAGAAGGTTGCGGGTTTGATTCCCGCATACCAATGTTTGTATGATCTGCAAATATTTGTTTTGTTATAAACGCGAAAGTTTGTGAGGATGGATGTTTGGTTCTCTTTCATGCAAAAACTACAGAACAGATTTTGATAAAACTTTATAGTAGCATAGCTTATACATCAGAATAACACATAGGCATCTTTTTAATCAGGTACCACGTGGGCGAAGACGTGGGCAGAAGCTAGTAATAATGTATGAATAAAAAAACTGAGTACGAATCTGAGGAAGGGGATTAATGGGGATTACAGCAGTTGTGAGCGTGTTTGTTTATTATCTTATGACAAGAGGTCGCATTGCGTGTGATAAAAAGCAAATAAGCAAGTAATAGCAGGTACCTACTAGTTATACAGACATAGATAGATATCTACTATACATGATAAGTCAGTTTGAATGTCTGAATATGCAAGGAATGCAGGTACATATCGTGCGTGTAAACAAACAGAGCGCGATTAATTAAACTCATTAATGATTCATTTCATACACCAACGGTTTATTCCCGAGCCAGAGATTATAATGTTTGTTCCGTGAACCAAGCAAGGTGATTTAATGGTTTATTTAATCCTACACTACGTACAAGTAGGTTTAAACAAAAAAATGCAGATTAAACAGCTATCGATTCCCGCCGCGGGACCCACGTTTTTTTTACCTGCAAAATTTTTTTTTCGAGTCAGCATGTTTCCTTTATAAGTACCATGTATTTACAAAAAAAAGCATATATGTAGTTAAACAGTCATTTAGTTCCCATAATACAAGCTTTGCTTAGTTTGGGGCTTGATGATGCTGAGTGAAAAATGATCAGCATTATTTATTTATTTATAACTAGCTCTGCCCACGGCTTCGTCCGCGTGGTATCCGGATAAAAAGCAGCCTATGTGTTATTCTGATGAAACTTTACAGAAATAGAGCTTATAGCTCTAGTTCTGTAAAGTTTCATCTTAATATGTTCAGTAGTTCTTGCGTGAAAGAGTAACAAATATCCATCCTTATAACCGCGAAAATTTTCTCGTTTATAATACTAGCTTCTGCCCATAGCTTCGCCCGCGTGTTACCTACCCGGTATATAAAGTAGCCTATGTGTCATATCTTTGGCGATGCGTTACCAATTGCGCTTTAATCCTGAAAGTTGCTGGTAGCTAAATTCTTGAGTAATATCATATCATTTGGGTTATCTAGCTGCCTGCAATACACATCTATCACATCATCTATCACATCATCTATCACATCATCTATCACATCATCTATCACATCATCTAGCTAAGATACATACATACTCCTATCTCGTGATATTTAGACAGCGTCTCAAAAGTATCTATGTAAATGTCGCAGCCAACTAGCTCAATAGCCTTTCAGTTAACAGCCTAGCCGCTTTACAAAACAGCACTGTTTTTTAATTCGGCGTATTGACGTCCAGCCATAACAAAAGAGCTGCCAATGTGTAGCGTGTAGCCATATTATAAACGGATGAGAATGAGTAAGTTTGGTTGTTATTTTTTTTTTTTTAATATCGTATTCTCATTTATAGTTCAACTACTAGGCATTTTGGCTTTAAAAAAAACCTAACCTACTCATTCTCATATGTGTACAAATGGCTAAACATTGGCAGCTCTTTTGTTAAGGTTGGAACTCAATAAGCCGGATTATAAAACAGCAAGCGGCTAGGCTGTTAACTGAAAGGCTAATTAAGCTAGTTGGCTGTGGCATTTCATACACAACTGGATAATATAGATAATAAGCATGTATCGACTATCTAACAAGCTGAGCTAACATGATTTCTAAAATGATCGTCCTCTCTTGCAATATGTTCAAAAACTATGACTGAGACATTCCAAAGCCACTGCTTTTTGACTTTAGTGCAGACGGGTACTTTACTTTTAAAAGTATGTACTTACCATTTTGTATCTGACTTTCGTCTACCTCTGTCTCAAGGACGCGCGGTGGAAAATGCGACATATTTTATGCATTTGCGATAAGATTTTCATCGTTCATTTTGCTTATATTCTTTTGTTATCATATAAACGTACAATCACGCAGGGTTTCCGGAGGGGTAGGCAGAGACCATAGATTTCCTCTTGCTACGATCCTGGCATACATCTTTTACCTCATTCACTCATCATCTTATCTTTTGTAATCATTTGTACCGAATATTTATTTGGTACAAATGATTACAAAAGATTAATTCAGTTAGCGGAGCTGATAGTACGTAATAAGTCAGTGGCCAAATCCGATGGCGGGGCTGGATCCTTACTTATTTCAAATACACACATGAATTTAGAGCACAAAATTAGGTACCACTGTAAAAAAAAATTGTAGAGCTTTTTGTAAAGAGGGAAATACTACCGCCATGCCCATTTCTGTAATATACTCAATGCGCCAAGGAGTAATGCTCAAAGGTTATGGGTACCGGTGAAATTACAGGCTAATGAGACTTTTTTGCTGTTTTGTCTCGCGAGTGATAGGCATCTTTGGTACTGCAAGCGTAAATTACGGTAGCCGCATACAAACAGGTGGGTCTTATGCTTGTTTGTCACTTTAGATTTCAGAAAAACAGTCAATAAACTTAACCATAGAACTCATTAATACCTGAATTATCGATAATACTGATACCGCATCTTGCGGCAACATAGCTTTGTTGCCGCACTTTGGACCCTACTTTTAGACACATTACTGATGTGATTTATTCAACAGTTCATTAAATTTTCAGAGAGTAAGGAACGGTGTACTGATATTGGGAGAGGACGGAAGATCAGCGCGCTGCTTACCTTCACCAGGTCTGCGGCGCTTTATGCTGACTCCCATCCCTATTTGTGACTATAAGTAGCCACAAATAGGGATGGGAGCTAATCAGGAACTCGTCAGCAGTTTAACCATACCTAATAATAATTAGTTACGAGTATATACTTAATTAATAAGTAGTTCCAAATAAATGATTTATCTATCTATCTACTTATCAATAGATATATCTTAAATAAAGTTAAATTTGAACTCGACTTTCTAAGCAGATTTATGAAACTATCCAGAGTCTGTTGATGGAGAGAAAAATACCAGGGTCAGTTCAACCATTGACGATTCCATAAGAACCCTGCCCATCTAGAACTAAAAATGTTAAAAATATATTTACTTTTTCAATTATTTTCACATTTAGGTTTCTTATACCTAAATGTGAAAATAATTCAATTATTTAAATTATTTTGAGCTGTGCTAAACGTAATGTAATATTTTTTAATAGGTACTTATTGTTTGCGTTAATAATTATCTGACTGACGTGTAAATGTTATTTACCAAGAAATAATTATTCTGATTAATATTTTTTTACTCAGAAAAAAGTAATTTGAAATTCAACACAGAAGTAGGCGGATAAATCAACTCGACTCGGCCAGACTTACTAGACTATGTAGGTACTTATATAGAGACAAAATTCTCACAAAGTCCCGCCTCCTAAATTCAACGCTGATAAATCTTCACAAAAAGGTAGGTAACTACATAATATTAAAAGCCTAAAATTATTGACACGTAATCGACTTAATGAGTCATTCGGTAGAGTCCCCTGACCCGAGTTGTAGGTATGTTATGTACTTACTGAAATTATTTTAATCTGACCGTGAGTATTATTAACTTAGGAATTACTTGGGAACTATTAAATATCGTACGTATCTAGCTTAGCGTGTGTCTGAGTTATTCAGGAAGTATCGTAGACAGAGGCAAGTTATAACGAAGCCAGTATTTTAATCCAGCTTAACACTGGATCGGGAAAATAATTTATAACCGACTCCAAGTTACTAGAAAGTAAAATAAAGTCAAAGTTTATTTTAATCAAAACGATTTTACTATGTGAAATCCTGTGTCTACCTAAAATATGTATAAAATTCGTACCTGTGTTTACCCAAAAAAGGTGTTTTTCATACATTATGCTGCAGATACCAAACTACAGCGCTGATTTTCAGCCCAGACCTTGGTTTACGCACTGAATCAATTTAAACCATATGAACAAAGTGAAACATCAAAATGTCTTACTCCATCAAATGTTCCATAATGTTCCACTCTTTAACTGTACTTATATTATAAAGAGGAAAGATTTTTTGTTGTTTTGTTTGTATCGAATAGGCTCCGAAACTTTTGGACCGATTTTAACCATTTTTTCACCAAATTAAAGCTAATTTATCAGGAAGTAAAATAGGCTATAATTTATTAAAAAAAAAATAGAGATCCTTAAGAAAATTGCAATAATGTAACCCAAAGTAGCAAAATTTTGTCTAATTTATTATTTGGTGTGCGCTGGGAAAACTATTGATGATACATAAAAATAATGTACTACATGATTAAAGTACTCATTATTACGTAGAAAAAGGCTGCGAGGGAATATATCTTACTATCATAGTTAAGTCACAATAGTAGCTTTTGTGTTCTAAAATTTAATTAGATCGCCGATATTCCCACGGAATCGCAACTAAAGTGGCAAATAAGCATACGGCCTCACCTGTTGGTAAGAAGTTACTGTAACCTAACCTACGCTTGCAACACCAGAGGTATAATACACGCGTTGCCAATCCTAAGACATAACTGATGAAAAGTTTCATGAGCCTGTCATTTCACCGGTATCCATACTCTTCGAACCTTAAATCAGCAATTCTCGCATTACTGCTTAGCGATAGACTTAGATACCTAGGTATGGTGGTAGGACTTCCCCTGACGAGCTCCGGTGGGTATAGGTGATCTCTATACCCGACTGGTATAAAGAGCATTAATTAAGTTCAATACTGGACTGGATTGAAACACTGGATCCGTAAAACAGCCTTGACCGTAGTCGGTCATCGACCGTGACGTCCCGTAGAGAGTGCATTACCGGCTGCCGGAAAAAAAACAAACTGTCTGTGTTTATGTTTCTCTTTCATGACTCATGATACATTCTGCCAATCATATGAATATTGTAGAGTGAAACGCCTTTGTGAATGAGTTTGAACGGGGAAGTACCTAGGCTTTTTGTTAAATAATGACAACACAATCACACCACTCGCTTGCCCATTGTTCTTTATCTATTTGCTTATGAATTTCTGTGCTTTTGTGTTTCTTTTATGTAGACTTTGAGTTAAATTAATGTCGTATTACAGTGTTTTTGCAGGTGAGTTGCATGGGCAAAGTTTTAGTCTCCTCTGCCTGAAGATAATTCACCACACGACTTTTTCAACAATGAAGTTAGGTAGGTACCTTCTAACATCATTGTTAATCAGAATATTATAGCCTAGATTCGTTACCATCAGGTGTATCTCTGCCATATTCTGCTGAGTCTTAAGCCCATTTGCCTCCGAATAAACACGCTCACAACTGTATTCCTCATGATGGGCATTTTCAGATACCTACATACTCAGTGTATAGATCTTTGAGGATATCAAGTAGGGTCAGTCGGAAGCAGCGGACCAATAATGTAATATTGCAAAAACCCGGGTAGGTATGTGCCTGAGCTACGAATATTATTTGTTACTCGGCCATATACCCGGATTTTTACAAGTGGCTAAATAACATCAAAAAAACTACATTAAAAAAAACAATAACTACAGCGGTAACATGAAACGCCTGAGTAAGCCAACATTGGTTGTTCTTAAAAAGTATTTTCGTGATTTGAAAAGGCGCTAGATTATTGGATTTGTATGTTTAAAACTCGAAACTTGGAAAAGGTTCCATAAAAAAATAGGTTATCTGGGCAAGGTTATTATTTTGAATTACTTGTTTGCCTCGCTTAATGTATTTACACAAACACAGTTGAGTTTAAGCGCCGCTAACTATAACATATAGGTATGTTATATAGGTATGTAATCGTTAATTTGTTCGTGTGAGAAATTCTGCTAGCCAAACAACTCTTGAAGGCAAAGTTTTAGTAGATAGATACATAAAACAAGTCTCCTGAGTTCTGAATCTGTTTCATCATGGCTTCACAACTGTGCCTGCAAAGTTTCAAGAGCAATTCTAATAATTCACACGCGGCTTTGCTAATGTTAAAATGTTTTATCTTTCAGCTCCATTTGAATTGCCAATGAAGAATCTCAAACTCTCAAATGGTGAAAACTATCAGGATAGAGAGCCAGGTTTCGAGAGAATACACAAAAACCAAATAACAAATACCTTACAAATATACCTACTCGCCGTACATACGTAATAAAAAAATCTAACAAGTATTTTATACCAAAAAGGTCGTTAATGGATAACTTGTTCAATATAATGTGCAATACCTATTCTAGATAGTTTTAAATATTCTGGGATCCTGAATTTGTGGGAACTAATTATTTTGTACAACTCTTGAGTATTCAGAGTTAGGAACTTAGTTACATACTCGCTAGATTGCTAGCTAATTGCTCAGCTTTGGTTTCTGATGAAGCGGTGGCATCATAAAGCGGTGAACATGTTATCATTCTTCATGTTAAAAAATTAACATTGACGTTAATAAAAGTTAATAATCTGAGATCTTTGATAAAGGCAGATGACGATCTCGGTTTTTAAAACCTGACAAGTGATTTTGCCTGGGTGTACCACAAGGTCCTTCCCTTGGACTGTTGCATTTAATTCTGCATTCCACTGGTATGTTTAACTTTAGCCCTGTTTACTGTGACATTCGCCACGCTCTAATATATTTTCAAGCAAATAATACTTCTATTTCAAGGTATCTGAACACAACACCGTCATTATACACCGGAATGAAAACACATAGACGTGTGCTAGATTGTGGAAGTCATAGATTCATACTATTTTGTATAGGTTGCTGGAGAGTCATATGGTGGTATGGTGAGCTTACCCCAAAAACATAAGGTAAATAAAATAATGGCATATAATCGCTGAACGTAATTTCTTCCAGTCAAACCTAAGTTTATTATTGTCTATATTGTCTTAGGTAGAGGTATAACTACTGCACTTTATCACGGTTTTAGTTATGACTGATTACAGTATTACAAAAAGGAAAGGGCGATTCAAATAAGCCACTATAAATGAGAGTTTCGACTTTTGCCATAGAGGTAAAAAACCCAACCCGCTCACGCAATGTTATTTATATCCAAGATAATCTGATCATGGCTCCGAAGGTTCCAACTTACTCAATATTTTCTATATCAAAACTCAATAGTTAACTAACTCAATAGAATAGTAGGAGTAGTTTGTGTGTGAGAAAGCACACACAAAAAAACATACATGCTCAACCGTTAAAAATATCACTATACTATCTATGAGCATTGCCTTAACAGTGAGAGTACCGACGTTTCAAAGTGATCCTTGTGATTTAAAGGAATAAATGAATTTTAGAAAGATAGATAGATAGAAAAGTCTTTATTGCACAAAATAGTAGTACATAGGCGAACTTAATGCTAAGAAGCATTCTCTTCTAAAGTCAAAAGATGTGAATTTTGACTTTAAGCTACTTTTTATGGCTACTTTTTATCCGAGTACCACGCGGGCGAAGCCGTGAGCAGTAGCTAGTATATAATCATTTGAAAGCATGTGCCATCGATTATTGACCCATTATGCGGCGAATGAGTTTCAAACTGTCACATGGAATAACTTCTTGCATAACGTGGGCATGTCGTGCCAAATAAAATTGTTTGGACGTGACGAAAACCCCCTACTTGCTATTCTTGTAGGTCTTTTATACTGATATCTTCAGATCCATACTCAGAATCGTGAGGCATTTATGGTCATCTTGGTAGCTCTTACTCAGCACAAGTAAATCTTCACAAAATTTGAAAACTCCCAACGTGCTTTTCATAGTCTTAGAATGCCTCAGCTTTTATTCATATTTCTCTTTCCTGTTCCTTCATGAGACTCTAGTCATCTATCTATAGATAGCATATTCATTGAGACCATTTTAATTAGCCCAAACATGATACCTCTGTTGCAAGTTGGTGAGGAATTGGGTATCCTGCTGATTCGAGATGCTGCATCAGCAGCAGGTCAAGGTTACCATGTTATTGTAATATCATTGAAATCACAGTTTGCTAAATTTTGAATCGATAGACCAGTAGAAGTTTCTCAAATCCCTTCAACAACTAGAAAAGAGCTGATGATTTTCAAACGTCTGAATAGATTTTCTTGAATCATAGCTAAGAAAACTCTCCATCAAGTTACAAAACAAAAAAAATCTAAAAATTGGTTCATCAAACCAAACAATAGCAGATCCAAATTATAATATCCAGTAGGTTCTTTAGATAGCTCAAAGTAATCCGACATTTTATCACCCGGTTATATTACACCCCATTTTAATACTCCAACACGCTAACTTTCGGCCAAGATCCTGATTTTCAGTACTATTTCCCATATTTAATTACTGAGACGAAGTATTTGGAATATTTTGAGATTACTTAAGATTATTTGAGGTTTACGACTACTTTGCGTGTTATTTGAATAAGGTATGTCTAATATTTTTACTTGCACATTAAACCATGTTTTTGCTTTATAAAAGTTGGAAAAAGGACCAGGAAGTGAAATGGCTGTTGCGATGATCACTTGATCATCTATTTTTTACCGTGTATTTTTTATATTATAAAAATGTAAATACCTATATCTTTTATCATCATATCAATTTTATTAACTGGTACCTTAACAATGCCATGAAGACGTAAATTTATGAATATAGAAAAGACAAAATTGAATGATCGTGGAATATGGTTCGTTAACTTTAGTAATTTGAAAATAGATTGTTAGGTCGTTAGCAAATCAAAATTATTTCAATTTGATTTGACAAGGAAACGAACAATCCAACTTTCTATAGTCTAACAAGACTATAGAAATTTATTATTAGATTGGTGACTTTTGGTGATGTGAAGAGTTTGTAAAGAGATAGTAAAGTGCCTACACTGTCAAAAAATTACAACTTGTAAACGAAAACGCACAAATCTCGGGAGATCTGTAGGAATAACAAATATCAATTTTGTAATAAAAAGTTATTTTTCAAAATAGACACGAAAATATAAAAAGTCATTTTTCAAAATAGACACGAAAAAAAATTCACTGAAGCAATTCAATCACAAACTTTTGCTCAATCGAATTACCTCTCATTTGCGGCAAAAATAAACTTTGCCTTCCAAAAATTTGTGCCACCAGTGGAACGCCCCGCGACTTTGTCCGTGTTTATTTCTTTTCCATACAAATTTCGCCTTCACACTGCAACCTACATTGGTTGCATTTTAGAAATATATTAAACAAAGGTGAACACACCAAAAGGAACATACCCTTCAACTTTCCGGTCTCTTCCGCTTACGGTTTAGGCTGTGCATTGTTTGTCAGTTAGTCACTCGCACACTGATCAGTGTGTCTATTCTATTATCCCACTACTATTATAAACGCGAAAGTTTGTGAGGATGGATGTTTGTTACTCTTTCACGCAAAAACTACTGATCGTATTTTGATTAAACTTTACAGTAATATAGCTATACATCAGAATAACACATAGCCTACTTTAATGCCACGCGGGCGAAGCCGTGGGCAGAAGCTAGTATTCTATATAGATTGAATGAACGGCTTGGCAGTTTACAACCGGACAAACAAACACGTATAAAAATATACATACGAAACGAACTCGCTTCACTTACATGATCAATTATTTCCCCGCACCATACAGCATTGTTTTGTTCAGCAATTTAATGTGATCATATTTATGTTATTACGTTCATATTTACTAACAAGCAATATTTTCGTTAATTTGGTTGAAATAATGGTAGGAGAAATGTATTGTTTGCAATTGTTGTTTTACGACGAGTGCTTTAGTACTTTTTGAGTTCACTTAACTTTTCAGTCTTAGAAGGTCACTAACAAACCAAGGTTTCTAAGAAATGCAATTTACAATGGATCATATCTGCTAAGGCTACCCACGAAAACCAAAATCACCAGGTATAACTACTACCTATTTCTACCAGGTAATACCCATCGGTGGAAATAAATAGCTTTATTTTGAAGGCTTGTTTTGCCCACCCAGCACATATGGGCCATTTTTGTACAATTAAATCTTCCTCTGTGTCTATTATCTGACTGTAATCTTTAAAGTTTATATTTTATACCTAGGTATTTTTTGTGTTTTGTTGTGTGTCAAATATTTTATTATTTTCTATTCTTATATTATAAGAATGTTCAATCCATAAGTGTTTTTGTAAGAGTTCATTTCCCGAACTACATTAAATATTAACATTCTGTATTTATTTATAAAACATTGGAACTGTCCTGAAAATACTAGGACCTATACATTATGTAACGTTTATCTCAAATGAGCGTAAATACGACTGAATTATTCTTTCGTTCACAAAGAACCCCTATCAATTATTATACTGGGAGTAAAAGAGAAATAAAATAAAAAGCTAAAATATTATATTTATTCATTGACGGTTGTTTTATGTACATATATATTGAAAGTTAGGGTCTGTTTCTTCCGTTTTAATTTTCTAGAACATTATTTAAGTTCCCTTAACCTACAACCGTTGGAAAGTAAGGGCCCGGTCAAACTGACGCAGTGGCAGTAGGGTGACAATGGCAGTAGGGTGACAGTGGCAGTGGGGGTGACATTGGCAGTGGCGGTAATAGTGGCAGTGGCTATCAAAGGAAAATTGTCAAGTGGTGGTAAATTTTGCGTGATTGTATTGGTTGCCACCGCCTGTCACCGCGTTATTTTAACCGGGCCTTTAAAGATTCTTGTGATAACCAGATCTTTTTGATATTTTTGACAATAAATTAAAAAAAGACAGCCTTACCTTTGAAGCTATCGCCAACCATGATTCAATGTATAAATATAGATGAAAAAGCTAAGTATCTGTAGATTTGAAAGTTATCTTCAGCAACATGATTTTGCTCACATATATACGGCGCGTTCAAATCGTTATCGATATCTCACGAAAACATCATCACCTTTTTGTCCTTATCACACGTTACGTGGGTTCGGCACAACATGTTGTCCTCTTCCATTCTCCTTTATCAACCGTCATCTCAGTACTTACTCACTCCTTTCTATGTCATCCTTCACACAATCCATCTATCCATCTATTATTACTTCACGGACTCGCTTCTTGTATATCTTACGAAAACAATACATTTATTTATACTAGTTGTATAAATAAATATATTGTACAAATATGTAGGTATATACAAAAAACGCTAGCTAGCTACCTAAAGACCGTTGCACACGATTTCTCAACCACAAAAGGATCAAATAAGTAAGCTCTGTCGAGAAGTCTATATATGCGTCACAAAAAAAAGTAGTTCACTTGATGAATTTACGTGACAACACTGACCTACACCCGTTTACTGTCTGGGAAAGGCTTAAGCCCTCGTGTGCGATATAGTGGTATCAATAATGTTTAATGTTTCGGAAGAGACCAAATAAGCTCTGTTTTAGAAATTGAGGTGAAAACGGCACAAAGGATCAGCCGTAAAGGATTGAGACATTTATTTGATTTTCGTTAGATCTTTTTGTAATGTCAGTCGGTAAGACTATCTGAGAGGGGGCGGAGAGTCAAAGGAATTGGGGATCGAGCTATTTATGGAATTAAATGACGGTAAGAAGGTAGGATTACGAGATTGGTCTTACCACAGGGCCACGAAGATTCCAGATCCTGGACTACTCAATGAATGAATGAACGAATTCAAATATTTTATTGTAAACCTTATGTATGAAAGAAAAAAGAAAAGCAACACGCCCACGACTGTATTTCTCATGATGGACATCCTCAAATACATACTAAGAGGGAGAGTGCAATTGCCCCCCCTCCCACCCCCCCCCCCCCCCCCCACATGCAAGACCGTTTCTAAATTTGAAAATTGTCATTAGAAAGTAGTCACTATATTTACGAGAGTCGTTATTAACGTATCACTACTATACCTCTATATAATTTATAAAACTAATGCGCGTTGCGCGTGAAGACCGCGACTGAACTACTGGTATATTTTTTAGAACAAATTTTCTGAAAGATAAATTATCACACATTAAATTTTCACTTATGCTCTCACCTTAACGTCCACGCCTGCATATGGTTAGCAGCCCCTAAACAGATATACTCGTACCATTTGATATATGGAATTGCGGAGGTAAGAAAGTTCAAACAATGTATCGATTTGTTATGACAAGTTGCAAAATTACAAGAATCTCCCGTCACGGTGTTATTCACAATGGATCGTGCATGTGATTTGGACACAATTATTTTGCATGTATTTATTCGGTCCAGTGAAGCGATAGATAGTTCTTACGGGTATTATTGAAAAGAGAGTTAATATGGAAAGATAACAGGTATATGAAATCTATTATCCCAGGGTCAACCAAGCGAGGATGACAGGCATTGGATAATGATTATTATATCAGAGTTGCTATCTAAAGACCAATGCAAACGATCTATAGATAGGTCAACTGATCCAGATTACTACTTATAAGTTAAGTATATAACTAAGATGGTTAGACTACTGATGAGGTAAGCAGTCACAAATTGTGATGGGACTCAGCATAAAGCGCCGCAGACCTGGTTAAGGTAAGTAGCGCGCTAATCTTCCATCTTCCCCCAATATCAGTAGCAGATAGCTTCAATATAAAACAAAGAGTTTTTGCCATACTGAACGGCAATGCTTTTGCATCTACGCAAGTGGCGTCCCACACCAAAGGCCTTCTCTTCTACTAATGGCCAGGGGGCCATGCTGTCAGGCCGCTTACCAACGTCACGTAGCAAACCGTAGGAATGTTATGGGTACAATTATAGTACCAGTATTGTATGGCAGAAATGCTTGCAACCAAAGTCCTGACTGCCATTTAGAAACGGCTAGGAGACAAGCACGATCCATGGAGCAAGTTGAAGTGGAAATGCACAGATAGTATAGCAGAACCAGCAATTTCAGCTTACGAATGGCGAATACGAACCATGAGATAATGCTGATCCATAATGCTTAGACGGAGACCTATTTGACTCCACACAACACAAAATTAACATAACTAAAATATATATTATACCTATCCTTGAAGATTATATAACTTATTAAAACATGCTTGGTAAGAATATAATATAATGCGGTTTATTTGACACGACAACAAAGCACAGAAAATATAGGTACAAAATAAATAAAATAGATACTTACTTTATATAATACCAGTATGATTAAAGACAAAGAGGAAGATTCTGATAGAAAGCGAAACACCTTCCTAGATTTCGTCATCCGACCTATTGAGAACCTTTTAGGTTTATTTTTATTATTTCCGTTCATTCATTTAGATTTCAGGCTTGCCTGGAATCTTAACAGGCATAAGTGGAGCGGAAACTAACACGAAGAGGCCTTTTTGTAAAATACATTGTTTTAATATTATGGATGGCAACTGATAGAAACTATAAAAGATGTGTAATAATAAACTAGGCTATTGCAGAAGTATATGCTTATGGAATGGTTGCTAGGCTATGAAGGATGGGACGGCACCTGCCAATTCTGACTGAAATTCAAATCAAATCATAGGCAGGTTATGACTTGCCGTCCATTAAACGAGCCCCATAATTGCCGCCAACAATAGGCAGCGTAGAGGCAACGTTGGTGTGAAGGGTGTCGAGAGGTGAGCTACAGTCTCACTAAACGCTCCTCCCGGCTTTATGCCTTTAACACTTCCACCCTTTGAGCATAGGTTCCGCTCTTGCGCCTCCACCTCCGACCGGCCGGCTAAGGCAAGCCGAGGGTCAGGGGTCTTTGTCGACCCCATCGAGTAATGGGGCTCCGCGGTGTCGCCACGCACCGAACGCTCGCCACAAGCGCGCCCTGCGAGATTATTTTTATTATTCAGCTATTTTTGTTCCAATGCTTCATTAATTTTGAGCTGATGAGTGGAAAGAAGGCAAAGGCAGGCCTTCTTTCCACTCATCAGCTCATCCTACCATCTCATTCTCCAACGGTTGTAAGGAATCAATAGACTACAAAAAATAGAACATATTCCACTCAAGAACTACATTAAACTAGAAGAGAAACGGAACAAGTTAGCTCGTGTAAACTGTGTTCCATTATTCATGAGGGTCTAATTTGATAGAAGGATTATCCTAAGATAAATTACGTTGTACGTTGTTCACAGGAGAAAAGACTAGAGTGATGGGAATGAAAATTCTGGCTGTCATCTTTTGACAGCGGGTGGATTTGTGCTTGACTTTTCACTTAATAGTTACTACAACATAGATCCAGATTGAATGCAACATTATTAAATTCAAGTAGGTATTATATTCCTCCTCAAACAAACCTCTGTGGCGCAGTGGGCGAAGGCCCGCCTGAGACGCAGAAGGTTGCGGGTTCGATTCCCGCCGTGGGACAAATGTTTGTATCTGCAAATATTTGTCTCGGGTCTGGGTGTTTTCTATGTATAATATGTATGTATTTACAAAAAAAAATGTATATAAGTAGTATATCAATCATGTAGTTCCCATAACACAAGCTCTGCTTACTTTGGGGCTAGATGATGCTGTGTGAATATGTCCAGCATTATTTATTTATTTATTTATATTATACATTATAACAGAGTAGGTATAGAAACGATTTTTCTGTGACAAAAAGATTGTATTTTTTAAATAAATACATTTATATACGTTAAAGTAAAATGGATACCTTTTTTGTTATTGACAACCTTGGCGTTAATCGAATAGCCGGCGGAAATTCAATGCAATTCAATAATTTTTATTTCAGACATTAATACACAGATAAAAGTATAATACTGTCCATATATGAAGAAGACTATAAAACCAAATTAAAAAACTACATTACAGATTATTTATTTTGAAATAAAAAGATTTGATTAACACTGCGGGACAAAGTTTGCATGTTCTGCAGATATTTGTTTTTTTTTTATTTATGTGACTGTTGTGTTTTCAAACGTTCATTGAGTGAAAAAGATCAGTTAAAAACTTTATGATTATTAAAATACATGGTTAACACTGTTTTTTACTGACATACAATACTAAAAACTTAGTTATTGAATCATGAAAAAAAATCTAAACACTTACTTTAATTTGACGACCTCTGTGGCGCAGTGAGCGAAGGTCCGCCTGAGACGCAGAAGGTTGCGGGTTTAATTCCCGCCGCGGGACAAATGTTTGTTTTATCTGCAAATATTTGTCTCGGGTCTGGGTGTTTTCTATGTATAATATGTATGTATTTACAAAAAAAATGTATATAAGTAGAATATCAGTCATGTAGTTCCCATAACAGAAGCTCTGCTTACTTTAGGGCTAGATGATGCTGTGTGAAAATGTCCAGCATTATTATATATTATTATTAATTGTATTTTCAGTTCACCAAACCTTTCAGTGCTTCTGAGAAAGTACTAAAAATCTTTTGGTTTGTAATATTATACGAATACAACTACCTAAGGTATCATTAATGTAACAAAATAAATAAGTTACAAATTCGAATTTCATCAAAGAGCTATTCGGAGAATACCTTTACAATACCTTTACTCAAAGAAATGCTTAAAGGTGAATAGAACATGTGATTTTTTTCAATTGGTTTTCTACATATTGGGGATAGATACAGATTGTCCCAAAAACATGAAATACCTTGAACCTTTTTTCTGAGCTTGGATAACGCTTCTAGCAATAAGAAAAGTAAAACATCTGTTATTAAAGAACAGTTTTTTTATGCAAGTTTAGTAACAAAAAACGTACCTGTTATTGTTTATTTAACATTGATGTTATGTAATTATACTATCCCTTACCGAATGCTCGTAAGCTCATATGCCGGCGGCACATCTGCATGAACTCCTGCTTTCTGCAGATGCACCGGCGGCGCCGCGTCTGGTCGGAAAGAGTTATGTTAAACTTACCCTTCCCGACCATTTTTCTACGCTCGTAAGCCCATGTGCCGGCGGCGCATCTGACAAGAACTGCACATCCTGCTACTTGCATATGCGCTACTGGTAGGGTGAAGGTTGTACTAATCTCGAACCCTTACCGACGTTAATCTATACGTTAAACGCTTCTAGCAATAAGAAAAGTAAAACATCTGTTATTAAAGAACAGTTTATTTATGCAAGTTAAAATATGCTTGGTAAGAATAGAATATAATGTGGTTTATTTGACACGACAACAAAGCACAGAAAATATAGGTACAAAATAAATGAAATAGATACTTACTTTATATAATACCAGTATGATTAAAGACAAAGAGGAAGATTCTGATAGAAAGCGAAACACCTTCCTAGATTTCGTCATCCGACCTATTGAGAACCTTTTAGGTTTATTTTTATTATTTCCGTTCATTCATTTAGATTTCAGGCTTGCCTGGAATCTTAACAGGCATAAGTGGAGCGGAAACTAACACGAAGAGGCCTTTTTGTCAAATACATTGTTTTAATTTTATGGATGGCAACTGATAGAAACTATAAAAGATGTGTAATAATAAACTAGGCTATTGCAGAAGTACGAGTATATGCTTATGGAATGGTTGCTAGGCTATGAAGGATGGAACAGCACCTGCCAGTTCTGCCTGAAATTCAAATCAAATCATAGGCAGGTTATGACTTGCCGTCCATTAAACGAGCCCCATAATTGCCGCCAACAATAGGCAGCGTAGAGGCAACGTTGGTGTGAAGGGTGTCGAGAGGTGTGCTACAGTCTCACTAAACGCTCCTCCCGGCTTTATGCCTTTAACACTTCCACCCTTTGAGCATAGGTTCCGCTCTTGCGCCTCCACCTCCGACCGGCCGGCTAAGGCAAGCCGAGGGTCAGGGGTCTTTGTCGACCCCGTCGAGTAATGGGGCTCCGCGGTGTCGCCACGCACAGAACGCTCGCCACAAGCGCGCCCTGCGAGATTATTTTTATTATTCAGCTATTTTTGTTCCAATGCTTCATTAATTTTGAGCTGATGAGTGGAAAGAAGGCAAAGGCAGGCCTTCTTTCCACTCATCAGCTCATCCTACCATCTCATTCTCCAACGGTTGTAAGGATCCAATAGACTACAAAAATAGAACATATTCCACTCAAGAACTACATTAAACTAGAAGAGAAACGGAACAAGTTAGCTCGTGTAAACTGTGTTCCATTATTCATGAGGGTCTAATTTGATAGAAGGATTATCCTAAGATAAATTACGTTGTACGTTGTTCACAGGAGAAAAGACTGGAGTGATGGGAATGAAAATTCTGGCTGTCATCTTTTGACAGCGGGTGGATTTGTGCTTGACTTTTCACTTAATAGTTACTACAACATAGATCCAGTTTGAATGCAACATTATTAAATTCAAGTAGGTATTATATTCCTCCTCAAACAAACCTCTGTGGCGCAGTGGGCGAAGGCCCGCCTGAGACGCAGAAGGTTGCGGGTTCGATTCCCGCCGTGGGACAAATGTTTGTATCTGCAAATATTTGTCTCGGGTCTGGGTGTTTTCTATGTATAATATGTATGTATTTACAAAAAAAAATGTATATAAGTAGTATATCAATCATGTAGTTCCCATAACACAAGCTCTGCTTACTTTGGGGCTAGATGATGCTGTGTGAATATGTCCAGCATTATTTATTTATTTATTTATATTATACATTATAACAGAGTAGGTATAGAAACGATTTTTCTGTGACAAAAAGATTGTATTTTTTAAATAAATACATTTATATACGTTAAAGTAAAATGGATACCTTTTTTGTTATTGACAACCTTGGCGTTAATCGAATAGCCGGCGGAAATTCAATGCAATTCAATAATTTTTATTTCAGACATTAATACACAGATAAAAGTATAATACTGTCCATATATGAAGAAGACTATAAAACCAAATTAAAAAACTACATTACAGATTATTTATTTTGAAATAAAAAGATTTGATTAACACTGCGGGACAAAGTTTGCATGTTCTGCAGATATTTGTTTTTTTTTTATTTATGTGACTGTTGTGTTTTCAAACGTTCATTGAGTGAAAAAGATCAGTTAAAAACTTTATGATTATTAAAATACATGGTTAACACTGTTTTTTACTGACATACAATACTAAAAACTTAGTTATTGAATCATGAAAAAAAATCTAAACACTTACTTTAATTTGACGACCTCTGTGGCGCAGTGAGCGAAGGTCCGCCTGAGACGCAGAAGGTTGCGGGTTTAATTCCCGCCGCGGGACAAATGTTTGTTTTATCTGCAAATATTTGTCTCGGGTCTGGGTGTTTTCTATGTATAATATGTATGTATTTACAAAAAAAAATGTATATAAGTAGAATATCAGTCATGTAGTTCCCATAACAGAAGCTCTGCTTACTTTAGGGCTAGATGATGCTGTGTGAAAATGTCCAGCATTATTATATATTATTATTAATTGTATTTTCAGTTCACCAAACCTTTCAGTGCTTCTGAGAAAGTACTAAAAATCTTTTGGTTTGTAATATTATACGAATACAACTACCTATGGTATCATTAATGTAACAAAATAAATAAGTTACAAATTCGAATTTCATCAAAGAGCTATTCGGAGAATACCTTTACAATACCTTTACTCAAAGAAATGCTTAAAGGTGAATAGAACATGTGATTTTTTTCAATTGGTTTTCTACATATTGGGGAAAGATACAGATTGTCCCAAAAACATGAAATACCTTGAACCTTTTTTCTGAGCTTGGATAACGCTTCTAGCAATAAGAAAAGTAAAACATCTGTTATTAAAGAACAGTTTTTTTATGCAAGTTTAGTAACAAAAAACGTACCTGTTATTGTTTATTTAACATTGATGTTATGTAATTATACTATCCCTTACCGAATGCTCGTAAGCTCATATGCCGGCGGCACATCTGCATGAACTCCTGCTTTCTGCAGATGCACCGGCGGCGCCGCGTCTGGTCGGAAAGAGTTATGTTAAACTTACCCTTCCCGACCATTTTTCTACGCTCGTAAGCCCATGTGCCGGCGGCGCATCTGACAAGAACTGCACATCCTGCTACTTGCATATGCGCTACTGGTAGGGTGAAGGTTGTACTAATCTCGAACCCTTACCGACGTTAATCTATACTTTAAACGCTTCTAGCAATAAGAAAAGTAAAACATCTGTTATTAAAGAACAGTTTATTTATGCAAGTTTAGAAACAAAAAACGTACCTGTTATTGTTTATTTAACATTGATGTTATGTAATTATACTATCCCGAACGCTCGTAAGCTCATATGCCGGCGGCACATCTGCATGAACTCCTGCTTTCTGTAAGGTTTGATAGACATGTTGGCTAATATATTGTGCTAGCATGACTTCTTCATACGTGTTCAAGATCTTTGTTCATGACTATTATATAGATATTGCTTGGCATTGGTGGGATTGAAGCATTAAGACAAGTATTGGTTTACGTTCCGCCGTGATGGTGTTTTTTTTCAAAAATCATCAAAAGCGCCACCCCTACGTTGGTCGTATTGTTCACATTCACACGTTAACCAAACTTGTTAGTGGTTACATTTCGCCAGCGCGTAAAGGGGGTCTTATAAAATTAATGAATATACTTTAGCAAACGATCACAAATGTTTGTGTGTTCTACAAATATTGGTTTCGGGTCTGGGTATTTTCTATGTATGTATGTAAAAAAAATATATGAGTGGTTTTATCAGACAAGCTCTGCTTACTTTGGGGCTAGATGATGCTGTGTGAAAATGTCCTGCATTATTATTATTATTAATATATACCATGAGAAAAATAAACACAGATTAACAAAAAGTTACCATAATATACATACAAATAATGGGTGTACTAATAACTCTAAATTTAGAAAGAATTGTTAAAAAAAGTCACTGACAATATTAAGGAAGTAGGTATATAAATAAAATTAGTAAGTATATAAAAAAGTACCTATTTAAAGTTAAATGGCCTTTTTTCGGGACAACATCCATTTTTCTAGGACACCCTGTATTACTTCTGTTCATTCTTTTATGCAAAGCGCTACCTAGAATATATTTACACGAATTTGAACTGTAACTGCTTGTGTTAAGATTTATTTTTAACATATAAAATATAAATATAATATTTGAATTGAAAGGAAAGACTAAGAAAATTATTAACAAACTGTGGGTAAATTTGCTTTTACTGAATTAAATAATTGATTTAAATGCTATTATCGGTTTTCAAAGTGAAACTTTTGAAAAGAGCCTTGAGGATAGGAAGTGCTTTTTTGGGTCAAAAACATAAGATTAGTAGAAGTAGTTACATAACATACATTTTAATAATAGGAAGAATTAATAAATTATACAAAATATTCAGATGAAACAGGTAACTAAAGACTTGCAAACAATCTATCAATCAATCTATTTAAAGGTCAATCTCTACTATGTAGAACAATATAATATTATATCAATGTAGCATTGCCATTCGGTGTGGCAATGCGGCCAGTATTTTGGGAACGCTTCCGTCTGGTAGTGATCAGGATCAGTTGAGCTATCTATAGATCGTTTGTAACGGTCTTTAGATGGCTAGCTGTTTCATCTGTATTTTTTGTATATACCTACTTGTAAATAGTTGTATGAATAAATGTACTCATATCAATGTTATATTGATATATCGACCATTTAAGGTCATTCACATAATAATTCACATAATAAATAATTTTGTCCTGAATTTACTTTGAGCCTTAATTAGATGGGCTCGGGGTTTTTGTTACACACTCCCTGTATTTTAGAATTTATACATAAATTGAAGTTTGTTACCTGTTAAATTTATGTCTAGTATCATTTGAATTGTATTCCGTTTTCTTTGTTTACTTTCCAACTTAAATCTGTAAACGTGTGAGCGTATCCTTTTATGAGGTTAGAACGATAGTTTTATCTCAGTTTTACGATTTCACAGCAAAAAGAGATCTAAGTTTTCCGATAGAAAAGCGCAATCGGATACAAAGTTTCGAAGAGTTCAACAACATTCTTCTCGATTACCATTTTCTTCGACGCTTCTGTGATTTTTAACGATTTGAAAAAAAGGAAAAAGTTCTTCATTTAAGGATTATGAATGTTATTTTATTGTGTATATGTCGCAGCCAAAACGTATAATCCGCTCTTTAACAAAACAGCTGGCCGCTTTATAAAACAGTGCTGTTTTCTTATTGGACGTACTTCTGCAAACCAGAACCAACTGACAAAATATAATTGAGTTAAGTTTACAGAAAGGCTTAAAAATGCACCATCTATTAACCGTCAATACGCCAAATAATTTGGCGTATTGACGTCCAGCCGGAATGTCATTACCGATACGTTTAACGAATAGGCTGCTAATGTTTAGCCATATTGTAAATAATTGCTTTGTTGGAGCAAGAGAGGTTATTAGGTTTTGCTTTTAAATTACAAAACGGCGCTCCAATTTGTAAAACATCTACATTATTGTCAGCATTGGAAAACGCAGATCGCTTTGTTTATCCGAATTACAATCCGGCTCGACGTCTATACGCCGGATTTGAAAACAACACTGCTTTGCAAAACAACTAGCGGTTTTGTAAAACATCTAATTAAGCATTTTATATGTGACATCTACAAACCGATTAGTTCGGGATTGACATTTCTGTGCCGTGGATAATGAGGCTATATAATTTTTTTTTGACTGAGATATGTCCACAACTTCCTATAGCGTAAAAATATAAAAGTTTTACTTCAAGAAGTGTCCTTTCTAAGTTTTTGAAGTTTTTATCATTGCTAAGCCTGTCAAAATGAGTTGTACCCCACTGCCATTTTGCTAGTGTTATTAAACGGTACCTTACAACACTATGAGGTTTTTAACCATTTTAATATCCCTTTAAGGGAAATAAAGAGCTTCAAAGTAACGAAAAAAGTGTATTTCCCTCTAATTTTTAATCTTATCTTCTGGCATTAGAAAATTTAGTCAAGTAACATTTGATAGGCACTGCCGAGGAAGTTTAGTTCGATAGATTTCCAATGACTTTATGAGATATTAGCCTCTGCCCATGGCTTCCTCCGCGTTGTACTCGGATAAAAAAGTAGCTAATGTGTTATTCTGATATTATAAGCTACTCATATATTACTGTAAAGTTTTATCGAAATCCGTTTAGTAGTTTTTGCTTGAAAGAGTAACAAACATCTATCCATCCTCATAAAATTTCGCGTTCATAAATATTAGTAGGATAGTAGGATGAGGCACGCAACTTCGGATCCCTAAGATAGCGTATCTCACTCAATTAGTACGCCTCGGGTTGTCTACTCATTGTTTCAAGTATATTGAGACCTAATGAGACATAGTCAACGTACTCAAAGGCTTCCTTTAGTGAAAGTGAAATCCTAACTAATCTTAAAGACATTAGCAGTCGGTACACGACCCCTCATTGCAATGGTATCATTATAGAAAGTGAAAATATTTGTTTGAATACTTTCATTTATTACTGTTACATAATAACTGGAAAACAAAGACTACCATATAGGTAATACACAATATTGGACGATCGAATAAGTCAATGGCGGTCGAGCAACTCCTAGGGTATTATCCGTTTGCCCAAAGTTAAAGTATAACGTCTTTATTACGGCATTGTGATAAAGACGTGGCTAGTCTTTGTTAAGCTTAAGCTTATTGTAAGATTTGTTAGTTCACACGTCGAATGACTACCGACAAATTCAAAGCAAAAACCCAATTCGCGTATTTATATAGCAACCAAAAAATAAAGTCTTGATTATATCAATGTCAAAATCGGTATTCTGCTAAAATTTACCATTCTTTCAAACGATTAACTACAAACGTAAAATTGAAAGGGGTCAACTGATGCAATATTATATCAAAGTCAAAGTCAAGAGTCAAGAGCCCTAGAGTCTAGTTTTGGTAGTATGTGTTCTACTGAGCCTAAAAACGCAGTAAACCCTATTAGTCTTGACCATTCGATGTCTTAATTGTGTTATGTGTTATTAGGATCTACAAAAACCATGAAACCATTGTGGTTTGTAGTACTTGACACGGAACATGATTTGCAAATCTAATTGTGTCCATAGCGGTTTTATTCTGTACAATACGAGAAACAAATACCATGTAGAAATGGAGGGCTTATTTCAAAATCATTTTCCACCTATCAGCCTCAGGCAGCGAACAAGGTTGGCAAGCTAGTTAAATTAGAAAAAAACCGTGTAAGTGCGAGTCTGCGCACTCGCGCACCGAAGCTTCCGTACATGATTTTATGTTTTAGAATTGATCGTGATATATATCACGATCAATTAAGATCACTCACGATAATGTAAGTGTAAGTTTGCAATCTGTCGGACTTTTTCCTTTGCTTGTGCTGTGGGGATCTTTCTTACCAAGTTTCATGATTCTAGGTCAACGGGAAGTACCCTATAGGTTTTGATTTATTTGCGAGTATCAAAATACGTCACATAAATTAGATTTTTTTAAGCTCCAAGGGACCGTAGACCTACCTATTTGATATTAATTTAAACATGATACCTCCACGCATTCCTGAGAAAAAGGGTCTTGACAGACAGACAGACAGAAGGACAACGAAGTGATTCTTTAAGGGTTCCGTTTTTTCCTTATGAGGTACGGAACCCTAAAAGGTAATGTTGACTCACAATCCCAGTTGAGAATAAACTACCAAAGACGCATCGAGATACGTTATAATGGTCCCTAAATGGCATCATATCTCCTTATGCCAACATTAGAAATCAGACCAACCATTTTGTTGGTCAAACACCTAGCTTAAAGATGATACTCGTTTCAGTTTGTTTCTCATTTCTGGGATACAAGGTAAAAATTATAGGTGGCTTAACTTAACCTACTGTTTTCTAGAAAATAATCATCTGATAAGATTTTTTGTGACACGAAAAAAGTAACTCTTTCAACAACCAACTCAAAAAAAAATCATCGAATTATCATAGGCATCACAAATTGTATCTTAATCCATTTAAACTGAGGAAGCTGAGATGGGCGGGACACCAACAGACAGATTGACATTACAACATTAAGGGTCAGTTTTCTTAAATTAAACTTCCAAACCCTAAAAATCAAATATTTAATTCTTTATAATTTTGATTTGATTCATTCACTCGCCCAAACAAGACAAGAAAGTTCGGTGACGTCATAATGATTATTTCAAGGACAACTGAAGTAGGTTCCTTGAAATTGGCAATCATTAAGGCATCGGAGAAAGTGCGGACCAAAGATAACGTAAGAATAACTACGGTAGCTAAGTTTTTAACTTGGAGTGGAGTAAGCAAGCTAAAAATCGTGTTCAAGGTACGAACAGACACTAGTATGAACAAACCATCTCTAAACTAAACTAAATAATATGGTATTGCAGAAAGCATGACGTTTCTTTCAGTCAGAAAACAAATATTACTTATTCATATTGTAAAAACGGGAATTTTCACGTACTGCACTATCGGTAAAGGCACCGACTAAGTTTCGACTCATTCTGTTAGTCTTCATCAGGGTGAGTGAACGCGACTTGCTCCCTCCGCGTCACGGCGTGCGCTTCAGTACGTGAAAATTCCCGTTTTTACAATAATTATGAATAATCAAGTTCACGATAGTTTTTGGAATAAAAAATATTACTTAGTTAAGAAAAACATTATATTGCAACAGCACAGCAAAAATTTATAACTTTCCTGATATCCTCAAGTTATCATGGGAAATGGGTTACATGTTCTTCACGTGTAAGAGTAATCAATTAGGTAGTGAAACCTGTATTGCATTATATAGGTTCTATCTTATTATAATATACTAGCCCTGCCCATGACTTCGCCCGCGTGGTGTCCGGAAAAAAGTAGCCTATGTGTTATTCTGATGTAAAAACTTTATTACTGTAAAGTTTCATCTAAATCCGTTGAGTAGTTTTTGCGTGAATGAGTAACAAATATCCATCCTCTCACACTTTCGCATTTATAATATTTTGAACAGTTTGCTCGATGTTACTCTGAGCTTCTGATATTTGTGAAAGTGGTCGGTTAAGCTTTGGTATAAGTTCACGTTCAAGTTTGTGAAGTGATTGTTGTGTAATTAAGCTGATACCCGTTCAAACTAATTAAATAATGAGTAGACGATCTCGGCGAACAAGTAGCCGGCTGAGACACAAGATGAGCGAGTTTGATTTCCGCTGCGGGACAAACATTTGCAGATATTTGTTCCTATTCTGGGAACACCCAGAACCACAACAGTGGTGAAATGACTCGATTACTCGTAGTTCCTGATACCCACGATACAGAACAACCTGGTGTGTTTTCAGGACTACTGTCCAATGGTACTAGTGATATAAAGGCGAACGGTCAGGTGTTAAAATAAAAGGATAAGTCACTGAAATCAACAGAGTTTTCGAGTGAAGATTGGCCAAAGATATCGAAAAATATATAAATATTAGAACAATGAAAAATAAAGAAAATAATTTTATTTAGCAAAACGGATAGAGGACATCATCTTTCACAAAAACAGGTACCCAGGTACCTACTTAAAAAAACTTAACTACAAGTTAGTGTGTATTATAATAATGATAAATAGCCCAATTTATCACCCAATATATCTAATAGTGTCATCATTCGCCATCCACGAAATAACGTTTTTTATATATTGTATTGTACAAAAAGACCTCTTAGTGTTAGCTTCGGTTCCACTAATGCCTATATATTATTATTTATTGCAGACACACAATCCATACACAAAATACAAGAATATTTGGAATATTTTGAATTAGGTGGTTATTTCCACCCAGCGTCTATACGTTGACGTTATGATTAGTCTGTCTGCCAGACTCCTAATAATAGCGTTGTTACACGAGTCAATCCTGGACATAAAGGACGCTATTCTCTTTATTATTCTAAGAAACAGGTTGCAGGTCCATCGCCGCTTATAATGAAACACTAACACTGAACTTTTAGTTCAAAGGCATGCCGGTTTCCTCACGATTTGCACTCGTGTTAATGCGAAATTCCAGAAGTTGATAGTGGATACAGAAATTATTTTTCGAAATTAATCTATGAAGGGATCAGCGCATTTAAATATTAGTGCCTAATATAATATTTGTGACATTTAGTTTGATATATGTATATATTTAATATCCTATTAATATTATAAACGCGAAAGTTTGTGAGGATGGATGTTTGTTACTCTTTCACACAAAAACTACAAACCGAATTTTGATGAAACTTTACAGTAATATAGCTTAGACATATGCTACTTTTTATCCGGATACCACGCGGTCGAAGCCATGGGCAGAAGCTAGATAAGTTATAAAGCATGGCTCTCGACGCAAATAAAACAGTAGGAGGTAATTGTAGCGCTGTTAAATTGTGCTATGCAACAAGGTATGGTTTATATTAAAAAAGTGCCTCTTTTAGTAACATTTCTGGCCTATTTTAAAATTAAAATTTCGACCAGATGTGACCATTTTTCCGCATTGCGCCATTTTGTTTGTTTACTTTTAACGTCTTTTTATTTATTCACGACGACCTCTGATGCGCATTGGGCGAAAGCCCGCCTGAACGCAGAAGGTTGCAGGTTCGATTCCCGCCGGGGGACAAATGTTTGTATGATCTTCAAATATTTGTTTCGGGTGAGATGTTTTCTGTGCAAATTATGTGTGTATTTACAAAACAAACGTATATAAGTCTTTTAGTTCCCATAACACAAGGTCTGCTTAGATTGGGCCTAGATGATGCTGTGTGAAAATGTCCAGCTTTATTTATTTATTTCAAAATGGAGATATACTCGTAAATATTGTTGTTCTTATGTGTTAAAATGTGAAAAAAATTGAAAAATATTTGGTTATATAGGACAAATTATGCGTGATTTCAAAATTAAGAATATACTTATAATTTATTGTTCTCATGTGCTAAAATGTAGAGAATTTTAAATGCTTATAACTTTCTACTCTTCTGCTAAGAGCTATCGCAAACAAAGTTTTACTTTCGAATGGAGATGAAATACTTCGACGTGTGCAAGTATTAAATATTCATCTGCTGGTAAGAATTTAGAAGGTAGGTTTTCGGGAAATAAATGTTATGCCATGCTCGCTTAGGAAACTAGACCCGTCATCAACAGGTGTAAATAAATAAAAAATAAATAACGCTGGACATTTTATACAGCATCATCTAGCTCCAATCTAAGCAGAGCTTGTATTATGGGAACTAAATGACTGATATACTACTTTTCTTGTTAAAAATACAAACATATTATAAACAGAAAACACCCAAACCCGAGACAAATATTTGCATATCATACAAACTTTTGTCCAGCGGCCGCACTGAACCCGCAACTTTCTGCGTCTCAGGTGGGCCTTCGTCCACAGCGCCACATAGGTTGTTAGAGGTGTTCGCACCGCAATCAAACTTTGCAGTGCGGTGATACTGATAATTCTTTTACTGTACAAGCTATCTGCTTATGGAATGCTCTCCCCCTCAATATCAGAACTGACAAATCCCTTCCTTTCTTCAAAAAGCTATTGCACAGCTGATGAGTTGCTATCTAATAGATTATTTTTGTAGGTATATGTATTCATGTATGTATGTATGTTAAGTATATGTGTTTAATCTAATTATTCGTCACTGTGTATGTTTTTGTATTGTCTATACACCACCGTCCTGTATCGTTCACGTAAATTTCTGTCCATCCAAAGGGTGTCTAGAAGAGATCGCTATAAGCGATAAAACCGCCCATTGTACTCCCGCGATTAGCTTGTAATTTGTTCTGTTTGAATTTGTAAGCAACATAGTATGTGGTGTACAATAAAGAGTTATCTATCTATCTATCTATACTGCTAGTATAGTGTGCCGTAATGTGAACATGGACTTCTAAAGCTAAAGATGAAATGAGGGTAGTTGCCAAACATAACATGCGGGAAATTTCAATAAGAAAAGGTATACCCATATAAATATTATAATTTTATGTGTAATGATCGCGAATGTTCGTAAAACCTACTTACCTAATTGTGTTATTCCAAATGCTAGATACCTTGATACTTTGCCTACCTTGACTTTATTTTATCGTACCTTCTAGTTTTTTTATTTATACCAAACTTCGGCCTGCCTACCTATCTATTGCTATACCCTTAGACAGGGTTCATGTGAGATACCTACCTATAAATACCATCTATGTACCTACCATATGAAATCAATAAATGTATTGAGTATTTGAGTATTGAGTATTTAATAAATTTCAAAAGGTGCTAACTGACAGATCACTAGGACAATCTATCCAGATACTTTCTTATTTACTTATATGAGTAGGTGTACACGGAGAAAAAAAGTATGTCATGCTTGGTTAGGAAACTTGTTTATTTTAGGAAGTTATAAAATAAACTCGGATTTTATCACGTAGTGTGTTCATTCCAATTATGTTCACCTAGGTCAACACAGTGGATTCATAAGTCTCTTTTGATCACCTCACCTAGGTGTTATCTATCACCCAGGTAAATATAGTTGGAAAAACTCGTAGGTTTATTCCAATTTATGTTTACCTAGGTTGTCAAGGTGGAATTATAAGTCAAAAGATTGATTACCTCGGAACTTAATCACTCAGGTGATATCACCTAGATGAATGTAGTGGGCAAGCACATAGTAGGTTTATTCCAATATGTTTTTTTTTTATGTTGGGTCTAGACAAATACCTCACCTTTTTTATAATAACGCTGGTCATTTTTCACACAGCATTATCTAGTCACAAACTAAGCAGAGCTTGTATTATGGGAACTACATGACTGATATACTACTTATATACTTTCTTTTGTAATTACAAGCACATACATATCTTACATTAAAAGCACCCAGACCCGAGACAAATATTTGCAGATCATACAAACATTTGTCCTGCGGCGGGAATCGAACCCGCAACCAACTGCATCTCTGGCGGGCCTTCGCTCACTGCACCACAGAGTTAGTTTTCCTTTCACGCTAACGCAAATATTTCAAGGAAAAACTTGACAGAAGTCACGTGACATTTCCACAGCTAATGTCATTACCATACAATTCAATCTTTCCGCAAACGTTAACGCCAAAAGAAAGTGGTATTTGTCTAGACACCCTGGTCATTTTCACACAGCATCATCTAGCCCCAAACTAAGCAGAGCTTGTATTATGATGTATACAAACACTAGGTAGAAACTGATTTATTTCTAAACATGCGCTTCTATTAAAATTTTATTAACTAGAAAATCTAATCATTAGAGCAATTAGATTTAAGAAAGAGTCAAGCCAAGTGTATGTAATTAAAGAAGACTAACATTTGACAGCCTCGACAGACGGCGCGGAAGGCGAGTGCAAGATGCCAGCTGTGATACAAGAAGTGCGGGTCCAATTCCCGCTGCGAGACAAACGTTTGCATGTTCTGAAGATATTTTTCTGCGTCTGGGTAGGTCACAGTACTCATAATTCCTGATACTTACGACACAGAGAATCCTAGTGGTCACTAGTGTGGAATGATGTGTATGTTGGGTGTTTATTATTTAGATTTTAAGAAAAAAAAATCATTTCTCAAAACATTGGTACGTTACAAAGGAATTGAACGATGAAGTAAAATTACGTAACAAGAAGAAAGTGTTGAATCTTCACGGCGAATAACAGAGCGTTGAAATTGTGTAGCACAGAGCAGAGATTACAGCCATAACTAGAAACGCTCTGGAGTCGACAAAACGTATAATTTATGCACATCTTCTAGAATGCTTGGGCTATCAGTCTAATTATGTTTACAGCTTAATACCTTAATACCTTAATACTACGCTAACACAACGGCTGTAAGATGAATAGCAAATTTTAATTTTCTGAAAATTTCATATCTCTGATTATTTCTTGATTATTTCATAAGATCAATAGAAGTCGGTAGACAGTAGATCAAACTATCGATCAACTTCAGACGACCTCTGTGGCGAAGTGGGCGAAGATGCGCCTGAGACGCAGAAGGTTGCAGGTTCATTTCCTGCCGCGAGACAAATCTTTGTATGATCTGCAAATATTTGTCTCGGGTCTGGGTGTTTTCTATGTATAATATGTATGTATTTACAAAGAAAAATGTATATAAGTAGTATATCAGTCATGTAGTTCCCATAATACAAGCTCTGCTTACTTTGGGGCTAGATAATGCTGTGTGAAAATGTCCAGCATTATTATTTGCCGTTTGATTGCGAAATCCAAAGTTGTATCTGTTTTTGATCTTATGGTCCTTAGCAAACATAAAGCCTCAGGGTATTGGCAGATTTTTATGAACTCAATACACTTAAGATACGCGTAAGTTAGCTTTAACTACAGCTCACTTAAAGCTTAGTGCAGATGGCATTAGTTGACTTTTTTGTTTTAGTCAATGGCTCAAAAATGGTATAAAAAATAGTCGTTTTTTTATTAGTTTAAGGCCCAGACATAATCGCACTACAATAATTTTTGGACTACCCCAGGTTAAAGGCATACAGAAAATATGTAAAACTTGTTTCTGTCCACGGCTTCGCCCGCGTGCTACCCGGAAAAAAGTTGCCTATGTGTTATTCTGATGTATAATCTATATTACTGTAAAGTTTCATCAAAATCCGTTCAGTAGTTTTTGCGTGAAAAAGTAACAAACATCCATCCTCACAAACTTTCGCGTTTATAATATTAGTAAGATGAGATATACCTACTTGTACATAGTTGTATGAATAAATGTATCATTTAACCCTTCTCTTCTATGAACTCGCACAACTTTTTACAGCTCTACGATTTCTATCTTTATCATATTACCGAAAGATAAATATATAACTTAAACTCTCGAATTTTTAGTTACGGATCGCGATTTTATACTTACTTAGTGTCAAGTGCATTCACCTGTACTGACCTACGTGGTTACCATGAGAACTCGAAGGCGTATCGACTCGAGTTTGGTGTGAGAAAGTTTTAAGATAAAGCTGTATCGATTGTTTACAATTGTGAATGAATTAATGAAAATACATCTTACGCAAAATAAATAAACAAAAAATCAAATCTAAAGTACAATGGGGTCACTTAGAAACGATCTCCAAACTATTTATAAATAAAATTGATCTTCATTTGACGGAGAGGATTCTATGAGACAGCCAGTGTGGATGTAATGTCGGGTAAAGTTAATATTATGTTCGCTACCCTATGATTTCATAAATAATATGTGAAAAATTTGGTGTATTCTCCTCGACCCTTTATTTTATTGTATCTTACCGGTTAGATTACTATGAAAATATTATAAAATTATAATTATTATAGATTTGAACTCATTTAAACCTACTCGTACCTACTTAGTTTGTCTGTTTTTCGTTTCTCTTTGTTTTTATATTTAACATATTTATGTATCTGTTTTGTGTTTATTACTATTTTTGTTTAACTTTTGTGTTGTTTGGGGGATAATAAATACATTTTCTTTCTTTCTTTCTTTCTTCTATTCATTTTTCCATAATTCATTTGGTGTGTAATTTTTCAGTATTATGATATCACATAAAAAGAGGTACACTCAGCAAGTATTTATTTCACAATTCCAAACATATATATAAAAAACATATTTTAAACGTCATTATAACCAAAAACGTTTTCAAAGTGATTGAGTTCGGCTAAGTATACATCCAAAACCGTGATGGATTTTGGTTTCACACTTTAGTAAATAATTATAAAAAACACAGCTTTTGTTTGCTTTCTCGATCGAAAACAAACAATGCCTGAATCTAGAACACGTGGTAACTCTCTCGTCGCGTGCGCAGTGAAAGACAGCGCGCGACCATTCACCATCGCGAACTCCAATAGAAAACTCGTACTGTCAAAATTCAGACAGTAAAAATAACGCCAAACGTACGACTGACCCCATACGTCGGTAAAAGTTGTGAATGTGATTGTACCAGTGATTCAGTTGCGGTCTAGAACTTATGACTTGTGTGTGCGACTGTCACACTTCCTGTAACTAATATTGTGAAGTGAATTTCGTTGGACAGTGCTGTGTGATTTCTAGCGGCTATTTAAAGCCGGTAGTGCTAAGGAAAACTGCAAATTTCTCTTTCGTTTTTTGGATTTTTTGGTGCTGCCATGGAATGTTTCGACGCTTTTAATATGTAAGTAATATCAATAACTCAATATTGTAATTAATAATTAATGAAAGAAGCATCTGCGATATAAATACTTCGCTTTGAAGGCTCACACCGATTATTAGATAAAATCAATTGAATCAAGTTTACAAGTTGAAATCAAGTTGAGACAGACAGCTGTTGACAGTGGAACTTACCGTACCTCTGTCAGCGCTAGGGTATACCAGGCAATAAAGATAAATACAAGCGGCGTACCGACAAATGCATCGCCCAGATTTATCTCAGGCTTCAGATTAGTCACGCGTCAAACACCAAGTATAAATCCGGGTCCGCTTTACGCCGCTCGAATTTATCACTATCTAGGGAGTCTTAAAACCGAAATAAACCTTACTTTTACGAGTATCGATGACGTGCCATAGCAATAGCCGGGGACTGAAAAGCATATCTTATTCTAAAACTCGAGAGACCAGTTAGAAACTTGTCTAGACTTAATTTGCAAATGCAAATTTCAGACGCCAAGTACAAACAGATAAGTTCTCTACAATGGGCATGTAACGTTTTCGCCACACTGGTTTGTACGCCATCGATTATAAGACCCTTTTCAAGATCACTGTACCTTGAAAAAAAGCATGATATCTAAGAAAAAAATAGTGTTAAACGAATAAAAGCATTCTTTTCTGAGGGCTAGTTGGAAAGTTTCAAAAACAAAAAATTAACAGAAACAAGCTTAAATTCTACAAAACTTCCCTGGGTATCAAAGGGACCTATGATATTGACCCTTAAAAAGTCAAAGTTATAGGATCATATAGAATCGTTAGCTTAAAAACTACGTAAATTTATAATTGGAATGTGAATTTACGCTGATCCGCATAACAAGAGTACTGAGTCTCAGAGAATATACTCCTGATCTCCACACTGATTCCCAATTAGGGTGTTAAACTTTACATAGCTGAGACAACAAATATATTTTGCAAATAATTGTTTCAAAAAATTGTTGCGTCCCATCCGACTACTTGCTCCATGATTCTTGGTTTCATTTTATGATTTTTGCGGTTTTCGCTTCAGACCATTTGGTTTGTGGTATATTTTATGGACTACATTCCTTCTCTTCTTTGTAATTTTGTGGTTAAAGCTTTATAAACTAAATACCTACATTGGAGGGTTAAGAAATACTATGCTTCATGTTATATGTGGCACGACCTCTGTGGCACAGTGGGCGAAGGTCCGCCTGTGACGCAGAAGGTTGCGGGTTCAATTCCCGCCACGGGACAAATGTTTGTATCTGCAAATATGTGTCTCAGGTCTGGGTGTTTTCTATGTATATTATGTATGTATTTACAAAAAAAATGTATATATGTAGTATATCAGTCATGTAGTTCCCATAGTACAATCTCTGCTTAGTTTGGGGCTAGATGATGCTGTGTGAAAATGTCCAGCATTATTTATTTATTTATTTATTTATTTATATCCAAAATCTGCCTTGAATACTTAGTTGGAGTATCTTGTATTTATTTTAGTGAAGCAAGGCCATTTAGGTCAAATCCTTGAAGGCTAGATTAAAACCACTTTCTTACGACTGATCAGTGCTCGCTAGGGGTCATTGACTGGTGGCCTAGAACGTATAATTAGACTTATCAAACCAGTGTACCTAGATACTCCGGTTGCTACCGGGTTGATAGAATCAACGTGAGTTATGGTTATTTCATCATTATTAATAATAATTAAAGGCTTAAATTATGCTTAATATATAGAGATGTTTAACAGATCAACCAGTTAAATTACTAAACACTATTCTGTCTTATTCTGATATGTGTCATTTCAAATTCAACAGTAAAAAAACAAAACACAGTAAAAATATCTAATGATATTAATTTCATTGTTATTTAATATTTGACATATGAATTTTGTAACTATTCAATCTATATTATCTCTTTTTAAATAGGTATTAACTGAAACTTCCAGCGCCCTGACAGGTAACTTCTCTACAGCTATTTTGATGGAAGACCTAAGCTGATGTATATTTTTTAGGCATGAATAAATTAAATATAAAATAAGTATTTTTAATGTATGCTTCATATGAATGTAAGTCGTGATTTACAAACATTTTTCTAAGTCTTTGCCTAGGTTTAAAGCAGAGAGCATTTTTTTTTTTTGATAGTCAGAACCCCGCTCTTCTGTTTTGTTACTTAATATGGACATTGTCACCAAAGTAATGGTTATCTTAACCTATACAAAAACTTCCTGGTACAAAATAATTTACTATCTGAAGTAGGTCACATTTATCACTCGCGGACGGCAACTATTTGACAAGGGACCCTAACGAAGGTGGCTATTGGACATTGATTTAGAGGGATATTTTTGAATGATAGCTGGAATGAAACATGTTAGTGACGCGTGATGAATGAAAATACATGACGAGTGATAAGTCCACAGGAATGGCCACATTGCATAATAATATGAAAACCCATTGAATCTGACGACGATACAGAAATATTGTCCTTGTGTTCACTACTAAGATTTTTTTGAAGAAGTCCACTGTAGATTATAATATATCTCCTATGGAACAGTTCCATGACAAAAGATTTTAAACGATTTTCATCGAGTGACTTTTGGTAATTGGTAACAATTACGATGATGTCGATTCTTCGGGTTGAGAGCCTTCCTTAACTGCGTCGTCCAATTTATAGTCACTATCACTAACACAATACCATCTTCAAGTATGATGCTCTAACAACAGTCGTCTTTAGCTAAACGTCAGCAGTCCGCACATGGGGTGTGCCATTATCCAGTAATACTGTCAGACCGCGAGCGCAACAGTTTACTGCGCTCGAAAACACGAATCATTGACGTTAGTCAACCTGCAGCCGAAAATGGAACTGGACTAGTCTGCTGCATATCGAGTTACTTCTGAGTAACCACCACAAATTGGATCTAACCCAATGCAAGGTGCCAACGTGGAAGGCCCAGTTGAGATGGTGGGACGAGCTAGATGTATATCTGGAATCGTGGCCTTAAGCGATTTGTTCAGCAGTGGGATAAAAATGGCTGAATTGTTATAATAATCACTATTACAACCTGTATTGCTAAAAGCAATTGTCGGTTCTGTGAGCTATTCCCAGCATCGTTAAGAATATGCATAAGGCCAGAGTTAGGATTTTTTTTTAAAACTTAAACAAATTTATTCAAAACAATTACAACTCAAAACAATTGCGGAGAGGTGTACCTCTCCTATTTGGAGACATTTTGTGCGGAGGGTGGTCAATCAGTGAAATCAATATGATTTCATTGTTTGATCATCTCCCGTCACAGAATGTCTTTATGTACAAATCATCATTTATCATAGCAAAATTTACTAACTAATAGTCTTAAGTATCTACTAACAAAATAGATTGTGTTGTCCGAAAAATAAACTTTTGAATTGAAAAAATTGAATTATTCCAGTTAAATATATTTATTCACAGAAAAAGTAATAGAACTAATTATTCGGGTAGTTATTAACAAAATTCAAGTTACATAGTTGAGCCATCTAAAGACCATTGCAAACGATCTAATAGTAGCCCAATGGATTTTGATCACTAACAGGCGGAAGAGTCCCCAAATATTAGTTGCAATAGCGAGCTGACTTGTAATGCTTTGACTCAGATTGTTGCACGTAAATTCAATGTAATCACTACGCTTTATCCAAGTTTTTGTAAATTTTACTTGTGAAAAATTGTGAAAAATGTGGCCGCGGCTCCCATATAGGTCCCATTAGTCACGAACGAAAGTGTTCAACTCTTTCTAGTTGTAGTTTAACCTGACTGACGCCACCTAAATCATCTGTAATAGATGTCAAAGGCCAATGATGATGATGTAAATTTTATGATAGTTACCTACTTAGATCGATTTAATAGGATAACCTACAAAACTACAACATATTCCGCAGTAAACCACTCAATAAGGTTAACATATTGATACCAAGCAATCCAAATCTACTCAGCAGAACGGCCGGCAGTGAAATTCTAATAAATACTTTCTTCGTCGACCACATATCATCGTCGTTTTTATGATGCGTGTCTGTACTAGATACTGTCAGGTTTTATTCGTTGAAGAATACATTTATGGCTTGATATTTTGACTAATAGAACCATGTGACTCTATCCGCCTTTTTAGTTTGATAAACACCCAATAGTTACATTCAGTCCTGATCCCACATTAGGATTCGCTGTATCGTGGATATCAGGAACTACGAGTACCATAGTACCACAACACCGGAACAAATATCTGCATAACATGCAAATATATTTCCGCAGCGGGAATCGACATCTCTTGCGTCTGAGCTGGCTCGTCCGTCGCGCCACTGAAGTCGTCGATGTAAAGTTAAATTATATTTCTTCGACCTGCTGCATTATGTGTTACATTTTGGTAAAATTCTTCTTCTAAGTGCACCCTACACCAAAGTTACTCGTACCACCCAAATTTAAGGTCTCTATGACTTGAGGATGATGGCCGATGAGCAGATGAACTACTCAATCAGTCACATAAAGAATTTATTACTAACAGAAGTAGTGAATTTTGAAATGATGTTGGGGGAGATACATTGCAAAACGGTAATGTCAGGACGATTGATCAGTGGCCAAGGAATAGTTATAGAAACGTAGGTAGAAAATGGCCAAACGACATTGCCACGAGTCGTTAACTACTCAGGATAGTGAATGGCATAAACCAAAGGAGGCCTTTACCCAGCATAGGTTGAAGTCAGGCTATGAATAATTATAGATCACAAAGTCAAGTGGTATCGGATCAGGTAACACTAAAGTTATTTGTCTATGAATTGTTATGTTGCAAGTTAACATCAATCAATCAACCAAATCAATCCACCCAGAAAACTTTAGCAATAATGCCCACTCCATTTAACCATAAGTAGCAACGATTACAATTCAGTTCACTGTTTTACTTCCCTGAATAACAGGAAAGATAAACAGAACATTCATCTAAGAACTTGGCACAATATTGTATCTTTGACTACATTGCCAGCAATTTTTCGTAGCCAAAAAGCAACATATAGTGCTTTTATTATTATTTACAATACAGCAAAATTATTAGGGTTGTGTATTAATACAGTATTTTTTTATAAAATATGACTAGCAATAGCCCTTTAGGCTGATGAAACGTCCATCGTTTTATCGTTCGTGAGAACATATTTTGTTTTTCTCATTGTGTCAAAGTCGACATCTAAGCACTTCCGTCAGATTCTAAGAACTGTGGTCTCTGAGAATCAAATGACACTAAACCCAGATTTAAATAAATTATTCACATACTCTAGATAGTTTTTAATATCGTTATATTCAAAACTATCTAGAGATAGAAATCGATAATAGCTATGATATAAAAATATGGAAAAGTGACCCTTAAAAAACCAGCTCAACAAAAATTCTGTATACCGGTATTGAGACCTACTTGGCAACACTACGGGGCCAAACTGCAGTCTTTTATTCACAACAGTCGGAGAAAATATGAATATACATTGACCGCATTTTTTTTCATTTATTATTCGTCAAGTTACTTAGCTTTTTAAAAATAGGTGACATACTTTTCATTTAAATGATTTCAATTATAAAAACGCTTCAGAAAAATAAAGTTCTGCGAAAGGTACTCATAAAAATTATGTATGGTATATGTTTATAGTATCTATATATTTATTTATATATACATATACATTTATATATAAATAATATTTAGTTATTGTAGTTTAAGTATCTAAAGTATTATTTTCTTTCTGTACACGATCCTACGTCTATAATTATTTCTCTCTAGCTCAAGGTTTGCTGGAAGAAAACTCTTTTTAGGGTTAATCTCGCTTTTGTACATGTCATTTAATTCTGCCTTTTTGTAAGTGTTTATTTGTGTGTACAATAAAAAATAAAGAAAAATAAGAATCATTTACTTCTCTCGCAATATGATAAATAACATACACGACCATGAAATGCTTAACTTACAGCCTGGTCAAACTGACGATTGGTGGTGGTAGTGGTGGGGGTGACGGTGGAAGTCGCATCCACTACGTTCACGTGACTTTGACAACCGCTTGACAACCATTTTTGATCGCCTGATCGCCGTCGCTACCGCCACCGTATCTTTTTGACCGGGCCCTAAGAGTGTTAGGGCCTATTTCACAAATCCCTTCCGGTACTCAAAGGAGAAAGCAAATGGGATTCCTGGACAAGACTTGCAAAAATCGCCTGATTCATTTATTTACACCGTTGATCACTTGTTAAGCGAGATAATGGATTTAAAAAAATTGCTGTGTAGCATCCAACCTTGAGTATTTTATGACTTTTTTGCTTAAAATCCAAAAAGATTTGTGACTATACAGTTTGGTCGTTCGTGACTACCGTTACCTATAAAATTAACATTTTTCGTTCGTTATTGACTTCTGGGGAAAGTAGTTGACCCTTTTTCGCATAAGGATGCCACTTTCACATAGGTGCTGCAAAATTATTATTTTTTAATGTTATTTCGAGGCCAACAGGCATTTCCGGTCATATACAGGTAAAAGGTTACCGTGATGAAATTTTAAAGTTGGCAGAATATTGGGTGTTGTGTTGCCAAAAACCTGGAGTGTTACTTAAATGTAGTTTGTTTCTAAATAAATTGACACACTTTTAAAATAACTTCGGGAGAGCAGTTTGTTAGCTAAACTTACAGCTATATACAGATGTCATTTCGAATACCTGTGAAAAAAAACATTTTTTTTCAGTACTTACACAAATTTACGAGTAGGTACAATTAGAAATACAAACTTCATCTAATTCTGTTGCTGAATGTACCTACTAGTTGTCTTTACATATAAGTAACAATAAGTTTTTTCATTTAGTTAAAAAAATAATGTTTTGGTACAAAGCGTGGTGTAGTTTAAAGTAATTATAAATTATTGCACTTTAATGAACTTTACTCTGTCTCTGTCTGAGCCTGTATATCGCAATCACATCGATTGGTTTTATGCGTTAAAACGGTATTTTAAATTTCCTTTATAATCAACAAGACATTAAAATCAACAAAATGAACAGATTAATGATAACTGAATTTCCCGCGTGATACCCAGATAAAAAATATATTAAGTTTTAAACTAGGTCACAAACTATACCTGTCAGTTCAGCCGTTACGGAAATTACTAGAAACAATTATATAAAACCCTAAATATGCAAACTTTGACATCTAAAATAAACTTAAACAAATAAAACACTTAAATATTAATTGGTAGTGGCAACTGAGAGAGTTGAAGAGACAAAGTAATTAATGGTTCAATATTAGTAGGATTATTACTAGCACCTGCCCACGGCTTTGCTCGCACGGTATTCGGAGTAGCCTTTATGTTATTGTAGATCACGTCTTAAACCTGTTCTAAATTTCACATAGATAATTCAAGAGATTATTTACAACAAATAATTGAACATTCAAACTTTGACATTTATAAATTACAGTAGGAATTTTGAACAGTTTTAGTTGAAATATTGTTGAAAACTCTTTGTTATTTTAATTCACAAGTAAAGCAATTGTCCAGATTCCACCGTTCAACAACTTCTGAATGTTATCAAAGCGTTGACCCTAACTTAATTTAAAAAAAAGTTAGCACGGTATCCAAAATATCTGATTGTATTCGTTTGTGTGAAATTGTGTGCGAAATAGAAAAGGAATTAGCTAATGTAAAAGTTTCCAGATGATTTACATATCCGATGGATTTTCGGGCTGGTAGGTTACCTCCTTAAAATTCCTAAATTTTATACAAAAAACGAAGCGACGCGTGACCAGAGAGCTAAAATAGAGCTCTTGGTCAGCGCATTAACATTGCCATTCAGCATTTTGAGAACGCTTCCGTCTGGTTGTACTCTGGCTCAGTTGAACTAGTCTGTAGATTGATTACAACGTTGGCTATCTCTAGATAGCTAGCTGTTTCGTTTGTATTTTTTATATATACTTGTACATAATAAGTATAGTTGAAATTTTAGGAAATTGTTTATTAACGTTTAGACCACTGTGTCTCAAAGTGGGCGATAGCCCCCTTGTGGGCGCTGGGGGCCTTTAGGGGGGCGGTAGAAGGCTCTAGAAGATATTGGAGGCGCTAATGCGGTCTAGAGGGGAAAGCATACGTTATTATGTTTAAAAACTTTAGGAAGCGCTAGGTTTTTTTTTATTCTAAAAGTGGGCGATGGGAAAATAAGTTTGAGAACCTGTGGTTTAGACTATGCGTTGGTTGACTCTGGCTTTTGGGGGGATGGGTGGGGGGAGGTAGAAGGTTGGAGGGGGAGTAGCCGGCTAAGACGCAAGGGGTGTATGGTCGATTTGCACTGCGTGACAAATGTTTGTATGCCCTGTAGATATTTGTTCCGGGCCTGGGTGTTTTGGTCTATTGTACTCGTAGTTCCTGTCAGCCTGTTAGTCAGTCATGTGACGATTTTATACATCTTTTAAATTCTATGAATTGTATAAATTCTATACAAAGAATTTTCTCATTTAGCCCTTGAAAACAACTGGAAGGGTAAAGGACCTCAAAGTTTATTAACATTCTTCAGCATTGTGGTGTTACTAAAAAACCCTAGGGCTTTTAATTTGGTAGTTTTAGTATATTCTGAAACACTCCGTAATAACAATAATTTTTATTTGTTTTATATACGAGTATCTACCTAAATCATATTTTTTTATTTCGATAGAAAAATTAAGATTTGCAAATTTACAAGTTGCTGGTTAGTATACTACATACTATGGAAGCTAAGTAGGTATATAGAGAAAAAGAAAAGCTCCCAGGTCATACAAAATAAATCGTTTCTCCTCAATATTCAGTTGTCGAGAGGGTAATACCGGAAAACGAGGTAAAGGCGTGGTGTAATTTAGGTAACGATCATGTAAAGCTATGTTTATCCTGGCTTACATATAAGGGCTCCCGTAGACGGGGGTAAACTTATCATTTAAATACGTAATCGGCATCTGTTCGCGAAGATATTGAAACCAGTGGGTTCCTGTGTTGCAACATGATAAAAACCCTATGGCGGCATTAGGAAAGAAAAGTGTTATAAAGCACTACCTACTGCCTACGACTTCGCCTGCGTGATACTCAGATAGAAAGTAGCCTTTGTAAGATACGCATCAGCTCGACAGTTTTTCCGTCGATTTACGTTGCAAAATTTGGTTTCGACGAAAATCAACAACCTCTGTGGCGCAGTGGGCGAAGGCCCACCTGAGACGTAGAAGGTTGCGGGTTCGATTCCCGCCGCGGGACAAATTTGTTTCAGCAAATATTTGTCTCGGGTCTGAGTGTTTCTATGTATAATATGTATGTATTTACAAAAAAATATGTATATAAGTAGTATATCAATCATGTAGTTCCCATAACACAAGCTCTGCTTACTTTGGGGCTAGATGATGCTGTGTGAATATGTCCAGCATTATTTATTTATTTAATCTAGTTTCTTTTAACATATCCCGTAAAATATATAGCAGACTTTAATGGTCGATATAGTCTGCCATTAAAGTCCATTATAAATATTGGTGTTTTTTTAAAATAGGATGAGTAGCTTCGGAGATTACATACAAACACAAACTTTGCCACTTTATAATATTAGTAAACTCGTAGACAAGGCTTTGAATATTTTAAATGTTCACCAACGACGGTTGACCATGACCAAGGACCACTAAAACGGTGTTTTTTTAATAACAGCAAGGCTTGCCAACAAGACCACAATCAATGTAGTCTGATAATGTCAGTAACGTCAGGCCTCCAAATCATTGATTATGGAATTTTTAATTATTTCGAGTTATAAGGCGTCGTTCACCGTCCAGACGTTCTAAATGGGACATAACTGTTTTAAAACTTTGTACTACAAAACCTAGTCAACCGTGTAGGCCAAGGATTGAAGCCAAACATTTTGTTAAAAACCTGGAAAGTACTTTTAAACCATTTGTGAATGTGAACTTAGCTTTACTCCGTCGAGCGGTAATCTGCAATTTGCTCAAACCTCCTTCAGTAGCTATCCAGATAAGCTTTGATAGTTCTGTCCTTGGTTAATACGCTTGTCGGGGTATTAATGAGCCTTGTGCAAATTTGGGACAAGTTGATGCTTAAAGTTATGGGACAAATATTATATTGACGAGTTTCATTTAATTTTGCTTATTTGTGAGATAGAATTCATAAGTCACTTTAAATAAAAATAGTTTGGTATCCTAATAATATTAAAAACGCGAAAGTTTGTGATGGATGTACGTTACTCTTTCACGCAAAAAATATCTTATACATCAGAATAACACATAGGCTACTTTTTATCCGGATACCACGCGAGTGAAGCCGTGAGCAGAAGCTAATATAAAATAATCTCAACTTGCCAGCCTTAGGCCGTCCGCAGCGTTAACGATAGGTACGCTTTGCGGGCACTCTGCGTGATGCAGGCGGCGGAACCGTTTGTTCGTTCAAAATCAATGGTGCCGCTACGGATCAGACGCGTCGTGATTCTTTCAAAATAAGTACTTGCAAGCTGAGCGCAGCGTGCAGCTGGGAGCCCGCTGACACAGCAGACGACCTTCGATATCATGACCATGTGATTTTTACGTATCGTTCGATAGGCACCGGCTTATTTCATCTCATTCCGAGAGTCTGAATCATGGTGAGCGATTGTGACGCTCCGCGCCACGTCAGACTCAGGGGAAGTAACCTACGTTATTATGGTACCTACTTGTACCTATGTGAAAATTATGCGAACAATGTTATTTACGAAAGTATTTGTAGAAAAACGAAACTTTGAACGTAACATTGATAGGCAAATTGGTGTTATGCACAATTAAGAGTTTATGTGTCTATCTATCAAACGAATTAAATATTTTTATAGTCAGTTACCGGGACTAACCACTCTTTTGTAACAATTTTTGATTTAGTACAAAAGTAGATTAATATTTGAGTTTCGCTTATATATTTGGGTTTAACATGTAAAACGTTAAATTGTGTATGTGTGTATATTTTGAACAAAAATTTACGAGTTTCGAAATATTTGAGTAATATAAATCCAAAATATAATATACTTTGTCCGCAGCATACCAACCAAAATTACCAATAATGATACGACATATGAATTCCTAGCAGGCTTGGTGAAAGTGAAATGGAGAACGAAAGTTGAATGGATTCGAACATAAGTTGCTTTAATTTGTTTTTGATATTATTAACAGAGTTTTGATTGGTGTATATTTGTAGGCCATAGACTTTAATAATATATTTTCTGCTTCTTAATTAACGAATATTACTTGTGTTTTTTATATTTTTTGTAGTGAAAATAGTAAAATACAAGTCACAACCTACTGTTGATAGATATTATAAACGTCAAAATATTTATGCTCAAAAGTAATTGAGAATAGAATCCGTTAATTGAACAGTGACAAAATATAGATTAAAAGCTAACTGAAAATATAATAAAATTAATTAAGATCGAGGCCTAGATTACATACAATTGTTGCATGACTGGCAGGGTGAATTACAATTAATACTCAGCTAAATGAGAGCTGAAGTTTGGAGTGGTAGAACTTTTTCATGAAAAAATCCTAGTAAAACGTGGTTGTTTCATTTGTCAAAAAAATTACACGAATTAGATCTGACATCAAGTATAAACCACTTATCTTATCTTTTCTTCATTATGTTCGCTTATTCGGAAATCTTTTACCCGGCAATAAACAAGCAGTAAAATATTCTATTCCACAAAAAATACCAATTTTCTTATCGTAGGGCAATTTCCGGATAACATAAAGAATCCTATTTCCCGAAATGTCGCAGATAACTGGTCAAATAGGATAAATCGTGCCTAGATTTATTTAACATGTTCTACGTCTTACAAGGGATATATATCTAGCTCGACTTTGGATAAATTACATTGGTTTTCTGTTAACTTACCTATCTCTAGTGTCTATTTCATTTATTTTGTACCTTCCCTTTTTGTGCTTTTTGTTTGTCAAATAAACTACTTTCTATTCTGTTATACATATTCTTATCGATTCATTCTTGAGATTGGCATTGAGACGTTTAAACTCTAAAGGCCCGGTCTATCTGAAGCGGTGGTGGTGGCGAATATATTGATTACTAACGCGTCAGTTTGATCGGGCCTTTACCCAAATGTCACTTTTATCTTCTCTTTCGTCAACAACACTGTTGTTTTAGGATTTATGTTTAAAAATAATTTACAAAGTTTTCAGTTCTCGCTTCATTTACAAGGTTGACTTATGTTTTATTACTTGTATTATTATATCTGTGGTTTTACCAAGCAACAACATTAATAGCCTGTTGAAGTCCACTCCTGGACATATTTCTTCCCCAAAGAGTGCCATGACGAACGATTTTGGGCCACCTCCATCCACCGACTTTTCTTAATCTTTGAGATATCAGGTCCATCACGTAGAAGACCTTTCTATGCCTAGAAATTGGATCTACTAATAGATCACGAAAATAAACGATATAAACTCGGCCAAATTGACTGCTTATCATATCTTTGATTTGAGGTAAATTATATTTCTTGCTACCCAATAATTCAGAATAAAAATGGAAGAGTCTACTACGAAGTCTTTTTGCTTTGAAGAGTTTATTTTTGACCTGCATACCAACTACGCGATTAATGTACTTAAACGAGTGTTAGCGCTGCTCAACGTTATGCTTGTTCAATACCAAGACCTAGATATTTTCCATGATAAGTTAGGTAACGTCAACGCCACTGAACTTGTTTACCTTAGTTTTACATTGTACCAAGTTTGACTAAGTTAGTCTGTAGTTACACCTGTAGCGCGATGCCCTAGTCGTTCACCTAATTATTTTACTCTATCCAACCCAGCCTATTAGTTGGACCATGCCGCGTGAGTGACAGTGACATTAGGTCAGCGCCAACGCCTAGCGCCCTCACGCGGAAGAAAAGGGAAGTGCGGCGTCCCGCGCGTTACGATGAGTGACTTTCCATAAGCTATGTACTTACATAGTTGGCTTGGTTTTCGGTTGGTGAACTTTTATAGCGTGGCATAGATAGTTTAAGCACTTGAAATTACACCTTTCCTGGATACAGGTGATCGTGAACTTGATTTGTCGACTCCTTGGATTGGCTTTGAAATTGCGTAATATTGCGAACCGTGATAAAGCCACCTTAAAACAAGCTGAAACTTTAATTAGAGCTAGTGGCAGATTTGACACAATCGAAGGATAAATAATAAATAGCCAATAAGCCACACAGATAATGCTGACCCCACGAGTACCGTGGTACCACAACATCCAGGCCCAGAATAAATATCTGCAGAAGATGCAAACACTTGTACTGCAGTGGGAATCGATGGGAATCGAACCCGCCCGCTACTCGCCCGCTGCGCCACCGAGGTCGCCAAACAATAACTATAGTAAATCATTCGATCTGGGATCACGTGATGCTTGTGGTGTAAGATTAAACTATTATTTTTTCTAACATCGACTCTGTAAATGCTCAAACAATATTTACCGAATTGTTAAAAAATCACCATTCAAATAATCTGATTTCATTCCTTATTTTTCCGCATTTTAGCTCAAGACCCAAGAAAAGTAAAATTTAGTATGGGAAATTAACAGCTATTTAAATGTAAAAACCTTTTATAACACACAATAACTTGTAATTTAAAAATCACCCCACTTATTCAAAAATCCAGCCATTTTGATAAATGTTATTGCTAACTGTAAAGGGTTTTCTACAGAATACAGAAACTTTTTTAGAAGCAGTCATCTTTTATTCGCTTGAATGAAAGGGTTCATCCCAACGAGCCCAATTAGAGATTTGGGATTGATTTGGGTCAAATTCCTCAGGGGTTTAATGACCTTAAGTTGAAACTATACCAGATTCACAACCATCCACCACAAAAAAGTTGAGAATAACCATACGCTAATCTGAATTAATTAGCTAAACTATGTTGCCTGTCAGATTTCCATATCCGAAAATTTGTCAGTCGAAACGGAATAATAAAAATACACTGCCATTAAATCTTGCTCTGTGATAGACACTACGCCCCTACAAACCCTTTAACCCTCGGCATGCTTAGAAGGGTCTGTCAGGCCCACCATGTTGTATATCAGGATTTTGTACACAGGTACCTCTCAGTAGCTGGCCAGTATGACTTAACGCCTTTGTGGCATTTCATTCGAAACGTACTTTCATGGTGATGGGGGATCACAATTCCACTTACAAACTGGATGAAATTTTTAAATCACCAGATTTTCTTGTCAAAGACATGGGTTAGATTTGATAAAAGTAGTTGATGTGTAATTAAACCTACTTTATACAACTAAAGTAGCAATCAAGTATACGGCCCACTATATAATCGATAAGCGTTTCCTGAAACCTATGGACGATTGCAACGCCAGAGGTACGCACATTGCCGACCCTAAAACCGACCCTAAATCTAAATTTGTTTTCTATAAATAAATTGAAAACGATTAGTCTAATTTATTAACCACAACTCGCATACAAAACAGCTATTTGAATATCAGGGTCTGAAAGACTCACCAGGCATACCGAGTAACTATTTGCTACCCAAATATACCAAAGGTTAAATGAAGCAACGATGAAGCTGACAGCCAATATCCCTTGAAACTGTGTCAGCTAAAACCACAGCTAACAACTGTGTTGTGAGTAGGACATGAATTAGAAAACTCGGAAATCGGCTGAATTGCACGCATTGGTATAGGCTTATCTAATAGTGACTAGACTAGACTAATAATAATAAATATGATAGAACCGATGGAGTAGGTATCTTGTTACTAGTGACCTCAACCTTCGATCCGAAAATCGGAGGGTTCAAAGGGGTCCGTGGGTTCAAATCCCATCGTGCACTAATGGATATACCTCCCGAAAAGTTTAATGTACGCAATCCTAGAGTGCTCTCAAACGATGAAGGCCACTATAGGGCAAAGACCTCCCAACTTTTCTTCCATACTTCTTTATTGAGGCTTTGGTCAAGGTTTTGCTCCATCGGCCATCACCACGTCTGACCGAGTGTTCTGTCCAGTTGGGCTCACATGAGATTTATTGTCCTATCACCGACGTCGTAGACTTTCATCCGCCGACGGATCTCGGTGTTGCGAATTCGATCTAAAAGTTTGATGCCGTGCATTGCTCGCTCCATGGCCCTTTGTGCAACTCGTACTATAAGCACAGTCTCCTTAGTAAGCGACCATGTCTTGGCACCGTACGTCATAGTTGGCAGAACGCACTGGTTGTAAAGACTGGTTGTAAGTTTCAGGGATCTTGGGGTTTTTTTAGACCGTTGCCTAATTCTGTCGATTTCTTCATTTAGATGCTCCTTGCAGGTGTGTCCTAGGACCTTAAATTCGGAGACTGGTTCTTTCACTATCGGTCACTAGGCCCTTTTCAGGTCCACTATTCCTTAACCTGATCTCTGTCCTAAAGAAACCACCGAATTCATTGACAGGCCGATAAATTGTAATTGTGTAATTGTGAAATTGTAAATTTTCTTTGCCTTACCATCGCTCTGCCTCAAATCCACTACGTAGTACACCGGATTTACTGCTCGTAGCTCGTAAAATATGTTTGTCTGACATAGAGCAATGTATTAAAAGCGCAATAAATTTTACACTTGCTAGACGTTATGACATTAACCTGCTTAAAGATCGTAGCTAATAAAATATATTACACTCACGAGGTAGATATCTACCTAAGTAGAGGTATTTACTTCAAGATGGCCTATGAACGTTTTGTATCGTTTTTTTCCATGCTCATCATGAGTTTAATGGAGGACTTTGAAGACATAAAAGGGGTCCTAACAATACGTCAAAGAAAATTGATTCACAATGGCTGAAATAAATCATGCATGCTTGACAACAAGAAATTATCTACGTACCGTTTACGTAGATATTATTATATATAATATAGATATAATTTATCAAATCAACGAAAACATTTTTTTCGTGTACAAAAAGGACGTTAAATTAATAATTCATGAGATCGCCATAAAGCCGTCATGGAATCTAGGAATACTTTTGTTTAATGATAAATAGTGATTTTATTAACAAATTATCTTTAAATTTGTAAGAAAAATATTTAACACATTCAACTAATAAAGACGTTTCTACTGACAATGTTTATCAAGGACCAATTCTTTATTTTAGGTCGTTAAACACACTCGTAATATGAGTAGTACCGTAAAAATGCTACTTCTCATCCCGAAGGGCCAACGGATTAAGCCAACCCTCAGCATAAAGATATACGGTTAAAAATCCATTGACTGGCCAGAAGACAATTTTCTCAGAAGTGTATAAAAAGCAATACATTCATGATTGTCTGTTTCCTATCATAAAATGAAGTCATTATTTTCTGTGACATTAAATTCCCATCATGTATTGCTTTCACGGGGGATCACGGCAATCGGAGACGCCATAAAATTATCTTCAGACGGCTTTTCTTTTTGCTTAAGATGATTCCTAGGGCTAAATTGATACGCAATGCCGTGGCTCTTAAGATACGCGTTTTTATGTGAGAAATGTGAAAGAGAAAAACGTACCTCTTTCACATTTTAAGTACTCTCTCAAAAACGATTCATTTAAGAGTCGTAGGTATTCATTATAAAATCAATTATTAAAAAAAAAAATTAAATCTTGAGTGTGTTAGTGAGCCAAACGGTGAAGAAAAACATCGTGAGTAAACTAACATGGCCTAGAAGCAACAATTTGAGGGAATTTATTACCATCAGTGAGTATTAGGTACAATAAATGGCGACGGGCTTGCATACTGTCACGTGGAACACGAAATACTTGTAAAACGTGAGCATGAGCCAAATGTTATGTTTGAACATACCTCTGACTAACACCTACTTGGTATTTTCAAAGATCTACTCACAGAATTTGTATCTAAGGGTATCCGTTATGGGAATACAAGTAAACCTAATCTGAAACTGGTGTTCGGAATGGATATTTTGGTAACCGGATGCCATGTTTCAAAAAGTATAGTTTGTGGACACTATCCTAATTTATCATAGAAAATACTATGGTGGACGTACCTATAGCCATAAAAAACACACTAAATATTATACGACCATGGTCTTCCATTATAAAATAACGTACGAAAAACACCTTTGACTCAACCTTTTTACGGTCCTTTACAATAATTACCTACATAACAATCTACTTTGTCCCATGTAATAATTCTTCTAGAAATATCACTGCTATTGCCTTCCGCCATTTTACATCAGAATAGGAATTCCAATGCGGATCTAGAAACGTTACTAACAAATTCCTCGTTGTTTCACTTGAATGGATTATATCTACATGCAAACTTTTAATATTTTGTCCTTTATATTTTGTTGTGCACACAGATAATACAGATAAAAAAACTTACAAATATGACACGTACAATTGTGAAATTAACCCAAAAAAAATCTTCCAGCAAACATTTGAGTATAGAAGAAGTTGATAAATAGTAATAATGGGTATCTGCGAGTACATAAAAGGGGCATCCAAAAAAATAGCCTTCAAATAAGGCCAATATGCAATGGCGACCTTTAGATGAGTGAGTAATTACAAAAAAAATCGAGTTTCATGTCTATGTACCTATTCTTTGACGTTATCCAGTCCCCCAATACATTAGTTTTATCCAAAATTGCCTTTTCAAACGCAATTCGCTGAGCGTAAAATGGATTATTACCAGAGGATCATTTACCACAGTAGGTTATTGACACGGAAGGTCGTTGCGGTGAAATAATGGCGACCGGAACTGAGTGTACCCAGTGCTGCCTAAAAAGGGGCAAAGACCTGCCGCCATTTTAAATTCCACGATTCTTTAGGCGCGTAAATTGTAGCACTGTTAAAAATATTCGTTTGGTTCAGTTTTAGTTATTTTTGTACAGAACTTTGGCTCACCCATTTATGACAAATCTTGACTATAACCTAAAAAAGGCCATGTTTACTTAGGATGTACTTTTTACCATATTGAACTACCAAAACCCACATGCGTTCACTGGCATAATTAAACTCCATACTGCAATGCGCACTAATCAGCATCCTAACGGCATCGCCTCGCCTCAGCACAAACAAGTGCTAGTGGAAAGTTGTCAAATCGCCGACGCCACGCTGATATGTGTGCGATAGCCTTTACGATGAAGTGACGTCAAAAATTTAAAAAACTTAATCTAGGTACTTATTTGTTTATTGGTAATCAACAGCATTAACTAATAATCAAGGAAAAATGTATTTTAATTATAAGGTCTATAACAGATTACTCCATTTTAACCGAATTCAAAAAAGGAGAAGTTTCTGAGTTCGATTGTATTTATTATTATTCCTCTTTATTTATTTAAAGACTCCAGCTATACATGCATTTGTGGAGCCGAAGGTAACTCTATGAGGCCTTTTTGTTCAATACAATATATAAAAACTTTGTGGATGACGACAGATAAAACTATTGGAAATAATAATATTGGATGATAAACTGGGCTATTGCAGGAGTATATGTTTAAGGAATGGTTGCTGGGAGTAGGATGAAATGGCACCTGCCGATTCTGACTCAAATTCAAATCAAATCATAGGCAGGTGATAACTTGCCGCTCACCTAAACGGGCCCTATAAGTGCCGCCAACAATAGGCATTATTATTATTATTATTTTTATAATTATTTTTATAATAATAATAAAACTTTATTTCAGACAAATTCGTCCATAGTTTTTGTTAGTATATGGTACAGTTAAAGACTTAACACTAATTTTAGTGATACATATAAAACACAATTAATAAAAATACATACACTAGAAGTTTATTTGATGGTTATGTAGGTGCATCCAACGGCACCTGATTGGACAATAATTTTTATGTTACTCAATATCTTCGCCATTTGTTAACCGATTTCGATTATTATTTTGTTGTTGTATAGAAAATGATCAAGAAATGGTCCCATAAAGTTTTATTGCTGAGGGATTGCTTCTTTTCCCATAAAACTCAGAAAAACATCATCATCTTATGGAACCACGACTAGCCGAAACATTTTTTGAGGGCTATTTTACTTTTGTTTTTATTTGAAAGAGTGTCATCCCGAATGAGCAAAATAAAGTAAGCACATGAGGAAGTCGATTTTTTTACATTTAATGTCTTCTATTATGAATAACTAGCTTCTGCAAAATAAAGTAATTACATGAGGAAGTCGATTTTTTTACATTTAATGTCTTCTATTTTGTTAATAACTAGCTTCTGCCCACGGCTTCGCCCGCGTGGTACCCAGATAAAAAGTAGCCTATGTGTTATCCTGATGTATAAACTATATTACTATAAAGTTTCATCAAAATTCGTTCTGAAGTTTTTGTGTGAATGAGTAACAAACATCCATCCTCAGAAACTTTCGCGTTTATAATATTAAATAAATAAAATAAATAAATAGTAGGATGTAGTAGGTTGTTGAGGTAAGTTGAGGTAAGATATAATTAAGTGAGTAGGCACATTTCTATTAGATTTTGTAAATAGATGTAGTTATGACTAAGGTATGTTAGTCATAAAGCAAATAGAAGGAAGTAGATACGAGTAGCTATCTTCTTTACTTTTGTTTCTCCCGTAAGAGTAACACTTACTCCAAGGTATGAAGTTAATTATCGGTGTTTAATTATAATAAGCTTAAGAAACAGTCACTTTGAGTGCATTACGATGGCTCTGTAGATAATATTTAGTACCTGAGTAGACGGTTATATAGTTTTAAGCTAATGTTAGTTAACAAATGTGACATAATTATCCCTACCCCACCCCAACAATCATCAATCAAGATATGATAGGATTGATCCTAACTGAATTTACATGTTTTGAAAAGTGACGGTACGGAAGCCTCATCCTTCATGTGTTAAGTTACGGAATACTTTCAATTTCCTAATCCGTCCCCAGTTCTATAAACGCTCCTTTCACCTGCGTATGCCATCCCTTAACACATTGGAAGTCGGGCAAACAAGTGATTACACCTTCTGTACTCGTACAGGGACCGTGTATTTTGGGCTCGGGCGAGGACATACTCGTCCGGCCAGGGCAAGCTTTTACGAAATTAGTAGGTAGTGTTGGTTTTGCAGTAAAAATTAATGGAATTACTGATGGTTAATTTCGTAAAAGCTATTATGTAAGAGCTATAATAATTTCTACAGTTTTTTTGTTGTTTTGTAGTAAAAAAGGTCGCACTGCGCAGCAGAGTTCAGGAAGTTGGGTAGGTACAGATAATTTCAAAATATATACGGAAAACATCATTTGCTTGGAAAATAATATAGAGTGCAATTGGTAAGCGTACCATTTTATTGTTTGATTTTGGAAAATTTAAATATTTTTATGCTATGGTAAAAAAACACTTACCTGGCAAAACAGAGAAGACACTCAGATTTATTGGTTACATGCAAAATTTCCATTGTAATTAAAGATTCCAATGAACCATTATGTTGATGCGGAACGCTGGTTGTGGCCATCTATATATTTAGGCCAACACAACAAGATCGGCCTGAAGATGAATTAACTGATGAAAATCGGTACACGACTGATGGATCTAACATAATTATTTTGGTTACCGAATCACAATACTGATAGATATCAACCAGGATTGCCTGACGAAATAATAAGGTTATGAAAATGTACTATCAACTGAGATCCTTTAGGTAAGTATTGAGTTAATGTGAAGAAAGATAAAACGAGTTAGCCTTAATAATAAAAATGTCTATCATCGCATTTCTATTGGTTTTATCTGTTCCACGAATGCACCTTATTAATTTTATTGTATACAGAGTGTCTCAGAGCATGTATACTAACCCGTGGCCATACAAACATACACGTTAAAACATAAAAAACATACAAATATTCACATACAAACAAGTATCTTCTTGTGGCGAACGCATAAACGGACCCCTGACTTCGCGGTTAGAAAAGTGACTCGTTTATATTTTTTTAAATGACATAAAGAATATACTTTTATTTTGTTTTCCCGTATTTACCTATTTCAAACTCACTTAAACTGTTTTATGAAGGTTTGGTCTGTGTTGACGTGGAGCATAAAATGGCTAGAACTTATTGACTCTGCTAACAGTTTCTGTACGTTTTTATGAATACTACGAACGAACATATTTCACTTATAATGAGTTTAAGAAAAATTACTAGTTATTCAAATATTAACATTAAGATCTGGCGTTTAATAAAATAAAATAAAAAGCCTATTATTTCTTGCAAAAAACAGTGTACAGGTGACCTACATAATAGTTAAAAAAAAATTGTCATTTCAAATTAAATAAAAAAGTATGGTAAGTGGGTATTGATTTTAATATTGTAGTAGGTATTTGTGGTTCTTTTATCTATTATTTTTTATTCTGCAAGAACCCCTTCGCAGGTGACGGCCTTTTTCATCGCAATTATAGTCAAAATACTTACGAGTCAGGGTTTCCATAATAAAAATAGACAAATTTCGCGTACTTATAACCCATTATATCAAAGGTGAAGGTGAAATATTTTTACCTGTGAAGAAATAAGTGTAACGTTAATTACAAACAGACAAATCAAACTACCTAATCATCACGTTATACAACACGAAAGTGCTAGAAAAAACGTTCCTTACCACGAAGTCCGAACGGGTGTTGCATGCATACAAATGTAGTTTCTGCTTACGTGAAACGAAACGCTACACTTTCACTGCACGCTCACGCTGAAATTTTTTTCTGTGCTCGGCAGATGCTCATGATGGTAACTTTGAAGTGAAAGTGAGGATATATTTAGTTGTTTTTTTTAATATGTTATTTTGAATTACTTTTTTACATCTTACTATGTACCTTCTATTTAACTATATTACTAGTATTATAATATCTGTGACTATATTTTGTTGACATGTGCATTTATTATTTTTTGTAATAATTACCTCTTTGTTGAATTAGTTAAGGTAGTCGTCTTATACCGTTCTAATTTAAATTAAAATAATTAAAAAATACTTAGTAAGTATGCAGATCTATAAGGATATGAAGTGTGACTACTTCGTATCACATACGTTAATGTAATATCTAATGTTTGGAACATTATATTTGACTCACATTATACCCAATTGTATTTTTAAACGTGAAAACGTTTAAAAATATAATTGGGTTTTACCAGTTTATTAGTTTTCAACTACAAAAGTAACTTATTTTTAGATAAATTGTAACTATTTTTTAGATAAATTTGAAAATGAAAGAAATAAAGTCTTCAAATGATATAATGCATAAAAAATTATTAAAATTGATGTTTACACGATTTTTGAAATAAAAAAAATATATTTATATTTTATATTTAATAAAGATTTTCTATTTCCATCGAAATTCTGAAAAAATGGTCTCGACGAAATGTTAATAAGTAAAAGCTAAAGTTCAAGGTCTAGCAAAACTTTCTTTTAATTAAAATACAGCTAAGTGACGGGAACTAATTAACTTAAACTGAAGCCTGGGCAAGTATTAATCTGTGGGTAGGAACGGGCTTTACTTACCACAAACTTCAACAGCTACTTTAGCAAGTTGTTTTTTTTTCTGAAACTAATTAGTTACTTATCGGACAATTTGCATTAAAATCTGTTTCATATTTTTATGTTATAAATTAGTAAAGTTAATAATACCACTGATGCACGCTACGATTAATAACGTTGACACGAATAGACGCTAGATTAAAGAACTTTACCACGAATGCACGCTTGCTTGAGTAAATCCCAGTGCTATAATTCTTCCGCAAATGCACGCTACTGCAATCACATTGCAAAAATGCACGCTAACAACGAACGTAAGCTACCACGAACCCACGCTAAAAAGTTTACCATTGGCGTGTATTTGTGGTTATTATATGACATGTATCACACAATGGGAATGCGTCATTCTGAAGTCTCATACAGGTTGTCTCAGAACATGTACGCCTGCTCATAGGAGAGGGGTTGGCTGTGTAAAAAGAGTCCTTTAATGCCATGGCCCAAATTTTGAAGATGAAATAAACAATAGATAACGGTAATTGCTTTCCTTCAAGTGAGCCGTATCTATGCTAGTGTGTCTCGAAGTAACATAAAAAAAACTGTTTCAAGTTTGTTTTTTAATGCATAGTCAGGTGTTTGTGTTGGACTAGTGCCAACCAAAAAGACTTACACATACAACAATAATATAACAGCGGGTACAACCTTAAACAGTGCATTAATCAGATTTATACCAAAAATCACTACCATTGAAACTACTTGAAAGAATATAGCTGAACTAAAAAAGTCGTAGAAGAAAAGTTGTTTCCTACTTTTCGTGTTAGTATACACATTCTGGGACACCCTGTACACCTAAAGGTTGGCGCAAAAGGGGTACCAATTAACTTAAACAAATAAACAATTACAAACCCTTGTTTTGTTCCGGGGCTTAACAATACCAATCTGTTCGCTCGTCTGTTCACAACCTAAGGTACTTTGCAATTCTAATTTTACCGTCCGTGAGCCCAAATCAGACCAATGAAGCATTCGGACAGAGTGAAGATTTCTTAGAATAAAACCTTTTGACCAAATATTTTTGAGTTGAAGAAATAATGAAGTAAATTGCGTCTTCGGAAAATCTTTGAGATGACTTTTTACCTGCTTTTTGGTCCTTTATTTTTGGGTTATTTCACAAATCCCTCCTGAGAAATACGCCTTAAGGGGGAAAACTGATGCTGGACATATATCATACAGCATCATCTAGCGCCAATGTAAGCAGAGTTTGTTATATGGGAACTACATGACTGATATATTACTTATATATGTTTCTATATTATACATAGAATAGACGTAGATCCGAGACAAATATTTGCAGATCTTACAAACATTTGTCCCGTGACAGGAATCGAACCCACAACCTTCTGCGTCTCAGGCGGACCTTCGCCCACTGTGCCACAGAGGTCGTCAAAAAGTAACATTTCTAACAAAAACACAAACAAAAACAAAGATGAAGATTTTTGTGCTAATTAGTCCCATCTGTGCCGTGTGGGCCAAACAGGTCAATCAGTGCAACATATACCTCTAGATAATTATAACGCCGGATTAACGTGAGTATAGTTTTAAGGCATGATTTATTGCAAGCTAAGACTAGACGCATGCCTCACAGGAAGAAGGCACACGCCTCTGCTCTCACGCTCTCTTCCTAGTTCAGAGGCAAGTTGAAAGTGAACAACTAGGTCTAGGTGTGAACAGGCTTATTTGCCAATATTCTTGTCGTTTAATTCACAATTTACCTTCCATCCTTCCCGATTTGCAAGATTACAGGCCGTAACGTTTCTTGCTGTTAGACGAAGGTATATCGAAGAATTTGTTTTATTTTATCTCCTTAGTTATTAGACAGGGTCTAGTCTAGAAAAGGCTACGTATTTTCAGCCTAAATAGTGTTAGGACAGGTGTACGTGAGTTGTTCTTTAATTTGGAGATATTTACCTGTTAGTTTCATCAATTTCACTCTCTTATTCAGTCAAAAGCGGTATCGAGCTAATAAAAGGGTAGATCGGCTTGTCTTCTACAAAGCCCGCTGTCCTGTATATGATTTACCCCTTGATACAGGTAGCATTCCACTTGACAGGTTTCAACTCATCTCCGCTTATTGGAACACTAACTGATGTCAAATGCCTTCGAATATTTGGTTCCAGAGCATTCCGGTTGCCTCACGATGTTTTCCTTTACCGTTTTGAGGAAGTACTCAGCGCACATAGATTTAAAAAAATATATGTGCTCGTCCGGATTCGGATTATCGTCAGATGGTGTGACGTCAGACGTCATCTGACAATGTTTCTGAACGCAATACTAGAGATGATCTTGGATGCTGTAAATACTTGTGTTGATGAATCTTAGTTCTTGCGTGAGTTATGAACGTCTATACGATCTCTGTGGCGCAGTGGGCGAAGGCTTGCATGTGACGCAGAAGATTGCGGGGTCGATTCCTGCCGCGGGACAAATATTTTTCTGATCTACAAATATTTGACTTGGGTTTGGGTATTTTATATGCATAACATGTCTGTAGTTAGCTGAAAGAAAACTCTTTTTAGGGTTAAGCTCGCCTCTTTATATGTCATTTCATTCTGCCTTTTTGTAAGTGTTTATTTGTGTATATAATAAATAATAAGAATTAGAAAGTATGTACTAAAAAATGTATTTAAATAGTATATCCGTCATATAGTTTCCATAACACAAGCTTCGCTTACTTTGGCTACTTACGGTTAGATGGCGCTGTGTGAAAATATTTAGCATTATTTATTTACTCCTTGCATTTAGCAGTGTTGATATCGAAAGGTCACTTCTGTCACTAACGAAGAGATGCATGATCTGGCATTAAGCTGAGTCTACACGATATCGATCATAAGTCAATGACATGCATCACGCGTCAAACCAATCCAATCAGATCGCCCAAGTGCACACTGACGAAGAGTAAAGGGCTGTTTGAGATGAAATCGTGTTGGACGCTCTGATTTATGATTGGAAACAGAGATAGACAAGTTCTGGATTTCTATTGCCACTAGTAGACTCCATAAAGATAGTAAATCGTTTAAATGGCACGATGTACGATTTTATAACAAACTCCCAAGATGTACAAAAAATGTCAATTAAAAACATAATTTAATAAAATCTTTATAAAAAGGCATACTTCAAATATCAGATTAGATAGAGATTTAGATGACAAAAACTTAAGGATTGAAAATGCTCTTTCACTGCTGTGGCGATTGGTAACCCCGTGGTCAAGTAGAATTACGATTATTTAGTGAAGTCGATTTTGTTTGTATACACGTATCCACCACTATTTCTCAGCTGCCCCTTTCCTCAGAGGTTTGCTGGAATAAAACTCTTGTTAGGGTTAAGCTCGCCTTTAGACATGTCCTATATGTTAGTGTTTTGTCTGTATTCTCTGTGTGATAATAACTTGATTAAAATTTTCGTATAAGTTTATATATAGGTACTCGTATCTACTAGTCTCAAAATAATTTTCTTATTCGATTACAATCTTCATTTATATTTCAGGAAAGGGTCGTTTATTCTTTTTGAGCACAGATTTTTATATGGACACGTTTGAGTTTAGAGCATTTTTTTTCACTAAGTCCATAGTATTATAATTAACATTGGATTAAGTATTTACTTACTTATATGAACTTGGCAATTTATGACAATATAAATATTTGGTGGCTATAGGCTTGCCACAACTTGCGGCGTAGATTCTCAATAAATCTCACCTTTCCCGAAGTTTAGTAAGCAGGACCCCCATAGAACTTTGGAGGTAAAGTAATGACTTATCAGCCAAATATCAGTAGATGTCACTATTTACCAGAAGTTCCAATAAGTTTAGTAACTTTCTAAATTGACGGCAAGAAAAAGCCCTTTCCCAAGCTATGAAATGCCTCCAAAGGTTATCACGGTACAGACTGTATTTATATATAGATAGACAGAAAATGCTTTATTGCACAAGATAAAATAAGGACATAGTGAACATAATGCTAATTAGCATTTCTTCCAGCTCACCTTTGTGTAATGAAGAGTGGAGCGGTAGTGTGTTTAAAGTATGAATTTAAATTATGACATTTATAAGTAAAAGTATTACTTTGCTGTAGGCAAAATTATCAGACTTTCTTACGAAAAACTATATTTTTCTTCAAAGCGATAGTACTGCTCTTTTCGAACGGTACAGACCGACAAAGCAACAAAACTGATGTAGTTAAGCACCCTCGTACCGGTCGCTGGTTCAATCTCCGCTGGGATCAATATATTTTTGTGATTATATTGATCCTGGCTTATTGTGTATCTCTAACGAACATGCCATCATAGATAACTAAGGCAATCGTCACTAGCTTATAACGAACCCAGAATGCTGGTAGCATTGCCCCTTTTAATGGCAAAACTTATTCCTTGGACGAAATAAAAGTCAGTACTCCGGTAGCGTATAGAATTTTTAAGCATCTCCTCCAAGTTTTTATAGATTTTGTGTGGCCCTGGTCCCTGAGGGCCTAGTCTTTCTACTAAAAGCAGCTCATAAAATGTATCCCTATCCTTTGGATGATATAAAATATAAGTGTCTTATCCCACATAAATTGAAGATCCCTGAGTCTCCTTGGGTAATCTATTTTGATGAAACTTAATAGTTAGATTACTAATATAATTTTGAATTAATCGGCTTAATCGGTATCTAGGTTTTTGAACTATGTGGTGTAAGAGACCCATATATCGCTAGATCTAAGTTCTTCGCGAACACATGCGGTGTACCTTTTTGCTTTCAACTTAATTTCCCTAGGTAGTAGGCGTTGTACATTTGGAAATTAACTGAAAGCTGCCCTTGTGTCCTTGACGAGGGACTAGGGTCCACGAGAAGTATATCTATGTAAAAATTCCCAAGGGATCCGAAAGACAGGTCCTTTCTCAAAGTTCGTGACACCTACTCATAGTGATTTCTACATTTCAACTTCACAAAAAACTATCGGTTTTTTTGTATCAGGGACGCAGCCGCAGTGAACTAGGTACGTGAAAAAATGCACTACCGAGTAAAAGCTTCTAACCTCTAAGTAATGGTGATAAAATAATGCCGGTAGGTGCTATACTTCCAAAGTAATAAGTGATTTTGTCATAACATATTTCGTAACATATAGTATTTGCAAGTAACCCCCCCTATTGACCGAAATGAAAGACGTTCATGTCAAAAATAAATAAATCGCACGAAGCTGTGTGCCGTTTCAAGATTATTTTATACTTCTGTCCAAAGAACTTCACCCGCGTGGTACCCAGATTAAAAGTATCCTATGTGTTATTCTAATGTATAAGCTATATTACGGTATAGTTTCATCAAAATCCGTTCAGTAGTTTTTGCGTGAAAGAATATCAAACATCCATCCTCGCAAACTTTCGCGTTTTTAATATGTAGTAGCAAAATGAACTCGCAAATTTAGCTTTCTGACCGAATTTAAATGGACAAATTGAAACTAAAGTGACAAAAGCGAGTGAGTCTGACATATCAACGTTAACTTTGACAGTTAGCGTTGAAGTTTCAGACTATAATAATCTCATAGTTGTTTCGTCGTGATAACCGCTAGCTTTATCATGCATTCTGAGATTAAACTACCCTTGAAAAGGGGTTATTGTCCCGAGAGGCGCAATAAAAGGGAAACTTCCTTATTGTCACTAGCGTGTTAGTACAGTATATAATTTTCTCAGAAGCTTTTTTCGTAGCAGTGACACTGGGATTTTCCGTGACAGAAATTATAAAACAAACACGCTCATGACTGTACTCTCAATGATGGACATCCTCAGATACATATGTATGTATACATATGTATTAGTATATACTAAGTGTGTAAATTTTCGAGGAAACTAACTAGGGTACTCGGAGGCAAGTTTTAATAGAATATTTGGTACAAGCCCGCGTTTTGCAAGTAGTTACTATTCCACGTGTAAGGTGGCAAGCCAATTGCTGCTTATGGAATACCAACTGATGTCACGTGCCTTCAAATTATTGGTAGGGCATACCGGTTTCCTCATGATGTTTTTCTTCACCGTTTTGAGCACTTGTTACGCATATAAATTTGACAAGTGGAAAAATGCATTCTAATAACTTGCCTCAATAAAAATGTTTTCATAACCTTCTTGTACGTACCTTGTACTGGTATCGAAAGCCTACAGCTGTGATACGCTATATATATATTTTTTTCATTTCACCTCACTTGTCCTCTCTATTCAAAGACGTGTCAAAGCCAAAGTTAAATTCAATAGGTTTTTACTAATTAAAACACAAGGATAATTAGAAACGTCAGCTTAAAACTGAAAGTAAATTTACGCTGATTCCTCACGCGCGACCAAGTCTAGAAGAATCAGGCAGAAAACTTCGCTTGGTTTTTTATTTGATGATACTTAATTCAGCTATAGTGTGGATAGTGAAACCACTAGCATCTCAATACCCATGATAATAAGGATAATAATCACAAGGATAATAAGAAACGTCAGCTTAAAAACTTAAAGTAAATTTACGCCAATTCCTCACGCGCGACCAAGTCTAGAAGAATCAGGCAGAAAACTTCGCTTGGTTTTTATTTGATGATATTTAATTCAGCTAGAGTGTGGAAAGTGAAACCACTAGCATCTCAATACCTATGATTAAAGGATAATAATCACAAGGATAATAAGAAACGTCAGCTTAAAAACTTAAAGTAAATTTACGCCAATTCCTCACGCGCGACCAAGTCTAGAAGAATCAGGCAGAAAACTTCGCTTGGTTTTTTATTTGATGATACTTAATTCAGCTAGAGTGTGGAAAGTGAAACCACTAGCATCTCAATACCTATGATTAAAGGATAATAATCACAAGGATAATAAGAAACGTCAGCTTAAAAACTTAAAGTAAATTTACGCCAATTCCTCACGCGCGACCAAGTCTAGAAGAATCAGGCAGAAAACTTCGCTTGGTTTTTTATTTAATGATACTACATTCAGTTATAGTGTGAATAGTGAAACCACTAGCATCTCAATACCTATGATGTGGAAGCTATCTGCTATTACCAATGCGTCATCATGTGAATATTATCACAAAAACTTATGTTCAACGTGAGAACGAAGTAGTTTCTATCGGATGGAGGAATTGTGTAATTGTAGTTTTCCAGGTATTGTTTAAGCTTAATAGCTTGACTAAACCTACCTAATGGTAGCATTATGTTACATTGTTATGTTACAGTGTGTACCTAACCTGTCTGCCAACTTAGTCAGTATACACTTTGTATATTAGGTTGTCTTTAAGAGATTCTTAAAGAAATAAAATAAATTTAAAATAAAATAAGAAGAGCTTTATTTCTTTTATACTGTTTTAGACATAATATAACTTAACTAACTTATGCTAAAGAAACTAAAATTATCCTAAAAACATGAAATTATAAATTAGGTAGTGTAGGGACCGCTTAGAGCGCTAAAATCCTCCGCCAAGTTTTTAGATCTAAGACTGCCAATAATTCTACCTTGAATGTTTATGAATTCTTGTGTTTTTGTATTTTGATTTGGTGTGCATTGAAGAGTTAATCTATCTCATAAGTCTATCTCTAGGTAAATGAAATACGGTAAACTAATATATGTAAGCTATCCCACAGAAACGCTTGAATAGTTATAATATCCTGAAACTCAAAGTCAAAGTCAAAATTCATTTATTCAATAAAATCACAAGGACCACTTTGAAACGTCGGTTTTTATCTAGGTGCCTGTTCCTCCGCGACCAAGCCAGGAAAGAAAGGCAAGAAAACAAGGCTGGTTATTCTTTTTAATGATCCTTTTACAAAACAATAGGTTCGAGTTGGAGCATTTTCAATCCCAAGAGTTTTTGTCATCTAAATAATCAGATATTTTATAGTATGCCTTTTTATAAAGCTTTTGTTTAATTACGTTTTTAAATTTGTTAATTGATAATTTTTGTATATCTCTTGGGAGTTTGTTATAAAAGCGTACACCGTGCCCTTTAAACGATTTACCAACTTTATGGAGTCTACAAGTGGCAACAGCGAGTTTATCTTTATTTCTAGTATTAACATTGTGATTATCGCTTTTTTTCTTAAACAAATTAATATTTTTGTGAACATACATCAGATTTTCATAAATGTATTGACAATGGAATGTCATTATATTTATTTCTTTAAACTTTTCGCGAAGTGATTCTCTGGGGCCCATATTATAAATTGCTCGAACAGCCCTCTTCTGCAGCACAAAAATGGTATTGATATCAGCAGCACTCCCCCACAGCAGTATACCGTACGACATAATGCTGTGGAAGTAGCTGAAGTAAACTAGTCTAGCTGTGTCAACGTCTGTATAAAGACGGATCTTTTTGACTGCATATGCCGCAGAACTAAGTCTCTTCGATAACCCATCAATATGAGGACCCCATTGAAGCTTATTATCTAAAGTGATACCTAAGAATACGGTGGTGTCCACAAGAGCCAACTGTTCATCTTTGATTTTGATATTTGCTTTAACTTGTGTAACATTGGGTAGTATAAATCTAATACACTTTGTTTTATTTTCATTAAGTAGGAGATTGTTAACGTTGAACCATTTTACAACATTAGAGATTGCATTGTTTACATTGTCAAAATTGGTTTGTCGTCGCTTTAATTTAAATAAAAGTGACGTGTCATCTGCAAACAATACAACCTCATGATCGTCCCTTACAAGGTGGGGTAGATCATTAATGTATACTAAGAACAAAAATGGACCAAGAATTGATCCCTGCGGTACACCGATAGTAACCAGAGACCCCGGAGACCGTTTTCCATTCACGTCAACTCTTTGTACTCTGTCACTTAAATAGGAAGTGAGAAAGTCTAGAGCAACGCCCCTAATACCATAATGGTGTAGTTTCCTGATCAATGTGTCATGGTCTACGCAATCAAATGCCTTTGACAAATCACAAAAAACGCCTAAAGCGTCATGAGATTCCTCCCAGGCATCAAATATGTGCGATATTAACTCAATACCAGCATCAGTGGTTGAGCGACCCTTACTAAATCCGAATTGCTTATTATGCAGTAAATTATTTAATTTAAAATGTCTTTGCAATTGATTTAAAATTAGTTTTTCAAAAATTTTACTAAATGTAGGAAGTACTGATATAGGTCTAAAATTACTAGGGTCAGAACATGTACCCGATTTGAAAAGTGGAGTTATTTTACTGTGTTTCATTAAATCAGGGAACACACCACAGTCAATACACTCGTTGAATATTAAAGCTAGTTCGGGCGCAATAATGCCAATCAATGATTTCACAACGCAAACAGAGATGCCCCAGAGGTCCGTGGTTTTTTTAACATTTATGAGTTTGAAAGCTTTTATGATGTCATCACTATTTACATGATCAAATTTAAATTGTATTTTACATTCTGTTAAGTTTTCTTTTAACAATGACTCTGCTTCTATGGGAGACTTTTGCTTCACGACAAACATTTTTAAAAATTTTAGAATACTTTTTGACTTGTTCTTTAAACTCCTCATTAAAATTATATTGTTTTTCAGCATAAAGATCATACAATTTCTTCCTGCTTTTATGTATTCCCGCTGTTGCCCAGTCACTGAACTTTTTACCGTCAGAGACCATGATCGATTTCGATGTAAAAATTGAATTGAACACATCACTAAATTTCTTAAAAAATGTGTTGTATAAATTATTTGGATTAAAATTACCATATAAACATGGAAATACAGAAGTTAAATTCAATTTTAGTTTGTCCAATCGATCTTTGGTCATAGGTATACAAGTAATATTTCTTTTTTCAAGTTTTTTTGTTTGAACCTCTATTTTAATTATTTGTCCAAGATGATCCGACTTAATATTACTAATTAAACTCTTATTTAAAATTTTAATGTTGGCAAAGATATTGTCTATACATGTGGCCGAAGTATCGGTTATTCGAGTAGGCTCCATAAATTGAGGTTTTAAATCAAATGATTGAAATAAACTAATTATTCTAGTATTTAAGGAGTTAATTTCTAGTAAATTAACATTAAAATCTCCGCACGTAATAATATATTTATTTGATTTAGATAATTTAAACAACATTTCTTCCATAACTTTTTCAAAAATGTCAAATGAGGCAGATGGTGGGCTGTAAACGCTTATAACTATGAATTGCTCCAACTCTATGCAAGCAACTTCAATGTGTCTTTCTACAGAGAGGTGGACTATATCTAAACGTTCTCTAAATTTTATCTGTTTATTAAGTAGGATTAATGAGCCACCACGTATAGCATGTAATCTGCAGAAAGAACTACCAACTTGGTGATTACTGAAACTGAACATGACCTCATGGCTTCGCAGCCAATGTTCTGTAATGCAAATAATGTCAATGTCATTTGAGTTCATGTACAGTTCTAGTTCTAATTCTTTACAACGAATTCCTTCAATATTTTGGTGCATCAAGTTGGTATATTTCACATTTCTATTATTTAACAACTGTTTGTTTTGTTTATTTTTAAAAAATATATTATTTGACTTTTTAGTGCTAGAGATTTCCTCTATTGTCGTGTCTGGTAATTTAAATGACATGGAATAATTTCCAATGTCTGGTTTTCAATTTTAGGACAATGCTCAAAAAAAGCATTTTGGTTAGCCAAGTTTTTGGCTGTTATACTAAAATAATAAGATAGCGAAACAGCTATCTGTCGTTTGTAAAAGTTAGAAAGGTAGTATCTACCTTTGGTCAAATAATATGTTTTACTAACAACACTGTTAGAATCAATTAAATGAATTAATTTATTATTGCATGATATTGTATGCAGAGTCATATTTAACTTATATCTAAGATCATTTTCTGCTTGTGGCAAGCTGTTGCTATAAGGGAATGTGAACATTACAATTTTATTAATTTGTAGTGAACACAGAGTATCAAAGTATTTTATAAGTTCTGATTTGTTCACATTACCCCTATTTCCAAGCCAAATAATCAGATTTGATTCACTGTCAAATTCATACTTTGAAATTATTGGCATAATTTCATGAAGGCTAGAATTAGGTACACAATGATTTATGACTGAATGTCCCAATTTCATAGTCAATAACTGGCCCATGTTTTTTCCAATTTCATCGCTGAACATAATAGTTTTATTAGCAATTCTATTCAAAGTTTCAGAAGTTTTGGCACTGACATACAGCTGGGAAGCGGATGAGGCAGGATACACTGGTTCTGGAATGTCAGAGCGCTGGCAATCACATGTGTGATTGGCCACTAATGAATCATAACGCTCCTTGTTGCTATATGATAATTTGAGTAATTCATCCATCGCCAGTGAGTACTCCCTTATTGCTTCCTGAGACTTCTCATAGCGACTAGTAATGGAGCCCAAGGACTCCTCAACGCTGGCAAGTTCTGACTGTAGTTGCTGTATGTCAGATTCATACTTTATTTTATTATATTCTAATTTAATTGTGTACATTTGCAACTCATCGAGTATTTCTAATTTTTGTCTCTTATTTTTAATCTTACTTACTAAACATTTTTGATTTTTCAACATTTTTTTAGTTTTGTTAATATATTTATTGATTTTAACATATTTTTTAAGTTTGTTTTTACTTGTGTTACTCCTGTTGCATGCTGAAATACCCACTGAGTCATCATTTGTCAAGTCAATTGTTACAGTAGGAATATGACAGCTTGCATCAAGAATTTGGCCAGGTACCCTATCAGCTGTTACTAATTCGTTGAATAAACTCTGGGTTTTCAGTGTGGCGGAGCATTGAGAGGCTTCTTCCAGGAGTGTGATTTGTTTGTGAGCATCACATAACTCCTTCTCCAAGACAGATGTTCGCTTTAGGGCCTGGTCGTACTCTACACCACACTGGTCGAACCCTAAAATTATATTTTCTAACTTGTCCCGTTCTTCATTAACTAAGGTGTACTGTGAATGCAGTACGGACAGCTCATTTTTTAACTTTTTATTGTTATCTAACGCGTCTAAAACAAGTTTTTCATTGTCTTCTCTCTCCAACGACAACTGAGAACACAATTCTTTGGCAGCCTTCAATTCCAGCAAAACCTGGTGAAGTTTGGACTCCTCCTGGCGTGAGAGGGCCTTACGGGTGTTCATTTTTAATAAATTAACTTGGTTCTTCAAAACGAAGAATCAATCAACGCGAAAATACCAAAGAAATGTAAACACAAGTTGAGGTTATAAAATTTGAAATTTTGTGTACTTACGTGCTTTGTGTATACTTATTTGATGGGAAATTGTATTCCAACGTTTGTAATCTACACAAAACGAGCAACAAACACTTCCAAACTGATAAAAAACAATGAAAATATTCAAACTTCCTAACCGTTAGTGTTTGGCCAATTTCACTTTATTTTCACAATGTACACTACTAATAACATTTGTACACGTAATTACGATTGTTTCAAAGCGATAAATTCGGAAAGGGCTACGTAAAAACACCTAAATATATTTAAAATCGAGTAAATAAAATCGGGACAATATCAACAGCTGTTACTCATAGGGATGCCACAAGCAAAAAAAAAAAAAAAAAAAAAAACGATACTAACTCTTATATATTGACATATAAAAAACGCCAACTGCACCCTCAACAAATTTGCTTATAGCCAACCAGCTCATCGTAGAGGATACCAGAAGAGAAAAAAAAAACTAAAGCCGAATGCTTGTGATGCAATTCTAATGCCTGTTTTCTCGCGATAATTAAGTACCTTCACCCCTTATATATTTCGCGTGCCGTATTACGTATTTATTACCATAAAACTTAACTGTGCACTTTGGTTTTGTCAATTTTAATCTAAAGAAAGCTACCTAATAAATCTGGTCAGTTATTCAGAGTCATAAGACAAGCACATTGACATCAGAATGAGTTTGGGTCAAGCAAATTCATTTAAAATAGTTAAATAAATTAGTTGAACTGAGTATCAAAAGCTGGAGACAGTCACTAGTGCTAGGTATCAGTGCCCACACGGTGTGTGATTTTTCTAGAAAAATAACCATACCAAGTAACTGTTACTAGTTGTTCCGTAAAGGTCAACCTACACGCACTATTGACGCATGAAAACGCTGTTCCATCGTGATGATGTATTTTAATTGACAGCTGTCATGACAGTGGAAGTATTACAAATACAAATACAAATACTTTATTTACAAAAATAGTGTGTGCCTAGGTTACAAGTTTAACAATGAGCTCCGCACTAGGTCTAGCCTGTATCGCGGAAGCTCAGATAGCGTTTGACAAAGAAATATATGCAATAAGAGATAAAAAAGTGCAAGGCAAACATTTAAATTACTTCTTGTGAGTACAAAATATCCTGAGAAACATCGCAAAAATAGATAACAACGACACAGGGAATCCTAGTTTGGGACTATGAATTTGCTGGCTGTTAATTAATTTGTTTTTTATTGTGCAAGCAGAGAAATGTGTTTTACTTTTATGTAAAACACATTTCTTTCTGGCTTGGTCGCGGAGGAACAGGCAGCTAGATAAAAACCGACGTTTCAAAGTGGTCCTTGTGATTTTATTAAATAAATGAATTTTGACTTTGACTTGATTTTTGACTTTGACTTTGACTTTGATGTAGGTTTTTAGCCTATTTGAGCCAATGTTATCGTCAAAAAATTTTTTGATATCGTGCATATTTAAAATTGTATTTTATTTATATTGCCTAATTGAAGCTAGATCTTTAATTTTATAGCATACAAATTTTTTTTTTTAATGCTGGTAACTTCTGGTATATTGTGGACAGAGCCAGAACCATAGAATAACAATACTCAAGAGAAGAAGGCCAACGATATACAAAAAAGTGGTTCTTATTTGTGACGCCTAGCGCCACGAACGGCACCCATCAGAAACTTTTGACTAGTTTCGTAAATGGCGGTAAATTTGAATTATGGATGGCGGGATGTTTGTATTATTTTGAATTCTAATATTATTTATAATAGATGAACCACTATATTTCTTATATATTTCTAACTTCTGGTATATTTTGGACAGAGCCAGAACAACGCCACTACGCTACTACTGCTGAGTTCAAGATTTTTGACGACAAATGTAATGTGCAGATATCTTTGTCGATCTTTGGATATAGGAAACTAGGGGTGTTAAAAACTGTATGCATTTTCAAATTGTAATTAAACCACACATATCTTCACAAAATCTTCACATTGTCTCTGTGTTTTTGTTAAAAATCGTAAGTACATATTTAAAGTCTATTTTATTTATTGTGTACCTGTCCTTTCTGTACTTTATTATTGTCAAATAAATCACTTTATTCTCTTCTGTTCTATTCTACATAAGGTTGTCGTTTCCCATTCTCAAAGATAGACGTGTGTACACACACACCCACATACATTCATACATTCTCATTTATACGAAAATGTATGCCCATCATGTTTGCTCTAGGAACAAATAACAGTCAATAAGTTAAAGAAAATTAACTTTGTAATAAGTTAATTTTGCTCAGGATCATATATGTATATGTAAATTATACATATATGATCCTGAGCATCAGTTTTGTAAGTAGTTTTAAACCACAATACAGGTTTGACCTAGTGCGGGGGCCAATTGCTCCAGCCATAGTTGGTAAACTGGTCTTATAATGTTCATTTTTTGGCTAACTAGACTAAAATTACTGAATTGCATTCCTTTTGTCATAGGTTGTGTCATGTAGATTCAAATGTTGGGCCTAAAACTCCAGTTATGCTTGGTTTCAGACATACTTTTTTTGCTGATCATTTATTAAACCTCTTTTTTCCGTTGACTCACTGTATCATTAAAAACCGTTTTTATCTCGACTAGAAAGTGGATACCTTGCTAACACCCACAGATGAGTCATGTCAAACTCTTTGCCGGATATTCAAGGTCTTTGTCGTTTTAGTTGCGCATATATCAGAAACGAAAGGTTTCTCTTTTATCTATGGCAGGATGGTCTAGTGACCTAAAGCTAGCTTGATTTATTAAAGTTTAACTAGATGATAACTAATACTACGCACCGCTAATGACGACCTCTGTAGCGCAGTGGGCGAAGGCCCGACTGAGACGCAGATGGTTGCGGGTTCGATTCCCGCCGCGGGAGAAATGTTTGTAAGATCTAGAAATATTTGTCTCGGGTCTGGGTGTTTTCTATGTATAATTTGTATATATTTGCAAAAAAAAAGTATATATGTAGTATATCAGTCATGTAGTTCCCATAATACAAGTTCTGCTTAGTTTGGGGCTAGATGATGCTGTGTGAAAGATGTCCAGTAATATTATATTATATTATAAAAAAAATAGGTATCTAGCCTACCTAACATGCTGAGCTGCTTTTTAAATGCCTTTTAAACCTTTTTAAACCTTCCTTACATCCTATTCGACGACCTCTGTGGCGCAGTGGGCGAAGGCCCGCCTGAGACGCAAAAGGTTGCGGGTTCGATTCCCGCTGCGGGACAAATGTTTGTATCTGCAAATATTTGTCTCGGGATCTGGGTGGTTTCTTTGTATAATATTTATGTATTTACAAAAAAAATGTATATACGTCCAGTAGTTCCCATAACACAAGCTCTGCTTACTTTGGGGCTAGATGATGCTGTGTGGAAAATGTCCAGCATTATTTATTTATTTATTTAAATAGTGACCTAATTTTTTAGTTTTTTCTTTTTTATGCTGTGCATTTTTTTCATTTTATTTTACACTGTGTTTGTCATTAGGTAAGTCAGAGAAACAAAATGTTACTATTTAAATTTTTGAGTTTGGGTATTTCAGTATCACAGTACTCGTAGTGGTACCCAAACATAGAAAATATTATATGTAGTATCACCTCTGTTAAGTGTTTATTTATTTATTTTTTCAGTCATTTTACCTAATCTTACCTTCAGTTTACCAGTATTTAATCTGTCGGTTAAGTACTCTCTTGATATCCAAGATAGACAAGGGTGTCGATAGAAATTCCACTTATTAAGTAGTATCTTATTTGTATATTCTATTTTCATTGTGAATTGTGTTCTTCTTCTTTGATAAAACCATTCATCTGACTCTAAAGAGATATAAAATGGCATTCACTCTCCATTTATTAGCGACTTTGAGAGATAGCGTGCGAAGAGTGCAGTGTAAAGTGAATGAATTAGTCATGACAAATGTTGCAAACGGTATGTAGAGATGGTCTAGTCATGTAGAAAGGATGGATAAAAGAAGTATAACGAAAATACTAGGAATACAAAGTGAGCGCTAATGGAACAATTGGAAAATAATGACCTTGACGAATTTCCTTCAGCTAAATTGAGGACGTTCTGAAGAAACACCTGCAATAAATCAATGAGCGTGTATGAATAACTAGCGCGTGGTGTCCGGATAAAAAGTAGCCTATGTGTTATTCTGATGTATAAGCTATATTACTGTAAAGTTTCATCAAAATCCGTTCAGTAGTTTTTGCGTGAAAGAGTAACAAACATCCATCCTCACAAACTTTCGCGTTCATAATATTAGTAGGATATGATAACAGTGAATGAAACAAAAGAGGTATGCCAGGATCGTAGCAAGTGGAAATGCCTACCCCTCCCTGAGAGAAACAGGCCTTCATAGATAGATAGATTTTTTTGTATTCAACACATACGAATACAGCACAGACAAGTACAAATGACAAGAAAGACAATAAACCTACACACATGAAGTCAGTCCGGTTGACCTACCGCGATATATCAAAACGCTATCCAACGGTCCCAAGAAAAATTTAGCTTTAAACAATCATACGTTTGGCCGTTACAAACAAACAAACAAATACGCTGAAGACTGTTCTTTCTCCCCATGATGGACATCCTCAAATACATAATCAGTACCTACTTACCTTCAAGATATCAAGAATCAAATCCGCACATAATTTTTGCAAGTAGCTTGTACACCACGTTACAGATTGCAAGCCCATCGCCGCTAACCAGAACACTAAGGCCCGAATTCATAGTCAAATAAAGGCTCCCCTAGGGGACTATTTAGGCGATATGTGAAAATTTAAGCGCGAATTCAACCTGTATGGACCCAGCCATAAGGCGAATGCTGAATGATGTGTTTTGGGGGACTGTTCAACCCCCGTCTATGAATTCAGGCTTAGTAATGGCAAATGCCTTTTAATTGTAGGTTCTAGGTAATGCAAGTTTCCTCATGATATTTTCCTTCATTGTTTCGAGCACGTGTTAATGGGCACCTAAAGTTTTCGATCTTTGGATTGGAAGTAGGGATACTGCCCACTAGGCCAGCACGGCTTTGGCCATTAGACTTAAATGTAGAATCACCCGACTAATGGGTAAAGTTTGTCAACGGTCACAACCTAGTCAGCTATTTCAATAATTTACGAGGGAAACGATGTTTAATTTTCAATTAATAAAATCATGCGAAACTTGCTAGATTTTATTAATAGGCAATTGTTCAAGATTTAACTCTTAAGAAGAACTTTTGTTAGGGTAAAGCTTGCCTTTCTACATGACTTATAATTTAAGTTTTTTGTTTGTTTTTTCCGTATAAAGAATATAGTTTTTTTTTTAAATAAGTCGTTTTATTGTTTGATGACTGCAGATGGTCAACGTTGCCTGCAAAGCTCGGAAAATTAAGAAATTTAGAAGGTAAATCGTCGACCATACCCCATGGTCAATAGCAACTTATTGTAAGTACTGCATAGGATATGCAAGGTCGCTTTCTTATTTAGCGCTTTAACCGTGTTAGCTATTCTTCGTAAAGCGGCTGTTTAAATACCACATCATGCTAAACAGATCCATAGACAAGCTCATATCGCTTCTTCTTGCATATTCATAAATGAACACATAGATACGCAGTTGGTGCTAAGTAAAATCTCAAAACAAATATAAAGTGAAGCTCAGATGATGCGTAGAAAGTGGTGACCGTAGATGGATCGGCATTTGTTGCGCACGCGCCATTTCACTCTGTGATACAAGTTATGACAGGAAAGCGTTTGAATGGGCAAGATCGATGGATATTATATCTGTGATGGAAATAAGATTATTACATTGGAAAAAAAAAACATTTTTTTACAGCTGTCATATTTTTTGTGTTATTTTTTTATCATTTTAGATTTTACTTAGAGTATTATGTTAGAATATCAAACAATCAAAATCAAAAGGTTATTTTTCAGACAACACAATCCATTTTGTTAGTAGATACTTAATACTATTTGTTAGTAAATTCTGCGATGATAAATGATGATATGTACAAAGAATAGATTTTATCAAACAAATTGGCCTTTTCAACTGTCTGGGCTGCTACAGGTAAAAAAAAACATCATTCGGATATCGATTTATCTCTTTTTCATAGTCATATTGATAGTCATCACTATGACATATCTTTTTCATAGTCTTTCTCCATAAACACATTTTAATGAAATTCAGTGGGTGTCTACATCAATTAGGCTTTTATATGTATGTTTCCGACTTACAAAATGAAAGGAGCTTTTTGAAATGTGGGGTAAAAAAATAAAGTGAGATAACATTATTATGGTCATGTGCGGTATTATGGTTGGAACATTTTGTTATTGTGTAGTTTTTGAGTAGTAAATATTATGCTTACCAAACAAATTAAAGTAATTTTTAAGACTTTTAACTGATGCTTGCTTTACTAAACAGTTTATTGCTCTCTTCTATTGAATTGGGCATGATTCAGAAAAAGATAAAGCCGTGTTTAGTTAATCAACTATTTAGGAATATTTATAAAAATTTTAAATTTTTTAGTACAAAAACACAATTAGACGTCGGTAGTCAAAAGTAATTTATCTGAATCATTTTGACGAAAACATACGGCAAAGTTACCTTATGTTTAAAACAAAATGTGACTTGTGCTTATCTCAAACCCTCTTTTCGGAATTCGAGTTTAAAGATACATTGCGAAATCCCAGTTTGTGGCGAACTTGAATTACCAGTAAGTACCTATTTATATTTCAAAGTAAAACATCTTAATTTACCTCCATGGTCTATCGAGTGCTTGTTGTTCATTAATTTGTAATTAGTATACATTGCAAACTCTAAAAGGTTAGTCTTTTTTCGTTTGAAGTGCCTCTCTGCTTTTGTGCGCCAACTTCTCGGGTACAAACCAACGACACCTTAGGTGCTCGTTTTTAGTTTGTTAACTTAAAGTTGTCTGAGAAAATAGTGTTTCTATTTCTAAGAAATTGGATCGATAGATTGAATAAATGAAAGTTTTAGAACGAATCCTCGGACAGTTCTTCGGTTTGCAAAAAAAATAAAAAACATTAGTCCTAAAAGTATTTTTGGGGTACTTCGTTGGTTCGTTTGTAAACTTTGTTGTAATCAAATTTTAGAAAGTATTTTATCTAGGCAGGTACATAATCGTATTATTAGATAAGGCACAGATAGTTTTTACTTATTTCAAGAGCCTTAAGGTGAAGTACTGGGTGAACAGGCCTTAGAAAAATTATTAAAATGAAAAACATTTATATAGACCACAAAAAAACAAAACAAAAAAATTTGCAAGTTAAAGATGGTGAGATATTAAGATGGGTTATAAGTCAATACCTACCTAATAGGTAATAGGTTAAGCCTACTTAAAAGTAAAACTGGGTGTATAGACTAGTACCACTTTCTGTTGGTGTTAACGTCTTCGGAAATTGAATTGCATGGAAATGATATTTGCTGTGGAAATGTCACGTGATAGCTGCCAAGTTTTACCTTGATAAATTTGCGTTAGCATGAAAGAAAAACTAAGTTTGAAGTATTTTTTACACCCCCTGAAACAGAAATTACCCACGCACCTTACTTATCTATCTACGTAGACAGTTCAATGTCGCATTAAAAATGTATTGGTATTATTGGTATTTGCTACATAATTTGTTCAAGTCGGAATGTTTTCGGCTAATTGAAGCCTAGGATTATGATGCACAATTGATTGTATTTCTTGTTCAGGGTTGAATTAAATTATTTATAAAAATGGCAGAAATTAAATTTATTATTATTCTTTATTTATCTTAAATCTCAGGCTTATGCCTGGGGCATTTACAAGCAATTTGTGGATGGTGACTGATGTAAACTATTGAAAATATGGGTGATAAACTAGGCTATTGCAGGAGTATATACGAGTACTTATGACTTATGGAATGGTTGCTGGTCTACTAAATAATATAATATCGGTTAGACAACATTTGAAAGCAACGGCCATCAATGGCCATCGGTAATTGTCAAGAAGCGGCGATGGGTTTGCAACCCGTCACGTGGAGTCCCCGTCACTTCTTGCAAAACGCAAGCATGTGCCAAATAAAATGTTGGAACGTGTCTCTGACTAACTTCATCATGAGTATTTATCTGAGGAGACGTCTGTAATCATAGGGATTACAGACGTGAGCATACTTGTTATTTTTGATTTTGTTCAATCAGTTTGCAAATATTGAATTCAGTATGACAAAGACGCGGTTAGTCGCCACCTCTTATGCCTTTTACCGTACGCTTAGCACTCGCAGAAGTACTGGCAGTGGGTCACGTGAGGAAATCCTAGGAAATGAGCATTAATAAGCTGATCTTTTTCGTAATAATTGGTGAAGAATCTTATCAGTCTCAACATGGTGGCTCGGGCAGCAAGCAGCCGGCTGTGACACAAGAGATTCAAAATTCAAAATTATATATTTGTAGCCTCTATCCAGGGCTTCGCCCGCGTGGTACCTGAATAAAAAGTAGCCCATGTGTTATTTTGATGTATAAGCTATATTATTTTAAAGTTTCATCAAAATCCGTTCACTACTTTTTGCATAAAAGAGTAAAAAACATCCATCCTCACAATCCTTCGCGTTTATAATAGTTGAAAGAGTAACAAACATCTTTCCATCCTCACAAACTTTCGCATTTATAATAGTACTTGCTTCTACCCACGGCTTCGCCCACGTGATACCCGGTTAAAAAGTAGCCTATGTGTTATTCTGATGTATAAGCTATATTACTGTAAAGTTTTATCACAATCCGTTAAGTCGTTTTTGGGTGAAAGAGTAACAAACATCTATCCATCCTCACAAACTTTCGCATTTATAATAGAAGTGGGATAGGATAGGATAGGATGGCAAAAACAAAATATCTGATTTAACATAGGATAGAGGAATACACTTTGCTTATTGTATAGATACACACTGTAATGCTGAGAGCTTAGTATCGAGAGATAATTGTCAGCTTCCTCACTAGGCTAGGCCTCTATCGAGGGAGCCTGAGTACGAGAAGGAACAAGTATCATTTTATTTTTTTCCTAAATAGTTTATCATAATGGTTGTATGGCTTATGATCAAGATGGGGTAATGTATGGTTTATGATCAAGACGGGGTTCAATTCCCGCAGCTGCGCAAATATTTGCATGTTCTGCAGATATTTGTTCCAGGTCTAGGCGTTGTGTCACCACGGTACTCGTAGTTCCTGATACCCACGACACAGGGAATCCAGTGTGAGTTCAGGACATTGTATGTGTCTGTTGATAAACACTTTTTGAGACATGGATTTCATTGGATGACCACCATCCAGGTGATATCATCGTGAACACAGTAGAATAAACCTTAAGAAAGCTGTGATTATGATAACTACAAACTATAACCTCTTTCGCCACTAAAAGATAGAATGTAGATAGATATATAAACGATTTATTATGCATAACATCATTTTACAGTAAAAAACACAGAAACATCCTACTAATATAATAAATGCGAAAGTCTCTGTGTGTGTGTGTGTGTGTGTGTGAATGTTCGTTACCACGGATCTCCGTAACTACTAAACCGATTTTGATGAAATTTGGAATGCAGATAGTTTAGAATCTGGAATAACACATAGGCTAATCTAGTCGAAAATCGACCGCTAAGGGGGCTAAGTAGGGCGTTAAAGTTGCTATGAAAATAAAATTGTTTGATTCGCTCAAAACTCTGTACAAATAAACTCTAAAGTAAATAATGAAACACGTATTTTTTTTTCAAAACTACCCTTTGGGGGTGTGCAATTGAGTTCTAAACTTTGTATAAATTGTAATCCTCGGTTCGATTCATTCAAAAGTTGGTAGACATAGTTTGAAGCCTGGAGACGATCATATGCTACTTTTATTAACAAACCACGCGGGCGAAGCCGCGGGCAACAACTAGTAACAAAATAACAAAAGAATGCACAATGGGCGGTCTTATCGTTCAACTAGGTGTGAACGAATTTGTTTTCAGCACTGGGCACAACCAGGGACTTTCGCTATCAGCGGTTATTCTCACTGTCCCTCTGCTGTCAACAGTGAGGACAAATTAGTGGTGACAATGGGAAATACCAACTTTTGCCAACCATCTTTTAAATGAACTTTTCAAGTCCATTCTGAGCCAGTCATTAATTCCAACGTTCACAAAGATAACGCTAGGGTATTCATTTATCTTTTTGACCCGAAATAACTGCAATTTGGAACTTTTCAAGGAGTCCTTAATGTTTTGTCGCTCTTAACTCTTGTGCAGCTTAAAATTGCGACAGTGGGGTAACTTATTACTCTACAAGCATAAGATTTATTCAGTTGACTTCGGTACAATGTAACAGAAACAATATAAACAAGGACGAACAGGGTCGTAAGGAAATTTAAATAGGTGTTTTCCGTCGACAAAGTTAGAGAAAAATAATCAATTGATGATTCTGATTGAATAAGGTCTTAGATACAACTATGTACAAATAAGTATATACATAAACACAGATGAAACAGCTAATTATCTAAAGATCGCTCAATTGTCCAGATCACTTCCAGAAATTCAATAGATTTACGAATTGTACCTAATAGCGAAATGAAAATTAAAGATTCTGTATTACCGGACCGGAAATAGGAGTCTGAGATAAAACTTACAGCAGGCTTTAACTGAAAGAGAGTTTCCCAACACTGATAATTCAATTCACATAATTCAATAATTCACATAAATATGACCTTTGAAAGCGTGATTTTTATCATAATTTCTGAATTTGTTTTTCAATTGAGAGCGTTTCGGCACCCTAAATCATATCCCCTATTTAGAGAAAATCAGATACGTACGATACATAGTTACGCTGAGAATTTTATACTTATTTAATCAAATGTGTGGTCAAGCCAGTTTTAATAGCACTTTCTCAGGGCTAACTGCAAGAAAATAAACTTCCTATGATTACTCATCAAAATGATGATCATGTGGCGTGACCCCATCACTATAGTCGCACGTACACATCACTGGTCCAAACCTGCTTCGGGCCGCAGGCTTGTATTGTGTCCTGAAATATCCTACGCTATTTCTTACGCTGTACATCTTCAACTCCTTTATTTTCCCAATATGTTTAAGATGTGAAGATGATAGTGTTATTTAACACGGAGACCAACATTATAAGCAGTTATACAACATGCTGAGACTTCCACGATCATTATTTTTTTTTCGTGACCAGCAGTTTTCCATATTGACTGTAACTCCAATTATTATTTGGCTTAAAACCCACTAAATTTAACGTTTTGCTCGTCTGTGTGAGAAATAAAAACTCATTGCTAATTCAAACACGACGAAATTCGACTTAATGTAAATAGTTTCTGCGGGTCTCTTATTAAAAGTCTACGTCTTATTAAAATACGAATGTAGTAGCTTTATTTCGCGTTTTATCAAAAAGTATTTAATTCGCACAGGGACTTATATCAAACTAACCAAATAGCTATCAGGAACGAAACTATGGCAATCCATAAAAAAAAAATAACTTAATCCAAATGTTTGCACATGTTCTCCAGATATTTGTTCCGAGTCCGGATATTGTGGTACCACGGTACTCGTAGTTCTTGATACCAACGATACAAGGAATCCTGGTGCTATTTATGTGTCTGTTGAGCGTTTAATTATTTCATTGATTTTTAAACCCATTCTGAAATTATTGTGCTTGTTATTCACTTAAGTTTCAAACAAGCATACAGCCCTGTTATTAAGCGATTACCGTAACCTATGGACATCTGCATCACCAGAGGTAACACTCGTGGGAGACCAACGTGGGAGACTGAAAAGTCTCATATGCCTGTCATGTCTCCACCATTCTTAGCGGCAGAAATAGGCCAAAGCAATTGCCGTAGCTGCGTTCCCCATAGCCATTTGCTAATATAATTAGGAGCAGGTACGATGGGGTCATACCGCAGCCCTTTCATTTGTTTTAATTATTTAACAAATAAACACACAAACCTACTTTTGCTTTTACGATCTTACAGAAACACGTAATGGAGCTTACCGTTACCTAAGAAATTAGAATAGATATAATTCTTGATTATATGAAGGCCCTGTTCGTGTTCATACGGAAGCTTGACGTGCAACGACGCGACCGACATTACCACAAAATAAATAATCTAAGACATTAAAATGTCAAAAAACCGACTTCCTCACCTGCTCGAATAAAAAACATAAGTAAAATATCCCACAAACAATGTTTCGGCTAGCCGTGATTCTATAAGATGACGATGTTTTTTTGAGTTTCACGGTAAAAGTAGCAATTCCTCAGAAATAAAACTTTTATGATACAATTTCTGGATTATTTTCCATATAAAAACAAAATAATCATCAAAATCGGTTAACAATTGGCGAAGATATCAAGTTACAAAAAAACACTGGACACGAATTCCGAATTCAATCTATAATGAATAGGGTTGTCAGTAGCTTCTTTTATTTTTCAGCAGTGGTAAAAGCTGGCTTTATTTACCCTAGATTCTCCTGTGGAAGCTAAAACTTCCAGATCAATTAATTGCTTAGTTGCTTACCTGGTTAATTGGTGGTCACTTTCTGGTTTCTGGTTCTGGGTCCAGGTGGTCTGTAGACACTTTAGGGTTATTATTATTTAAATCGGCTCGCAATGTGTTTTGATGACGTTTATTTTTTTTTATATTTCTAGAGGCCGCATTCAATGTCAATCAAAGCAAAGGTTTTATAGTTTTTTAAATCTAAATTTTCTTTGTAAACTTGCAGAGTTACAAAATCGTTCGTGTTTTTTTTATACTATGGCGTAGAAGTCTATAGAGTGTAATATGAATACTCTTAAAAACTAAGATGGAGGACGTTCAGACCGCTTTATTCCTTCGATTTTCGTCGAAATAAAAAAAAACATGTTTTAAAATTCTGCTTCGTATACTGTTCTACAAATTAGTATCCGCCTACTTTTTGTCGCTATCGTCTGGTATAATAGCTTTGTCGCTCAACATTCATGTGATTAAAATCCTCCCCTATTAAGCCCTCGATTAAGCTTATATTCAAACTCAAAACTTCTATTAGTACTATTAGTATAACTTACAAGGGTTGTAATGTGTCTGAAGGATGAACTAATCAAAAATATTCTCAAACTGCTAAATTCTTCATTAATTCCAACAATAGCAGTCCAAACAGACGTTTTAAAAGTGACCATGATGCCAGTGCTACTAGATGAGATTTCTAAAATCGACCAATTATAAGTTGGACTGGTGCAGTAAGGGGAACACTAACTCCTTAGAAGAAACTAGCTTTTTTTTACGTTTTTTGTATGGACCCCTTGGGCTTTGACTGATAAGATTTTCATTGTTGTAATGATAGAGGCTATACCTGATCCAGATCATAACCAGACGGAAGTGTCCCTAAAATGCTGGCTGCATTGTCACTCTGAATGGCAATGCTATTGCGTTGACCCAGTTAATAAGAGCCAGTTCTCTAGTATCGCTTCGACCAAATACTCTGAAAGTATTCTGAATACGCAAAGGGTACTGTTTGTACTAGATGAAACTTTGTCAGTACTCGGAAAAACAAATTACAGTAAGTTTTAACCACTTGAAAAGATATAACTTTCACTTGAATTAGCGGTCATAGAGGTAGGTATCTACCAAAAAATGTCGTTTAATATTATTATGATCCAATATCAATAAATTATTACCTTTCCCTTATAAAATTGAATCGTATTTTATGACTTACAGCTTAAACTTTCTCGAATAACTTACACATTATGGTTTTGGGACGGCTCGTTAATTTCACTGCCTAGTTTTCAGTTTGGGTTGAATTTAAGTTGTTGGGTCACGTCAACGTCATTGGTGTCGAATAATATTTATGCGCAAATATGAGCAAAAATATCAAAAAGCGCAAATATGGAACTCGACAGCTTAATCCTTTTTGGGTTGAAACTCTGGTTCCGTGGGGAACCGGGGCCCTTCGCAAATGTAAAGTTCTTTCAGGGAAACTTATCAAAACGACGCGTGATTAGAGAGCATGCTCTTATCTGGGTATTGCTATTCAACTTGGCAATACAGCTAGCGTTTTGGGAATGCTTCCGTCCTGTAATGACCTGGATCAGTTGGTTTATCTATAGATCGTTTGCATCGGTCTTAAGATAGCAGCTTCACCTGTAGTGTTTACCTACTTGTGCGCAAACAAGTTACAGTCGTAGATAAAGTTTATTTTTATGTTTTAAGGGAGCATTGTCATTATCCACTGTGGGGCCAAAGCCTCCTTCATACATAAATGGATTACGTCCTTTTACAGATATATTTTTAATTACTGAAGAGTTCCACTTTTCATCTCCTGGCTCCATCATCAGATCAGCTCAAAAATACCAAATTATAATATTGTCATCATATGTCATATCTACATAAACTCGTACATACAAACCTCATTTCTATACGACAATTATAAGTAGGTTAAAATTGACTTCCAAATTAGAAAAACAGTTTAAAAAGTTGCTTAGTTGAAAAGTTTCTTTGCGCAGTGGGCGAAGGTCCGCCTGAGGCAGAAGGTTGCAGGTTCAATTCCCGCCACAGGACAAATGTTTGTATGATCTGCAAATATTTGTCGTCTGGGTGTTTTCTATGTATAATATGTATATATAAGTAATTTGTATATGTAGTTCCCATAAATAAATAATTCAATAATGCTGGACATTTTTCACACATCATTATCTAGCCTCAAAGTAAGCAGAGCTTGTGTTATGGGAACTAAATGACTGATATACTACTTGAATACATTTTTTTTTTGAAAATACATACATATTATACATAGAAAACACCCAAACCCGAGACAAATATTTGCAAATCATACAAACATTTGTCCCGTGGCGGGAATCGAACCTGGAACCTTCTGCTTCTCAGGCGGGCCTTCGCCCACTGCGCTACAGAGGTCGTCAAACACAAGCTCTCATAATACAAGCTCTACTTACTTTGGGGCTAGATGATGCTGTGTGAAAAAAAAAACACCAGCATTATTTAATTCATTAATCAATATACATAAAACTGTTCCGTTACTGATTGGCGGATCAACGCACAGCCTAAACCATAAGCCCTAGAAGCATGAAACTTGGAGAGTACATTCCTCTTGTGGTGTAGGGTATGGAGTAGTGTCAAATGATCATCACAAGCCCGTATTACGTGGTCATATAGATAGTTGCTAAGTGCAAGTAAAAATCATTTAAATTTTCAAACATTACTTAACTTGTCTATCGGATCAGCTAGTTTAAATAATTTCAACCAAGCTGAATTGAACCCAATGTTATGCGTTATCCTACTTATCCTATTACTATTATAAACGCGAAAGTTTGTGAGGAAAGATGTTTGTTACTCTTTCACGCAATAACTACAGAATAGATTTTGATGAAACTTTACAGTAATATAGCTTACACATCAGAATAACACATAGGCTACTTTTTATCCGGATGTCACGCGGGCGAAGCCGTGAGCAGAGGTTAGTATTGTATAAAATGATTAGTGCGCCCGTTTAGATAGTATAGGAGTTCGCGATTCGATTATCGCCTAGGTTGATTTTTTTTTATTTAAAATGTTGTCTCATCTAGACTTCCCACTTCTGCATCATTTGCATTCAGCTTTGGGCGCTGCAAGCGGACGAGTGCGCTCGACGTAACGACCAAACTTGTTCTTTTTAATTTCGCTCTTAACAGATTAAAAAGTTCCATTTCACGCAGTTTTCCACAGCTTTTGTAACGTTGAAATGTAGCTTACATTATAATTGGGTGGATCAATTACTTAACAGAAAAAAAGGTATCTTTTGCTATAAATACTACTAACTAAATACTTTAAACGTATATTTTTGTGACACCGTTTTTTCTTGGTCACATTGCATTGTCAGTGATCCAACCACGTTGAAAATGGTGGCCTTGAAAAGGGCCTTGTGACTAATGGTCAAAGATCCTCACGATTGGATTCAGAGTCTCTCGTAGAGGCTCATTTTTGCCCATGCCTTCTGAAGAAACCGACATGTCATAGAACCAAATACTTCTCGTTCTATGACATGTCGGTTTCTTCACTATGATAATATTTTTTTTTAAATCTGCCAAAACATTAAATATGATGGCAATAACCCATAACTTAAATGCCTTAGAGACTAACATACATATTTTATAGTATAATCCTACTACTATTAGAAACGCGAAAGTTTGTGAGGATGGATGTTTGTTACTCTTTCACGCAAAAACTACTGAATTAATTTTGTTGAAACTTTAAAGTTATGTAGCTTATACACATAGGGTACTTTTTATCCGGGTACCACGTGGGCGAAGCCGTGGGCAGAAGCTAGTTTATAATACTTACTTGTTAAGACGAAATCTGCGACGTGTTACGCATTTACACTGTATCTAGTAGTCGCCCGCGAAAACGAAAAAAATGTTTCTTTCGCCGTTTAGAGTACTAGCCATACACTTTTATATTATTCGTTTGTTGGTGCATCACATGATTCAAACTCATGACTTTCGGATTGAAAATCGGGGACTCTAACCTCTAAACCACTTGTACTCTTAGGTGAAATTATAAATGGATTCAAACATCCAATATTGTTTTTTGCAAGAATTCTTGTAGCGACTGAACCGATATAAATAAAAATGGAAATATGTGTACTTATGTCGTAGAGACGCATAATATCCGGATACCGTATGGATGAAGCCATAAGCAGAAGCTAGAATAATATATGGTTTTAGTGTTGTATAATCCTACACCTTCCTATGTAACGTAGGGACTCTGTGTGGTTTATGTATGCGCTAGAATCGATTGCGCCTTTTAGTGCAAAGAAGTCTCCAGCTACCGGAATCATCAATGTTTATTCCAAATTTCTTCTTCATTATGGGGAATTCGATGTCACGGCTGGCGAGTAACCGACGCAAGAGGGGTGAGTTCGATGCTCGCTGCGGGACAAATGTTTGCATGTTTTGCAGATATTTGTTCCAGGTTTGGTGTTGTCGACACAGGGAGTCCTTGTGTGGGGACAGAACTATGTATGTGTCTGCTGGGTCTTATGTGTAATCATCACCCCTAAACCCCTGAGCGTTACATTGAAAAAAAGGCGTATCACATAATGTTGATACGCCTTCAGATACAACGCCCTAAAAATTCAACAATCAAAATGTGACCTAGCTAAATCGTTCTAACGCTGTGACGGTATGAAAAGTTTTAATCCATTAATGCTCAAGTTATGGGTCGGAATAGTTGCAAAACTGTATTTGGTTTGGAAAGCGGTAATGAAAACATTTTTTTGCAATATTTCCGTCCGTTTTACGCCGATCGTAAAATAGAAAGAAGATATCATCACGAGATATCATACCTTGAATTTCCATTAGGTTTGATGTTTCTGAAATGCCCTTTAAGCATGTTTTCTGACATCTGTTGACCAGTGAAAAATTGTTCTGGCAAACATAGATAGAACCGTCATTTTCATTAAACTCTGCTACTACAAGATAGCTAGTGAAAAGAGCCCACTTTTTAATAATTGAAATTAACTTTACAGTTTTATTTCACAAAGCTATAAACAAATACAAATACATTTTTTACCAAAAAAAAACTATTATATAGTTAAATCTTTATGGTTAGGTAGGCAGACTGACCAAAAGAGGCCGAAGCTATGGGTGCTTCCAAGGAAACTCTATGAGAAAAAACAGGCAACACATAAAAAGTATGTTAATAAAACATGGACCTTTAATCTTGATCTTTGACGATCTCTGTGGCGCAGTGGGTGAAGGCCCGCCTAGGACGCAGAAGATTGCGGATTCGATTCCCGCCGCGGGACAAATATTTGTATCGGGTCTGGGTGTTATCTATGTTTAATATGTATGTATTTAAAAAGTATATTAGTATTTTATCAGTCATGTAGTTCCCATAGTACAAGCTCTGCTTAGTTTGGGGCTAGATGATACCGTTTTAAAAATGTCCAGTATTATATATTTATTAAAATAACTAAACACCTAACAAAAACTATCTAAAGCAGATTATCGTATTCTTCTTCCAAAATTGGTCGTCTTGTTTTTCATAAGCACCATCCTTCATTTCTGTACGTTTTACTCTTTATAGGGTTCCGTACTTTAAATGAAAAAATTGAACACTTATAGGATCACTTTGTTGTCCGTCTGTCTGTCTGTCAATACTCTTTTTCTCAGGAACAGAAAAAGACCAACCCTCTATTTCATAATCACTCGCTAACTTAGCAAGTCGCTTAAACTAGTCCTGTCCTTTTCTAACACTTAACAAAGGATAGAGCCTGTCAACTTTCAGCACGCTGCTAAAGATAACAGGTGATTATGAAACAGAGGGTAATGATTTTCTCACTGTCATCGCCTATACGTGCCACTAACTCATATAAAACGTTCTATTAGATATTCAGAGTGACATAAATTCTGTTTAGAGAGAAACAAGCTGTGCCGGACGCAGTCATGTTAGATGGATTACAGAGATTAAATTATACTCTACTCGAAATATTACGCTGAAAGTTTGAATACAATTTGAAACACTCCGCTTGGGATTACTCAGTATTATGCAAATTGACATAACTTTTTGATGACACTTTTTATAATTTTCACCAGTTTATGTATGTATTATACAAACGTTATTAACCTCTTTGCAATATTTCGGCTCAGTTTCATGGACTATTATGTTTATAACTGAAGAAACTTTTGTGTTGATATCAGGGAGGCAACGCGTGAGATATACTTCTGGTTTTGCGAGCGTCCATAGGATACGGTAATTGCTTACCACCAGGTGAGTCTTAAGTTTGTTAGCCACTTTAATGAAAAAACAAAATCTCGAAACCTCTCGTAAAAAAATATTCTAACTAATATTTTCTATCAAAGCCGAATTCAAGGTCCAGTACAAGAAAAAGAAAAGCAAACTACCAAAAAACTATATGGTATTGTTATTTGAAGTATTTGTATATAGTAAATAAAAATTAGGAATAGTAAGGTTAGCAAACCAAAGACAGCAGAAAATTTATTTTACTATCCCTATTTTATTATTACTATTTCATCTACAACGTCATTTAATAAGTTCATTAATATTTATTTTAAAATAGCATAAAGTATCATTATTAATTAAGGTAAGTAAAACAAGGTTATAATGTGTTGAACTTTAAGTGTTATTGAAAACTAAATTACTAATTAAAGTCAACACTGAAATTAAGTTTGAATTAACAAACTGATTTTTTTTACGTTTAAAGTAAAATTCCATAAGAAATCACTAAACAAATTTACTACGACTGTGCTTAAGTTTGTAAAAAAAAAGTGAGCGTGGACGGTCCCTTTTAGGAATGAAAATAATATTAAATTTGAAAGTGTCTCTATGAGCCCGCATTTCATTTTATTTGCAGTCCTTAACGGTAAAAACCCAAAAACTATAACTCCAAGATTTTAATCAGTAAATACAGTGGTATTTTAGATATGTTAGTTTCTTCTTTCCTGTCTTTATGTAACTACCAACTTTGTCACATCTCTCTCTCTCTCTTTCTCTCTCTCTCCTCAAAGGTTTGCTGGAATAAAACGAAGGGTTAAGCTTGCCTTTGTATATTTTTTTTTCTGTATAAATTTTGTGTAGGTACAATCATTTTTTATAAGAATAACAACTTCCTATTGCGATAGTATAAGCAACGAGCAGAAACATTCCTGTGCGTATTATAAATACAGCTAATAAGATTTTTGTTCCTTTTCAAATTTGTCGGGCCTGATTAAACAATGCATAATCAAAGAAATACGTCATGTTTTAGGCTTGGTCGAGCAAAGTCGGAGTTAATTTACTGTGATTTCAACGAATAAAAATCAATCAACTTTGTATTTGACCTGCAGGAAGTAATTTTAGTACACACAGTGTTTAATGTAATTTGTTTTCAAAGAGTCAAAGCAATGTTTTTGAATTATTTTCCATATTAATAAGCTGGGTACTTACAACATTTATGTGTTCTTACATATACATTTTATTCTGCTTCCATCGATATAATATATGTACTACTAAGTCGGATAATCAGTAATATATCTATACAAATTGAATACAGACAGACACTATAGCAAAGCATTGCATTAAGTGGCTGACAATCACCAAACTCAAAGCAAACATGTTTGTTTACCCTGTCATTAACTTTCGTATTTCTGAAATATTGCCATTTTTACATGTTCGATGTCAATAAATTGGCAAAATATTGTTACATTTTAATGCTGGGATGTTTTTTCACTAAAACAAGTTGATACCTTCATATTTATCAGAGATATATTCAACAAATACGTAGATACCCTCCATAAAAAATACCTTAAGTTTACGGTAACAAGAAAATATCGAAAAGAAACATTAAAAATATTTTAAAGGTCTCTTATGGGTAATTGAAACATGTAATAATACTAAGAGACAGTGAGAAACAGATGGTCATGACGTCTAACTCAAGCATTGTTAAGCGTCATACTCCAAAAATAATTTCATTTGAATACTGCAGAAATAAAGGCAATTTCATTTACATAAAAAAAACAATAAGGCTGCTTGTACACGCTAAGAAAATCTACCGTGTCCATTCCAGAAAAGACTAATACAAGCACGTACAAGATAAGATTGTTTCAGACAGACGTGCGTAAAGTCTTGTGCAGTGGTCGAGTCCATCCATCGTTAATTTCCTATTGTTTAGGAAGAAATACGAAGCAAATGTGAATGCGTCGTGTCTAACGCAGACCAATTTTTTTCTCTGAACAAGAATTCAGTTTTTTTTTGTCTATTTTTCTTGCAGTGTACACAGTTTGTGTGTAGAAACGACACGAATCCAAGCCTAGGCCCGGTGACTTTAGCGTGTACAAGCGGCCTAATGGCGTCTTCAGATGGACAACACTACAACCATACAATAGCAGCTACTAAAATGACGCAGGACAATGTTCACTCTTTTAAAATCCTTCTTCTGATGTTTTTACACGAGCAGACTGTGATTCAGCAATACACAAAAGTCACTTAATTTTCCACACGTCTTATACAATAATGGATTTAGGATGCTGTTGGGGCCACCTCGATTCTGCAGTGCATCATCCATGTTTACAAAGTCGTGAGTTCATGGTTTTCATGCTATCATCCACAAAAAACTGCCTCATTACTCAGCAGACTTTAGGGTAGGAATAGTATGCTGCAGGTCTGATAGATTTGACTTGCCTGTCATGAAACCTTCATTCGGGTGCTTTACTAGGATGTGAGTGGAAACCTGCGTGGATTTATCTACCTACCAACTTACCTAGCTTTACTTATACTAACACAAATGGGCCTACATTATTGTCTGAGTTAGTAAATAATTTTTAATTTTCATTTTAATTCAATGGATGTGGGCGAATAAACTCCACCGCTGCCTGAAGTTACGTTGTAACGACCATATACTAACGTTATTACAAGAGCCTATTAAAAAAAAAAAAGATGAATGGTGGGAAAGGTAATTGCGCGCTTTGATGTGGCTACTTTATGGTCGATATCGTTTATACGTTGGCGGTAGTCGCCTGATGCGACCGCATTATGACGTTCAGTTAGATGGAAACACACGTTTTCATACGAATTCGTGGTTGTCCACAGGATGTGTGGTTGTGGTGTAGCCTGTCTGAGTCACTCTATGAGTTGTGTTAGCCGTTTGAACCGTTAAATGTGTACCTAGAGAGAGAAGTAAAAGCTGCGGGGCAAATATTAGCATGTTCTGAAGATATTTATTCTGGGTGTTGCAGTATTGAAGTACCACAGTACTCGTTGTTTTTGATACCCACGACACAGGGAATCCTAGTAGAGTAAGGACTATGAATGGATCTGAATAGAAAAAAAACATTTATTTCTACAAATCCCAAAATCTATCAACAGGATAATGATTCGTAAATTTTAAATCTATTACCTACATTATGTGAAATATATTTTACGATCAAAGTGAATCATTTCGATGCCTACTACTCAAATTGTACCGAATTGGTTTTGAAACAATTTGCTGTGCTGAATTGAATTTATCAACCAGCCAAACTCTCTGAAATATATTAGCGAACATTATAAATGATAGATAGATCTGTGCGGTGAATAGTCATTAGTCAAATGGTAAACTATTTACCATCGCTTGTGAGTGTCCTATATTCATATTTTATCTTTATTTTACACGCAAAACTACTTGCATATGCGGGAACATGTCAAATGTAATGTTTAGACGTGCCTCTGATTAAACCCTACTTGGTATCTTCAAATATGTTCTCATTATGTATCTGAGCATGTTCACCATAGGAAAAGTTATAAACATGATTTTTCGTCATTTTTCTACTGGCGGAAAGTGGTATTTGTCTAGATGCCCTGGTTGCACCGGCGGGCAGCATTATATAAACTTTTGAAGTAGTAAAACCAAGTAAATTTCAATTGGAAATGACCGCAGAAAAGCGAAGTTAATGAAGTTTGGAACTTCGCTTTGGGCTGTTCGGGGAATGTCCGGGTTTCATTACGAATGAGCAAGCACATAAATACTTACTCATTCGTATCCACTTCCGTTTGACGGGAGCAAGCACATTTAGCTTTAACAATCATTTTCATTTGATCGTCACCGCCACCGAATCAGTTTGACCGGGGATTTTCATTCACATTTAAACATAATCGGACATTAAATAAATTCGGGCCAAAATATTCGGGTATGAGAGCCAAATCTATAGTATAATAAAACTGTAACAGGTCCAATTATGTACAATGATATATTGAAAAAAAAATGGAGGGTATTCTATAATCGATACTGAAGCTATAGCTGTATTTTGTTTTTCTTTTTTTCTGTGTCTGTCTGTCTGTATCTTGGCTGCGCATCACGCCGAAACTACTGAATAAATTCAAATGAAACTTGGCATGACTGTACTCCATGACTGTACTCCTGAGGACTGTACTCAAAGTCGTTTGAAATTGAAAAATAAATATTTTTCAATTTCAAACGACTTCAAAAAAGGAGTAGGTATGTTACGTGATGTCTTCGCCAATGATGAATTGATTTTAATGGTTCTTTTTTAATCGGTAAGAAATATTTAAATTTCATAAAAATATCCCACTTCTAAGGAAAAAATGGGGGTTGAAATTCAATAGGAAATTTAATAGCACTTTTTGTATTTGAAGGTGATATTTTATCCTATTTTTTTCATAATATCTTGTTCTTTACTGGAAACACGTACCTACTTGATAAATAATCTTAAAAGTCTAATTAGTACCAATTCAATTTTCATTTTTAAATATTCTACACTTAGCCTAATTTTCAGATACATTTTATCGCGGTCAGCATATCCGAGCTACTAAAAGCACTTAGCGTTAATATGGAGTCCGTTCAATAACGATTTTCCATTAACACTTTTCGTTCGTTAACATTAATCTCGCTTTTGTACATGACTGTAAGTGTACATTTTTGGGTACAACGAATACCAAAGAAAAGTTAATACTGAATTCAAACCTGTCCATTCTATTTAGTTCAACTTTCAATTTAAAGCTTCATTTTTAATTAATTCTGATTGAGCAATAAAACCTCAATCCCAAGATTGTCTGGAAAAGATCGCTTTAAAGCGATAAAAAAAAGATTTTTTTATTTATTGTGTAATCCATTAAACAATTTTTTTTTTTTTGTAATCGTGGTGTACAATAAAGTATTTTCATTCATTCATAAAATAAGAAATATTCCTTGAAATGTGGATTATCATTAAACACAACATAATTTACGTTGGGCCTCTTTCAATACTATAAGTAAGCTACCTATTATTTCGGGTAATAGTTTTCTTTATACCAAAAAACATTTTCCATTTATCAATAGTCTCAATTCTGAATACATTAATTCCATTGGTAAAGTGCTTTTAAAGAAATCCATCTATTTTCTATAAAATGCTATAAGATTTATTGCCAAATTAGATTCTTTTCTGAAACAAAGATTCTTTAACTTTCAAATGAAGCTTTTGTTTTAAAAGGTATTGAACTGTTGCTTAGAAATGATCGTTTAAAACTCTCCAATCCTCTAACTCTTATAAAATGTTCACGACTTCATTTTGAGTTTGGGCATCTATTGTCACTAACTTATATTAAAAACATCACATTGTTAATAAATTTTGTTTTGAATGGCCTTGTTATAGTTCTTCATAAGTTTTTTGACATCTAGTCTGTGTCAAAAAACTAACATGACCTGGTACTGTTCAAAAATAAAATATTTTATGAGTTATATTTTTAACTGATATAAGCGTTGTTCAAAATCTTTAGATTTAAAATTGTTTTTCTCATGTTTCAGATTATCCCATCACTAATCTACTAGAAGAACACTGCGGTGATGTGGTTGCAGCCAATTGAAAATGGACTCTTCAACCAAAAAAACACAAAAAAATCATAGAAAAATGGAATGGAGGTGTAGCCTCTTAGTCATGCTACTTTTCACACAAGTCAGAAGCGACGAAAGCGAAACCAAAATAGATTTAGAAAATAGTCAATGCCATAGCTGTTCTTATAGTAATAGTTCAGATTTTGTAGATAGTATCGTTAAAATAGTTAGTACTATTGCTGAAAAAAATGGTAATGTAAATAAGACTCTAAATAGATTAGAACTTGAAGTAGAGAGTTTATTAGAAAAAGTATTCGATAAAGATAAATATGAAATTATAGAAGGAATCGAAATCAAACCTGATGGAGTGAAGAGGACGGAAAATAGGAAAGACGTTGAAGAGAGTGAAGCACGATCGTTGTTCAGTAAATACACTTATGAGTATAGAATGTTCCAGAAAGTGAAGAATTTTATTGATACTCATGTGGTCTCCATCAATCTACCAAAAGCGGCGAAGTTTATGGGATTCAGATGTAAGTTACCTTATTTTATACATGGCACTAAGAATAATCAAACTAACATGTTGTCTAATCTCATGTCAAATAACGTGATTGGTTGACGAAATGAAAACAATTAATCACATCACTTGACATGAGGTTTGAATATTTATTAACTAACTAGCTTCTGCCCACGGCTTCACCCGCGTGGTACGTTAATAAAAAGCCTATGTGTTATTCTGATGTATAAGCTATATTACTGTAAAGTTTCATCAAAATCCTTTTAGTTGTTTTTACTTGAAAGAGTAACAAACATCCATCCTCACAAACTTTCGCGTTTATAATATTAGTAGGATTATCGTATTGACAAACCACTCACGCGAGTTCACCAACTCATTAACAGGTAGTTACGAGTATATCCTAATCAAAGTTTTTGACACATGTTTTCGTAGAATCTGTCATCATAATCAATGGTTAGACTTGCCGTCCTTCTATTTTGTTGGTGAACTCAAGACTAATAATTTGCGTTTTAAGCTAATAATCATGATCATTAATAGCCATCTTATGGATTGCGCACTACCGAAAGATGAGATTTAAAATGTCAAAATGACTGCCAAAAATGTGGCTTCATTAAAATTGATTCCTAGATATCGTCATGTTACAAAATCTAGTAAGCTTTGGGGAACTAAAAAAGAAACCAGATCAAAAAACCTCTCATTTGCTATTGAGTTGAGAAAAACTAGGAGAATTTGGCTATAAATTTCATGTTAAGATTATTAAAACTAAATAATAAGATGCCTTATTTATTTTTAGAGTCTGATACCAATAAATGTCTAAAATGAAACCTCGTCAAGTTTTTCTATATATTTGACTATCCTTTCATGTATCACACCTCAAGTTTTCTCTAAGTTTAGAAGGTATTGAGAAGAAAGTTGTTGGAATTGACATATATTTCAACCTTGAGTATGACAAAATAACAGGTTAACTTTTTCTATTACCAACTTATAAAGTAGAAGATAGTTTTATTTATTATTGAAAATCACTTTTAAAATATCCTTAACTATTCTCCCACCCGTTATTATAGCTAAAGTTGTGTCATTCCAGAAGTATAAAACAAAGTTTAGTAAATAAGTAGCACTCGGTAGGAACTGTCAGCGAAAAGCAGTTCGACAGATTTTCAATGATAACTTTAGAAAATATGAGGTAACTTTGGAATCTTTTTGAGCAGTTACCTAGCGTGTTTTGATACTTTTAGGGCAGTTTATTTGTACGATGTTTTATCTCCTGGAAAACGAATAGGTACGTGGAAATAACTTTAATGCTTCAACGCAGTAATACGTATGGTGGTATTAGATACTTCTTTTTGGTGCTTTTTCACAAGAAACTCTGCTGTTTTTAAACTGTGCACTTGGGGCAGAAGTGAGGAGAACACTCTCACAAAGGAATTCTACTTTCACCGTATTTGATTTCAGCGTTCGGCCTCAACAAGTTCCTCCTGCCACTCTTCATCGGTGGACAGGTGCTGATCAAGTCGGTACTCCTTGCCATGTTCCTGCCAAGTATATTGGGAAGCTTCGGGAAGATTCTAGGAAAAGGTACGTCAAAGTTATCTTACGTACCTAACTCTCGGAAATTATAAGTTGCAGTGGCAATATGCAGACATAATATGTACACAAAAAATACAGATAATAAGCTCTGTAATATGGAAGTCGCGACAGAGCTTATTTCCTTCCGTCTTCTAGTACCAATAATTTGAGCTATCTATAGAACAGTCTTTAGACCGTTCTTATCTGTATTTTTTGTGTACCTATTATGTCTGCATATTGTCACTGCAACTTATAATTTCCTCTTGAGATCTTCGGCCGAATCAGCCGCTACACCCACCCTAATATTTTTAACAGATGAAACGGTGATATATTATTAATATCAGATAGAAATAACTAATTTAACTTTGCTAATTTTTTTTTATTCAAATCAACAAGAATTTGTGGAGCATTCTGAGAAATAACAAGACTTGTGGATATGCAACAAATCATAAATTGTTTTAGCAATGGGAGAATATCAGGGAGAATATGCCAAATAAGGCGACTGTTTTTCTAGGCAATATCATCGTCAACGGCTTATTAGAAGTCCACTGCTAGACAGAGTTCTTCTCTTAAGAGTGCAACGAGTATTAAGTTTGGGCTACCTTATATCACCTACTTCCTTCCTTCCTTCACTCCGTGGCGTCATACATGTTCTTTACCTTACCTTAGTGGTTGTCGGTTCTGCAAGGTATATGGCATACCACTTTAACATTTGCTGATTGCTACTTTACCTTGCTTATTCTGAGAGCTATGTGATTTTTCCGTTGCGGAAGTGAAACTCCGAACATAGTTCTCTCCATAGCCAATTGTGCGATCTGAAATTTATGTATGAGGCCAAATAGATCCAACTACGTCACAAAACTCTAACTGCAATTAACTGTTCCCAATATACATTTCTTTTTCACATTTTTTTCCAGCAATATATTAATTATAGAATTGAAATGATTGTGGTTTTAAATTCAATTTTCATCTTTTGACAAATTACATGTTCTTAGATAAGTCATTTTAACAAAATACAGATATATAGTCATAATAATCAATTTATAAAATGCATAATTAATCTTAGGTAAGTATGTCAAAGAATTAAATAAAACTAAAGTCAACTAAAAAATATGATTTGTAACAACAAAACAAATTGTGTGTAATCAGAATAAATAGAAAATCTGCAAAAGCGTTATCCAAGTATATATAATAAACTAGGCTAAATAAAATTTACAATGTCAAACGTTCAACAACAGTCCTATAATTAAGTTTTAAACATACATCAAATATTTTATTTGTTAACGAAAAGCTTTTTGTCCATAAAAGCTTCATCCAGTCGATAAAAACTTTTATCAAGCAATTGTTTCCAAACAAGCAGTTTGAAGCCATTGTAGGGCTTACTTACTTTACATACTTTTATCATTTTTTGGAATTCTGTTATACAATTTTACTACATTGGTTTGGTATTTGTAAAATATTGTTACGGATATACCACGTACTTTGCTATTCTCCTGCTGACGTTTCGTTGATTGTTTAGGGGTCCTTCCTCAAAAGCACAGTCCGCAACCACGTTCGACAATCGTAAGACAGGAACTGAACAGTTGCTATATTAGTCTTAGTACTACAATCAACGCATTAGCATTGCCATTCAGCGTGACAATGCGGTCAGTATTTTGGGAACGCTTCCGTCTGGTAGTGATCTGGATCAGCTGAGCTATCTATAGATCGTTTGCAACGGTCTTTAGATGACTAGCTGTTTCATCTGTATTTTTTGTATATACCTACTTGTAAATAGTTGTATGAATAAAAAAAATCTAGAATATATTAATTACTCGTTTACCCAATTTCCCTCGTTTAAGAAGTGATCTTATCAGAACAAAAAGATGAGGCTTCTGGAAATTGTTTCGCGTTTTGGATACATTGCCGGCTCAGGCTTCGTATATGGCATCCAAGATCGTAATTCCTAACGGTGTCTTAGTGTTAAACAGATCCCTTGTGGATTCTTAGTTAACTCTTAAAGCTAAGGATACACGACGACACATCAGTCGGCACAAATGAGAAAACTTGGATGTTTCAAATTTTTTTTTTTTTTTTTTGTACCATCAATGTGGCTAACCTGTATATAGCCCACCAGTAACTTAGCAGCCTATGGAAACTTAACACGCGCGTAGCCGAACCTGTTCGGGTTTGATTCCCGCAACAGGACAAATGTTTGCATGTTCTCCAGATATTTGTTCCGGGTGCGGGTGGTGTAGTACCACGGTACTCGTTAATTGATACCCACGATACAGGGAATCCTAGTGTGGGATCAGGACTATGTACTATGTGTCTGATGGCTGTATTTTTTTCAACCGACTTCAAAAAAGACGGAGCTTCATAATTCACCTGTGTGTATCTCATAAATTTTTATTTCACCAGAAAATTTATAAAGTTACTTAGGTACCTAGGCTATGAAATGAAGCTAACTAGGCAATGGTTTGTATTAGGTGGGTATAGAACTTATAGATAAATGGTAAGGACTTATAGGTACCGATATACATAAGTTTGTCCAAGATGTAATTTAACTGATGCTGATATATGTTTCGCGATATATTTGCCAATTGTTCTAATAGTAACAGAAATGCTAGACATTTTTCGCACAGCATCATCTAGCCCCAAACTAAGCAGAGATTGTATTACGAGAGCTACATGACTGATATACTACTTATATGCTTTTTTGTGAATACATACATATTATACATAGAAAACACCTAGACCCGAGACAAATATTTGCTAATCATCGAACCCGCAATCTTCTGCGTCTCAGGCTGCGCTCACTGCGCCACAGAGGTTGTCAACCGAACTGACCGATTGTGAACCAACTTTAATGATTACTTTTCTAATTGGTAGGGTATACTTCGAAAATAAACACCCCCAAGGGTTAAAAAATAGTAGATGTAATTTCACATTGGACTTTTTATCAACTTCCCATTATCTGAAGTCGGTTTTTTTTCCTGAAAAAAACATTCTAAATTGCAGGTATCTCCCAGCTCTCCGCCGGTTCGAGCCAAGCCAGCTACCCGCCAATGAACGCTGAGGAACCGACCTCGTACAACTCAGACCAGAAGGACGTAATGGGCTATGAAACCAACCAGCAAGGAACCTATGTGTATCCTGATATGTACGGAACTGAAGAACCTGCGGCTAACGACATTGGGAATATTGATATGTCAAGGTGAGAATAACCCTTTCGTGGATGAAGGCTTACCTCGGATTCTCTGGACGACCAGAGATTTGGAGACGAAGACTTGGTGAAAAAATCTACTCACTGAGTATGTATCTGAGAATACCCCTAATGTGAATTACAGAGAGAGCATGTTTTTTTGATTTGGTTTGAACACTGGATTTTTTTACGTAGATATTTTGAAGGAAAAAAGCTTTATTATTTTACGACTGCAATTTCAATAAATAAATAAATAAAATAAATTTGGACATTTTTCACACAGCATCATCTAGCCCCAAACTAAGCAGAACTTCTACACATTTTTTTTGTTAATACACATATTCATAATTATAAATAGAAAATACCCAGACCCAAGACAAATATTTGCAGATCATACAAACATTTGTCCCGCGACGGTAATCGAACCCGCAACCTTCTGCATCTCAGGTGGGCCTTTGCCAACTGCGCCACTGAGTTCTTTCAGACAAACATCTTAACATAAGAAATTGTTTTTTGTAAATACCTGAACATCAGTTATTGCTTTATTGAAAACAATTGCCAAAAAATCGAATAACTCCAGAATTGTATCGGAAATCACTTTTCGAGAGAGGAAATGTTTTTATTGGTTAATATGGAAATTGGCTCACTATTGAAGAATATTCCCCTTGTGTCTTGAATAAATATAAAATTGGCATGACTGATTGACTCACATAAACGCAGAGCAAGTCGCACAATATGAAAATGCTCTAACTCGATAAAAAATGTAGGTTTCCTTTTCATATTTTACACGTGCCCTGGTAGTGCATGGCGCGAAACGGAAGGATAAAGTCGCGACACTCACCCTGATGAAGACTCGGGATGAGTCGAAACTTAGTCGGCCTTCACCGATAGTGCAGTACATGAAAATTCCCGTTTTTACAATATGAATAGTCAAGTTCACAATAGTTTTTGGAATAAAAATGTAGATATCTATTGTTTTATAAAATAATCATAGAAAAGGATAACTAGCCTTTTTCCCCTGGCTTTGTCGCGGAGGAACAGGCAGTAGATAAAACTGACGTTTCAAAGTGATCCTTGTGATTTTGATGAATCAATTAATTTGGACTTTAAATTTGACAAGATGACTTTGGAATTATCTTTGAGAAAGAAATCATCCGTGGAAGTACTAGTTCCATAACTATTTCTGTATTTTAGTGTGAAGGGTGTAAGTGCCGATTAAATTAAGGGAAAATAGTCCTTGTGTTGCTGATATCATGGGCGAGGGTAACCCACTTTACCTCTCGACAGGTGCAATAAGAAGATAACTTACAAAATTCAACCTACAGAATAGTGAAGTACCGATCCTAAATTCCTTCCTGAATCACTGTGCTTCACTGTTTAATGGTTTGTAACTGACCAGATTGATTATACTATAGACTTATATTAAGCAATTTGACAAAACCAAGTGTACTAGAGTGGTACTACAGTGAATAAATGAATGAATGAATGAATGAAAACACTTTATTGTACACCATAAGAAAATAAAAATAACAAAACTAAAAAAAACAAAACTCAAAGTACAATGGGTATGGTAATGAGTATGAGTATGAGTATTGCCTTGATTTAGAAAATGTCCATCCATCCATCATCTGTTGTCTTCATTATCATCTTAGAGTGCCTCTGCGGGCACTCTAATCTCTGTATACTATAACTAGCTGCGCCCGCGGTTTCACCCGTTTAAGTTTTGATCCCGTGGGAATATCGGGATAAAAAGTAACAGTAAAGTATTTTACTGCTACATAAATACCCTTGATGATAAAACTATTTATTTGAATACGAATTAATACTAAGATATGAATGTAACCAACTTTTGATCTACCGGCGATCTAATTAAATTCTAGAACACGAAAGCTGCTATTGTGACTAAACTATAATATATAGATATAATCTCTGGAGAATTTTTTGTAGGTAATAATGAGTACTTTAATCATGTAGTACATAATTTTTATGTATCATCAATAGTTTTCTCAGCGCACGACAAATAATTGACGACCTCTGTGGCGCAGTGGGCGAAGGTCCGCCTGGGACGCAGAAGTTTGCGGGTTCAATTCCCGCCACGGGATAAATGTTTGTATCTGCAAATATTTGTCTCAGGTCTGGGTGTTTTCTATGTATATTATGTATGTATTTACAAAAAAAAAATGTATATAAGTAGTATATCAGTCATGTAGTTCCCATAATACAAGCTCTGCTTAGTTTGGGGCTAGATGATGCTGTGTGAAAATGTCCAGCATTATTTATTATTTATTTATTTATTTAATTAATTCTATAGGCAATTTTTTTTTTAGTTTGGGTTACATTATTGCGGATCTCTATTTTTTTTATAAATTATAGCCTATGTTATTTCTGATAATTAGTGAAAAAATGGTTAAAATCGGTCCAGTAGTTTCGGAGCCTATTCGGTACAAACAAACAAACAAAAAAATATTTCCTCTTTATAGTATTAGTATAGACAGGCCTTCTTTCTTCTCTGCCAGCCTCCTCCGCCCTGTGCATTTGTTGTGTGTCTGCGACCACAAGTCGACTTTGTGATTGAATCACAAAGTCGTAACAAATATGTACCTATTCATATTGTAAAAACGGAAATTTTCACGTACTGCACTATCGGTGAAGGCACCGACTAAGTTTCGACTCATTCCGAGAGTCTTCATCAGAGTGGTCGCGACTTTCTCCTTCCGCGTCGCGCCGTGCACTACTTAGTAGATGCAGTACGTGAAAAATTTCCGTTTTTACAATTTGAATAATCAAGTTCACTACAGTTTTTAGAAAAAAAAAGTATGTACATCCTATTTTTATTTAGAACATTTCATAGAACCTGGATTATCCTATAAGGTAATTTTATCAAAACGCATTATTCGTAAACATAATATATTATGCTAACAGATAGGTCCAGGATCTTATTATATAGACAGGTCAGACAGACAGACAGACAGAGAAGTAGGCACTTCTCGCATTTAATAAGTGACAGGCTAAGCCCATCTTGGAAACTACATTAGTGTTTGGCCTGTCTGTATGTTAATTAGACAAAGAAAAGAAGCAGCTAAATAAAATCGTAGCTAATATTTCAATGATTCTCAATAATCTATATCTATACTTATATTATAAATAGGTAAAGTTTGTAAGTAGGAATCAAATCTCCGATTACTGAACCGATTTCAAAAAATCTTTCACGTATATTCAGAACTGACTTTCAGGGTAAACAAAGGCTTTATCCCGTAAGATTAGGGCTTTTCGCGAATATCAATTTTGCAAAGTAAGTCGAAAAAAAACGGTCAAGCGAATTTTTTTCGATCAAGAGCTACTTTTCACCGGCTACATTTTATGCGGGTACCACGCGGGCAAAGCCGTGCGCAGTAGCTAGTAATTATTAAACTGTACGGGTTCATCACTCGATAGCCAGACTCTTTTGAACTAAATTCGTGAACAAGTTCAAGTAAAACTCTTTACAAAATCAATGTGTTCAATCAGAGTCGCTTGTTGCTTAACATTGCTTATATACTGATTCCAAAACGCTGAATAATATTATTGTATTAAACTTCAAAGAGCCAATACGAGAGTTCTATCATTACATAAATAAATAAATAATATTGGATATTTTTACACAGCATCATCTAACCCCAATTAAGCATAGCTTGTGTTATGGGAAAAACATGACTGATTATACTACTTTATATGCATTTTTTTTTCACATTACATATAGAAAACACCCAGACCCGAGACAAATATTTGCAGAGCATACAAACATTTCTCCCGCGACGGGAATCGAACCCTCAACCTTCAGCGTCTCAGGTGAGCTTTCGCCCACTGCGCCGCAGAGGTCGTCAAATCATTATAATACTCATTTTATTTGATTTTAAAATGAACGAAAAATATCATTGGTTTTAGAAACAGCATTCTGATTATAGTTTGATTCCCACTGTGGGACAAATGTTTTCATATTCTGCAGATATTTGTTCGTATCTGGGTGTTGTGGTACCACGATACTCGTTGTTCCTGATGCTTACGATACAGGGAATCCTAGTGTGGTTTCAGGACTATATTGTATGTATGTGTTTCACTTATATTCTTAAAAGGCAGAATTAAATGACATGTAAAAAATCAAGCTTAACCTTAAATAGAGTTTTCTTCCAGCAAACTTTGATATAGAGAGAGGTAAATTTCTATCTAACACAATAATAATAAACACACATATCTTTCTATATCTTTCTAGATATATAGATAAATAGTTGTTTATTCAACACATACGATACAGCACAGATAAATATAGATGAAAAGAAATATAAACAATTAAAAAAAACAGTAAATTACAGAAGAGTACAATACGTGGGTACTAACCAGTGCTAACGAGTCTATGCTGCAGTGGTAGGTATGAATCGAAATGAGTGTTAATTTATTTATGTATTATTATTTATTTTATTTTATACTTAACTCATGTTATTTCTTTTTAAGCGAGATGTAGTAAACTCAATCCTTCTTTCTTATCCTACTCAAGTTATGTAAAATACGAAATACGTTTGAATATTTCGTTATCAACAAACTTTCTTAAGGTGGAACCGATTTCATTGTTTGAGATCGCAACCTAGAATAACTCGTGCTTCTTTATATGCGACACCATCGTGGCAGAAGCGCGTATATTAAAGTTTGTAGTATACAGTAAACATTTTTATTCAGAAACGGATAGAAACGACAGTATGGCAAAAGAACCAAGAGAGAATGCGTCGTTCTAGAGACGTTCCTTTTCCGTGCACAGATTATAAATCTAAGACTATCGACTAAAACTACCAAATAGTGTGGGCGTATTCTCTAAAAGGTGAAATATTCAACCACCGAAATTCAGCTACCTTAAATTTATTGTGTTTATGTAAGCTTTTTTACTCTTTTCATAAAATTTCCTGTTATTTTCAGGTTCGGTGCCACTGCTCAGCATATGCCATCGAAAAACAGCTACTACCAGAACCAAATGGCTTCCAGTAACAATTACAAGGTAACAAGTTCTTTTTTTTTTCGCAAAATAAAAAAAAAAATGTTTTTTGCGTATTTTGACTTGAAGTGATAAAACCTAGAACTATCCCTCCCATAAGTAATATACTGGATTGCAAAAAAACGCATTTCAATCGGTTTAACCCATTTTGGAGCGGAATAACTTCTAATGGCGGACGCGTCTACAAGTTCCTATAATTGCATGTATACGTTCAACTTATTCGCACTCTTTTTTAAATCCACAGATCTAGACAAGAGAACTAAGAAAATTAAAGACCTAGAAAAAGATAGAAGAAAAACCATTAAATAATTCACGACTTTTGAAAATCCTACTAATATTATAAACGTGAAAATTTGTGAGGATGTTTGTTACTCTTTCACGCAAAAACTACTGAACGGATTTTAAAGAAACTTTACAGTAATATAGCTTATACATCAGAATAACACAAAGGCTACTTTTTTCCGGGTACCACGCGGGCGAAGCCGTGGGCAGAAGCTAGTATTTTATAAGTTTCAAACTCTGACAAGCAAAATAAATTGCGCCAATCTCTTTTTTAACTCTTATACTCGTAGGTAACTTTTTGAAATTGATTGATGAAGTGAAATTAGTGTCAAAACACCGATCTGTGATATCCATTAGGATAGTCCAATTATTAAAAATGAAAAAGTTTGGATGCTTTTATGCTCAATATTTTCGTAACGTATTAACCGATTTAAATAACATTGGAACAGGTATAGAATAGAATAAACGTTTATTTGGCCCAAACAATAATAAACATAAAACATAAAAAAAACATAAGCCGACAAGTAGAAGTATTATATCCAAAACAAACACAATATAATTGTATTGTTCTTAGGCTCTTGTGTCTAATAAGGCTGTCTGTACCAAAAAGGTGTTCAGCTCAGTATGTGTTGGATGAGTTTACACTCAACGCTGATTTTCAGCTGTAACCAAAAAATGGAAAAGGTAACGCAGCAACGACTATACCTTATATCATTACTATATATCAGTGTAAATAAAACAGGCATATGAACAGGTTTGCAACTAGGTTCGTGAGTTAGAATAAAATATGGGCATCTTTTATTCGGGTGCTCGTGGGCAGAGGCAGAGGCTGTCAAGATCTAAACTAATAATAAAGAGGTAAAGTTTGTAATTTTGGGCGTAGGGAGTAATCTTCGAAACTACTCATACGATTTCAAAAAATCTTTTTTTTACCAATATTTAGAATATGTGTGGAAATAGGTTGTATATTATCCAGTAAAAATAAAAGGGCCTTTCGTGGAGGCTAACTACGAAAAAATGGTCGAGCGAATGTTTCGTACGAACGCTCCTTTTCATCGATTCCTTTTATCCGGGTTCCACGTGGGCGTAGCCGAGGGCAAAAGCTAAATTAAATCTTAGAGTGCCCAAGTCAAAGTGAAATAGGTAAATTTCTTGTACCAGGGTGCTATATCCTCGATCAAATCGACACTTTCCGCAACCAGCTTCATCACACTTGACTAGTCAAGGAATAGTCGGGTATGAGGCAAAAATGGTAGGTAAAAGACTTGAAGATGATAATTATTTTCAGGTGTTCCAGAAGATTCCAGCTTCTTCAATGATCCTGAGTAACTACGACCCTTTCTACTCACCACTTCTGTCTCGCCTCGACGGTATCTTCTCAAGACTTGGTAAGTAAACACTTTAAACTTTATTTTGTCCTTCAAAGCTACAACAATAGCTTTTAAAGTATAAACCATTCTGAAAAGTTAGTCTTTACAAACTCTAAGTTCTAAGAATTTCTAAAAATTTCCTAGCTTTTAGTCACTGACTGTTAGCCTCAACCTGGTCGCAACTTTATTACCTGAGAAGAGATGGCTTGGATAAATAGCTTTTAACAAAGTTGTTAAGCATTTAGGTATTTATATGTATCAGCACTGACATATGGTCTGTGGAGAGCGCTATGCTCGGAAATCCACTGCGTGACTAAATTCAAAGCGCAATCTAATCTCACAAAATCCTAAGATCCCTTGGTGGCTTGGCGGGCGATTAGTTGCGATGCAAGTGCGGATTCGATTCCCGCTGAGGGACAAAGGTTTGCACGATCTGCAAATATTTGTCTCGGGTCTGGGTGTTTTCTATGTATTATATATGTATGTATTTACAAAATAATAAGTAGTATATCAGTCATGTAGTTCCCATGTAGTTTTGTGAAAAATGTCCAGCATTTTTTTTTATTTTTTTTTTATCTCTCAAAGTAGATAAAGCAAGAAGTGGCAATGGGCAGGTCATGTTACTTTCGCAATTTCAACAGTAGCCGAGGTAGGTTTTTAAGTGGTGTGTAGGTCCTGATGGGTTACCAGTTTGCTACGGTTATTAAATGAGGGTGGATAGAAGACGTAGCGTCAGAAGACTATTCATTGAGGGGTTGATGATCAGCACGATTTATAAAACAAAATAATAAACAGGATGTGGCAAGATAATGGACTTTTAAATAGAGTACTTTTACCTTTGAAGTTGTTTTTGTGACTTCTAAGAAAATTAACGGAAAATTGTTTTTCTTAGTTTCAAATATTCTGAATGGTAAATAAAGTGGATTGAACAATACTTGTTTCCGAGAAACCCCATTTATTAATAATAATTTATACCCTTTTACAAAAGTCCCAAGTGCTTTTTGTTTTCTTCAAATTTTTCATTACATTTCTTTAAAAAAACAAAGGTCATTTTAAAGCCCGTATTTTGTGACAGCCTGTATAATTTTACATTAAACTAGCTGTTGCCATCGGCATTGCACGTGTGGAGTGGTATTTTAAAATAACCCATATTCCCATTTAAACATTCAATCTTATTTCCCTTCTTAATGTGAAAATACTGAAATCCTGAAACACGTAATTTTTTATTTACGATAAGTAACTACATTTCCAATTTTCAAGTTCCTACCTTTAAAAAAACCGATACTCTTATAAAAATTTTCAGCTCCTATTTCCCCCTATTTCCTATTTGAAATTCCAAAAACCCTGAAATACGTCATTATTTATTTATGATATACTCATCATAAATAAATATTGACATGTTTTCAGCTACAGCCTTTTTGATAGATCAGTTAGTCAGTCAAGACAAACGATTTTATAATTTTATATTAAGAAACATAATTTTGGGAATTAATGTTATAAGTTTTGCATGCTATCATGGCTGTACAAAACTACTATCATGATACCATCTACAAAAAAATAAAATGAAAATAATAATATAAAAATTGTCCTTAATAGATTTTTTTTACCACAAATATATTACGATTTCAGGGTTAGCTCCATCAGAGAATGCGATGAACGATGGAATGCAGATCGGAGGGCAGAGCGTCCATGACATCAAATTGGAAGGGTGCAGAGAACAGCTGATATGCCTCATGTATGCCACGCCAGCAAAATACGCGCCGTACAGCAACTTGGTGTCAGCACAGTTGAGCAGGTTTGTACGCAAATACTAGTATTTACTAACTAAGTAACATGGAATAGGAAAGCTTTCGATCACGTGCCGTACAGCAACTTGGTGTCAGCACAGTTGAGCAGGTTAGTACTGAAATACTAGTATTTACTAACTAAGCACTATGGAATAGGAAAGTTTTTGATCACGTGCCGTACAGGAACTTGGTGTCAGCACAGTTGAGCAGGTTAGTACTGAAATACTAGTATTTACTAACTAAGCACTATGAAACAGGAAAGCTTTCGATCACGCGTACAGCAACTTGGTGTCAGCACAGTTGATCAGGTTCGTACTGAAATAATAGAATTTACTAACTAAGCACTATGGTATAGGAAAGCTTTCGATCACGCGCCGTACAGCAACTTGGTGTCAGCACAGTTGAGCAGGTTAGTACTGAAATACTAGTATTTACTAACTAAGCACTATGGAATAGGAAAGTTTTTGATCACGCGCCATACAGCAACTTGGTGTCAGCACAGTTGAGCAGGTTAGTACTGAAATACTAGTATTTACTAACTTAGCACTATGGAATATGAACGTTTTTGATCACGCACCGTACAGCAACTTGGTGTTAGCACAGTTAATCAAGTTCTTACTGAAATACTAGTATTTACTAACTAAGCACTATGGAATAGGAAAGTTTTTGATCACGCGCCGTACAGCAACTTGGTGTCAGCACAGTTGAGCAGATTAGTACTGAAATACTAGTATTTACTAACTTAGCACTATGGAATATGAACGTTTTTGATCACGCACCGTACAGCAACTTGGTGTTAGCACAGTTGATCAGGTTCTTACTGAAATACTAGTATTTACTAACTAAGCACTATGAGGAAGGAAAGGCCTATCCTGGAGAGCAAATCAATTGAAGTAGCGGTATCTAAACTAATAGTTTATTATGTACCTACTTTATTTTATGAAACTTCTTAGTATAAAGATGTTAAAAAGGCTACTGAAATTAAAATTGAACTGACTAAGTTCTCTCCCCTGAAAGACCTGTCATCTGATCAAAGCTATGCGTGATCCAAGAGCTGGCTGTTATCTGAGTCAACGATTAGCATTGTCATTTAGCGTGGCAGTACAGCCAGCATTCGGAGACGTTTCCGTCTGGTCAGATGATCTATCTACAGACCGTTTGGATACCCGTAGTTCACTACGTAATCAAAATTCGATCTGAGTTTGACTTAACGGGGCATACACAGTTTTAATTAAAAAAATCTATCTGTATGTATAACTAGCATCAGCCCGGATAAAAAGTAGCATATGTGTTAGTCTGATGTATAAGCTATGTTATTGTAAAATTTCATCAAAATCTGTTCAGTAGTTTTTGCGTGAAAGAGTAACAAACATCCATCCTGACTAACTTTCACGTTAACAATATTAGTAGGATTGTACAACTCAGTATACCTACCTACCTCTAGTTGTCATCTGTCTTGAACTCAGTAAGAAATGGAGCTTGAACTCACAAGGTCATTTCACTCGTCAGCCTATATACTTACTACACACCGAATTACCTAGATAACGAGTACCAAAACCGGTAAGGTCAGTTTTCTACATGTTGCTATAATTTACTACAGAGAGTCACTGCAGATAGTGTACACAAAAGGCCGTAGCCGTGACTTCGTTGAATGAATAGCAATGCTTATTTTGTAACATATTGAGATAACCAATAGGCAATAGAACCAAGAAATCGAAGATATGTGTCATCGATTGGTACTTCAATAAAGCGGCGATTGGCTTGCAACGTGCCACGTGGAATGATAACTACTATGCAAAGATATTCCGCTGCAAGGATGTATAAAACCTTTATCTCACATCATGGTTTGATAATCTTTCAGGGAACTAAACGAGCTCCGACGCCCAGTGTCCGACAATCCAGAGATCCTTCGATTCTTCCGTTACATGCGGGCGGCGAGACGCGGACAGGAGAGTATGGACTGCATGAGAGCTTTCCCAACCTGTTCCAGCAACGCTGGGCCAGCACACACCATGATTGCTGCGTATCACGATATTAATAAGTTGGTTACAGCAAGGAAGATCAATAACTAAGGTAACTACATAGTTTAAAGTTTATTTTGGTTTGGTACCATTGCGAAGACTGTGGGTTTGACGTGGATTAGACTAGCGCAGGAATGAGGAAAGTGACAATATAGAGAGACCTATGCCTTGCTATGGGTTAACACGGGCTAAAAATTTTAATGATGGTATCATTCTCATCATCATTATCAGTCACTGCTGAACTTATACTACCTCCATCAACCAAGTTACGTCAACCTTTAAAATGTCTTCGGTTTATCAGGTGGGGTCTTCTTACTATGCGTGGTCTGGTTCGTGTTTGCTAATCGACCTTCCTCCCATAGCGGTTGTCGCATTTTAGGAATTATAGTTTTTTTTAATTGTAAAATAATTACGATATCTCGTATTTTATTATTCTCCTGTTAAGTTTCGTTGACCGTTTAGAGATCCATATAATTTACAGAAAAGTAAAATATAATATTCCATATAAACCAGTTCGTAATTGGTTGCATGAGCATCTTTTTTAGAAAGCAAATTTAATTTTAAATAGATAATGGCCTCGATTCTGTAGTACACTGACTAAACTAAATTTAAACTATCGCTCTCTTTTACTGATAGTGTACACAAGAAAAAGATAGCTACAATTTTAGTGTCGTGTGCTGCTGTCAAATCAGTTTACGTATCGCTTTTCTTCGTGTTTATAGTCAGCATGTTTTGATATCACGACTAAATTTGTATGGAAAACTTAAACCTGACTAATTTGACAGCACTAAAATTGTAGCTATCTCTTTTTTGCTTGCACTATCAGTAAAAGAGAGCGATAGTTTAAATTTAGTTTAGTCAGTGTACTACAGAATAAATGCTAGTCTCGTAGAAAATAATACAGCTGATTGTAGAACTGTGTAAACTTGCCTACATCATGTGTTTTTTCACATTGTGTCCTCAAACAATATAAGTAATCTATAATTAATAACATTTATTGTTTTAAATGAAACGCTCCGCGATTTTTTTCTGCGTTGAATTTTGCCGTAAAAACTAATTTTCTGGCTGTACCGTCTGTTCAAAAAAAGACATCAAAAGAAAAATACCCTTTTATGTCTTTAGGACTTATGGATTAGATCATGTTTAAAAAAATAAAAAAAATAAACAAAAGACTATCCAGCTTTAATAATGGTATAAAAGATTTAGATTCACCAGTCCTCTATTCACCTCACGATGCATAACGTGTGGGTTCGATTCCCGCAGCGGGACAAATGTTTGCATATTCTGTAGATATTTGTTTCGGATCTGGGTGTTGTGGTTAGTACCCATCGTTCCTGATACTCACGATACAGGGACTTCTTGTGTGAGGTCAGGGTATGTATGTGATGTTTGAATGAATGAATGAATGAATGAAAATACTTTATTATTTTATGAAAATACATCTTAAACAAATAACATAATAACAAAATCTTATTATGAATAGAGTACAATGAGCGGTCTTATCGCTTAGAAGCGATCTCTTCCATTTTTTTTCTTTATTGTACACACAGATAATACAGACAAAAAAATTACATATAGGACATGTACAAAGGCGAGCTTAACCCTAACAAGAGTTTTCTTCCAGCAAAACGTTTTTTTATTTTATTATTATTTAAATACATCATTTTTTTTGTGATATTTTTTATTATTATAAGAAAAGAACGTAAAACGCATTAAAATAAGTTATTTTGATCACAGAGTAATTCGTAATCCGTGATTACCTTGTAAAGTAGCCCAGTAATCCTTTGTCTTTCATCATATCATACCTCTATTTAATCTATATTTAAGAATAATCTAAAAGCATCATTAGGAATATTTTAATCTCAAAATTTGTTTAATTCGTAGTTAGATTATGTTAATACTACGAGTAGCTTCTTGCCCACGGCTTCGCCCGCGTGGTACCCGAATAAAAAGTAGCCTATGTGTTATTCTGATGTATAAGCTGTATTACTGTAAAGTTTCATCAAAATCCGTTCAATAGTTTTTGCGTGAAAGAGTAACAAACATCCTCACAAACTTTCACGTTTATAATATTAGTAGGATTATGAAGATACACTATTAAATATGCATTATCTTGCAATCTTCAAAAAAAAAGTTAAATAAACAAAATCATCCTCGAAAACACGGCTTTGTTCCGTAGCCCCGGACCACTAGTTTTTGTGACTTACTTTTTAGGGTTCCGAGGTCAAATGGCGAAAACAGAACTTTAATAATTTCGTTAGGTCCGTTTATCGGAGTATTCCTGTTTGAGCACCTATGCATTGAGCACCAAAGGTATTCCCATTTGAGCACCAACCAATATTTTAACGTGGTGCTCAAATGGGAACAAAAAATAAAATTTGTTTTTATTCCCCATTGAGCACCTACAGTGCGGTAGCTTCTAGTAATGGGATGGGCACCTTATTTCCAACCGACTTCAAAAAAGAAGGAGGTTCTCAATTTGTGTGTATGTTTGCTATATCTTTGCCAATTGTGAACCGATTTTAAGTTGATAGTATACTTCAAGGGTGGTTCCATATAAATTTTTTGGAATAATTCCACCCCTAAAGCTGATAAAATGGGAAATGAAATTTCATATTGGACTATTTATCAGCTTCCCGGTATCTGAGGTCGGTTTTTATTTTTTCCTGAACAAAATTGTTTTGTATAACCTTCAGTCATAGAAGTATAGAAAATACTTTAGCATGTAACGTTTAATAGGAGCTACTCGTTCGAAATACTCCCAATTTAGAAGTTCTGGGGTCTAGACAAATACCACTTTCTGTTGGCGTTAACGCCTGCGGAAAGATGGAATTATATGTTGATGACATAAGATAGATAGATAAACTCTTTATTGTGCATAACACCAATTTACAATATCAACACAGAAACATAGTAAAAAGAAAAAACAAAAAAAAGAAATGCACAATGGGCGATCTTATCGCTGAAAGCGATTTCTTCCAGACAACCTTAGGATGGAGAGAACTATTTAAAAGAATGACGGTGCCTGAATAAAAGTGTGAAAAATAAATATAAAAATACAAATTAAACATTAATTTTGATATAATACCTAATACCCATATCTAAATATATACATATTACATACACAAACTCACATACTTGAACTTATATATCAAAGCAAATTGAATATAGTAAAAAAATATGAATAAGCTGTTGAATGAATGAATGAATGAAAAACATACCTTATTTACACCTTATGATATAAACAAAATAAAAAACACATTATGATAAAGGTGCAATAGGCGATCTTAGCGCTTAAAAGCGATCTCTTCCAGACAACCTCTGGATGGAGAGGATTATATGAGTTTGAAATGTCAAGTGACTCCTGTCAAGTTTCCTTCACAAAATTTGCGTTAGCGTGAAAGGAAAACTAAGCGTGGGGTATTTATTTAGACCTCTGAGGCAACTTCGAGACCCTGAGAACTACTTGGGTACTTTAGTTAATGTTATGACAAATTATTAATCTTTTTTTTTTCAGGTAATCCGAATCACAACCTACCTATGAGTGCAGAACGGATAGCTAACCTACGCTGAGTTTTGCATTATAGATTTTATAAGTGCATTAAGATTTTAGGTAACTAAAGAAGGTGCCAAAAGAGGGATGTGGTCTTAAAGTGACTAAAATGTGAAGAATTGAATATACTGTTTAATATTTATTTATAATGTGTGAATGTAATTTATTGTATGATAGGGTTTAAGTTGTACAGTCGCAAACAATAATATGTATACACCATTTTTTAAGTGATGGTACTGTTTAAAATATCGTATTACGTATTTATTAACAAATATAAAAACATGCAATAGACACATACATAGATCTGAACCCATACTAAGATTCCCTGTGTCATGGGTATCAGGAACTAGAAGTACCGTGGTACCACAACACCGCTGGATGCTGGAACAAATATCTGTAGAACTTGCAAATATTTGTCACGCAGAGGGAATCGAACCCATGCCTCTTACGTTACGACTGGCTACTCGCCTGCCACGCCATTAAGACCGACCGTAAGTTGTATCAGTTCAGTGATTTTGGCACAATTTAATGGTTATATTATTTTTTAAGCTTTCGCAAATTTATCTTTATGTTTAATAAAATGACAACATTTAAAAAAATATTACGTATTTTTGCTCGCGAATGCACATAATTATGGTCTTTCATATTGGTGTAGATTTAATTTGTTAATGTCAGTTTACTTAGAATGGACGTAATTTATTGTATGTTTGGAGTGTGTTATTTTGTTGATTTTTAAAAGTAAAGCCTTTTTTAATCTTAGATACCTGTTCTACAAAATACTTGCTGAACTTTGAAATGTTTTTTTTAGTTTGATTCCATTGTTTAACTAGGGCTTTATATTTCTGGTTTTATTTAAGTTATTTGTATTGATAGGTACGTAATAGTTACTAACACTTTTTAATTTATAATTATTTATTTTATTTTGGTAACTATTCTTTTTTTAATTTAATTGGTTTGGTATATTTAATCGAAATATAATTTTATTACCCAGAAAACAAACCAACTTAGATACCTTATTTCAGTCAAAATAATCTTGATTTATTTTTCTTTTTTATAATACATACCACCCTACTTCTTTGTTAATCTATTTTATTTGCATTTAGCAAATAAAGTTGGCAAATAAAATTTTGTTGATTTTTTATTTTTTTTCCACTTGTTGAAATCTTACGGTCCTGAAAATGCTAGAATTTATAAAAGAAGAACAACCTTTTAATAAGTTAATGAATTAAAATAATTAAGAAGTAAATTTTAGTTTGTTTTTTATATAAATCATACTAATGTTATAAACGCGAAAGTTTTTGAGGATGTATGTTTGTTACTCTTTCACGCAAAAACTACTGAACGAATTTTGATGAAACTTTACAGTAATATAGCTTATACATCAGAATAAAATATAGTCTGCTTTTTATCCGGGTACCGCGCGGGCGAAGCCGTGGGCAGAAGCTAGTAATTAATAATTACGGTCTAAGCGTCCCGTCTCGTCTTAATTTTCGGGAGAAAGTTAATTACACATGTTTATTATATTTCGTGGCGTATTATTATATAAAACAGGTTTTACAAGCGAGCAAAGCAGAATTATTATTATTATTATTATTATTTTTTAAATTAGGTGCGTACATACATGTTTTATTATATCTGATATTACGGGTGCAAAGTTACCTAAAAGTAAACGCTTGTTTCGTTAATAGAGCGAGAAGCCTTTGTAGCTGATTGCTCGTTGATTAATTAATTACGCTTGATACAGAAAAAGTTAACCAATTTTCACTAAAAATTAATAAAATTGGTAACGTATTGGCCGTTTGGAATCACTACCCGTGACGCAGAAGACCATACGTCCAAACGCGTACGACGTAGTTAATATAAATAAATCAATAGTTAATAAATAATAAATGCATAACGCTGGACATTTTTCACATAGTATAATCTATCCCTAAAGTCAACGAAGCAATAATATATATGTTACAATAAGAACTCCAAGGACTAATCTGATTGTTATGAGGCTTTTTGACTTCAAGTTTGGTTTTTAGATATGGATTATAGGATTATAGTAGGCGCTGCAATATACCAAGGAAAGTAGATAGATAGATAAACTCTTTATCGTGCATAACACCAATTTACAATATAAACACAGAAACATAGTAAAAAGAACAACGAAAAAATTAGGAAATGCACAATGGGCGGTCTTGTCGCTGAAAGCGATTTCTTCCAGACAACCTTAGGATAGAGAGAACTATTTAAAAGAATTACGGTGCTATTGCCTGAATAAAAGTGTGAAAAATAAATATAAAAATACAAATTAAACATTATTTTGACATAATACCTAATACCCATATCTAAATATATATTAATACCCACGTCATAAATATATACATATTACATACACAAACTCACATATTTGAACTTATATATCAGATCAAATTGAATATAGTAATAAAAAATAAATTACCTCGTGTGTTCATAAGTCTTGAGACACAGTAAAACTAAAATATTTTTGGAGCTAAGTTGAGTATTCATTTATTGGATATTAAAATTAAAACTACTGACATCTAGATCTGTATTTAAAAATAAATCATTCAAAATGGCCGCCTTTGCATCCAATGCAGGCCTTCAAACGCGTGCGCCATTCATCTATGGCGGCACGAATCTTTTCAATGGGAATCCGTTTCGATTCTTTAATAAGGGCTCGCTTGAGAGAATCCAGGTTTGGGTGAGACTTTCTGCATGCCCTCAGCTCCAATTCCGTCCATAAAGAATAATCCAAAGGATTCAAGTCAGGGCTTGACGAGGGCCAATCTTCGCTCCGAATGAAGCCTGGCAAATTGGCCTCCAGCCAACGTTGGGTAGTCTTAGCTTTATGGGAGGGAGCAGAGTCCTGTTGGAAAACCCAGTATTTTCCAGCGAATAGCGTATCATTTAATGGTTTAACCACCGCTTCCAATATGTCGGTTTGGTAATTTTGTGCCTTCACCTTGACGCCTTGCTGGCAAAAATGAAGCGAAGTGACCCCCTCGTAGGAAACACCCCACCAAACCATCACACTTGCTGGATGATGAGTGCGCTGGACATTGCGTACAGATGGCTGGACGTCCTTTGAACTTCTGGCGTAAACCTTATTGTTCTGCCGGTTAAACTTTTCTTCCACCGTGAAGATCTTTTCATCGGTAAACAGGATATTTTTTGGATCGTGTCTCTTCAATAGGTTCCGACATCGTTCCAGTCGCAATTTACGAAGACGCTCGTTTAAATAATGCACTTTCCTTCGAATGTAGGCCTTTAGTTTAAGATCATATTTAAGTATCCTGTTCACCGATATTCGCGAAATGTTGGTCTGCAGAGCTAATTTCTTTTGAGTCCGGCAAGGGTTGCGACGAATTCGCTCTCTGATTACTTTGATGTTGGCGGGCGTCCTTAAAGACCGCGGGCGGCCACATCTTCCACGGTCTTCTAAAGAGCCGGTCTCCTTGTACCTCTTTATGGTATAATACACAAAGTTCCGACTACATCCCAAACTTTGGATTTCACTAAAAACTTGCATTGGTTTTTTTCCTGCTTGAAACAGTGAAATTACAGTCGCACGCAAATCTTTTGTTGGCGCCATTTTCACGGAGAATGAAACAAATATTCAAATGTATATTTTTTCTGATTCAAAACATTCGAAATTTAAAATTTTAAAAGTTTAAAAAAGGTTGCATGAATTACTTTCTTTTTAAATTAATTAAATAAGTTCGTCTCAAAACTTATGAACACACGAGGTAAATAAAACGTAAAACATACCACATAAACATAAACATAAAGTAAGATAGTCTTAGTTTTTTTATTACTTTTTATGACTTCAAGAAAGGTTCTACTATAGAGTTAAACGCCAAAAGTCAGTAAGGGACTCTGTAATAGACGATAAAATGTGAAATAGCGTAACCGATTGGCATGTAGTTTTCATGTAATCGTTCGTATGTTTTCGAGGGTGGTTTTTAGAAAGTTTTGTCGACATGAGTCACTAGGGGCGCAATACATGATGTAATACATGGTATTTATTTATTTATTTATATTTATATGACAATAGGTACACTTTACGTGAACTTTACAAAAGTCAATTTACCTTCCTTTCGGACACCCATTACCAAAATCTTAGATCTTCCGACTCTCTTCTCCTCGCTACTCCTCAACACACAACCTCTTTCCGTGGCAACTCTTTCGAGGTAGTTTCGAGGTAGAGGTATTCTCTCCCCATCAATATTAAAAGGGCGCCTAGTAAACCTGTATTTAAAAGACTGGTTTACGAACATCTTTTAAAAAACGCATCCCACTAGCCTTAAAATACAATATTGTCCTTTTCCAATATTCACTATTTTATTATATCTTTTTTTATTTATAAATTTATTTAAATATATTTTATGTATTTATACAAAGTAAGCATTATGTTGTCAGCTGTTTTCTATAATAATATTATACACCAACCTTTAATCGTTTTATCTTATTTTTTGTTTCTTTTAAGTGTATAATATTGTATAGTACCGTATTTTTTTCCCCCTTTTTGTTATTTTTAAGGTAGCACGCCAACCCTTTTTGTAAACCTGTGAGGTTGGCAGGTAGAAAATGCTTTTAGCATTAAGCCCACCTTTTGTAAACTCTTATTTTTTTCTGCAATAAGAAATATAATAATAATAATAATAATAATAACTCTTTGCATGCAAATTAGGTACTTATAGCCATGGCAGCACTGCAGGCGGCTACACATCTCAAGTCAGTCTCGCGTGGTCAAAGTTAAAGTCTTTAGGTATTTAATCAGTTAAAACACAGAGACTATCTGAGTTAAATATTGACTGTTCCTAAGTTCTTGGAAAAATATCATCAAAGGAACTAAGGATGGCATTCATAGAAAATTTTCCGCTGTTCCTTAAAACTCACTTGGCATTTTACTTTCTCTTTTCTTGCAAAAACCTAAACTAATTTTTGAATTCACTGAAATATACTAAAAGTCCCGTCGAAATTTTTGATGTTTTTTTTATATAAATCAAAGTCAACAGGTTTTTATTCATTGAAATCACAAAGAATAGGTACAGTGCAGCCGGTAATGTTACTAGCAATTGCTCCAAAGATCTTGAACAACGCTGTTTGTTTAGAGCACTGAGACAAAAGACGCTCGACATTTCCGATGCCGTTACATATTCAAAGTGTAGCCTGAAGTATATATTTTGATCCTTGAAATTGTTTATGAGAAAAATATTCTTTGAGATTCTTACTTTCAGACCAAGTTAAGTTTATCAAAAAAATAAAAAAATAACTGCAACCTGTTGCAGTTCCATGCTGGGCATAAGGCCTCTTATAAAGAGTGACATGACGAAATATTTTAAGTCACCGACTTACATCAAACTTCAGTCCATCGATCGGGTGACACTATGTCGTTTGGTTTAGGTCTCCATTCTAGAACATTCATTCCTTGGCGCGGTAGTAAAAGAAGAATATGAATAGTTTGACGACAGTGAATGAAGCGAAATAGGTTTTGGATCATAGCAAGTAGAAATCGGTTGCCCCCTGCCTACCCTAGGGATACATTATCAGTTAAACATGCGCAAGACTTAGTATAGGGTGATATAAGATGGTAGTCTTATTAGCAATAGCCAAAACCTTAAACAGGAAAATCGGACCGTTATTCTATATAAAAATCAAAATTAGCCAATCATTTTCATTAAAACTATATTTAACAGACTTTGATCAGGAGGCGGTTTGGTTCTTATTTTGCTACACGATTAGTTAGTCAATATTAAGGCCCGTAGGTATTTTTATGCCAAAAAACGAACAAACAAATACGTTCACGACTGTAAATTAACCACCTGACCCAGTAGGGGGTAGTCAGAGGTACATTCATATATTACCTTTGGCACAGACCCGGGTTTTGCAATTCGTTAGCATTTCATGTGACAGATTGTAAGCTGGAAACACGACTTATTGGAACACGAACTGTCACCATGCCTTCGAATATGTAAGCTTCGTCAAGCATCAAAATCTCTGCCATCAACTATACAACTGCACTGAGATCCGGTTTAAGTCTATCCCTACCACCTTTCCAATAGAAAGCGGCGCTACCCAATTAATTCGTCAACATCAACTGTACTAGCTTCAAAATAAGGTTTATAGTCGTTTGTGGTTTTATCAAAATGAGGGTATTAATCATCGAAGGATTACAACATTGCGTGATTAAAATGTGTGTTTTTCGGTTAGTAGTGTCAAATTAAAGTCATGGACATACATAAATGTCACTGAACTTGAGTCAGTGACCACAGTTTTGTTATGAAAGATGCTTCTGTCAGAATAAAAACACTGACAAAAGCACCAAGATATTAAGGAATCCCTCAATAGAAATAAAGAACTAAAACTGACGTTGGTTCGTAAACTATAGATATAAAAAGTAGGTACTTGAGAATAAAGCTAGTTATAGTATGTCCTCTTGGTCAGGCTTCTAGCTTTATCCACATTGAAGTTACAGGGGAGCAGAAAGTGCCATGAGTGGGTTCGAGAAAAGTATGCTGAGCTTAACTCGCCTCGTGATCTCAGATCGGAATATAATGCACATCTTTTGCATCGGTATGATAAAGTCAATAAAAAGAACAATATTTCAAAGTTAATGGATTTATATTCATTGAAATCACAAGGATCATATAGAAACGTCAACTTAAAAACTACGTGAATTTAAAATTTGAAAGTGAATTTGCGCCGATTCCTCGCGCGCGAGTAAGCCTAGAAGTATCAGGCAGTGAACTCTTGACTTGGTTATTTTTTTGATAATCCTTCATTCAGCTTTAGTGAGGTGCCTGCCAATTAGGGCATGCATTCCGAAATTCCGTTTTTTCGTAATTCCGGAGTCTCGAATAGATTTTTCCGATATTTCAATTCTGGAATTGAGAGGACTAATATCGGTATTCCAATATTAATAACTTTTACTCAATGAGTGGCATTTTGCACAACAAAACACAACATTTCTACTTTCCGACCTCGTATACATTCTGAGATTATCGTCAATTTACTACGCCAGTACAAAACTCACAGTGAGCCTAATCCTACACATGCAGTACCCTCCAAAATGAACATGTCATCGTCTTCTGACGAAGACGTTTCAATCGAAGAACCAACTCTACAAGAACCGCTAGACAAGAAACTGGATAAATGCAAAATAATCCGCAAGTATCCATCTGTATTTACCAATTTTGACTATACAGGGTTTGTCAAAGTATAAAAAACGATATGATAACGGAGGACAACGAGGTGTGCATCTGACAGAAGCATACAAATATATTTTGTGTGCCCTGCTGAGAGTATTGAGAGTAAATAAATAGTATAAATAATATACGAGTATATATTATAGCACAAGTTATTTGATCGTTCCTTTCCTCAAAACAGAAAAATAAAAAATAATTGTCAATTCCAGAACCAGTTCCGGAATTCATAAACTAGGTCCCCAGCATCGAAATTCAGTTCCGGAATTGAATACCTTCCGATATTGCATGCCCTACTAATCGAACGAAGTGAACTCATTTATAGAAAAAGAGTGCTACTCAAAGAATTAAATAAAGTCTAAAAAGTTCTTAAGACAACATATGATTCGCTTTATAATATTAATATTAATATTCGCTTAACCTATTCTTAAAAAATATGTTACCACAGATATACAATTTCACGAGGGAGCGGAGCGATGATAAGCTAATTTACTCGATATACTATAAATGTAAACTTACCCTAAATGAATAGCTATTGATGCTTAAGTACCTACGAGAAAGTTGTGATACATTTAGAAGTTGTAAGGTAACACAACCAAGCCACGCACCCTAACGCACCCCACTCACCCTTATATATACACACACACATACACGAATATTTAAGCTAAAATGTATGTACCTACTACTTACGACTAAGTTTAATAATTTATACCTTTTGTTGCCCCTTATACAAACAGTTATCTCACAATTAAAACGGGATCTCAGCTCACATTTGTTATAATACTGATTAAAAAGAAGTTTTTTTTTGTATTTTTAATAGAATAATTTATTCCCAGTAAATTAGGAAGCTAACCTAAAATGTAAGACTTAAGTACGTTTTGGTGTAAACATAATACTTCCTTGCTAATACAATATTAGTGAATGAAATATTGATGATTTGATGTCATAAAGATGTTAACATGTTAGAACATGCCCTTTTTTGTTTGTCACTTTATCAATCAATCAATCACTTTATCTCCCAAACAACTGTAATGCTGTTTTTTACAATGGATTTGTATGTCTTCAAGGATGATTCTTAGATATATTTTATTGCCGAGACTACCGCCAAATTTTACGTCATTTTATAATTATGTACCTATCTAGGGTCTGTTTGTATTATGGGCTCCAAGCCTTATCTTAGTTTATACCTTTTGGTTTCCACTTAGGACCGAACCCCAGATGAGCATTCCTCTGGACTTCTAAGTGATACTTAAGAACGGAGACCTATCTGAAATTACTTATCTATACTTAGTGTTTCTGAAGTCTGATAACGGTCGTCTAGACAGTATGTCTAGGGATAAGATAATTTATGTAAGCACACACAGTATAACTTTAGAGTAATGTTATAAGGTATGGAATGTAATTTCTAAATCAATGATAGGTATTTATAGGTATTTTCCTTTCCTGCCCTGAAATTTTCCTTAAATATAATTTAAGGATCCGGCGTACAGCGCTCACAACCTCAATTCGAAGCGCGTCCAAAGATATCTCTTTTTGACTGATGCAGGCCCGCCCGTGCTTGCGCGATTGCAATATTAACCGTTCAGAATTTGTTATAAATAAAAATGATGACTGAAAACTTGTATTTTTCACATCGTGTTGTTATTCTGTAACTAGACAATATAAGCTATGTACCTAATCAAACACTACGTAAGATATTGTTTTTTTAATATGAAACAAATAAGATGAAAACATGTCTTAAATGAAGTAAAAATATCCAAAATGATATTCGTTTACATTTCATTTTAGGTTAGTATTTTGAAAAAATATTTATCAAAGTACCTAGATAAATTCTATTCAATTACAAATAATAACATAATATGGTGGAAATAAGCTCTAATTACAAATGATTTTGGTATTATATTTGTATGGGCAATTCATCCTCCGCAGGCCTCTTAAATTGAAAATGTATATACACATACATGCCTGCGAAAATAATCTTTAGGATAGTAGTGAGTCATAAGATAAATCGGTCACTGACATTCTTTGCCTGCCTGACTTCTTTGAAGTCTGCCTAAGTTTAGTGTAGACATAAAAGAGCAGAACTATGTCGGTCTAAAAATGAGTAAAACTAACAGTTAAACAATCCACTGTCTTTTTATAAACACGCGGTTAAACCATGTATAAAATTATGATATAAAATTTGATGTAGAATACAAGTGTCTGGCTTTAGAGGGTACTAGCTTCTGCCCACTGTTGGTACTCGGATAAAAAGTAGCCTATGTGTTATTCTGATGTCTATGTAATATTACTGTAAAGTTTCATCAAAATCCGTTCACTAGTTTTTGCATGAAAGAGTAACAAACATCCATTCTCAAACTTTCACGTTTATAATATTAGTAGGATTTGTTTTGTTATTTTGTCTGTTACCATTTAACAAAACAGCTCTGCCTTATTGGATTGTAAAGCATTTTTTTGTTTAAAATCGATTTGAAGACTTCAAGGATGGATACGTTTTATTTATTTATTTATATTCAGAAAACCAACAGCTATAACACAATGTCCTTAACAATACTTAAATAGATATAGATAGTCAATAATTGGTCTTCATCTATGAAATGATATATTGCCGAGAATACAGCCAAATTTCCTATTTTTAGTTCAATGACAATATAAACATTTATATCTATTTAATGCCTTAATTTTGGGTTATAGGCCCCAAGTGGCTAAGTATCTTAGTTTATACAAATACCTGAGTTTAGTCCAGATATGGTTTTTGAGCAAAACCAATACACGACATTGTAATACCCACAGTCAAACCATGGTTTGACCGCGTGTGTGTATTATCTACTAACGATCAAAAAGTTTTAAGTGGAACCCGAAAGTTTATCGGCATTTCATCCCAAGAGACCTTATAATATAGAACGTGTGTAAGTTCCTCGAAAGTTGCTACATCTAAGTTTTTAATCGAAGGGAATACCTGATCGTACCCATGAACCGAATTATGAAACTATACCAGGATCTCAGTGGCCGTGGGGAGACTGTCGATTAGTATGGAGTCGGCTTTTAGAACAACATGTTAAGAGGTCTGCGTTGGATGAATTGTCCACACAAACGTAATACCATAGTAATTTGTAATTAGAGCTTATTTCCACCATTATTATGCTATTATTTGCATTCGAATAGTATTTATCTACGTACCATGCTATATATTTTTTCAAAATACTTAAATAAAATGAAATATAAACGAATCGCATTTGGATATTTTTACGTCATACATGAGATGTTTTCGTATTAACAACAACCTTACGTATCGTTTGGTTAGGTACATAGAATATGCTATTTTATTCTGACAACTATAGTAATTGGACAACGGCAAGTAATAATTATTATAAGTTTGTTATAATTATTATATTCATAATATTAATTAGGTAAACGCGATTAAATCCCGTATGTACACTTATAATTTTGTATACTGATCGCTTAAGTTTATAAAATACCAGAAGACGAAATGCTCTTATCCCCTTTGGCTATGCAATAAATATTTCAATATCTATTTTATCGTTATTTTAAGAGAAATGTTTAATGTTAATTTCAGCCGACACCTATCTTTATATGGTAGAAATAGGCGTGATTTGATCGTTTCGATTTGGTACACTATACATGGCTTTTATATTGGCAACATGTTTGAACAAAAAAAACTGTTTTGCTTAGTAGGTTCCACCATCAGTTTCCAAAAAAATAATTGTTTACGTCTTTGTATTTCACAGATATCTCAGTAGATATATATGAAATACAAAGACGTAAAAGTAAGTTTTTTTTGCAATATACTGATATTTCAACCCAGAAAAAAGCTTTAACACGAAGCCGTCTCTACACTCTCTTAGCCTCGCGAATATTCACGGGGATACCCCAAGTTGCGCTAACTCCATTCAAACTCTACTTACCCCGACATTATACCACAAACCAAAACTAACCATTCCACGCCGCAATAAACATCAAATCCCTTCGGCAAGCAACTTTTCTCAAACCGAGTTAGCCTACTTTCGGGAAAATATACTGTTGTCCAGTGAGTTTAGAGTTGAAAGTTCTTTGTTTAGTTTAAAGTGATTCAACACGGATTCTCTTAGTTTATGCAACTCAATATTGTTATTATATAAGGTTGTTTTCAGTTTAGCGTGTCACTCTTACTTGCAGTGTTGAGTGCAGTGGTCTATTTTACTTGTTTTTTTTAAATTAGGTAAGTCAATTTGGGTTTAATTATGACATTCTTCTGCCTACAGTTTTTTCCGTGGGTATGATACCGAATTAAAAAAAGCTTATGTTGCTTGATTCCAAATTTCATCAAAATCGGTTCCGTTGTTACAGAGATCCTTACCAACAAACATCTAGACAAACTTTTGCAATTGCAGTATTAGTAAGATTAAGCTCCTCCCTACGGCTTGCATGCGTGATACCCTTATCAAAAGTATCTTAAGTAATGTTTAGGTCATGAAAAAAAAATATTTCAGTTTTCTTTAGGTACCTACATCAAATTTATTTTTTTGTTATTATTTTATTCATTTATTCTAATATCATCCATTTTGTTACATGTTCATAATTCTTAAAAAAAATGTGTTAGTAAAAGGGACAAATCGATAATAAGTATATCGAAACATTATTAATAAAACTGCACTAAGGCAGACAAAATTAAATCGAAATGATTTAAGTCGTTACGAAATAATCAAGCATTCCCATTTCCATCATCATCATCACGGGATCTGCTTTTACTAAAGACCGACAAAATATACAAGGTATCCTAGTATGGCGTCAACAATATGTGACAGTTGGGTGTCTAATTATTGTTTTTTAAATACGGAACCCTAAACACAACATAACCTCTAAATATTATGCAATACTTTCCGGAACTTTGTTAACAAAACTCCGTACAAGGATTACCTACGCTCTGTGAAAGTAGCCATTTTTTGGGTCAAGATGTATGTAAAGATACCTACATAGATGTGACAATAACTATCAATAGCTCTTGAATCTTAATAACTTAAGACTGGCCCACATTTGTAGACATCACTTCGTATGAGTACTTTATCACTTTAACTCAATCGCGCGCGCGTCCCCATCTCAGACTCACATACACACACACTCAGGGTGAGTGGGGGTGACTCCTACACACACACATATACATACACTTTCCAACACACACACACAAGATTTTTTAATTTTGTTTTTGATTCAAATAAATATATTTAGATTTTTTGATTTGACATTACATTAGAAGTGGTAGAGCTCATTATAAAAAAGTTCGTCCGAAAAATTACTGCCGCCAAGAAGTAATGTTCGCATTTGCTGTGCTCCGATTTCAGGGTGCTAGTGAAAATACAGACACATGAGTGTGTTACCTCTGGTGTTACAATGGTCAAACAGATATTATAACACTACTAGCTTCTGCCTACGGCTTCGCCCGCGTGGTATCCGGATAAAAAATAGCCTATGTGTTATTCTGATGGATAAGCTATATTACTGTAAAGTTTCATCAAAATCCGCTCTGTAGTTTTTGCGTGAAAGAGTAACAACATACATCCTCACAAACTTTCGCGTTTATAATATTAGTAGAATAGGATTACTGACGACCTCAGTGGCGGAGGCCCGCCTGAGGCGCAGATGGTTGCGGGTTCGATTACCGTCGTGGGACAAATGTTTGTATCTGCAAATATTTGTCTCGGGTCTGGGTTGTTTCTATGTATAATATGTATGTATTTACAAAAACAACTATATAAGTAGTATATCAGTTATGTAGTTCCCATTATGCAAGCTCTGCTTAGTTTGGGGCTTGATGATGCTATGTGAAAGTGCCCTGCATTATTTTTATTTTTTTATTTTATTATAAACTAGTATACACATGTACTTCAAGCATTATTTATTTGTTTTAACTTTCTCTCAACTGTAAGTAGGGACTCAAAATGCGGTAGTGATTCAGAAAGTGAACGTGATTTAGGTCAGTCGTACTGATTATTTACGCCATAGCTATGACGTCATAAAGGATTTTTGTGGCCATGACATGTAGCAAAACCGACCCACGAAACCCTTTATGGCGTCAAATCAGCCTTATTACGACAAAATAACTAATATAGCTTTAAGAAAAATGGCGGTAACAGATCCCTAATAGTTACATTATGTTTGTCTATTCGTCCGTGTCGAAATTTTTCATGCGTTATCTATACTAATATTATAAATAGGAAATATTTTTTTGTTTGTTTGTTTGTATCGAATAGGCTCCGAAACTACTGGACCGATTTTAACCATTTTTTCACCAAATGAAAGCTAAATTATCAGGAAGTAACATAGTCTATAATTTACATTCGTATCGTAGTATTAATTATTTTTCAAATAAATAGTTTTATCATCAAGGGTATTTATGTAGCAGTCAAATACTTTAATGTTACTTTTTATCCAACGGAATCGAAACTTACGCGGGTGAAACCGTGGGGCGCAGCTAGTTAACACATAAAATAATATATCTCAAATATATGTACATACTTTTATGGGTAAATAACATTATTAAGTGAGTCAGCCGCAATAATAATTTACATGAAAAAACTGAAATTCTTCAAACCTGGGAAGGATTGAAGAATTTCACTATAATCCTACTAATGTTATAAACGCGAAAGTTTGTGAGGATGGATGTTTGTTACTCTTTCATGCAAAAACTACTAAACGGATTTTGATGAAACTTAACAGTAATATAGCTTATTCGTCAGAATAATACATAGGCTACTTTTTATCCGAGTACCACGCTGGCGAAGCCGTGGGCAGAAGCTAGTACCCTATATAACAGGTCTTGGTGAGACAATAACAAAAGCATATATTCCCATATTTTAAAAAGATTAAGCAAAAGAAACTAAATAATAAAATACTTACCTATTACCTTATAAATGCACCCCCAGTAGGTACATGATAAATGGAAGATTACTTTTTACAGCAGGAAACGCATCAGGAACGCCCCAGAGGTTATAGATGTAAATAGAGGAAGGTAACTGATTTCCATAGGCCTTATGCCCTAATAAAAAAAAATAAAAAAATAACTTGTTGTCACCCTCACAGCCTCAACATTAAAATAAATAAAAAGTAACTAGTAGTCAAGTTATTTTTACTAGTATTCTAGTTATCTAGTTACTAGTCAGTAGGGTATCAATAAACAGACCTTGAGGTTTCTTTCACCGTTTAGAGCAAGATCCGAAAAAACGAGTCCCCAATTCACGGCAACTGCTATCCCCAGGAAAGCGGGTGATTTCCCGAACAAAATGTTTGAAATAATTAAGTTTTCTGTGTACCTCGTTCAAAGTTTTTGAGCTATCGAGCGAAGCGTGTTTGGAATATCCTTAGGGAGTTATCGACAAGTGTCCATCCAAGCATGAGCGTAGGTAATTCTGCCTATTCCTACTGGTGTGATGCACTTGATGATGTGGAAGAACACTGAATTTTATAACTGAACTTCCTTTGAACTATAAAATTATCAACATTTTTGCCGATGGAAATATGAAATGGTAAGGAATTTGCCGATTTTCGTAAAAATCAGACGGTGAAAAACTAATAGATTATTTTGCATAAAACAAAATAAATTGTTATGATGTTATTTATGTGTATATTTTTGACTGCGATGGTCAAAAATATGATGATGTCATGATATAATGCGCTCTACGTTTTAAGAGTGAACTTCCATTGAACTATAATATTTCTTTACAGATTTATAGTTGTTTCATATGTCTACTAAAATCACCTCTGTCTCTTTCCTCGTATAATTTTTGTTAAAAGAAGAGGCTTTTTAAACTGTTCTTTATAGATATATTTTCTGGAATATCTTTAACTCAAAAATTCTAGGATTTTACCATGAATCTTTTCAAAAGTAATTAGTATGTTCATTACATGCTACGCATGCGTTCAATCAGGTGTAACTTTCGGTTGCGGTGGGCAGATAGATTTGATAATCGCCTATGTCATAGCAAAGTATACTTAGCGTAATCCTACGCTTAGATGTACATTTATCTAAAGAACAAGTTATTTTTGGAATTAAAAATGTCTTCAGTTTTACGAGTTTTCTTATTCCCATATTATTTATGAATGCTTTGTTTTTCCTGAGAGGAAATACTTTTATAAGTAATTTTGTCCAGTTTTCTTTTTGAAGTATGAAAATTTCTCAGAGTTTACTTGCAATGTTAAGGAGTTCCAAAGTTTTAGGAGACTTCCTACACGTCTTCGTCTGGTTCATGGCTGCTTTTATAGAACCAGATATATTTATCCAGCAGTATCCCAACAGTTGTCGGTTCTATGAGCTATAATTTGTCCGTTGCAATTTCAAGTTAGTGATTCTGAGACATAAATGAAAACTAAGTTACTTCGTACTAATATTATAAATGCGAAAGTTTTAATAGATGTTTGAATGTTTGTTGCAAAGGATCCTGTAACGGCTAAACCGATTTGGATCAAATTTGGAACAGGACTAGTTCATGACCTCAGATAACACATAGGCTACTTTTTATCCGGCTACCGCCCAAGCTAATTGTCCGAATTAGCCTTGTTCGGATGAAGTTTCGTTTATCGAGTTTATCGATAAGGTGAAAATTTTAACATGTTATTGTTTCAAGGAAAAAACGAGGCGTCGTTTTTCTACGACTTAGACCAGGTAAGCTGTGGGCATAGATCAGTGTAGTATAAAAATGAGAGTTTTTGTAGCACTTTCTAACCTTTGTAAAAAAGGTAAATAGTCAGCTGTTTCTACATGCGTAGACAAAAAGCTTTCCTCTCTCAAAACAACTTAGCTTAAGCTCTGAAACGACACGGTGCAAAATTCATCACCCATTCTCTCTCAAAAGCGTTCCTGTGTTGCTATTTGAAAGGATTTATATAATGTTGTGTTGCTATATAGAAGAGTGTATCACTTCAAACCAACTTGCAATGTAAAACAATATATAAAGCGCTGGGCTAAAACTGGTTCTATAGAAACGGTTCATACTGTCGTTTTGGTGTCCTGTTAGGATAATGTGATTGTAATAAAGGAGAAATAAAGGAAAATAAAATAATTAAAATATTTTCGTGACAAATCTGTAACTGACAGATAATAGACAGCAACATTGTCGGTATTTACAGGCAACCTCTGTGGCGCAGTGGGCGAACCCCTGCCTGAGACGCAGAAGGTTGCGGTTTCGATCCCCGCTGCGGGACAAATGTTTGTATGGTTAGCAAATGTTTGTCTCGGGTCTGGGTGTTATCTATGTATAATATGTATTTTATACAAAAAAAAGTAGATAAGTAGTATATCAGTCATGTAGTTCTCATAATACAAGCTCTGCTTAGTTTGGGGCTAAATGATGCTGTGTGAAATATGTCCAGCATTATTATTATTATTTATTTATTTACAATTTCCGCCATATTGGTGTGAGCCATGGAGCTAATGCAAGATTTATTAGTTTTTCAACCTCTTTTGTTATATATCTTTTTATAGAACTAAAGTGACAAACAAACATAAAACCGACTTGTTGGAAAGTGGTAACCATGCTGTAAGCTATGGACGTTTGCAACACCAGAGCTATCCACCAGACATAATGGGTAAAAAGTCTTATGAGCCTGTAATTTCACGGGCAATTAATGCACCTTTAGGTAAATGTGATTTGCCAGGAAATATAGTATTTTAATGCATTTTTATGTTTTGGCGCTGTTTCATGACCACGGAACGTGAATACTTTGGAATAATAAAAACTTATTATATAGGTATATACAAAAAATACAGATGAAACCGCTGGAGCTATCTAAAGACAGTTGCAAACAATCTATAGATACGCCAAGTTGATCCAGATCACTGCCTCAAAACATCTTTGCATCGCACATCTTTGGAAGCGTTCCATGCATTTTAAATGCATTTTTATGTTTTGGCGCTGTTTCATGACCACGAAACGTGAGTACTTTGGAATAATAAAAACTTATTATAAAGGTATATACAATAAGCGTTCCAAAGATGCTGGCTCCATAGGCACAAAATCTATTGTAGGTACATAGTATTTAAAAAAATATATTGGTTCCATTCTTTTGTTCAATATTGCCAGTGTGGTGCTGCACTTAGGATAATCTGACAGACACGGGCAAATGCTATTTATTAAAGAACAAAGGAAAGACAGAGCTCATAAAGCTTTTACTTGCTTCCAAGTCCTTCGCAGATTGTTCTGAGTTTTCAATAGGAAATTTAGTATTTGAACCGTGATTTAATTTTCATTAATTGTTGGTGTTAAAAAGCAATAAGAAGGATAACACTTTAAACAAAAACACGATCATAATTTTAAACCCCATGATCCTTAGATTTTGCTCAGTTTAAAAGAATACATAGATAGTATCATAGATAGTTAGGGGTAGGTAAATGTTAGTCAGAGGTAAAAAAAAATACTTGCAAATCTACCGTCGCTTACTATTCAGAAGAACAGCAAAATTTTATCGTACCAACATTTTAACCGATTTAAGAATCTGTTGTATTGACCGTTCAAGTAGGTACCTACGTATAACATATTACCTACGTAACTTGTTTACTTGTTTCCTGAAGTTATGTAACTTGGGTAACATAACGTACCTACCTATGATCGTTTGACGAAGTCCCTTTCTCTTAAATAGGTTACAATAAGCCTATTCCTCGCGCACGATAAAGCCTAGTATAATGAGTCAACAAACTCTGCTTGATTTTTTGTTCCAGCAGAGGAGTAACATAGGATTTATTGTGTGGAAAGTGTTAAAAAAACAAAATTGTGGCTATAATTCAATATTGGATATATTTTATTATAGCCGCAGTTTTTTTTTACACTTTATTTATCCTATGTCACCCGCGTCATCTTGACGAATCTAATGATACCACATTTATCAAAATCCATCCAGACGTTTAGGCTATAGCGAGAGCCAAAGGAACAGACAGATACACCCGAAAAATATTACCCTCCTTTTGGACAGTCGTATGATAAAAAAACTTCCCATTAGATATTTCATTACTCTTTACATAGCTATCCCTAGGCTTTATAAGGCTTTGGTTTATTAGACGGTGTATTTCTAATATGCCTTCTCAGCCCACTTACTCCATGTTTCAATTCCATGCATAATCAAGCCCATTTTTTTGGCGACAGATTGCTTTCAGATTGCAGTATACCGTTAAGTTGCCTGCCTTAGTCACTCTGATAGGGTTTCAATCTAAAGTGAACTTCATCGCGTTGGTTTTAATTTCAATTATCATCGTCTTCTAGTTCTTATCCCACTTTACATGTTTTATCTTGACTCTCCCAAAGTTTTTGGTTTTAAATTCAACATGGCACTGTTATATAAGTATCCTTCATCTTAAAGTGAGGTGGGCTGAAAAGTTTGCAGTTTTATATTACCTTGTGTGACGTAATAAAACAACACGGATTTGGATACTTACTCAATATTACTTAATACAGATTTTAGGATATCCATCATGGGGAATAACGACTGTATTCCCCATGACGAAGGGTGATTTTTTTTTAGAAAATAGCAGTTTTATTATCACACTTGATTTTAACCGACATGTGGTATATTTGGACAAAATGTAGCCTATGCGTTATGCTAAGTCACAAACTATTGCCTAACCTAAATTTCATCCAAATCGGTTGAGCGGTTACAAAGACATGGAAAACATACAAACATCAAAACATTAACATGGATTAACATTTGTATTGGTTAAATAGGTTATTAGTTTGAAATGTTATGAGGATAAGGTGTAGTTATATATATATACTAGCTTCTGCCCACGGCTTTGTCCTCGTGGTACCCGGATATAAAGGAGCCTATGTGTTATTCTGATGTATAAGCTAAATTACTGTAAAGTTTCATTAAAATCCGTTCAGTAGTTTTTGCGTGAAAGAGTAACAAACATTCATCCTCAAAAACTTACGCGTTTATAATATTAGTAGGATATTCGTAGAAACATAAACAATAACAAATACATAATTCCGTATACTTAGATTCCAGGAGTCATAGATTAATGCGTGTCTGGCTTGAGTCTTGTCATAGTGAAACTTCATGCGTCGCCAGGTTTTCCGTTACCTGCGCACGCGCAGTCACCGCTTGTGTTGCGTCTCGCTCGCACGTTAGCCTGCTCCATTTCGCTTTATTGATCGGTATGTCTCTGTTTTTGAGACAGGTGAATGATCTATGAGTTTTTGAGACTGTTGGTGTTTTTGAGTGTGTGAATCTGTTTTTGAGTGTTAATTGGAATGTGAAGCGTAAGATCCGCATGATGTAAGCAGCTTTATTTTGTTATTCTAATCCAACATGAAACGTTTCAGGAATATTTGACAAACAGAATGACACATTATTGTAAATGATAATACCCAAAATGATTAGCTAGTCTTGTCTACGTTAATCTGAGGCATCTTAGTGATAAATTTCTGTAGAAGTAATCAGATCCCATACATGCAGAAATCAATCACAGCCAATTCAAAAGCTTTCATAATTTTTACTAAAGACGTGAATTGCGTTTTAACAAATGCTTTAGTGGGCGATACAGTCTGGCCGTTGGGAATTAACCAACTATATACGATGTTGAACTAAATATCTACAAATATAGTGCTTCCCGATATAGGTGTGAAAGTGAAGTTGCAGAATAACTAACAGTTCTCAGTAGGTAAAGTCACAGACGGTTAAGTAAAAGTAGGAAGTTCTATTGGTTTCCGATTTCTCTATTAACTACTACATCAGCGACAAAAGCAGACTAGCAAATTGGAGTTTATGGACGCTCTTGTTTCTGGGCTAGACAAGAGAATGGCAGTATTCACACTCAAGTTATAATGATTTGATTACCTTGGTGGCACATTGCGCAGTGGACAAGAAGCCAGCTGAGACAAATACTGCTAATCCTACGAATGTAGGAAAGTTTGAGAGGATGGATGTTTGTTACTCTTTCACGCAAAAACTACTGAACGGATTTTGATGAAACTTTACAGTAATATAGCTTATACATCGGAATAATACATAGGCTAGTTTTTATCCGGGTACTATACGGGCGAAGCCTTGGGTAGAAGCTAGTATTATAAACGCGAAAGTTTGTGAAGATGGATGTACTCTTTCACGCTAAAACTACTGAACGGATTTTGATAAAACTTTACAGTAATATAGTTTTTACATCAAAATAATACCCATAAATATTTGAGTTACGAAAGTCTAAAACTGTTAATAACTTGTGTTGCTTACTGTATGAAAAAGTTATTTACTATTAAATGTTTGTTATGTTCTGAATGAGACAGCGCAGAGAAATGAACGCCGAAATAAATATGAAACGAGGAAATCCGTAGAAGAACCAAACTCAACAGTTTAAATGAATTGACATAATAGCTTGCTGAACCGACAACCGCTGCAGAATAAAGGTCCTCAAACGACCAAAAACCGAATATTAAATGAAGCTATCTAATTCATGACAGTTGCGAATCCATAGATAGCTCAACCGATCTAGATCGTTAGCGATAAGGAAGCAACTCCAAATTGTTGGCTACATTTGCGTATTACACAAAGAGATTCTGTACTCTTTGTGTATTTTGTAAGTGTGAATAGGACAAAAGTGTAAAAAACAATTCGCCCATTGAAAAGTAAAACGCGCAACAAAATATGAAAACGACCAAATACAGGAGTTTCAAATCCCATCCAACATTTCCAGGAAAACGTAGTCAGAATGCAAACAGAAATCTATTCTAATCCCGTGATATTTGCTAACAATTTACCTAGGATTTTCGTTCTCAAACAGTTAGCAGAAATGATAGCTTATATTTGGATTACCAATTTGTATGTTCCCAAAAACTAGTGAGTCTGTGTATAAGTCATTGGTATTTTACTATGACCTATATAGACAGACTTCCTCTAGTTTGCGTACCGTATGTAGGGAACCGTACAATAAGTGAAAGTGTAAGACGCTAACCAATGAAAGGGAGACTTGTATGAAAAATAATGGAATGGCGTTTTCGCACGGACCCTTCTATATACCTTATCTACAAATTCACTGCAGGCATAGGCCACACCCAAAGAGAGGCATGATGAACTGTCCTGGGTCATTCTTTATAATGCTGGACATTTTCACACTGCATAATCTAGCCCCAAACTAAAAGCAGAACTTGTCCACCTTCTTCCCACAAACAACAACCAACGGTTGGAAACGTTCACGAGCTACACTATAGCTTGCTAGAACAGAGTAACCTATCTCGAAGGATTTGCATAAAAAAAAATATAAGCCTGGTTTTGTGTGATGGTATGTATGTCATGTTAATGTATCAATGTTATTGTTGACAGGCCATCATAGACTACGATGTACCAAGTCCGCTGGCTGATGCTCGCCATAGCAGCTGTGCTGGCGCTGCAGTCACGTGGAGACGGAGTTAACTTTCCAGATGAGTCTGCTAAAGAGGAGACGCAAGGAAGATCGATCAACTTCGGAAATAACGATGGTGGACGATCAGTAAGATACAGCTGTTTACCTTGATTTTGAAGCCTTACGCAATTAGGCATCTAAACGATGTACCGGTTGCTGTGCTTGGTATGATTTAACATCTATTATTGCATGGATAGCGCAGGTTAATCCAACCACAACATGCAATTACTTTGAATGTTATGTGGTAAATTCCGTTCGATTTATCTTTATTTATTTGAGACATTATTTTTGGTATAAGGGATCCAAGAGGGTGTTACTTTTGCATTTAGAAGTCTCATGCAATTGCATGAAATAATTATCTAAGTGGTGTACGGGCTGGTGTGCCCGGTATGATTTGACACCTGTTATTGTATCGATAACTCAGATTAATCCAACCACAACGTGGAAGTATTTTAAATGTTGTGTTTAGTCCCGTTGATTTATCTCCATCTACTTGAGTCTTTATTTCTGGCATCCAAGAGGGATTGAGTGTTTCACGTTCGGGCCAATTGAATATTAAAATTTTCACACGCATAATTTCTTGCGTATTACGACACGACTTAGTCAAAACAATGTAGTAAAATATCGTGAAACAACCGGCATGACTTATAAAAAAAAGACATGTTACAGAATTGGCGCCCATTCTTATAAGCTAGTAGAATTAACAAAATCTCACAATCGTTTTCTCCATTCCAGCCCCAAGCTCAAGGCAGAGGGCTGCTTGACTGGATTGGACTCGGTGAAGATCAGGACCCTTACATCCAGCAAGCGACCCAGCAGTGTATCAGCGGGGACCTGGCTGACTGTTTCAAGGCACAAGCGCTGAGATCCTTTGATGACTTCTTTGATAAGCAGGCTTACCAGTAAGTTACTATTTAATTCCATCAGGCTAAATTACCTTTCAAAATCGTTTACCATTGCTGGTTTTAGTCTGAAACAGCATATTCCTCGTTGTTATAATAACGATGCCAAAGGCTGTATGGATTCGCTACTTATAATTAAAGTGTACTCAAAGAGTCCATGCCATGTCCTTTGGGTTTTCTTTCTTATCAGAGGTTTCTTCAGGTAACCCTTTACAGTAATGTAACACTAAGTTTATAAAAGAAGAAAACTTGGTATTGTCATGCAGTTTATTGGAATCGGAGACTAGGCTTACCGGATATAACTTAAATTAGACTAGGCATCTTGGATTCGATGTTAATAACCCATAACTCATGGATCGGTAACGTCTGAAGCTGCCAGAGAATGTATTCTCATTATTTTTCTTCTTTCAGGTTATCAGACAATGCAGTTCTAGTCAGGGTAGAGTCCCAAGCTAGAGCGTTGTCAAGAGAGCCTCCACAGCTTAGCTCGCAGCCGCGAAGTGAAGACTCTGACTGGGACTCCCTTGTCAAGTTCGGCATGAGGAAGATAGAGAGGTTTGCTATTACCAACTTGTTCTCGAGTTTGAGTAATTTTTCAGAGTTTCCACAACTGTTAACTCTGACCTATTTAGCTCAGATCACGCTTAACTGTTAGCTACTTAAGATCCTGGCTTTTTATGGTTTGTATGAGGGAGATTGATCTATTATACTGAGGAGGTACTGGACACGCCACACCATCTTTTTGCACGTCCAAGATGACTGGTAGAGAAGGCTTTAGCATTAAGCACTACATTGTTTGTGCAGAAGTATTAAATAAGTAAATAAGTAAATTATCATCATCATCAGCCTATAGAAGGATACTGACCCAAATAGTGCATTGACGAACGGTCGTGAGGCACCTTCATCCACCGCCTTCTTTGAAGGAAGTTTGATTGGTTATTCCATAATGTAACGAAATTATCTAATGAATGGCGTCAACAATTTGGAACCAAAATAATTTATGGAGAATTGTGTCTATTGCGGGGTATGAGAAAGGAATATAATTAAGTGAAATGTGGCGAAACTGTTTGTATGACAAATCCTGCTATGGACGTTCGACTTGTATGCAAATATATAGTACCTTTTATAAGTAAGCCTATTAACAAGAACCTACTTACACAGTTGGCAATGAGGTTGGGAGTATTGCCAAGTTCCATAAATTTCTACAATATCGCGGTCGCATTACCTAATAACGTTATAGCATAATATGGTATTACGTACTTACGTGGTTTCATAAGATCCCGCTATTCTGTAGATACTTCACTATTGTTGTATAATATTAACCAGAATTCAATTAAGTTTGCCCTTGAATATAAGTCAAGATAGAGTTCATTTCAGACATAGGTAGTAGAGAAGAAATTTGTTAAAGACAGTCATGAGTTTCATAGTCCATAAATAGGGATATAAAATCAAAAGATTTCCCGTATGAGTAAACACTTTAAAAATAAAATAGCAATTACGCATACATGCTGTAATTGGCTTAAATTACTAAGCCAATACTGGACGATAGGATCATCTCTCTTGCTTAAGTCATTTTTCTTAGAAGACCTATCCAATGTCAAATTCAATGACCCTGATTTAATCGTCCGCCCTATCCCCTCATCAATTTTCCCATATTCACGGATAAAAATTGAACACAAAATTATGAATTCGTATGATTCAAAAATGTTACGATTGCTCCAAGTCTCATTATTGTTCTTTCTTTCCAGGTTTTTGAGGTCTACAGCCCTTGAGATGCACTTGGACAATGAGGTAACATCAGACGGGGTCATTGCACCGAGATTCATTGACGAAATCGCTGATGAAGTCGACATTATTGAGGATAAAAAGGCTCCTCCTTTCCGTAAGTATTTTAGATTGAAATGATTCAAAGGTCGTCAGTAATAACTGAATTTAATTCAGGCTTTTATAATTATTGATCAATAAAAGTTTAATCAATTAAACTATCTACTATCTAATATCAAACAAGGAAAATAAGTATGTTTCCTATCTGTAGTAATAGAACTACGGATAGGAAACAGAGTGGAAGTCACCAACTGCAGGCAGGCTACCCAATAGGCTTACGATATTACTTCGTTGAATTAGCAGTACAAAATTTTCTGACCGGAATAAGACCCGATCAGAAAATATAGACTGTCTTGGGTCCGTCCATCAGCCACTTTGAGCTTTCAAAAAATAAAAGCCTAAGTTGTTAATACCTCCTCAGAAAATTACAAAGGCAGCCGGCACTTGCTGGTTGTCATCGACTTTTATAGTTACGTGATGAGTGAGCAGGCTCTGGCCACTCCTGCTTAAGCAGAACAAGGTCTGCCATTCATTACATATGACTAATTCTGCATCCGGTTTGCTCGGGTAAACAATAGCTTGTGTTATCAAGAACTAGATCTTTTCCAAATCATTTCAGCAGTTACGGAGTTCTTGATTAAGAAACGTCCATTCTTTCGGACCAAATGGTTTTTAATACATGCGTCATCAAGAACCAGATTTTTTCCAATTCAGTTCATCAGGTTACGGCTTATAAAATTCACTCGACCCGTTTTTTTAAAGAAGGTAGTTTTTCATCATTCCCTCTTTTCTTCCAGGTCGTCATAAGTTGAAGAAGCTGATTATTCCCATGCTTCTAATCCTGAAACTGTTCAAGCTGAAGTTGCTTCTGTTCCTGCCTCTCATCCTCGGACTTGCCAGTTTCAAGAAATTCCTCGGCTTCATGGCTCTTATCATTCCTGGTAAGTTTATCATTGAAAACAAATCCATTAGGTCGTGGTTTAATTCTGACATGTTAGGCAAAAAGCTTTCTTAAAATTAAATAAATATAAAGCCCAGTGGGGACTAATGCCGCCACAAAATACATAAAGGCGACGCAGAGACACGCAGTAGTACATGTCTTCAAACTTAAATAACTTATGCATGCTCAACTTACTATGCAGCTCGTGTTATACCTTAAATGATCTTCTACGATGAGCTCAAAATATAATTTCATATATCTACCAGTTTAATTGAATGCATTGCCAATCAGTTAATTTATCGCTGATTGGAAACAGAAAGTTCCGCTTATTCGGCATTTAGTCTTTTTTTTTATATAATGTTATTCAACTAATTATAAACTTTGCGATCAGTAAACATAATTATTATAAGTTATATGAGTCAAGCCATGCTGTTTCAACACAGTTGTGACGTCGAGGAAATAATAAAATAGATAAAAGCTATAAAGACGCGTATAATGTTTTCAAAGGTTTGAAAAGAATTCCAAACCTTTGAAAGCATTTTCAGAGAACGCAACCTTAGGTTACCTACCTACTGTTTTTTGTCCTGGTTCACACTTATTTTATCAGGAGCAAAATCTACCTACCTGATTGAGTTTAGTAGGATTTCAACTTTATACCTAAGTACCTACCTAGACATTTAATGCCATATTTTATTTATATCTTTGGAAGATACTAGGCAGCTACAACACGGGATATCCTAGTGAGAGGGCTAGAAAACCTTACTTGTTTGCAGTGGGTAATGAAAACTGTTTTGTACCTACCTACTAACATAGGTACTACCTACATTAAATGTTGCATTGAGTTTTTTTCGTAACTTAGTTGGTAAACATTATTTTAGATCATTTTTTTATTTATATTTATTATTATTCTTATTAATGATAATTGACGACCTCTGTGGCGCAGTGGGCGAAGGTCTGCCTGAGATGCAGAAGGATGCGGGTTCGGTTCGCGGGACAAATGTTTGCATGTTTGCAATATTTGTCTCGGGTCTGGGTGTTTTCTATGTATAATATGTATGTATTTACAAAAAAATATATTTTAGTAGTATATCAGTCATGTAGTTCCCATAACACAAGCTCTGCTTACTTTGGAGCTAGATGATGCTGTGTGAAAAATGTCCAGCATTATTTATTTTTATTGTTATTGCAGGTGTGATCGGATACTTCAAGTTCTGCAAGCCTAATATCTCCTCCCCATTCTCGCAATCTCACTACTCAGGCCCTCAGTACAGTCCAGCTGGTATCGGAGTAGGTCCATACAGGGAACAGCCTAGTCATTATGGACACTATGAAAGCTATGCTGTAAGTACCTACTTTCTTGTAATTTATTTTACTTATTAAGAACCTGGGACTTTACCATCAAGTCTTTCTACGATTCAATTCAAGCAAAGTCAAATCCTGATTTGCGAATGACAACGCTATGAAAACGCCATACCATCCTGAATTGTAAAGCAAGAAGTGACATTTTTCTCTGAACTGAATCGCTATAAGACTTCATGGTAAGGCACCTGTTGACTTTACTTTAATTGTAAGCTTCCACAACGCCATACGCCTCTGCGTCATTTCAGTTTGAGATAAATCTTATTCATTTTTTCAGTTGCATTTAGGGTTTGGTAGCCACCAAATTCTATTTACATCCTACAACTACATGAAATTAAATCATTCAATTAAATTAAATCAAAATTATTCAACTCTTTGAAAGTTAAAATGATTGCTATAACTAGAATCGTCATGAATAGAATGGTAATCTTTGTGCGGAGATCAACAAAATTGTAATTTACTTAGTGGTAAATTAATATATTTTGTGTTTTTTTTTGTATAGACTGAACTAATTGACTGACTAACTCATTTTGTCTTGGTACCTTTTCTATCTTAGGTCACCTATCAAATGGCCTGAGATGGGCTGAGATGAGATTCATCAAGCTCATACTTACATCCTTTATTGATGAATCATGGTATTTTCATAACGCGACCCCTGATCTTTTCACAATATCCAATAAAACCTAGCAATTCGTAAACTATTCTTACTTTATTAAACTTTTTATTTTCTAGGGTAATAAATATGGTGCTGGTGGTGGTATAGCCTTCAGAGAGCACGACATGAATCCACAGGACCTAGCCTACCAGGGTTGGGAGTACAGGAACAAGAAGGAAGGCGAAGAGATCAAAGCGGAGGAGCCATAAGACTGTTTCAATAGCAATTAATATCAGCATCATCTGCCGAGAAACATTTATTGCTGGACATTTGGACAGCCTCTACATAAAACATAATGTTATTATGAATTAAATTGAGTCGCCTCTTTTCAACTACGATACTGCTCTAATCCTAATAGGAAATGTCATTACTACATCAAAAAGGCATATGATTGTGCAATAACGATCCCTACTGAGAATCGTTATTATCGTTTTTTACGCTAATCTAGTTCCAGTAAAGTTTGTTACCTAGCGTTCAGGATAGAATAGTCCTTTAGAAGGAAGGATAATCCTTTAAATTATTTTAAAGTCATATCATTATATTAGGGCTATTTCTCTAATTTAATGTTTTCTTAAAGATAGCATCTATCTAAACGTTTTGTCAGTATGACAAGAAACAGGTTATAACTGTTATTTAAATTAATTTCTAGGTTATTTTTTATTTGTATGAAATGTACAGTGTATGTTATTTATATTAAATATGATGTAAATAAATAATTTTGATACAAATCTTGTGAATTCAATTCCGTGTTTCATTTGTTCTCAAAAAGCAGGACTTCTAAGTATAGTCCAGATTTAGAAAACTGAGTTGTGTTTCTACTGTTATTATTAAATTTGATTATTTTCAATCTCTACATTATCATTAGCATTTATGATCTCGACGTACAATATAGTTCAACAAGTAATTAAACAAATTATATCCTACCTACTTTACAATTTGCTTAAACTAGATTTTCAAATAATTTGTAATATGAGCATTGACAACATCATTATCATTTTCCTTACTTAAAAACTGTATCTGATCTAGATCTTTTAAAATGAACAGCTCTCTGCTTAGACCTCGTTTATGCCTCCTATCTTCTTTCTTCTTTTGTAATTTCTGAAACGGCATGTGGTACCTAGTCACCTTAGTGTTCTTATGTTTGTGATTATGATTAAAATTACGATCTCGGGTCGTGGTTTCACCTTTCCATTTCTTTGCTTCATCTTGGCCGTAACTTTTCTCATAGTTCACCTTCGGTGGTATAGTAGATCGTTTCGTTACTTGGCTGAAGTAAACCTTTCGCAGTTTCCCTTTGTTCTTCTTTATTATCTTCTGGATTGTTCTTTTTGGTGATTTCTTTACTTTTTTCTTTGGTTTGTTCTCTTCAAAGTATTTATTGAGGGCTGGCATTCTAAGCATATTTTCGTCTTTATCTATGAAGGTCATGTTCTGGGTAGGTCTCTGAAAATACATATATTATGTGATTTTGAATATTGACATAAGAAAATTGCTACTAGCTATATAAAGATGGTCATATTTTTCAAATGCGTAAAAAAATAAATATTTAAAATAATAACGTTGCGTTTACGCAACAATATATTGATCTAAAATTGTATTTAAACAAAGTTAAAAAGTAGTTTGGGGGAAAATCGAAACAGTAGAAGCAATTACTGCAATGACGTCCTCGGTGGCGCGGCGGGCTAGTAGTCGACTGTAATGCAAGAGGTGTGGGTTCAATTCCCTCTGCGGGATGCATGTTCTGCACATATTTGTTCCGGGCCTGGGTGTTAGAGTACCACGATACTCGTAACTACGAGTTACACACTGATACCCGCGATACAGGAAATCCTAGTGTGTGGTTAGGGACTATGGTTGTGACTGTTGGGTGTAAAAAAAGTGTTTAGTCCTTACCACAGATGCTCCATGGTTATTTCTATTGTGATTTGCAACTTCATTGTGGTGATTTGGTGATTCCTAAAATCAAACAGTACAAAAATTTATCAGGTTTTACCATCCTCTGCCTACAACTTGCTCGATACTCGGCAGCTTTTGTTCTAAATCTCGAAATAAATAATGTTGTGTGCATGTTCATAATCAAGTGGGCTTTGATAAAAGAAGTTATCTAAATCTAATTACCAAATGCAATCTTACTACTATTATAATGTGTAAGTTTGAGTGGATGGATGTTTGTTACTCTTTCACGCAAAAACTACTGAACGGATTTTGATGAAACTTTACAGTTATACCTCTATAGCTTATACATTAGAATAACACATCTGCTACTTATCCGGGTGCCATGCGTGCGAAACCGTGATAAGAAGCTAGTACAATATAATACAATACCAACTTGCTCCAAATCAGATCAGCCGTTAAAATTTACACATTCAAACATACATTACGTTCTATAATAGCAGTAATAATATATAGTCCAGAGAAACGTGTGCTAAAACTTCATTTGAAAATGTAAAGCTTGTCTCTACATCCTTAGTTTCAAAAGTCTTACCTCTGAAGTAGCACTGACGAGTTTCAAAATAGCAACTGCTAAAATAATACAGTACATTTTCAAATGCACGCGTTTCAAATGAGCTCATTCTTACTGAGCCCTACCATTTATAAACTTTTTCTAGTTTATAACTTTGAAATTCTAAACACCATTGTCTAATGGTTATTTGAAAGAAATGTTTGAAAAGAAAAGATCTACATCGGATGAAAGTAGTTCCTAAATAGCTATAGACCGGGTGATTACTGTATGCAAGCCTCCTTCATCGGTGCAGTCCTTCTCGACAAAAATGATAACAGATTAACAAACCACCTCTTCAGTCAGGCATACATAGAATATTATGCTGACTAGCTCTTTGCGTGAAAAACTTGGGACGCACACTGGTGGTGTTATTTAGACTTTTTAATTTTTTTATTTCTTTAACTAAGTAGTGTCTTGATAAACTTATATAAAAATGCTGGTACCTGATGAGGTAAGGTTTTTATCAGCGCTCACTCGGTCTATGTAGTAGCTACTTCCAAAATCCAAAGTAGTTATGTTGACAAAATGGATGTTGATTGTGGGATTGGAGGATCGGAGATCAATGAATGGGTAGTGTTAGGTAAGTGTTTGAATTCAACACTTCTTTTAAATAAATGACTAAAATAATTCATTCATTGAAGATTGACGTACTAATAGCAATCTTATTAACTTACTAATTATAAGCAAGGTCAGAATTATTAGACAAGAAAAAAAAACAGACATTGTAGGTAAAGATAAGACAGAAACCCTCCACAAAGTAGGTTGAAGCTAAAATTAAGTTTCGTTATAAGATATTCAATTTTACAAAGAAAAAATAAAAAGAGATTTAATTTTCTAAGGTAACTATTAAGTTGCCTACAATTAAACAATTCTAAAATTTAATTTCGAAAATGTAAAAAGAATCAAAATAAATTATAAAAAGTTTCGGCGAAAACGACTAGCTAAATACCCTTTGGAAAATTAATGCAAACACCATTATGAAACAAGTTAAAAATTCATGAAGGACTGACAAATTGGGATTGAAAAGTTGTAGCGTTCATAAAATCTCGTTTTGAGGCCTTATGATGAATAGTAGATACCTAAAACGTACTCTTGATTCGATTAATTATTCATTCTTCTTCTTAAAAATAGATAATTTACAAAACGTTCAAAATACTACATAGTTATGACATAATGTATATAGATTTAAATATTGGAAAACCAAAGGGACAGATGAGCTCAAAAGCTCAAAAGGAAAAATTACAAAACAATCTTATGACCAGTAACTGGTATAGTTTATGACCGAGAATAACAGAAAGGATACAAGAAGAGGTTTGCTTGACAACATGTCACTAAGGGGTGGTCTACCTCATAGATGATGCTGATTCTGGTATTTTATAAGTCTGTTTTGGCATCTAGCAATATGCGTAGGCAAATCAGGCTGAAATTACGTACCTATTTTATTTTTTTGTTATTTTTTATGACATTTCTGTGTTTGTACTATAAATTGGTGTTATGCACAATAGAAAGTTTACCTATATATCTATTTGAATAAGTCTTAGTGAAATAAGACTTATTGTGTGAAAAAGGCCCAGAGCGTAATCAATACGATGTTTTATCTTAATTTTTCAGCTCAAAAATTAAGATAAAACATCGTATTGATCTAAATAGTTTGGTTCTGTCTTTTAAATAGCTGTTAGGCCTACCTAATTACATAATTCACGTTTCTTTTTTACCCAGAAGGTATGATTTGAATCGGAAATAACCGTTGCGTAGGACACTGATTTATTCAAAATAGATACAAAAGAAAAACAGGATAAAGCGAAGAAAATATTTTTCATTTTATTTCAGCTGATAAATGAGCATCCTGGGTTCAAAGATGCGGGAAAATGAGCCGAGATTAAATGAAATGACAGTTGCGCTATAATCGACGACGATAAGATGCTTTACAAGGTAAAAAATAATGTCTCTTCCTTTTTTAAAAACCGGTGCAGCCACCAGCTATCTGATCAGCCACCATCTCTGTTTGCGGAACTTTTTATTAAGATGGTAGGTAATTAAACATATTTGCTGCGGCCAATCAGTAATGCTCGTCTTGCTGTATTCTGGTTTTAAGGGTACGGTTGCTGGTGAAATAAAGGGTACATGAGACTTTTCAACTTTGTCAATGCCCCGGAGATTCAGATTTCAATTTGCCATTGCCATCTGGAAAGCCATATCCACAGAAAAGCTATTTTTCCTGATCTGTGGCCGTTTTCTTGCTTCATACAAACACGACTTTATTCTTCATGATAGATATCCTTAGATATATTTACTCAGTGAGAAGATCTTTGAGCATACCAAGGGGTAGTTAAGGGCACGTCTAAACATTGCATTTGGAACATGACCGCACTGTGTGTAAAACACTGTGGCAGATATCGCCACTGTACCAGTTGCTCGCACTGTTTAAATAATTCGTTCCCACACTCGCAGTCTAAGGAACGAATTATTTCAAAATATAATGGAACTCACGTTATCAATCTAATATCTTTTAACACCTACATTTACATACAATGGACAGACATACGATAAATTGTTTCCTTTCCTTTGAATTGAGACAAAACACATAATCACACAAACACTTACACACCCCCTACACATACACACTTCTATATCAACAAAAGTAACATAAGTACCATTACCATAATAATGGTACTTATGTTGACAAGTACCATTACTATGGTTGGACGTGCTTAAATAAGTAGTTAAGCACTAAATTGTCATAAAGAAAGTAATAGTGGATAGAATATACCGATATAGTATTATGAGAAGTGTTCGCGAAAGCTCCAACGCAGAAGCTTGGAGAGCTTCTAAATTAGGTATAAATTATCTTCAAATCAAATACAAAGGTATAACTTTACCTAGCATTGTGCTGAACTGACACCTCTTATCCTAAAATACTCAGTTGGTAACGCTCATTCTCTTATTATGTAATGTAATAACATTTAAAAACTTTTTTACCTGATTGTACAAAACAGCTTCAATATTTTGTTGGTGTCCGAAATGTCGGTAAATAATTAATGAAAATTAAAAGTGTCAGTTCGGACAAAGTGTCCGAAAATTTTGTGTCCGAAATGTCGGCAAGCCCCTTTTTGGCGTGATATTAAACTGTCTAGGTAGATGGAATAACAAGTTTAGTGGGGCATTTTTGTTTCAGTTTTACCAGTAGACTTTCTATTTAATATTCGTTTCATAACTGTCCCACCATCTTAAACTTGCAAAATTTGTTGTTTTTTTACGTCGTGTCGTTTTTCAAATAAATGTTTTTACATTTTACTATCATTTCATTACTTACGTTTAATTTAAAAAACCTTTTTCTTGTATTTCAGATTATTTTGCTTCTAGCACTGTCGCAAGCAATATACGGTTCTCTGGTGGTAGACAACACAGCCCAGAGAAACGTCTACGTGACCGACTATTGCCCTAAGATGAGGTTCTGTCCAGAAGGGGCTCATGTCATGTGCATGTATTATAATGCAGTAAGTGCCTACCTCTTAGAATAAGCAAGTTGAATCGGGAATGTACAGACCTATGTATAGCTTGCAGAACCGATAACCGTTAGCCGGGGAAGAAATAATCATGGTCATTTATTCACAGTAGGAACTTCACAGTACACTTGGTTTTATCAAATTTGTTAAAATAAAGCTACATAATAAATATGGTAAATTATTTAGACAATTATCCGTTAAAACAGACAAGCACAATGATTTTAGTATGGGTTTGGTCAAATAAATAAATTTGAAATTAATAAAAATATGCAATATGTATAATGAATGTATAATGAAAAGATTCTCGAATTATAAACCAAGAACCTAACGTGATTTGTCAGAAAGAATTTTTTTCACTTTTTATTTTGTTTGTAGTCACCCCTAAATTCCTCATCATTATCCTGTAGCACAGTCCACGGCATAGGTATCCAGGTAGGTTGCAAGCTGGTGAAGTTGGCTTGGTCCCTAAGATTTTTCTATACAACTATCGTGGCAAAGAAGCATACGGCCCACCTGTTGGTAAGCTATCATCCACCGTAATCTATGGAACAACATCACTCGTGCGTTGCCGAAATCTGAGAAACCGAAACCGAAGACAAAACGGGTGAAAAGTTTAATGTGCCTGTAAGATATTTTGGAACCTCTCACTCACATTTCTAGATATTCATTCGCCTACATTAAAACGATAGTTACTATCTTTATATCTTAGAATAATCAAGCCTGATTGAATAATAATATGCCTACAATGGGCCAGACCTATCACAGAACTATATCATCTTTGCCAATAATGTCCAATGTCCGAGCGCACTAGCAATAATCAGGACCCGAAATAGTTTAACTATTAAACTCCGTCTAGCTGAACTGATTACGAAATAACAATGCAAATTGAAAACTAAGTAACAACATTTAGTTAGGACGTATTATACCATACCTAGTTTGGATTCTATTAAGTTATTCAAATATATTGCGTTATTATTTTAAATCTTGTCCAGACGCGACATATGAAGAGAGCGTGTCTCGTGAATCATTTTTGTTGTGGCGCCTGTATCTCAATAGCAACATTTTATATGTATAACCACTGAGGATAAAATTCGTAACAAGATTATCTAATAGAAAACGAAAGTCATCGACTTAACTCAGAAGATTAGCAAGCTAAAGTGGCAAAGGTTTGGTCATATCAGCCTAAGAACCAACAACCGTTGCGGTAAACGAGTTCCTGCGTGGAGGCCGTGTCTGGGTCTGTCTGGTGGCAAAGGTTGGAAGAGATCGCTTCTAAGCGATAAGAACGCCCATTGTACTTTCTCTAGAATAATGATTCTAGAAACATTCAGCCAAAAAAACTTCAGTTCCTCCCGTGCTCATGGTACATGCAACTTTGCTGTATTATCAGAAAATAGATTCACAAATCATGGTAAATATCCCGTTTTTAGTAAAAAAAATATGTGCTTACCGCTAATCGTTTTTAAGTTAGTTGAACATAATCTATCTATGTTAAAAAGATAGTTGTCCCGTCTAAAATGTAGGCTCGCAAACTAAAACTACAGGCAATGTGTTTTGTTTTTTTTCAGAAAAGCAAAATGGGTCCCAGATGCAGCAACGCTCAAAATATATCAATGACACCAGAACTGGCAAATAAACTAGTAGATGTATCAAATGCGTAAGTAAACGAAATATATTTATACAACTATGTACAAGTAAGCCTTACTAATCATGTGCCTAAGCCATGGATGTAAAAGGGTTATGATGGTGATGACTAACATGAATTAAAATGAGTCATACATGCAGCTTTTTCTGCTTTCTCCTGATCCATTCTTATTTTATTTGGGGTTGGGCCTACTTGTACTTCGGCGCCAGGATGCTCTATTCTGGGTTGTCATGTGTGCGATATTGAGGGCTTTTACATCCTACTCGATATTGGACCACCATGTAGACGGGATTCTACCTTTATCTCTAAAGCTTGGTTGGCATATTAAGGAAGGCTTTTATGGAGCAATTGTCGTCTCTTCGCATTACATGGGCATACCGTTGAAGCCTGTTCTCTATTAACTTTTAGGTCACTGGTGCTACTTTAAACGAACCCCTAACGTACTCATTGTGTCTAAGCGTGTCACGCCACCCGCCCAGCGTAACATTTTCGTTTCAGCTGTGTGTACGCTCCGCTTCCTCGTTAGCTCACTTGTCAAATTTCATATCTGTGGTAACATATTTTTTTAAGAATAGGTTAAGCATTATATTACAAAGCGAATCATGTGTTGTCTTAATAACTTTGGTTGATACTTTTTAAACTTTATTTAATTCTTTGAATAGTACTCTTTTCTATAAATGAGTTCACCTCGTTCGATTAGCACCACACTAAAGCTGAATGAATGATCATCAAAGAAATAACCAAGCAGACTTTGTTGTCTGATTCTTCTATGTTTGATCGCGCACAAGGTATCGGTGTAAATTCACTTTCAAATTTTAAATTCACGTAGTTTTTAAGTTGCCGTTTCTATGTGATCCTTGTGATTTCCATGAATAAAAACCTATTGACTTTGAATTTTGTAGTCTTTGATCCTACTTTATTCTTTGCGAGTCTGACAGCTGTTTTCTACCCTATGTTTTTACTGGTATTTTATTGTCGCATAATATGCCGGATAGCGATCGCTACCGTTTCAATAAGATACATGTAGCTATACCTAAGTTACTTATACACTACTGATGGCCAATCACAAGTTTCCACAAATAGCAGAAGATAGATACAATTAACAGTAACAATAGTATATAATAGATGCAGAGAAAAGTTAGTCAATTAAATTGACAGTTGGTAAGCGTTTAAGATTAATTTAAGTAGTTTAAATATATATATATATATTTCCAGAGTCAGAAGCCGAATAGCCCAGGGTAAGGAAAAAGGGAAAAATGGAGAATTGCTACCGAGGGGTTACGGGATATTTAGATTGGTGAGTTACGTTACTGTGAATGTTGGCACTGTGGTTAGAAGGAGGGTGTATGATAGAATATATTAAATAAAACAAATATCTACATCTCCCGACCAAAATGACATTTAGGACAAAAAATCATGAACACAAGTCTCGACTGTTATGATTAACTTATATTGAAATAGGTTTAAAACATTAAGACGATTTTTTTTTCATTAATAATCATATAGATCTGTCCCAGATTCTTTGTCATAGTGAATATTTTTTTTATGGAAACATAAATAAGTAAACATCCAACAGTGACATACTTAGTCCTGACTCCAGTGGGATTCCAGGATATCGTGTGTATAAGAAACTGCGAGTACCGTGGTATCACAACACCTGGACCCGGAACAAATACCTGCAGAACATGCAATCATACCTCCAGCAGCGAGAATCGAAATGGAATCTCCTGCATCTCAGCCGGCTGCTTGCCCACCGCGCTACTGAGGTCGTCTAACATATTTCTTTATGTTTTTTATATATTTCATAACCATGCAAAAACAAATATATGAAACATACCATATTTTTCTTCTAAAATCTTGCTCATGCTCATACATCACGTAACATTGCCCTCTGGGAAATACTCAGAAATAAATATCATCCCGATACCATTGTCACCATCGTGGGAGCCGTGCTTTGTTCTCATACTTATTTCCAGGCTTATACCAGAATACAGTCTCTAGAATAATGTTTTAGGGAAAACCGTAGTAAATATTATATAGCAATAAAAATATATTCATTGAACTGAATTAGTGTTCTCACAATGTTCGTACCTACCCAAATGTATTCTTGATTGAAAACAAAGACGGTCGGTACATTTGCAGGTTTATTCGTAAATGAGTTACAATATTAAAGTATATTATATAACTAGTTGTTGCCCGCGGCTTCGCCCGCGATATGTTAATAAAAGTAGCATAATGACCGTCTCCAGGCTTCAAAGTATGTCCACCAACTTTTGAATGAATCGAACCAAGGATTACAATTTAGTTTAGAACTCAATTGCACACTCCCCAAAGGGTAGTTTTGAAAAATTAAAAAATACGTGTTTCATTATTTACTTTAAAGTTTATTTGTACAGAGTTTTGAGCGAATCAAACAATTATTTTTTTCATATAAACTTTACTGCCCCATTTAAACCCCCTAAGGGTCGATTTTCCAAAATTAGATTAGTTTATGTGTTATTCCAGATCTTAAACTATGTATATTCCAAATTTCATCAAAATCGGTTTAGTAGTTACGGATACGTGGTAACAAATATTTACACACACACACACACAGATTTTCGCATTTATTATATTAGAAGGATAATGTTTTGCGTGGCGATTTGAGTATCGCTCTTTTAGAGTTTTTGTACTTTTTCTGACCCAATTTTTTTTGTCGAGTTCAGATTCACAGTGCGGGAAAAAATCCAGCCAATGAGCTGTCACATTACATGAAAAATTACAATTTGAAGTTGATAGTTCCAAAAGCTGTCACTATGGATACTAGGCCCAATCTCAATGATAGAAGATAGCATATAAAAAAATAAAATATATAATGCTGGCCATTTTTCACACACCATCATCTAGCCCCATATTAAGCAGAACTTGTATTATGGAAACTACATATCTGATACACTACTTATATCCTTCTTTTGTAAATACATACATAAAAATAAAATAAGATTACTTTAGAATTGATACATAGCTTTCGTAAGAACTATAGAAGCATGTAAATAATATAGAAAATTTTCCATAGAAAATCCAGTATAAACATGAGTTGGGACCTTTACTTTTAAGCTTACGATAATTCTGAAACATTGTCACAAAGAGATAAGATCGTTTCCGTAAGTGTTAATGTACTTTAGTGGGTGGTCAGCTTTATACAAGTGAATTCGTACAGGCCTTCCTTAAATAGTGCCTTGAAAACTTTACGGTCTTTGGTCCAATTACAGTCTGGGAGTCATCATATACTACGATGATCGCTTCCGGAACCTTTATACCACCTAAGCTCCAGAATAAAACCTTCCAACTGATTTCAGAACTGGGATTCGGAACTGGCAACATTCGCACAAGTTCTGGCAAACCAATGTGTGCTGCGGCATGACTTGTGCCGGGCCACAAGTAAGTTTATTTTCATTGAGTTATGTGTTGCTAGAACCATCCGCTCTGAGATGGACATAATATGGGAAAATAATAATCTAGTCAGTATTCTTTTCCCATAATATAAAGAAGATTTTAGTGTCCTATAATTCTTATCATACCTGGAAAGAATACAGGCTCGGCCTAGTTTAGGTATAAGTGTCTTTGTATACATCTCTGATAAGCTCCAGCGGCTACCTACTTAATAAGTTGGTACTAAACATTAGAAAGTAACTCTTTTATTCATAATCACTCGCTAACTTAGCAGGTCGCTTACTTTAAACCTTTCCTTTTTTAACACTAAATAAAGGATAGAGGCAGTCAACTTATAGCTTGCTACTAAAGTTAGTGAGTGATTATTAATAAGAGGGTTAATGTATAGCTCATCTGTGATTTCTTTTATGAATAAAAAAATGTTATTATTAAATTATAATTATTATCAGACAGATTCCCTGACCCGGGCCAAACAGCAGGCCTAGTCCGTTTCTCTTACCCTGACTGGTTCCCAGTCTCCAAGTCCGGTAACTTCACGACACCTGGTCTGGATCACGCCAAGCTGATGTATGCCACCACGCAGATCCTGAAGTCCTGGTACGGGCAGAAGAATGCTGTGACTTCTAATATGATTACTTATTACCCTGATTGGACTTTGTGAGTGTTTTTTACCTCAAATTAGACTATATATTAGTATTTTTTACTAATCTCATCAATTTTGACATTTGTTTAACTTATTTTGTTTTGGGTCTGGGTGCTTTCTATGTAAAAATATGTATGTATTTCCAAAAAAATATGTACATAAGTAGTATATCAGTTATAACTGGGCTACATAATACTGTGTGAAATAGTAATTATTTATTTATTTATCCATTTCTGTTTTTTGCAGATAGCTTTTGCTCAAATATTCACTGTGTATATTTTTTTATAATTTGTATGTTTTATATGTCGACCTCACGCTAATTTTCATTTGAAAATGCAGAGGTCCATTCAATCTATAAATTCAATTCCAAAAAAACCTTTTCAGAAATCCGAACAACCAAAATGGTCGATTATACTTAGAAATGATTTATGGTTCTGCAACACACATGGGCTGTGGTATCTCTGCGTATACGGAATATGCTTTCTATGATAACAACGCTGCTCTTAATTACAACGTAAGCTTGATTTGTACTACTACTATAAGTATTATGAATAATATCGGTACAAAAGTAGGTCCTTGAGGTAAACCAACTTATTTTACTGCACCTCTATGTTCTATCGTCTATCGAAACTTTAAATCAACGTTTAAAAAAACTTTACGTGAGTGGACTTTTCTAGTCAAAACGTAATTTACCAAAGGCCTTCTTAAAGTTTAATCATAGCATCCGTCATTTGTCCAGTTCTTTTTACCCTGCTTTATGTCAGTGAAGGTGATAGTGGAGATGGATACTTTGCCATGATAGTCTAAATGTGTGTTTTCTTTCATATCTGCTCACTGAACCCTTTCACAACACTGGTTAGTCAATATGCTTGCCAATTATTCCAATTGTAACTTCTACTATATCATCAATGCTTTTGTAATCTTTGTAACCAAGTTTGTCAAATAATAAGAATTTATCTTTTCTTATGTTGTTTTCCAGTCCGTCCAGATAATCTGCAACTACTCGGCCCGCCCCCGTAAGGGTACGGCAGTTTACAACACGGTACCGCCGGGTGACACGGCGATTCCTTTCAGCCGTTGCGGCTGCCCTGTTGGCAGCGAGGGTGATGAAGAATGCCTTTGCAAGGAGGTTGCTATTGAACCCAGTCAGTACAAATTCAATTCTATTTACACTATCTTCCTTCTGGCTCTCTAAAGGTACAGGGGATTCTAGACAAATACCTGACGCTTACTTTTCCTTTCACGATAACGCAAATTTGTCAAGGTAAAACTTGGCAGCTGTCACGTGACATTTCCAGCTAATGTCATTTCCATACAATTCAATCTTTCCGCAGGCGTTAACGCCAATAGAAATTGGTTGTTGTCTAGACACCAACCAATCTAGACACTGTTCATTTTATATGTTCAGATAAGTTTCTTTGTTTAAGAATACAGTTTGGTACATTCCAGTCATACAAGTAAATACCTACTTAGACATAAGTCATAACTTAATGATATCTCAAAGAGTCTATGGTGTAGGATCACAGAAACTAACCATGGACTCTAACATCATAATATTGGTTTTGTACTTTTAGCCATATAAACAAAGTTAATAAGGTAGGAGCTTTTATTTAATATAGTTTATCCCTGAAATTATTCAATGAAGGATTATATTGAAGTAAAGCTTTATTTGGGTAGCATGCAGAGATACTCTTACTTGACGATATCGTTATAATAAATGGAGGCATAAAGTTTTTTTTTAACTGGCACTTTTAAGGGCCTGTGGTTATTAATGCTGGACATTTTCACACGGCATCATTTAGCCCCAATGTAAGCAGAGTATAAGTCGTATGACTGATATGCTACTTATATACATTTTTATCAGAAACTACAAGTACAGTGTTACCACCACATTCATATCCGGCACAACATGCAAACATTTGTCCTGCAGCGGGAATCGAACACGCACCTATTGCGTCGCGGCTACTAGCTCGTCATACCACTGAGGTCGTCAATAGTACAGACAGGCGAAATAAAAAGTGAATAGATTGTGTATAGGATGTAAAATATGATTTTTTACATGGTGGTAGGAAAGAAAGAAAGCTGAATAAATCCATAAAACAGGGAGCAGTTTCACTACGGTTTACTGCACCTCTATGGTTTATCGTCTGTCGAAACTTTTAATCAACGTTTAAAAAACTTTACGTAAGTGGACTTTTTAGTCAAAAAAGTCTTAAAGTCAACCATAACATCCGTCATTTGTCCAGTTCTCTTTACCCTGCTTTATGTCAGTGGAGGTGATAGTGGAGATGGATACTTTGCCATGATAGACTAAATGTGTGTTTTCTTTCATATTATTATAATTCACTTATTTACAAAAATAAAGTAGAAGCATGTGTCAAGCATCTGCTCACTGAGCCCTTTCACAACACTGGTTAGTCAATATGCTTGGCAATTATACCAATTGTGATTTTTACTATTTCATCTTATTCATTATTGTGTCGCCAGCTACATGAAGGCCGATATATGAACACATAGCATAGTTAAAGCCAACTGTTTAAGGTCTGGGTATACCTTAAATCATGTTAATTACCTACATTCACAGAGTTCTTGTCTTAACTTAAAGGATCTTCAAGGTATTAACATCTGGTAACCTTTATCCCTTTCATGTTCCGACACGAAAGACCCATGTCCCACCCACATTAACCATTCTTAATTACTTCACCTACCTCAAGCTATGTACCATATGTCCATATGAAAGCCAACTTTAATACCTCTGACTCAAACATACCTGTATTTTCATTGAATCAACATAGAAAGGATTTGATAGAACTATATCATTTCTATTTTAATATAACATACTTACATTAAGTCGCACATATTTCCCGGACGAGTAGGCAGAGACCATGGATTTCCACTTGTTACGTTCCTGGCATATCTCTACGCTTCATTAATTCTCGGCTCAAGCTCGGTTTAGGGTCAGTTTTGATTTGACCTTTTTCCAGAACGAATACAACTTGGTCATATCACATTTCCCGAAGCTTTCTCTTTCAACTATCCCATTGACGCTCAATTTGTAAACTTGAAATGAACACGAACACCTTATAAATTAACATGTATGTTGTAAGTAGGTAAGTAATAATGGTTTTAACGTAACTTAACTTCGATCTTTTTTTAGGTACCTAATCATATGTTTTAAATGTTTCATTATATTTCTCATCACCGATACAGCATAATGCCTAGAATCAGTGTCGGTAGAAATCCGTAGACGAACTAAAGACACTGAGATTTATAAAATGATAACTCTTTATTGCAATTACTCGAATAAAAAAAAAACAAATTACATAAGAGCTACATCTCAGTTTATAACTGAACCTCTCAAGTTTAAAATGATGGGCAGACCATTACAGAAACAACCACCGCGTGAAAGGCGACCACAAATCGCAAGTCATAGTGTAGGAAGATCTCATGTCTGCCCATTGCAATATAAATTTTATTTAAATGCTAGAGCAAAAGAAACTCTTTTGATCTTTTGAAAACCATTCTATCTTGCTCATTGACTTTTCTTATTCGTAAGGAGCTTTTTACCGCTGACGTAGAGGATAATCCAAATAAGTAACTCCTAATCGTCAGGGTCTTTTTAAGAACCAGATTATAAAGATGACATTTGGGTGTTAAATAAATATTTTTTGGTCAACTGTAAACTTCCCTTGCTCTAATAAAAGTAATAGGAGGTTATAATTTGGTTATAGGTTTTCAAAACGAACGAAAATGTAATAATTTGAAACAGACACAACATTTTTTTATATTCATAACAACGTAACAATTTTTCATTCAGAATAATGAACTCTTGTTACTTTACTGGTTAATAAAATGAAATGGAATAAAATACATTTATTGAGATTAAAAAGAACACATTATGCAAGTATATGATGGGGACTGTTAAGAAATTAATACAAATAACAAATATTGGCTTATATCATATACTTATAAGTTAAACTGAAACAGAAATTCCCCACACAACTTGCTGATCCATCTACCTAGACGGTTCGATGTCACGCCGAGGTAAAATCCTACTACTATTATAAATGCAAAAGTTTGTGAGAATGGATGTTTGTTACTCTTTCACGCAAAAACTGCTGAACGGATTTTGATGACATTTAACAGTAATATACTGTAAAGTTTCATCAAATACTGTTCAGTAGTTTATGCGTAAAAGAGTAACAAACAAGCTTATACATCATCATAACACATATCTTTTATCCGAGTGCCATGCGGGTGAGTGGGCAAAGCCAGCCAATAAATAAAATAAAAAACCTTTTATTCCTTGCAATAAAATGATACAAACAGAGTAATAAAACCATAAGCCATAGATGCAGTATTCAATATTTTTTAGACATTTGAATTGAATTGATAGGTACAAGAATGCAGGTATCGATTAGAGTTAGTTCCATGTCTATAATTTTTTTTCTGTTCTGCAAGAATTTTTACCGGTAACAATGTTGAATGTTTTATTACAGAAGAACCACCAATGCTGCTGAAACACACACGAGATTGCCCCGACGGCGAAGTCTGCGATCCAACGGTGGTGGTATTACCGATATTTACCGTAGAAGATGCGCCTCCTGAAAAACTTCTCACTTATGAAAGGTACTTTTTTAAAGGTTACAAATCCAAAGGAAAAAAGTATTCTTCGGTAGCAGTATTTCTCAAAGTAAAGTAAGCATAACTTTCGTCCCAAAATGTGATATCGCAATGTTACTGTTATATACTGTTTGTTGTGCCGATTTATTCAACTTGAAATATCTCAATCGCTATGAATATAATAGAATAGAAAACATTTATTTTGAGCAAAGCTAAACGTATCTGCGTATTGCATAGGTAGTTATAGTCTGTAGAACCGTCAAAAAAAGTCCGGAATCAGCATATTGCAGCGGACTGCAACATTACGTTGTATCGTTGTTTTTCAGCACTGACCTCGATTGATTTATGGATAAAGCACATAAAAAAGGCGCTTAACTCGCACGTATATAATTGATCAAAGTTATTGATTTTATCGCTACATAAAAGGTGCTGCAGGACAGCCTATACTGGCCTACAAACACTCGGTCTTTCTGCCTAATGGCAGTCACGTACCTTATTGAATATGTGTTACGAGTACATCATCTATATTATAAAGAGGAAAGATTTTTTTTTTATATTGAAGAGGCTCCAAAACTACTGGACCGATTTTAACCATTTTTTCACCAAGTGAAAGCTAAATTATCAGGAAGTAACATAGGCTATAATTTATTTTAAAAAAAAATAGAGATCCTTATGAAAGTTGCAATAATGTAACTCAAAGTAGCAAAATTTTGCCTATCAAATTTATTATTTGGCGTGCGCTGAGAAAACTATTGATGATACATAAAAATGATGTACTATATGATTAAAGTACTCATTATTACCTACAAAAAAGTCCGCGAGGGAATATATCGAGAAAGTTAAGCTGGTAAAATGGTTATAATGTAAAAAAAAATGTCAATCACATTACTAATGGCGTGGCGTTGCTGGAATTCTAGTATTTAATTTGATCGTCTAAGGAAATTTACGATCATCTCGCTAGCGGGTCAATCTTCAAAATCAGCGTATTTGGTTGATCGCTCTGGTGCTTTTTAAATATTGTTATTATTGCTGTTCTGTATTTTTATTTCGAAAAGGAAGTGTCTAAATAAACTTATTTTTATAATGGCCCCTAATTTTCTTAACTAGTTTTCGAAATATTTGGGTTTGAAAATTTCGAGACCAGAGCGATCAATATTGATGCCAGAGCCATCAACAAAAGCATGATTTTTATTAGAAAAACACTATAAATCAGTTAATTTTTTTATTGTAAAATAGTCAAACCACACCAGTTTAGGGCAATTAGGCCATCTAAACACTTTTATCTAAATCACACGCTACATTATATACTGTCATCCTAATTTATTATTTGGATAACGTTATTTTACTAAGGTTAAGTATAAAAATTACTAAAAAACACTATCAAAACTTTTTTTTCTTATTCTTTAATTATTCTCATTCTTATTCTTTAGGTTTCCCTCGATTTTATCAGCCTGAGCATAGAGAAGCTGCCAGAAGCTTATTTTAGCCATTCTGCGTTGCTCAGCCAACTTCTTTCGCTCTTGCTTTCTTGTCTTTTTTTTTGGAAGCATTATTTCTACAACTTTATAATAATTGTTTAGTTCTTTTATTAAACTTTTGAAACTGAGAAAAAGTCGCGCGGTTTTTTTAAACGCCTTAATGATCTTAAATAGCTCGACACGTAAGACAAGCAGGGTAGACATCATCTCAAATCTTCAAGATCTTCGATAATGGTCTAAGAGCATAGTCAGAAGCACTACATAAGGTGGGCATCTGCACATTGTAATATTTTATGACTTTAAGGTATAAAAAATGCTTCCTTTTTATCATAAAATTATTTTTTGTGATCGCTCTGGTCTTTTTGGCCATAGCAATAGCAATCAAAAAAAGTAACTAATTTAATGATTCTGCAGAGATGCGAAACAATAGAAAGCTATAATTTATAAACAACAAATATATCCCTAAAACAGTTCTTATTATTGAATTGAAACATAAACAAAGTGAATAACAAATCAGAAAAATGTACCATAGCAATCAAACATTTACAAATCCAAAGCCAGAGCAATCAATTATTTACCTCTTTATCTCGGCACCACGGCAAAGTAGAACATGCCCGTCCCCATCGGTAGACAGAGCACAGCTGATGACAGCGCGCATTGCGAAAACTGATTGGATAAAGCGTTCAGCTAGGAATGTGAACACGGATTCATGTTGGTCCAGAGCGATGAACAAAAACGCGGGGACACAACTTATTTTTCGAAATGAAGCGAAACTATTCATTTATTGTTATAATCTAATTTAATTCCATACAAATAGACCTTTTGTAATGTTAGATAAATAAATAAAATGTCTTAATGTTTCAACATAAAAAAGTTACGAACGGTTTTCTGAATCAAACTGGAGTTGGGACAGCCCAGAGCAATCACGTTTTCAAGGTTTCGGATTTTTTTGAATATATTTACAATAACGTTAGATAAATAATTCTGAGTGCCCAAGGTAGCTAACAAGCCAAACTATCCAACAAAAAAAAACTCCTATTCAAAATTATTACTTTAAGGTGGACTTCTTCATTGCGACATAGATTTTTTTTGTTTTGGAGATTGAGCCTAGCGATTAAATCAGGTGAAGGGTTTTTTATACCACCTTGCATTTTTTGTGCAATGGCATTTCGAAAACTTCATGAAAAAAACAGCAAAAACTTTAAAACCAAATGAAACATGCTTATCATAATACGATAAGAATATGATTTGCAACATTTTTTTCTATTATTCATATCTTGCCATCCCTATTATTTTATGAAGAAGCTAGCTTTCTGCCCACGGCTTCGCCCGCGTGATATTCCGATGAAATGTATTATTTTGATGTATAAGCTATATTACTGTTAAGTTTCATCAAGATCCGCTCAGTAGTTTTTGCGTGAAAGAGTAACACACATCCATCCTCACAAACTTTCGCGTTTATAATATTAGTAGGATTAGTTAAAATGTTTGTTCTCAACATTTATTTAATTGTCAAAGCTCAAATGGTAGCTATAGATTTTTACTATTATTAGCCTTATTAGACAATGTTTTTTATTCATTTGTAATAACTCGATGTATCGCCGTTGGTTTCTCTTATAAATAAATAAGATGCTGGTTTAAACATCTCTGTTAGAGCTCTTTATCAGCTGTCCCTATCCTCAAACGTTTGCTGGAAGAAAACTCTTGTTAAGGTTAGCTCACATTTGTGTAAAGAGTAAAGAGTAAATGTAAAGAGTAAAGAGTAAAGAGTAAAGAGTAAAGAGTAAAGAGTAAAGAGTAAAGAGTAAAGAGTAAAGAGTAAAGAGTAAAGAGTAAAGAGTAAAGAGTAAAGAGTAAAGAGTAAAGAGTAAAGAGTAAAGAGTAAAGAGTAAAGAGTAAAGAGTAAAGAGTAAAGAGTAAAGAGTAAAGAGTAAAGAGTAAAGAGTAAAGAGTAAAGAGTAAAGAGTAAAGAGTAAAGAGTAAAGAGTAAAGAGTAAAGAGTAAAGAGTAAAGAGTAAAGAGTAAAGAGTAAAGAGTAAAGAGTAAAGAGTAAAGAGTAAAGAGTAAAGAGTAAAGAGTAAAGAGTAAAGAGTAAAGAGTAAAGAGTAAAGAGTAAAGAGTAAAGAGTAAAGACTAAAGAGTAAAGAGTAAAGAGTAAAGAGTAACGAGTAAAGAGTAAAGCGTAAAGAATAAATAAGAAGAGGAGATCCATCAGGTCATGAGCGTGTGATAAGTTTATTGTCAAATGTTATGTATTGTATATCCCTTCTATTATAAAAAGATTAAAGTGAGATTTTAATTTCAGCTTCTCGGAGCCATCACTCAAAAAAACGGTAGACACCACCTTTGTGAGCAGTGAAAACGATTTGTTCAATATAAAGGTAAGTTTGATTTATTTGAGAAGTTTTCACTAGCAAAAGGCTATCGTGTTATTTCTTAAAAGTTTCATACACAAATACAGTATTTTTTTCAGGAACCTTATTTTCCGGAACAAATTAAGGTTTCGTAAAAATAAATAATTTTCATATTTGGATATTGGGTTTCAGCAGAACTATTTCTCTTTTGACATGCCACTAAGAAAATTCACCACTAAGTTTCGAAAAAAAATAGTGCAGAAGCACTATTTGGAAGCACTATTTTTTTTGTTTAAAAACCGAACCCCGGATTAGTAGTGTTAATTCTTTTTACGAAACTAGTTGAAGTTTCGTTCGAAGAATTATTTTTCTTCTTTTGAAATGGGTTTTTAAACTTAAATTTAATGACAACTGAAGGATATGCCTTAACATAGGTAATAGTTAACAAACTATTCTATACTACTCGTATAGAGGTAATATTATAAAGAGGATTTTTTTTTTTTTATTGTTTGTTTGTACCGAATAGGCTCCGAAACTACTGGACCGATTTTAACTATTTTTTCACCATTAGAAAGCTAAATTATCAAGAAGTAACATAAGTTATGTTTATTTTAAAAAAAATAGAAATCCGTAAGAAAATTGCAATAATGTAACCCAAAGTAGTAAAATTTTGCCTATAAAATTCATTATTTTACGTGCGCTATGAAAACTATTGATGATACATAAAAATTAAGTACTACATGCTTAAAGTACGCATTATTACCTACAAAAAAATCCTGGGGTAGTATATCTAACTATCATAGTTAAGTCACAATAGCAGCTTTTGTGTTCTAAAATTTAATTAGATCGCCGGTAGAAACAAAAGTTGGTTAGGTACATTTGTATCGTAGTATTAAATCTTATTCAAATAAATAGTTTTATTAAAATATTTTTTAATTCATACGAATCTGACATTTAATTTCGGAGTTATCACGAGGATAAAATCGAAACTTACGCGGGTGAAACCGCGGGGTGCAGCTGGTAATAGATAAAATAAATAAATAACCTCTTTCAATATGACCGACTTGAACAGAAGTTTTGCAAAAATGGTTCACGCTGGACCATCTATTTCTTTTGCTCCTTGATGTAGGTCATATTAAATTTTTTCCAAATACTTATAAGCCAGATACCTTTCGTTACCCAGGTTTAAATCATTATGTAAGCATACCAAATTGTAATGGATTTTTATTCCTCAGAGATACCACAAGCCAGATGAGATTATGTACAAACCCCGAGCAAATTACGGATACAAGGCTAACACCGTACAAAAGCAATCTCTTGTAAACATCAGAAAACAGAACAAGTAAGTCTCTGAAGTCAGTGAATTTAAATGTCTCTATTACGTAACTGGACGGATTAAAATCTGGTGAAGCTTTGAAGCAAAGAATAACCTACTTAATTATAATCCTTCCTACTAATATTATAAACGCGAAAGTTTGTAACGAAACGGATATTGATGAAACTTCACACTAATATAGCTTATACATCAGAATAACATATAGGCTACTTTTCATCTGGGTACCAAGCGAGCGAAGCCGTGGGCAGAAGCTCTAATAAACTTTACAAGCGTGATAAAAGTTGTTTACCTCTTCTCCTCGTATATGTAAGAAAATTAAAAGGCCAGGGATAGCTTCTTGCTAAAATTAGTGAGTAATTATGAATAGGAGGGTAAGCTTTTTTATCATGAGAAGTTTGCGACCACGTTCGAGTGAATGGCCATTATATAATAAATAAAATAAATAAATAATGCTGGACAATCCACACAGCATCATCTAGCCTCAAGCTAAGCAGATCTTGTGTTATGGGTACTAGATGACTGATATACTTAATACAATACATTACATAGATAGATAGATATGGAATATACCCAGAACACCCGGAACAAATATTTGCGGATCATACAAATATTTGTCCCAGGGCGGGAATCGAACCCGCAACCTCCTGTGTCGCAGGCGGACCTTCGCCCACCGAATGTATATCAATGACAAACAATAGTTGTTTTACGCCCGATACAGAGAATTTGTGGGAACGGGGCCATAACCATCAAGTCTCTTTGACAACCTCTGTGGCGCTTTTCAATCTAACTATTAACCTATATTCAATAGACCTATATGTATTCGCTGACCTATATTCATGCAAATAAATATCCTGATTTATGCTTTCTGGCTGCGTGTAAACTAGTCATAATTTCATAAATGCTTCACACTGACTTCATCGTCATGATAGCGTTTCTGCGTTTTCATTTGTACACGGCACTCTTTTTGTTTGTTTTTATAATAATAATAATAATAATGCTGGGCATTTTTCACAAAGAATCATCTAGCCCCAAAGTAAGCAGAGCTTGTGTTATGGAAACTACATGACTGATACTTAGAGGTATATACATATTTTTTGAAAACACTCAGAACCCGAGACAAATATTTGTGGATACAAACATTTGTCCCGCAGCGGGAATCGAACCCCTTTTGCGTCTCAGGCGAGCGTGACTGTTATACAGAAGTCGTCGTTTAATTATTTCTTGTTTTTGGTAGCGTTGTCTCGCGTCGTCATTTCTCAAAAGTCCGTGTGAACAAAGACTTATTGATGACCCGTGACGACTTGATCTAGAACATTTTATGCTTTTTCCATAAAAGGTTGTTTTTAGTATGTTACAATTTTTACCCGGGACCGCAGGGGCTGGTATAAGCGTTTAATATTTGAAGTGTTTTTTTTTGTTCGTTGTCACACATATTGTCTCCAAAACGGCCTATTAGATTGGAATACGGTTTTTTGCAATCGATTTGTTTGTCTCCAAGGATGGTTTTCAGATAGGCGCTAGAGAGCGCTGCAATCGATTATGGAAGTAGAAATCGGGAGTTTACAAATTTAAAATGATATATCTTAACGAAGTGATATTTAAACAAAACGTTTTAAATACGTAAATCTTTTTTATTCTAGAACAAAACCGTATCACCCAGGAGTTGTGATTCGGAATCGGTACTATGACAAAAGATACATGAAGTTGAAACAACAAGAGAGGGGGCTAGCTCGAGACAGACAGAACGCGGCGAGGAAGGTAAGTGCGCAATGGAACTGACCCTTTCATCTTGAAACATCTTACTTAGCAGTTTACTCGTAAATCTTCACAGAAAAGATAGGTAATGATTTTGGATTTAAAATATAAACGTTTATAAGTATTATATTTGTCATATAGTTCTCATAATATAAGCTCTGCTTAGTTTGGGACTAGATGATGCTGTGTGAAAAACGTCCAGCATTTTTTTTTGTGTACCAGCTTAATAATTATCATCAACGGTCTATAGTTTCTTCACAGTGCTGTATTCGTCAGCAGTCTTGGGCTATCCACAAGTCGCTGTTTGCGTTAAGACCGGCAATTGTAGGACAAATGTAATTTAATAATAGATCATATTTTTTCCACTTAAGTCATTATAAAGTTATTACATTCCGTAATTTTAGAGACGCCATCGATTCATCGAGTATAAAATTTCTAATAGTAAATAAATAATTTAAAAACTAGTTCAAGAAAGTGAAAATTAATAAATAAGTTATGCTAAATGACATTTAGGTACCTAGCTCATTATAACGGTTCATATCATGTAATATCATGGCAAATCATGGATTAATAAATAAAAAATAGAACAAAAAAATTATAAGTGTTTTGTATCATTTCAGAAAACAAGTATATTTAATCGAGTAGCTAAATTTGAACTGCCGCAAAATCGAATCTATAGCCCAATCCAACACGAACGGAAGAAACCAGAAATCAAAGACGTAGTACCAAGGAAAGATTTCACCGATGTTAAGAAACTCGCCAGTACATACTTGTATGGAAAAAACGATCTGCAGAAACCCATGTACAACAATATCATACATGAAGAAAAATACATATTCAATGAGCATGAGTCACCAAAAACTGTAACTAAAATGCAAGTTAAGGAGACAGGTACACATGAGACATTTAAAATTGATAATAAGCATCATTTACATGAAGTATTCAACATTCTAAAAGCAACCAACCCTATTGCAGCAAATCAAGAAATTATGAATTATCAAAAGATAACTACTACTGAGACTGTATTGAACACCGCAGAACAAAAGTTGATAACAGACGATACGTTTTTAAAAGGAATTGTAAGTAATGCTAATGCATATAATAGACCCTTGAACAGTGTTACTGAAGAAACTGATAACAAGCTTATGGTGCTGTTGGATACTCTTGAGCAAGAAGTTAAGCATGTAGAATTACGTGATAAAGATAAACAGTTATTCGATGCAAAAATAAGAAAAATATATGGGAAAGTTGTTGGTAAACCAGTCAGTTTACTAGATTTTCATATTAACAAGCCTGCTGCGAAATCAAATGAGACTTATCGTATGGATGATGGTCGAGAATATTATGTAACACGAAAATCTATTCAAAAGGAAAAAAATGAAGATTTACCATACAAAAACTATGAAATTAAAAAAGAAAGATTAGAGGACCTTAATGTAAGATCGGAATCAAAGATTAGAATGAATGATGAGTATAAAAACATTTCAATGGCCAGAGACCGAATTGAACCAGAAAAAATCGATGACATTAGTTTGTATAATAATAGACATAACATTAGAGAAATGAAACATAGCGCTTTATCTAATGAGCAAATGCAAGAGAGATATCATGACTATGAAAATGAACACAAATTTGGTGCAAGAAAATCTATCAGAAATAATGATTTTGATAGAAACATACTTACTGATATAAATGAATCAAGACAGAGAGGAACTGACAGGTATCGAAGTAAAATTAATGAAAGGGATCGTTACATTGATGATGAAGTTGAAAATAAAGACAGAAGAGTCGATCATTACCTTACTAAAAATGATGATATTGAACGAATCAGAAATAAAAATTATTATCTTAGTAATGGTGCAGGCAACGATGATCCTATGAGTTCCGAAAGAAGAAGATTTTATCAAGAGAAACTCAATAATATCGAAAGAAACCTTCAAATGAGGAATAACAAACGAAGAAAAAATGTAAGTTTGTAATCAAGACCACAGTTATAGTCGCAGTTATTATAATGTCTAAGTTAAACTATAAACCCGATCCAGTACACTCTAACAAAGTTACCATATAAGGTAACGAAGGTAAGGTAAACTATAAGGAGTTATGGACATATTGCAAATATTTTACTTACTGATAGTAAAAAATAGGGTCAAAAAACATTATTGTATAGTCGCCTTCAGTTATACAATCCATAATATTTAAATGATGCCATGAATTCAATTTCATAAAAATGTAATTATCAAAAACTCAAAAATTATGCAATCATCAACTTGTGCCATAATCCTACTAATAAATTCGGCCTCGGTGGCATGGCGGGCAGGTAGCTGGCTAAGACGCAAGATTGCAGATCCGATCCACGCTACGGGAATATAATACTAGTAGGTATACTAAAATGATACCAAGCTCCGATATTTTCAATTCTATGAAGCTCTGAATTTCCATTGTCAGTTTTATGTAAAACCTCTCGACGCAGATCAATCAGAGGTTTTCCACAGTTATTTAATATCCCTCTAAAAATGATCTAATGTAAAGTTTTATTTTTATAATTCTGGTGTATGCAATAAAATATATACATTTATCTATTTATCAATGGAAAATAAATCATCAATGTTATTTCGGCAAAGTGTACATTCATCTGTTCATACATTCTGTCATCTTGCAGATGTACTAGATTACAGTGAATTGACACATGCTAATGCTTACAGAAGCCACGACACATGCGACCCATGCGACCAGCGACCAGAAAATCTGAAAACCAAATGGATATCTACGGAAGAGCAAGATTTGCCCATGGATATTGAAACTAGCTTCCAATAGAGTGAAATCCGAAGGAGGCATTTAAAAGAAGCGAGGTCCCTAAATTTAAAAAAATGAGAAAAAGAAGTGATTGTTTACAATTTGTTTTCAAGTAAAACAATTTTATTTTGTATTAGGTAAATTAAGTAAGTAATATTAAAAAGTTTATAAATGAAACTGTTAATTTATAAAATGTTAATCTATTTTGATTGTAAATTGTAAAAAGGGCTTTGTACATAATAATATCATATCATTATGGATTTTGTAATTGTTCATTTGTATGTACACAATAAAGTATAAAAACGGAGAATAATAAAAAAACTTATGTTATTATAAAATTATTATTGAAACAGTCTCTCTACAAAAAGATCAACAAGAAACTCCCCATTTAAGTTGTAAGGAAGAGATCGCTAGGCTTAATGTTGCTATTGTTTTTTCATTATGCCTGGTTTTTCATCACGCTACAACCCTAAGGAATCAAGCAAAAGAAGTAATACGTGAGCGGGGATGCAACGTGATAGGTTAGAGGGCCGAATCGGCCGTGAAACAGTCAGTCTATGTAAATAAATTAAAAAAATAAAGCCCCGCTGAGACAGCGTCAACTTGCCGTGACCAGGATTCGAACCTGGGTTACTACGGCCACAACGTAGGGTCCTAACCACTAGACGATCACGGCTGCTAAGGCAGATGGAAAGTTGCTCGAAAAACATTATTGTGTTCAGAAATCTAGAGCACTTTCACTGCCCAATTCGTTACGGTTTGTACATTGCGCAAATGCAAAAAAAAACACTGCATTAGTAATATCAACGGCCATTCTTAGTATACTACTAGCTATGTGTTATTCTGATGTATAAGCTTTATTACTATAAAGTTTTTTCAAAATCGGTTCAGTAGTTTTTGCGTGAAAGAGTAACAAACATCCATCCTCATAAACTTTCGCGTTTATAAAAGTCGTAATCCTACTACTATTAAGTAGTAGGATTACGACTTTACCACGTACTATTAAAGTACGTGGTATTATTACGATTATACCACGTAAGTACTATTACTTACGTGGTATAGTCGTAATAATATCCTAAAATGTTACCAAACCACGGTAATTTCAATGCTATTATTTTTTGTTAAGCAAGGTTTGTCTGGAAGAGGTTGTTGTTGCTAGAAAGACTTACGACACATTCCAATTACAGTCTTGACGAATGATGCCTCGTTTCTCTGTAAAAAACTGTTGAAATTTAGTTTTTCCTTTGTTTTAGAAAAAACGCTTTAACGCTCTTTACGCTATGGAATTTGTCGTAAACTTTTTTGGAATGCAAGCGTTAGATTGCATAAAAAAAGAGGCAAAGCAAAGAGGCTTTTAACCCAAGGTTAGTATCGTAGTGACTTTTTATAGATATATGTACAAAAATAAAATGTACACCCATGTGTACAGAACCATTCGTTCATAGAAAACAAATTAACGGGCATTTTAAAAAGAACCAAATCAAATGCAGTTCCATTGTTCGAAAAACGAAAAAGTATAAAACAATTGGTACCGTGGTCCACGCGTTTGTCAATAACAGACCGGCCAGTTGAAAACTATTTTAGTCTACCTAGAGTTTGACGAGCAGGCTATCAAGCACGCAATAAAGTATAAACTGAAACAACATAATCATGTATATGAACTGTATGAACATGTTGTCGAATAAAAGAGTCAAAGTAAAATTCAATAACACAAATATAGTAATTTTGTAGATTAAGCATAATTTTTGAAACAAAGTTGAGGACTTATTTTGAGAGACTACCTAAAATGAGTTCCAAGAGCACATATATTTATTACCAAGTAATTTGCTCTGATTTATACTGACAGCACCAACTGCTTGCGTTGGCCAGTTGCCGTATCGTTCAAACCTCTTCCTAAAGCCGCTTTCTATAGCTACTAGCTACTTATCACTCCAAAGCTCTAGATTACAACAAAGAACACTGTAGTTTTTAAATCACTGTCAATGGTCAATTCGCTGTAGCTGGATGAAAAGTGAACTTGAAAATTGAATTTCGTACTTTTAAAATAATGAAACCTTGTTTCTTAGTATTTTATACGTCAATTTTGTTTACTACAATTTCTTCAGGGAACGTTCAAGAAGTAATGTTTTGTATTGTATATTAATTTTTGTTTTTGCTAATATTTTTCTAAGGAAAATGTAATTTAGCTAAACTGAGTGAATTTAATAAATTTACCTTTTAATAGCCTTCTGATAATAATAGAAATTACCTTTATTTTTTTGTATGTGCTGCTGGTTTTCCATAAATAAATAAAATAAAATTATTTATTTATTTATTTATCTGACACCATCGGGTAACTATAAACTCTGCCATCGGAGTTGCCCACACTATTATATAGTTTTTTTTATATTATCTGTGAACGGAAAAGGAATGTGTCATAAGAAAGACGCCGTCTCCTCGTTCTAGCTTCCTTGTCCAGCATTGACTTTTTTATAAATTTTTTTTAAGCACACTACACTGGCACTAATTTTGAAAAAATATTCTTATTAAAACGTTGGTAATTTTCAGGTTTTCGAAGAATCTGGAATCAGTGATCGTATTGTTAGCGAAATTAATCATGAGAGGGTGAGTAAGAACATCATCGTTTGCCAAGAAACCTAGACTTCTTCGTGGCATTTATGGATGTAAATCATAAAATGCCACGACGAACAGTGATATGCAGCATTTACTGGTCGATGATTAGTCGAGTACAGTGATACCTTACAAACTAGCCTCAGGCTAAGTACCTTTATTCATGCAAATAAAGATAGATAGATAGATGATAGATAAATCATTTATTTGTTAATTACTTATTAATTACGTATATAACTAAGATGGTTGGACTGCTGATGAGGTAAGTAGCAACAGATTGGGATAGGACTCAGCATAAAGCGCCGCAGACGTGAAGGTAACTAGCGCGCTGATATTTCGTCCTCTCCCATTAACTTCTTAGGTTTGCTGGAAGAAAACTCTTGTTAGGATTAAGCTGGCCTTTGTACATGTCCTTTATATAGCTTTTTTGACTGTATTTTCTGTGTGTACAACAAAGAATAACTTAGAATAACCTTTTGGTAGCATACTTATCATCTGGTTAAGGGGCCATCCTTAACTACGTCACCCGGTACGTGTTCAAAAGTAGAGAGTAGTGGTTTTCGGTTCGGCGGGTTCTAACCCTGTACATAAGATTAGAACACCGCATCTGTCATATTCCAATAACTTTTTGAACTCACAATCTGGTGTAGGGGCCATCCTTAACTGCACTACCCGGTTCGTAGATTACTCTATAGCGGTTTTTGGTTCTACGAGTTATAGATCACAGCGAAGAAATTTTTGCACGATAGGGTATATGGGTATATGGGAAATGTTTGTATGGGACTGTTACGTATTATTTAATTCATTTTCAAGACGTCTGTAATTTTAAACAATGATATACATACTACGCAAGCGCAGTCGTGGGCGGAAGCTAATTCCACGGATTTTAGGGAAACTTAACAGTAATATAGCTTATATATCAGAATAACACATAGGCTACTTTTTATCCGGGTAACATGCGGGCGAAACCGTAGGCAGAGACTAGTCTTCTATAATAACGTTCTCATTTTCAGTACGTTCGTCATGTAAAAGCAGTCACGGAAAGTGTAATCGAGCACCTACTGAAAGAAGTTAAAAGGAAATATTCAAACTCCAATCAGAAGGTGACCAAACACCAACTGTCACTGGTAGCACAGGAAATAACAAACAAAATGAGGGAATTACGGAAGAGACAAAAGAAGAAGAGAAATAAAAAGAGAAAGAAAACGAAAAAAATAAATAAAAGGACTCAAGTTACAGATCAACCAAGAATGAACCTGTCAAGCGTAAACTTCTTGTCAGTTTTCTAAGTATTATACCAACAATAATATTTGGCGAGCTCTGTGGAGCAGTATGCGGGTTCTATTCCCGCCACGGGACAAATGTTTGTATGATCTGCAAATATTTGTCTCGGGTCTGGGTGTTTACTATGTATAATATGTATGTTATACAAAAAAAAAGTATACAAGTAGTAATCAGTCATGTAGTTCCCATAACACAAGCTCGGCTTAGTTTGGGGCTAGATAATGCTGTGTGTAAAATGACCAGTATTATTTATTTATCAGCCTGTATGGGTCTTACTAATAAAGATTTTTAAACAGTTGTTTAGGTAAACAATGTACTGTTTTACACTGTTACCTCATTCATTCTAATTAAATTAAATTAAACAAATAAATTTATTAAATAAAACAGAAGAAAAAAATAACATAAAAATCGTTATAAATAAGGGGTCATACGCCCTTACTAGAAAGTGCCATAAGATCTTGAGCCTTAAAATGTCATCGGTCCACATACGATAGCGTTCCTACAGTCGCGTTGTTACGTTCGCGGTCGGCATTCGAAAACCTTTATTCCCCAATTCTAAGCTGCCTGCTATATAACCTGCCCATTGTCGGTGATTTATATAATATTAAGATTTTTCAAATTGTTTATGAAAGCAATAAATAAAAATAAAATCAATTGTAAAAGCACACTTTAAAATAAAAGTGAATTTTGAAACTGAAGTGTAATTTTTTTTCGCTAGGACACAGCAATAAAGCTCATTTCACACATTTTTCTCTTTTATTGGCCACTTTGGAATTCCCAGCAGCAATATCATTGAAATAAAACCCATTTTATTGAGGTGAAGACCGTTTTATAGGCAAAGGATTTCTTTCTTTCAATAATTCCGATCGAGCTTGGTAGCACATCCTATGCATTCCCATTTTCCCGACTAATCGGGGCACTAGTAACATACTCGTAATACATTAAATGTAAAAAAACCGACTTCAAATAATGTGAAGTTGATAAAAGGCCAAACAGAAATTTCATCAGCCATTTTTTCACCAATATGAGTGGTTTTATTTTTTCATAAAATGTATATGGAATACCATATACATTTTATGAACCCTTGAAATATACCCTACCCGTTAAGAAAATAATCATTAATATCGTTATACAATAGAATTGGCAAAAATATCGCGTAACATACACATAAACAAGCCTCCTCCTATTTACAAGCTTTTATTTAACTTGCAATGTTTGTATATTTGTTTGTTTGTTTGGGTCATATCTTACAAGCTGAATGAGAACCACCTCCTCTTATCCTACGGAGTTGAATTTTTACATGTTGGTTCAGTTTCGATGACAATGCATTTTTATGGTAAACATGACCTGAATCGACATCCAGGATTAGCTTCAGATAAAGGAACTCTTCAACGGTCATCAGCACAGACACGAAATTTTATGTACGCATTTTATTTAGATAGCTGGTTATAAGTTTTACCATAACATGGTTGCTGCACTGAGGGTCGAAAGCTTCTGTTTGAAAGTGTGTTATTTCTATTAATTTATTTGAATTCTGTTGAAAAAAAAACTTGGCTTCAATCCGTCCACAATCAGTAGCAATAGCAATATAGACAACGGGACCAAACCAAATTCGGTCTAAGCAAGAAACGTAACATGTCCCTCTGTTTTAGAGGAACTAAAAATTCCCTAGTGTTAATCCGACGGCTTCTCAATAAAACCTTAATTGTTACTGCGTGACCTCTTACATTAGAAATGGGTAAGAATTTGCATACACAATAAAATTTTATACCACTCAATAATATATTAATGTGTCATTTCATAAATACATTCCCTTTTTATGCTTGAGCTCTCCTGAACCTTTTCCTCATCCCGTTTCCTCGAATACTAAATTTATGCCTTAAAAATTGTTATATTTTATCGCATAAATTAAGTATCCGGCTGTGCAAATATACACAAAATTAACACCAATTTGGTATGGGCAATAATAAAAATGAACATAACATTTCATTAAGATATCTTGAATTGGCCACATTCATTATTTTACTAAACTAGAATTGGCTATGAATTGTCATTTTTTTTAATAACTGATATCTGTGCAATTCATAATTATTAATATGCCTGCGTGACATTTTAATATGTCATAATTATCAATTTGACATAATGAATCTTTAGCGCCATCTCTTCACAACTCTTCTTAAATCTTGAGTATTTTGCCGTATTTCCTAAATCTTACAGGTACATGAATGAGACTTTTCATCCGTTGTGTCTCAGGGTCGGCAACGCGAGTCACACCTTTGGTTTGCAAGCAACCATTAATAAATAAAAAATTAAAATAAAAAGAGCTTTATTTTTCCTATACTCTACACTAATTCTATGCTTATCGACCATGCAAGAGACCATTAATAGGTATATAATAGATAATAGGTTTGTGATCGAAGGAAAATAGCTGTCAAATGGTTTTCAATGTGTGAGTTTTTGGCACCATCGGGCCTTAAGTCTCTCAAATAGTATGCGATCTGCCATAATATTATGCAGATTGGCGCATGCGTATTTAGATAATTTGCTTTAAATTATTTAATGTAAAAAGCGCTTTATTTAGAAGAAAAAATAAATTTAAATTGTTTATTCCAACATTTTAATATGCACTATTATGTCGACTGGGCTTCTATTGTTCAAAACACCCTTTACTGTTTTCATTATCACTTTAGGTTTATGCTTTCTAGTCTTTAAATTCTTTAAATTTGTCTTCTTCAATGGAACATCTTCCTCACTTTCTAACATCTTTCGATTCAATTTCTTCTTTTTCTTTCTTCTCGGTACATGTTTATTTTTCATCTTCTCTGTAACATCCTCTTCGCTTTCAACCCTCTTTCGATGCAATTTCTTCTTTTTCTTTCTTCTCGGTTTTTGCTCAACTGTAACGTCGTCTCTGAATTCTGATAGCTCGGATTGTGGGTAGTCCTGAAAATTTCAAAAATCTGTTTACTGAAACTGAATCACACTAGTTCTATCTACTGACGGCTACAATCATATGCGCTTAGATACTTAGTCAAACAGCTACGCCAACTTCTATTTCTATCATCATCATTATCGACCGTGGAAGTAGACCCGCTATATACATATAGATCTTCCCCAAAGAGTGGCCAAATAATGATCTTAGGCCACCATCCCGCAACCTTTAAGATGTCTTAGGTCTATAGGAACTTCCTACTCATACACAGCGTGGTCGTAGCCGCCATTCGAGAACCTTTCTTCCCCAGCGGTTGTCGGTTCTGTAAGCTAAAAGGCCTTCCCATTGCCATTTCAACTTGCTAATTCTAAGAGCTAGTTTTATGTCGGTTGGTGGCTTTCTTTATTCTGCGATATTGTCGTTCCGGATTGTTTCGTAGAGAAGATCCGGCCGCAGCTCTTTTCACAGCCTGCTGTGTGACCTTATACTTATGAATGAAGCCTACAGTTAGCGACTAAGTCTCAGTACATACCAATGATATTACTGGCAACATGCACTGATTGTAGACTTTTGTCCTGAGGCTCTGCGGTATATGACGAAAAGAATGTATCTTCAGAGAAAAGTTGGGAAAATACCTGACCAAAAGTTAAGTGAGGGTTTTGCAACAGTTTTCCACGTGGCGAATCAACACTCGAATCAGCCTTCGCTGTCACCTGAAAAAATATTTAGCTTATGCAAAATTAATTCATAAAATCCATTACCACAAAAAAGCATCAGTGTTTCAAACATCTGTATTGACTGATCGAAAATTACATATTCATATTACGTGGAACAAAGCAAGTAATACCTAAATACATGCTTTGAGGTACGGACGAACACAATTTTTTAAAATAATATTTATTATTTCTATATCAAAACTCTGACCACAGCTTCGCCCGCGTGTTACCCGAATAAAATGTGTTATTTTGATAGCTATATTACTGTAAAGTTTCATCAAAATCCGTTGAGTAGTTTTTGCGTGAAAGAGTAAAAAACATCCATCCTCACAAACTTTCTCGTTAATAATAGTAGTAGGATTATTTTCTTGTGTACACTCTAAAATAGAACTTGTTCTTTACTAACATTTTATTCTTATTATTCCATATATTTATTTAAAAATATAAAGAGGCGAAGTCCTTGCCTAAATGTTTGCTTCATTGCGTAGACAAGACTAGGAATCTAGGTCCACGAACCGGAAGTTTAAGGGTCAGGTGCGTATGGGGCCACGCGCAGTGTAGAGTTCCGTAGTTGCCAATAAACTTTTATTTACTACCTGTTTTACACAACTAACAACTTTACCGAAGTATTTTCAATGGAATCTGTACGAAATTTTCCTTTTCACTTCTCCAAGTACATTTAAAAAGTTGGTCGACTATTATACTCGTTAACACGTTAAGCTTACTTAGCTGTGATAGTTTTCCTTTTAACTTCATTATATATACTAGTGGCGTGTTTTTTTCACATATCCAAAAACAACCGTTTAGCCAGCAGGGGTGGGGACACTTGACTCTAACAAAATTTGCACTTTAAAGCATTTCGCAAACGGAACGTATAAGTATTATATCAGTCATGTAATTCCCATAATACAAGCTCTGTTTAGTTTGGGGCTAGACGATGCTGTGTGAAAATGTCCTGCATTATTTATTTTTACTTTGTTGGCGTGATAAATATATTCCCATGACAAATTACAGCTTTCTAGTACTAAGAGTCTCTGGATAATGTATCCTTAAAAGACAAGGAACGCTAGAGAACAATATTTAACATGAGGTAGAAATTTCTTTGGCCATTTAGCGAGGGAGTACCGCAAGTGCTCTTTGCACTACTAAAATGAATGAAATAATAAACTTTGTGAGGCAAGAGACACAAAAACTTTATTATTTAGTAAATTATGAACCGAAGAAAAAGCAGAGGAGATTCTTAAGTCCAACCGTATATTTTTTTATGTTTGACCACGCATTACTTTTTAGGTCTACGTTCTTCTGTTTTCAGATAAGTATACGTTTTTAGTTTAAAAAATTGTTATAAATAAATCATTTTAATTGAATAGTTATATCAAAATATCACTGAGTAGTTAAAGAAGCTAAGCAACATTAACAGAGTGATTCAAGAGAGATGGTTAAAAATATAATGGTGGACATCGTGACTCATCCGAATCACCCCCTACGTAATACGATTCTCGAGAGTTTTATTACCGAGCTTTATTATTGCCATGTACTTATATTTACTAAGGGACAGGGTTCACTTATAACCTGGGGTCTAGACAAATACCACTTTCTGTTGACGTTAACGCCTGTGGAAAGATTGAATTGTATGGGAATGACATTAGCTGCGGAAATGTCTCGTGACAGCTGCCAAGTTTTACCTTGACAAATTTGCGTTAGCGTGAAAGAAAAAGTAAGCGTGAGGTATTTGTCTAGCTTCCAGGGGACTAGACAAATACCACTTTCTGTTGACGTTAACGCCTGCGGAAAGATAAATTTGTATGGAAATGTCACGTGATATTTCCGCAGCAAATGCCATTTCCATACAATTTTATCTTTCCGCAGGCGTTAATGTCAACAGAAAGTGGTATTTGTCTAGCCACCCTGGTAATACCACTTTCTGTTGACGTTAACGCCTGCGGAAAGATTGAATTGTATGGGAATGACATTAGCTGCGGAAATGTCTCGTGACAGCTGCCAAGTTTTACCTAGACAAATTTGCGTTAGCGTGAAAGGAAAAGTAAGCGTGAGGTATTTGTCGAGGCCCCTGGTTTCAGCGAAACTTTTCAGGAAAGGCAATTCACAAAACAGAGAGCATTTAAAGGAAAGAAAAGAGTAAAATCAATAAAATTTTTGAGAAAATGTCATTGAAATTTTATGAATCATGTCAGGAATTTCAATAATTCAATTCAATTCGCTTATTAACTCCATATTTTTGTTAGTATAAAATATAAATAAAATAAATAATGCTGGATATATTCACACAGCATCATCTAGCCCCAAAGTAAGCAGAGCTTGTGTTATGGGAACTACATGATTGATATACTAATTATATACTTTTTTTTTGTTAATACATTCATATTATACATAGAAAACACCCAGACCCGAGACAAATATTTGCAGAAACAAACATTTGTCCCACGGCGGGAATCGAACCCGCAACCTTCTGCGTCTCAGGCGGGCCTTCGCCCACTGCGCCACAGAGATTTGCCAAATGAATGAGAGTATGTCTTAATATCTATGTTAGAATAAATAAAGCACAATGTATTAAAAAAGGAGGGTTTAAGAACCTTTACTCGTGTCCTGATCAAGCTGTCTCAGGCGAGACTTTCTACTTGATCAGGACCCGGATAAAGGCCTTCATTACTGGCAAGTCATACCAATCTGGAATGACCTGCAGGATGCTGTTGGAACTGCCCCGCACTCTGCTGAGCAATGAGGCAGTTTTCTTACGATGGAGGGCGTTATAATTAATGTCTGGAATACACATCGAGGTGGTTTCAAACTCTGTAATATATAACTTGTTTTCATTGTAAATGCGAAACTAAAAATTAAAGACAGCTTTAAAACTTGAAAAATGGTGTACTATTCATATTGTAAAAACGGGAATTTTCACGTACTGCACTATCGGTAAAGGCACCGACTAAGTTTCGACTCATTCCAGGAGTCTTCATCAGGGTGAGTGGTTGCGACTTTCTCCTTCCGCGTCGCGCCGTGCACTACCAATACCGTGCCGCGAGTCGAAACTTAGTCGGTGCCTTCACCGATAGTGCAGTACATGAAAATTCCCGTTTTTACAATATGAATAGTCAAGATCACGATAGTTTTTGGAATAAAAAAATGGTGTTCTATGTTTGCGAACTGAAAGTTATGCATGATATGAAAGAATTAATCGCGGACTGCATGAAAAATTTAAAGCTACCACAAATAACCATCTAATTTGAATACACGTGGTGAAAGTTTCCAAAAACTGTATCCAATTTAAACTTTTTTCATATCACAGCGTGTGAATTTTAATAAAGCTTTTTCAGAACAAATTAAATAGTTTTACAATTTGTTAAAAAGCGGTGCGCGTCGATCGGCCAACGAAAAAAGATTTTTAAGTGAAACCTACGTATAGGTTCTCTGATTTTTATTCTCATGTGCGCATGAAGTAACTGAAAATGATACAAGATCAAGACACATGGGTAGGATTTAAAAAAGGTCAGATAGGTCAAAATAGGTCAGAGAATGATATCTCGCATGTCCGATAAGCACCCTCCATGAAACATAGTCTTGTCTTGTTTTATGCATACATTACTGATAAAATTTGATGCAGGAAATTCTCTTTCTACGGAGCAAAACGAGCGAGGAAAACTAGGCGATTAAATGTTTTTTTTTTTTAATTCCAAGTTTAGTATGTTAGTTATGTAATTGGTACCACAGCACAGGACGGCACAATCCTAATCTGGACATAGAAGGTAATGTTAACCTACAATTATTAACTACTAGCTTCTGCCCACGGCTTCGCCCGTGTGATACCTGGATAAAAAGTAGCTTGTGTATTATTATGATGTATAAGCTATATTACCGTAAAGTTTCATCAAAATCCATTAAGTAGTTATTGCGTGAAAGAGTAAAAAACATCCATCCTCACAAACATTGGATCATTGATATTTTATATTACAAGCATGCTTGTAAGACCAAATCTTGGTTGAATACCTATACCAAACTTTAATATATTATAATTCTATATACCTAATAGCGTGTCTAGTTTATTAAGGTGTCTGCTACCTTAATATTATAAGGTTATATTTGTTTCAAATAAATTTGATTTGAATTACATCTACCAATGATTGTTTTATAAGTATTTAAAAGTCTATCAATGAAAAACAATTGGTAAGCTTACCGTGAATAGTAAATAATAAACACAATATAACAAAAGCATAACGATATATCCTAATTTCATTTTCACGTCAGTTTCGCTGCAATGCCCTGTATTGTTCTAAACTGAGCTTATCAAGTTGCCAATCAAACTTGTTTTCATTCATACTTCCTTTGACGTTAAAAGAAAACACAACGTCAGAGAAAAACCTAATCTACATTCAATAACATTGGCATGCATTACCAAATTACACATGACGAACTCGATGGTATAGCGGACGAGCTGGCTGCGACGGCTCGATTCTCGCTGCGGGACAAATGTATGCATGCTCTGCAGATATTTGTTCCGGGTCTGAATTTTGTGGTACCACAGTACTCGTAGTTCCTGACACCCACGACACAGGGAATCTTAGTGTGGCGTCAGTACTGGTCATGCGTCAGTTGTGCGTAAAAAAATAGCGGCCATTCTTACAATCACATGAAATCCCCTTCATCAAAATGTCGTCTGGAAGCAATAGCTTCTATGCGATAAGTCCGCCTACTGTACTTTAAGTGTGTAGTTTTGTTAAGTGGTATTAATTTTCTGATAGTGTACAATTAAAGTATTTTTATTCTTTCATTACGACCTAGGAAGTACTAACTTTATTCCACGAAAAGGACATTTGACTTTTTTTTGTGTAGGACGTAGATGTACACAAAAAAAAGTTGTGCGACAAAAATAGCGGCCATTCTTACAATCACATGAAATCCTCTTCATCAAAATGTCGTCTGGAAGCAATAGCTTCTATGCGATAAGTCCGCCTACTGTACTTTAAGTGTGTAGTTTTGTTAAATGGTATTAATTTTCTGATAGTGTACAATTAAAGTATTTTTATTCTTTCATTACGACCTAGGAATTACTAACTTTCTTCCACGAAAAGGACATTTGACTTTTTTGTGTAGGACGTAGAGGTACACAAAAAAAAATCCATTGCGCCACAGAGGTCGTCGACAAATCAATTTCAATTTCATTTATTCATGCTTAATATCCTAAATATAATGCTTAAGCATAGATCTAATGTACCTCTAAGTAGGTTGATAGGTACATCAGCCCTGTCAGGGCGTTGCAGAGGTAGGTATTATTTTTTTACAAGTAAACAGAATATATGACGAAATAGAGCACTGATTGTCCCAATTTATGAATTCTATTTTAAAACTACCCCAAAACAAGGTTCCAAAGCATAACCAACCACAAATATGTTGGTTGGTTGGGAGGTAAGCGTTCTCAAACTGTATTGCTACCGGCATTTATTTTAATTGTACCTACAAAACAGTAGACAGTAAAATAACAACCATAAGCTAAATAACTTATTGTTCATTAAGTCTTGTTATTTTCCAAATAAAGTTATTCTTATTCTTATTCTTATATGTACAATTCCATTGAAAACTCGCTTCATTTCAAACTATTGTGTAATTCTGCAAAATGTAAGTGGCTACTGAAATTCTATATTTCAATGTCATTATCAGTCAGTAGAAATTGCTGTAGGACTTTCAATTCTCTGGCAGGGCTGATTCAGGATGGTTTTCAGTTCAATATGCGATTACATATGTTGTCCATTTTCATTAATAAATACCTATAGACCAATCAATAAATACTTTTATTAAATTACAATTTTAATATATTATATTCGACGACCTCTGTGGCGCAGTAGGCGAAGACCCTCCTGAGACGCAGAAGGTTGTGAGTTCGATTCCCGCTGCGGGGCAAATGTACGTATAATCTGCAACTATTTGTCTCGGGTCTGGGTGTTTTCTATGCATAATTATGTAAATATTTACAAAAAAATATATTATACAAGTAGTTTATCAGTCATGTAGTTCTTATAACACTTATAAGCTCTGCTTACTTTGGGGCTAGATGATGTGTGAAAAATATCCATAATTATTTATTTATTTAATAAATACCTATAGACGCGGTAGCGCTACGCTGGTGGTGAGTAAACAATAAAAAAAACAAATGAGAACGCAAAGTATTCCAATTTTGAAATTTTAACTTTTTTATTTTATTTTGGGCCACGGTGTATTTCATGTTACCATGAAGAAAGAAGTAATATTTGGTTGTCAAAGTTTACATCAATGTCAGTACATTGGCAATTAGTATTGCTACGTCAAAGTCAGTTTGCGCAAACCGAAAGGCCCGGTCAAACTGGCTCAATGGCGATGGCGTAGCGGTGGCGATCAAAGACAAGTGGTTGCTAAATTTCACGTGAAAAATAATTGATTACCACCACCACCACCCCGCTTTAAGGTACTTAAAATGGCACTGGCGGTTGCGGTGGTAGCGGGCACGATAAATTAGCGGGCAAATTTTGACAAAGCTCGCTAGCGTCAGTATTCACCCCAATAATACAATGACAATTTCGCCACCGCACTTATTTTCGAGGGCACGTTCCGTATTCGACCCGAAAAAGGTTATACCAAATAATTACCACCACAGTCGACTGCACTTTCGAACGCATTACTTTAATTCATTTATTTATTTGGCACACAAAACAGAATACAATCAGATTAAAAACATCTGACATCTGAAATGTTTTGAGCTAGATGGCATTCTAAAACATGTGTACACATCATGGTTAGTGAAAAGCAGTTGGTAATCCGTTCTAATTTAAAACATATCCTACTCCCTACTTCCCACTAATATCATAAATGCGAAAGTTTGTGAGGATGGACGTTTGTTACTCTTTCACGCAAAAACTACTGAACGGATTTTGATGAAACTTTACAGTAATATAGCTTATACATCAGAATAACACATAGCTTACTTTTTATCAAGCCGTGGGCAGAAGCTAGTTGAGCTATAATTTTAATATTTTAAGTAAGTAGCGTAATTTAGTGATACAACCTGTAGGTGCCTTAGTAGTTATATATACGAATTTTCATAGAAACACATTACACATGCATTATATTTTTAGGTCTAGACTATACCGACTGCTGTGCCTACCGACGTGCCGTCAGTACCATACAATAGTGATGACAAATATCTGCATAAAAGGGGGCAAGGTATATAGCAAGACTAATTATGAGTATATTGTCAAGACTATTTATAATATATTGTCAAAATATCTGATTATTTAGATGATAAAAATTCTTGGGATTGAAAATGCTCCAACTCGATAAAAAATGTAGGTAGGTACCTATTGTTTTGTAAAAGGATCATTAAAAAGAATACCCAGCCTTGTTTTCTTGCATTTATTTCCTGGCTTGGTCGCGGAAGATTAGGCAATGGATAAAACCGATTTTTAAAAGTGATCCTTGTGATTTTAATGAATAAATGAATTTTGACTTTTTCTTTGACTTTGACTTGAGGCCAATAACTAAAACATTAAAATTGTTCGGCTCATTTTGTCTGAGTCATTCTTTTTATTGGTACAAAATCATATTCTCATGTATAGTACTAATGGTTAGATGATCCAACTTACCTCATGCCGCCAGAATTTCAATAATACCTCAATACTCAATACATTTATTGCTATCACATGGTAGGTACATAGATGGTGTTTATAGGTAGGTATCTCACATGAACCCTGTCTAAGGGTATAGCAATAGATAGGTAGGCAGGCCGAAGTTTTGTGTAAACAAAAAACTAGTAGATACGATAAAATAAAGTCAAGGTAAGCAAAGTATCAAGGTATCTAGCATTTGGTATCTACCTTAATTTGCTCTGAGCGTTTTTTTCTTTTTTTTATTTATATCCCTCCATAATTAGAAAATAAATGAAAAAGAGAAGGTGGAGAAAGCATTTCATCATGCTCTGCCAATAAGTCAATAAAATATTGGAAACCTTAACTTTCTAAGAATAGTCCTTCATTTAGCCATTATCTTACCCTGATGATAAGGGATGAAATGGCTGACGATAGAGCATGTAGGTCTAGAAAATATCTATTCACTTCTTACCTTGAAAAGACTTAAGAAGATTGTATTTTTGACGACCTCTGTGGCGCAGTGGGCGAAGGCCCGCCTGGGACACAGAAGGTTGCGGATTCGATTCCCGCCGCGGGACAAATGTTTGTATGATTTGCATATATTTATCTAGAATCTGGGTGTTTTCTACCATATGTATGTAATTACAAAAAAATGCCCATTCCCATAACACAAGCTCTGCTTACTTTGGGGCTAGGTGATGCGATTATATACCTCTAAAATAGAATATTTAAACATTAAGGAATAATTCATCTTAAATACAATTACGAGTATATCTTAAACTAGGTAAACAGCTAATTTAATTTTCAGTTGTAACCAACTAGAAATACCTCGTGTGTTCATAAGTTTTGAGACGAACTTATTTAATTAATTTAAAAAGAAAGTAATTCATGCAACCTTTTTTAAACTTTTAAAATTTTAAATTTCGAATGTTTTGAATCAGAAAAAATATACATTTGAATATTTGTTTCATTCTCCGTGAAAATGGCGCCAACAAAAGATTTGCGTGCGACTGTAATTTCACTGTTTCAAGCAGGAAAAAAACCAATGCCAGTTTTTAGTGAAATCTAAAGTTTGGGATGTAGTCGGAACTTTGTGTATTATACCATAAAGAGGTACAAGGAGACCGGCTCTTTAGAAGACCGTGGAAGATGTGGCCGCCCGCGGTCTGTGAGGACGCCCGCCAACATCAAAGTAATAAGAGAGCGAATTCGTCGCAACCCTTGCCGGACTCAAAAGAAATTAGCTCTGCAGACCAACATTTCGCGAATATCGGTGAACAGGATACTTAAATATGATCTTAAACTAAAGGCCTACAGTCGAAGGAAAGTGCATTATTTAAACGAGCGTCTTCGTAAATTGCGACTGGAACGATGTCGGAACCTATTGAAGAGACACGATCCAAAAAATATCCTGTTTACCGATGAAAAGATCTTCACGGTGGAAGAAAAGTTTAACCGGCAGAACAATAAGGTTTACGCCAGAAGTTCAAAGGACGTCCAGCCATCTGTACGCAATGTCCAGCGCACTCATCATCCAGCAAGTGTGATGGTTTGGTGGGGTGTTTCCTACGAGGGGGTCACTTCGCTTCATTTTTGCCAGCAAGGCGTCAAGGTGAAGGCACAAAATTACCAAACCGACATATTGGAAGCGGTGGTTAAACCATTAAATGATACGCTATTCGCTGGAAAATACTGGGTTTTCCAACAGGACTCTGCTCCCTCCCATAAAGCTAAGACTACCCAACGTTGGCTGGAGGCCAATTTGCCAGGCTTCATTCGGAGCGAAGATTGGCCCTCGTCAAGCCCTGACTTGAATCCTTTGGATTATTCTTTATGGACGGAATTGGAGCTGAGGGCATGCAGAAAGTCTCACCCAAACCTGGATTCTCTCAAGCGAGCCCTTATTAAAGAATCGAAACGGATTCCCATTGAAAAGATTCGTGCCGCCATAGATGAATGGCGCACGCGTTTGAAGGCCTGCATTGAATGCAAAGGCGGCCATTTTGAATGATTTATTTTTAAATACAGATCTAGATGTCAGTAGTTTTAATTTTAATATCCAATAAATGAATACTCAACTAAGCTCCAAAAATATTTTAGTTTTACTGTGTCTCAAGACTCATAAGTCTTGAGACACACGAGGTATAATATAACTTACCAAAGCACGATGAACGCAGCTTTATCACGGCGTCATAACACGTAACTAACTGGATATCATAGCAGTAAATTTAAATCTTCATAATGTGTGACGCACTCGTACATGGAAATGTTTCTGATGAAAATACAACATTGTATGCGAATAATTCATTTTAAATACTGCTATACAATTTATAATCCAATTGTCGTGTAATGGCGACTCACATTAATTCTCTTTTCGTACAAACGAGATATTTGTATACAGATTGTACAGTGCGTCACAAGCGTATTAAAACATTTCTGCATATAATATCTTGTCTATTGTTTTGGATATTGAATAGCTTGAAATTGTATGGTAAAGAAAAAACACCTTTAATAAGAGCAAGTAAAACCCCGGATAAATTTATAAAACAATCGCTCGACGTCACAAATCTGAAAACTATTTTTTTTTTATCAAAAAGACTTCAACGCGCACGCACGAATTTTCCGATGCATGTGTTTCTTGCTTGCAAATCGAATCGTAAATTGAAGACGAACGTCTCTTTTTTCTGGAAAAAATATTCGGAACCCGAGGTAGGTCAGTGATCGGCCTCAGCTTGTCATTTTAGCAGCACTATCTAAGACTTCTAAATGTAAAATTCTTCATGAAACTTTTAAACCCAGGTCGAAATGTATCCCTAAAAATGTTATAAGTATTGGACGTTGCCTGGCGAAATGAGTGTAGCCCATATCCATTTTTTAGTGTAATTTGTGTTCATGCTTTGTTTTTGATGATAAAAAGTCCATTGTGGTGAGGATACCAGCTTTGCAAGTGCTCCATTTATGCATAAAGGCTTACAATATGCAAATTATAAACTTTATCCACGTAGCCTATCACTTTTCATCAGTATTCGGACTTTATGATTATACATAGAAAAGTTATTTTAAATGAAATTCTGAATAACTAAAAGTAAAAAGACTAACAAACCTTTGTCTAACTTTGAAATTGGTCCTCGCGTATACCTATTAATATGGAATACCTATTAATATGGAAAACAGTGGTCTTTGCTTTTGCAATATAATTAGTTGGTAAAATACGAAAGATGATACTAATCATACATTAGTAGGCGAGACTGAAAAAACAGCGTGGCTGAGTCCTCAACCTTTTTAACCGACTGACCGACCGTCAAAAAAAGCAGGAGGATCTCAATTCGGTTGTATTTTTTTAAATGTTTGTGTCTTGATATCTTCGATAACTGTATACCGATTTTGATGATTATTTGGTTGATGTATAGAGAATGCTCCCCAAAAGGTCCCATAAAAGTTTTATTCCTGAGGGATTGCTAGTTTTCCCGTAAAACTCAAAAAACATCATCATCTTATAGAATCGAGACTAGCTGAAACCTCTTATGTGTGCTATTTTAGTAAAAAAAAAATATTCGAAAGAGTACCATCCCTAGTAAGTAAAATAACGTAAGCACGTGAGGAAGTCGGTTTTTTGACATTTAATGTCTTATATATATTAATTATTACTTAGGTTCAAACAGACATTACATTATAATACCATTCAAAATTATTGTAAATAGGCTAGGTATGTTTGTTTAAAATAGAATAGAATAGAATATATCTTTGTACACCAGTAAAATAATACAAAAGAAACACGAAAAAGAAGCAGGTATAGGTGCAAGTAATGGCTTACCTACACAAGCATTCACATGACATAAAGCTGCTCCACATAGAAATCAGAAAATGATTCATTTAAATCCTACTACTATTATAAACATGTTTTTTGTGAGGATGGATGTTTGTTACTCTTTCACGCAAAAACTACTGAACGTAATTTGATGAAACTTTACAGTAATATAGCTTATACATCAGAATAACACATAGGCTACTTATTACTATTTAAACTACTTTTTACTTTTCCGGGTAACACGCGGGCGAAGGCGTGGGTAGTATCTAGAATTCCAATATACCTACGTCAAATGATTTAGGCTTTTAAAAAACTACTGCAAAGTTTTTTTAAACCCTGAACAATTTGTATATAAACAGTAGGTTTGTATCATAGTAAACTTACAAAGTAAGGTTAGTCGGCAAGTCAGCAAGTTTAGTATTCATAACACGTTAGTAAAGAATAAAGACATTAATTAATAAGACACAAAAGTTGTGTGTTGCTGTAAAAATCAGTAAGGCATTCAAGGTTTGACGAAAATCATAAAAAAAAATCGAATGTCTCTAAAGGAGGTCAAAGGACCTCAAATAACAGTAAAAAATAACAGCACACGGCTTTTATTTTGATCCTTCAAGTCTTCGGTCATTGACAGCCAGATTTCACAGCCAACTCGTAATTATAAAACTGTCTCTTTCGCACTTTGTCACGAACACAGCAATGAAAGAGACGACACAGCAACGGTAAAATATAATATCTTCATAGAAACTAACTTCAGAGTCAAGGACGAATGCACTCGGACATCTTGTAAAACGAAGACAGTGATATTCAACAGAGTAGGACAAAGATACATCAGTTTAGACGAAAAGAGAAAATCGTTGACGTTGCTCGCGCGCAGAGCGCATTATTTAAATTTGATTTTAGAATTCTTTTATTTTTCTTAAAAATTCCAGCAAGTGTTATAGTCGTAAAAAATGTTTGATGTGTTTTTAAGTGTAGCAACATTTTGAGGTGAACGAATGAAGCGAAGTTACGTGTACTTTAACATTTACCGGTGCGTGAATTGAATTGCGAACAGTGCAAATGTAGTGATGACTGCTACCTTAAAGTATTAACAATATAATAATAATATTTTAAATACAAATTAAAATACCTGCAGGCAAAAGTTTTCGTGAAAATAAAGTAGCAGAATTATTCCGACCACCAAAGTAATTGGGGGTAAGTCGAAATTTTTGTTCCTTTAATTTAGGTTTCATATACATTTTGTGATATTGTTTCAGTTTAATAGTTGATTTTTTAATTTTTATAACCTCTGTTCAGTTCGTTACCTACTTAGTTTATATTTTTCAAAAGTAATTTTGTTGTTTTAATAAAATTTAATTACACATTTAAATAAGCAGGCATGTGAGTCATAAATAGAAATCCTGTTGCATATCGATTTCAAAAATAAATCTAGGTCACAGTAAGAATCACAGTGGTAGGCAAAACAAACATTCTGCAAAACCCGCATTATACCTAATTATTCACATCAGTATTTTAAATGCCTAACTAATTAATGCCAATACTTTAGAAAACAAAACAGAGACAAACACGCTCACGACTGTAATCCCTATGATGGAGATATTTATATCCATACTCAATACGCTGATCTGTAAGGATACCAAGTAGGGGTAGTTAAAAACACGTCCAAACATTATATTTGGCACAAAATTTGTACCAAATGTCCGCATTTTGCATAGTAATTAGCATCCCATGTGACAGGTTGCAAGACCAACGCTATTACTTCATACATCAATCATTTTTTGAAAGTATCTGGCTTACAAAAAAATAATAAGTAAAATATTTGGTGAATTTGTGGTAGCATTCTTAAGTATGGGAAGCCCCATTTCTATGGGAAGTATGGGAAGCTCGTTATATGTTCGAAATAGTTAAAATAGATTTAAACACATTTCTCTTTTTGAAATAAGAACATTGAATTGAATAGCATTCTATCATCATGACCCCTTTCGTCTTGAGATGCGTAGGTACCTACTCGTATAATGGAATGCACCGTACCATCTAAACATTACTAAAGTCTTGATGTACATAGAGGTAAGTAATATTAGGCATTCTTGTTAGAAATGAGGGGTACATAAGTAACCAAGAATTCTTTGAAATAGTTCGAATTCATTTAGACAGACTTCGTTCTTTCGTGGCTTCACTTGTTTTTTGGTCACCCTTGATTAGATCAGACATTAAGTAAGATTGAGAGGTGGTATTAAAAACCTCGCCCGACGAACTTGAGATGTTCCTTTTAACTTCAAAGTTTACGGTTAGTCTGTGGATAGAGGTCTTAATCCAAGATCGCACACATTGAGGAAGGACTGTGACCAAAAGTAGATTTTTATAGATGATAATGATATCTGAAGAAGAATTCGGTGCGCATAATCATCGTGTATCATTTGCACTGATAATAGCAGAAATGAAAATATTTTTAACATAATTGTAAAACATTATGACCGTTATCATTTTATCATAAGCATAGTAAGATTAAAATAATCTCATAATCATGAGAATGATAATTTTAAAGAATACTTACTTACTTTGATTCAAAATATTGAGATAATATAAAAAAAAATTGGTTTAACTATTTTTTTTTTATTATGACTTTCTAGAACAGTCTTGTTAACTATAGACCGTAGGTACAAACGAAATATGGATAAACGAATACCAGAAAATAATATTAGCTAGGTTTAGGGTTTTATTAACCTAACTAAGTTATTGTCTTTCGATACTGATACCTATTCTATATCCAAAATCATTGAGCTGTTGCGAAGATTTAAGCAAGGAACATCCATACTTTTGCATTTAAAATATTGGTAGAATAGAAAGGATGGGTTAGGAAAGCAAGTTTACAGTACGCTAAACTTCCTATCCTAGCTCAATAATCTTCGTAACAGCTGAATGATTTTGAATATGGAATAGGTATAGTTCTTGATCTAGAATAATACATAGGCTACTTTTTATCTGGGAACCACGCATGCGTAGTTGTGGACAGAAGCTAGTTGCATTTAAAATAAATGTTACCCGCCTTTGTTTTAAGATTCTTTCTTTTTAAAATGATTAAAATATTCCTGTTTTTCTTGCCATGCAACGTTCAAAATTCGATCTGCTTAAACGGGGCCGCGGCGGTTTGTTTAAATTCAGAATTGAACGTCTGCGGCAGTAAAAACATTAGCACGCATTTTAACCATTTATAATTTTGTAAATGAGGTACGTATGTAACTATTCCGTCCGCCACTCCAAAACTATTTGCTCCTTTTCACTTCCTGCTAATCCTTAATAAACCCTCTATTTTTCCCCAATATTTCTGTATCTCGAAAACGAAGAGAACTGACTTGTATTTGACACATTCCGAGTATCATTTTCTGCTCGCAATATGTAACAAAAGTTACGATACAAAAGATGAAGGGATGAAATACTTATTTGATATGAAGGGTTATTGGGGAAGTCGAATAAAGAATGCTTTAATATTTTTCTTTGAACTCCGTATACAAAATTAATAATATCGCCGGCACAAAATAAAAAATTCGATATTCTTATAACATTGCCATAGACATTATCTACTAGTTTACTAACCAAATCATTATGTTATCAGATTGTAGAACTCTAAATGAAATGATATTATAAAAACATGTCATTTTGTATCATTTCAAGTATATTTTTAATAAGTTCAATGCATTTATTTGCAAAACAAAAACTACTCCACCTGACCTCGCTCGCGAAATGATAAGCAATTCAAATTATCATCTCGCCCACATAACTGGTTCTACAGGTGACGGGGGTCAACGGCCTGTGACGTCACGCAAGCTTTACCGTTACGTAAGGTAGGAACTTCACGGAACCTTCTGCCAAGACGATCTGAATACACTATAATGTTCGAAAGACAAACTTGTATGTTCATAGAATTTTATTGTTAGCTGTAGGTATATAACCTTCCTATTTGTTGGCATTTTTCTATACAAACTAGCTAGATTCTTCCCATTTATAAGAAGTGCCCTACGCATGAAAAAGAACTTAGCCCTCCATATTTCAGACAAGGACTAAAGGCCTTACTTATCAAGCAGTTTAGATAAAGTGTATTCATTAATAATAATAATAATGCTGTACAATTTCACACAGCATCTTCTAGCCCCAAAGTAAGCAGAGCTTGTGTTATGGAAACTACATTACTGTTATACTACTTACTTATTTTTTTTGTAAATACATACATATTATTCCCCTCATTATTAACAACCTCATTATTCCCCTCATTACTCTCATATTAACATTATTTTTATATAGGCAATTAAATTTTTTCGCCTCGTTCTCTTTTCAAATTTAATTACGGTTCCAGAGACGTAAATCGTATTTCCGGAGTAGTACTCAAGTGTAAAATTGAGAACTACTCCGGAAATACGATTTACGTACGATATACCTAGTTATAGGTATATCCTACAAGTAGGTATAGTAGGTATTTCGTATTATAATATCTATGGACCTACATTCATAGCATGGCTGATGAAAACATAAGAACAAACAACCTCTTATGGTAACTTACGGGCGGGTAAAAAACAAATAACTGACATATTCTGACACACAGAAAGTGTATAGAATTCGACATTATGCGCCATGAATAAAAGATGGCTGATACGCTTGATATCGTTCTCGTGTGTCATATATATGCGTCTAGAAAGGAAATCAAGTCGAGAATCTTTTTGTTTTATGTTCCGGTGAAAAAACTTCTCTGTTAGAGGTAAATATTTCCCTGGCCTGGCAAGTAGTGATTTTATTTTGGCACCTTAGCCAAAATAAAATCTGGGGCCCGAACACGTTTGTATCTATAGATAAAAATCGAAATAAATAATTTTCGATAAAACGGGGCTTTGTCGAAATTTGTCGAAATCGGTAGCATAGAACTTAAGTTATCGACGGATAGATAAATTCGAGAAATTACACCGTATTTACCGAATTTTATTGTAAAACCGTAGTATGATCATATTTTGACATTTGTCATCGGTTAATTTTATCGATCATAATGATATCATTATCATTTTTTGGAACGCGTACGACAAATGTCGATAAATAGTTAAACTTTTTTTTTTACACATTATTCTAAGTCGAGAGAAGGATGCGTGAGGCCAGAGGATTATCAGGCGGCGTTTACGAGGTGCCACTGATCTTCTGGACCAAGAAAAATAAATTTTCATAAAACCTTTTTGCATTAATAAAATTCGATAGATAAAATTACTTTATCGATACGATAAATTTGTCGACCGAAGTTATATGGTCGCAGAGCTGAATTTTCAAGAGCCAGAATAACAAATAAAACTGCCCAAAACGTGGAAAGACAAGCTGTGCAGTTTATTTATGTATTGATACTTTTATATATATAGAAAGTGTCAATAGGCGGACTTAATGCTAAAGCAATTTGTTGAGATTGGCGGTTGGCGTGCTACAATTCTTATCAAACTTGTATAAAGACCTTTTATTATGTTATATATCTATGTAGGTAAACAGTATGTAACTATACATATTTTTTAAGTTACACACAGGTAGCTAAAGTAAGTAATTATCATTGGTAACTGATGCGTCGAACCAATTTTCGTTAGGTATAAATAAATAATAATAAATAAACAGCCTGCAGATACATAAATAAATAAAAAAAGTGTTGGTAGAACATACTAAGTGCTAATTTTTATTAAAAGTTATGAGGACACAACTAAGCTACTGTTAAGAGTAGCTAAAACAAATAGAAAGAAGTTGTTGCGGATTTTAAATTTAAAAATATGCTTCGAAAACCTTGTGGTATAGGTAATTTAAGAGACTGTTTAATGGCATGGTTATCGTGAAATACCAGAAATATTCCGAAAATAACAGGTCGACATAAGCATACCGATCTCTAAATTTATAAGAGATTCAATTGTACTGAAAACAATAGAGGATTTATGTTTTAATTGTTTCCAAGTCGTTGACTCAACAGATCGGTTCGCTTTCGCTATTACCTGGCACTGATAAGATGGTATCTATCTTACCTTTAAGACGGGTTTGAAGATAATAAATATACAAAATAGATTTTAAATTTATTTTGTGACGCAGACAATTAAGCTTCGTGTATGGCAGCAATTAGGATTCAAATTAGTTTCTTAATAAAACGTTAGTTATGTTAAAATCTATCATAGATATTTAAGGTTTTTTGCTGATTTCTCAAAGCCTATTTAAAACTCTAAACAAGAATAGCTAGGGTTAGTATTAAGTCTTAGAAGATTTTGTGAAGGTAAGTGTGGTACATTTTAGATTTTTTGGTTTAACTGGGTTGCATAGTGTTATTTTTTACGTCACACTAGTTTAACATTGAAACATACATTTTTGTCACGCCTCGCCTTAAATATGATCGTCCTTAAAAGGGTAGCTTTTCTTTTGTTTTGTAGCTATTTGAGTGTCTTTGATTCAAAGATTGGTAGGTACCTATAATAGCTCCTTTGTGCCAAAGGTTATTATTAACATTCTAAATGTAAAGACCTACGTCAAAGAATACACTGACATACGATCTTAAGGCGGCTCCACTAACCGACTTTCTGCAATCTTTATTATATACAAGGAAAACGGATGTCAATCAACTCAAAGAGAAGTACAATGTACCCACCTAACACGTCAGTTAGGTTAGTAAGACATAATTAAACACGACACGCAAGGAAACACATACAGTAATTTGTATAAACTTGCTAATAGGAAGTATTTATCAGTCCAGCAACAGGCGTCAATGACACGCTGATGTTTTCGCGATCGCTACCGATACGATCTAAAGATAGCTCAACTGATCCTCTTAACTGCATTGGCCGGCTGCAGAATGTACCAGCTCTTGGTTACAAGGTAGGTAAAATATTTTTCTTTGTACCTACCTAAACGAGCACATATAGCATTTTAGCTTAAAGTGGCATATGAGCAATGTAGCAAAACCATAAACTCCAAGGCAATAAACATAAAACACCTTGATATATCCGAGCGTGGTATAAATTGTTGTGTTCTCGTTGGAAATGGGTCGACACGTTTCGTTTATTTCATAATAGAAAAACTCTCTCCCAACAGAACACGTAGAATAGGTATTGTTTTGCCGCAAACTGGCGTGGTGGCCGTGGCTAGCAGTGGCGATCGATTGCTGCAGTAGGATTTGTATGCAGCGGTCCACACAGACGAGAGATGCTATGCGCTGTGACGCGCCAGTGTAAACTGATGCAGTAGGATTTGTATGCAGCGGTCCACGAGACAGCTTTGACAGGATGCGCCGTGATGCGCCAGTGTAAATGCATTTGGTTTTTTAGAATCCGAAGCCAAATCGCAAAAACAGTACACTTTAGGTACCTAGTATATACTTCAACCATGAGAAGATACGGTTAGTGAGAATTTTCGCCCGTTATGTCTCAGAGTCGGTAGCGCGCAAGTGTTACCTCTGGTGTTGCAATCGTCCATAGGTTACGTTAACCGCTTAAAAACAGATGGGCCGTTCGCTAGTTTGCCAATTTAGTTGTATAAAAAAAGTAACGTTATGGTCTTCTGTCGAACTTCTCATAATATTATCGATATAGGTATTGTTGTAGCCATAACCCGAAGCATAGGAAATCCTAGTTTACCCTAAATAATCCTTAATAAGCATACCTAGGCAATTCTATCATTCAGTCAAACTGAAAGAGAAACTTATTTTGACATTCAGCAGGCTTTTTTTTACGTTTGCGATAAAGATAACATATAAGCAAGCGATACCTAATAAACCTATCGATAGTGTGAATGCCCTCGTACAGTGGATATATCGTCAATGTAAATTCATTACTTTTAAATTGGTCTAGACTAGTAGATAAGACATTCGAATGCTGTTAAGGGTTGTCAAAGTAATCCAGCTTTAGAAAAACGAAACAAAGATAATTTACACTAGAGACGCTGCGAAATCAAAATTACTATCACCTAAGTAGATTTTGAAACTATTTTTTCAAAATCTACTTAGGTAGGTACTAGCAAATCACAGCTATATAGCATCAATTATTTTGAAACTCAAATTCAAAAGTTTATTCAAAAGTGACACCAAAAGTATGTGAGAAATGTTTAGGCAAATTCTGTTACAGAAACTAAAGTACAATTATTATTTGAGTAATATTTCTAGTGTTATTGAAATAATACAACACAACAGACACATATATATAGTTCTTCTTGACTTATCAGATGAATAATTATCTACAAATCTTATGTAATTTAAGAGGCCACCATTAATTCGGTGACCGTTTTCATCTTATGATGCAACATAATATACACTTACTCTACATAGGTACATATATTATTATAACATTTAGTATAAACAGATCTTACTAAGATAAAACTCTATTTTATAATTTCCACCAGGCTAGTAACGATCGATAGGTAACGGTTAATTAAGTATACGCATACGCGGAATGCTTTCCGTGCTCGTGATGTCCATGCTTTCCGCTGAAAATGCATAAAGCTTATTGTTTGGACTCCGGGCCCTTAGAGACGTTGACGAGACTAGGTAACGCTGTTTTTACACTACATTTATGAGGAGAAAATTATAGCACATTTCAGAGAGCTAAACTATCTAACTGAATATTAAAACGCTCATTCTTATGTTCCTCTGAGTATTGAACTTCAACGAGCACATACACTTTAAAATTTGAAATTCACGTAGTTAAAGCTGTTAAGTTTTAAAGTTTCTCTTTTGGTTTGACTGAATGATAGAATTACCTATGTGAATTAAGGATAATTAAAGGTAAACTAGGATTCCGTATATTTCGGGTTATGGCTACAATACATCGAAAATATTATGAGAAGCTCGAGAGAAGAACATGTAGTTACTTTGAAAGCTAACGTTTCTATATGATCCTTGTAACATCAATGGATAAAAACCAATTGACTTTCTCTCTTATTCATAACAACCCGCTAACTAAGCAGGTCACTTACTCTAACCCTATCCTTTTCTAACACTTAACAAAGGATAGAGGCAGACATTTTTTAGCACGCTGCTAAAGTTAGTGAGTGTTTATGACTTTGACTACTGGGTAGTTAAAGCTAGGTATCTTCGTACCATATAACAGTAAACCACTTTCGGAATTTGTTGAATGCCCGTAGACCTTCGATAGCGGAGATTCAAGCCCTCTGAAACACGCAAACGCTCAAATAGTCTATGTTGAGTTTAATTTACAAAAACTTTTTCCAGTGGAGACCTCTAAATGGCCTCATCATAGCTGCTAGTTAAAGTCATTAATTTTGTTTTTAAGTGCCTAAAATAAATAAATAAAATAAAAATAAAACGCGTTGAAACGGTGACTGACTGTATTGACTATCCACAAAATTATTGGTACGATCACCATTTTGGCATATTTTTAAACTCAGCATATAGGTTCAGTTATAATTATACTAGTGGACGTCCATTCAAGTATAACCAGGTGGAATCTGTTCTGCTATAGGTATGTAGGTACTCAGGTGAGCTATTGATATAAATTTATACGTTTACTTTCACCTTCCGGTCATTTTGCTTCTTGATAGCCCTAGACAGCACTCCCCCACATCCCCCTTTGCTAGGCGTGATGTATTGTTCTAGAAATTACTACCAGTACAATTCGATCAACATTATTATGCTACTAACGGTTTTTTAAATTAATTTGCGGTAACAGTTATTCAAAATTGGCTAAACACAAAACAATAACAGTGTCGACACTAAAAAAACGTTGCTCAAATGAGAGATATTTTAGAGCCGTTAAAGCTTTTATGCCGACTCACACTTGGCTGATTTTAACCAACAACCAATATTTAGTAACCTGATCTTACAAGAAAAAAATTGCTTACATTAAAACTCTTGACGAGTTTTCTATCGTCTATTGCAGCGCCCCCTGGTTCTAAGAATGGTTCCTAAATAGGCTTTATAAGCCTATCTAAGAATCATTCCTGAAGTAATGCGGATCGTAGAACGCCCTAGAAAAACTCGAAGGTATATGCTATCATTTAGTGTTCCAATAAGCGGCGATGGGCTTATTACCAGTCACCTGCTGCTAACTACTTGCAAAACGCGGGCATGTGCCTCTGACTACTTGGTACATCTTGGATGTACTTGACATCCTAAAAGATTTTAACAGAGGATATCCATTGCAGAACATAAGATGGCTCGACTCAGCACCACAATAGCTCTCCTCTGCCTTCTGGCTCTGCCCAGCTACCACTGCGACGAAGACAATCCATTCTTGGATCTGGCGTCCTCATTCCTTCAGAACATGGGCGACGGAGGGAATAGCAATGGCATGGCGGCGCTTGGCAGCATCATGGGCTCGCTGATGCAAGGAGGAGGGGGTAACAATGCTGGGGATGTTTTGTCAGGTAAGGATACATTTTTAATTTGACTTAAGTTTAAGGTCACGCGATCCGCTATGGAGAATTCTATGCTTGGACTTTCACGGGATTATAAAGCGGAACGTAAGTCACCGACATACAATTAGCAAGTTAGTGGCAATTGGCAGGTTATTAGGCACGCAGAACCGGACAACGCAGTATAGGAGGGCTCCTCATCTGATTGCGGGAAGACGGTGGATGGAGGTGACCTATATCGTTCGTCATGGCACTCTTGGCCTTTGTCTAGTAGACTATTACAGGCTGTTGATGATGATCATTATGATAAATACTTTTAAATAAAGGCAAATAATAAAGATAATTAGGAATCGTGAAAAGCAGAATAAAAGGACATCAGCTTACCGAAATATCGAGAAACAATAACTTGCAAATCATGGTATTTTAGTAAAAAATATGGACCATGGTCAATCTAGATTGAATAACTTATAATTAGCTAAAAAGTAAGACACGTACAATAAGTAAGAGCATTTTTGTTTTTGTTTAAGAGTTGATCTGACAACTTTTAAACAACGGATTAAAACTGGAATGAATGTATCCCACCCAACCTGATGTCCATTACATCTTCATAATTTCTGAGATTACGTTCACTTGACTAGATGATTTTCACATTGCGACCCGACCGCCATCCTACACATAGTATGACTTTAACATACTTATTTGTTCCAGGTCTAGGAAGCCTCTTAAGCAACGGCGCCGGCGGAGACGGAGGGCCTAAAATAGACCCTGCTCTAATCGGTTCCATGATAAGCATGTTTGCCCAGAACATGGCGTCTACAGAGGCACCAGCGAGACAGAAACGAGAAAGCAAACAATCAAACAACGACTTCAATCTTGATAGCGTATTGAACGTGGCTTCAGGGTTCCTGGGTAGCAAAGATGCTGCTAGTTTCCTGCCGGTCATGGTGAACTTTGTGAGTTCTCTGTCCAATACTGAGGCTGCGAAACTGGCGAACGAGCATAAAGACCACGCTTCCTTCCTACCACCTTTCCTAGAAAAGGTCCACCTATACTGGGATTTGTTCATGAACTCTGATCTGGGTAAAACCGTGTGGGAAAAATCAGGATTAAAGAAAGGACTTAAGGCATTCACTGGTCCAGATGGAAAGATCAGCTTCGAGATGATGTTCAAGAGCTTTGAGAATCAGTCGTTCAGAAGGCACTGGATCAAAGTTGCTGCTAAATACTTGACGGACTTTGTTGTTCACTTTGCCAAGCCTGATGTTTATCAGCGGTTAGTAATATTATACAACTTGAAAAGTTTTTTACTATCTGATGAACACAAACACTAAAATGAAGAAACCGTTCCTAGGGAATGGAAGGGAATTTGCCCGAAACATATTTTTATACATGGCCCTTTTACCAAAACTCCACATTTAATTTAAATGTTGATGTCCTTTGAAGTATTCAAGGCGCTTAATGAAGAACTCGGAATCATCAATCATTCATTACAAATGAGTAATTCATGGCAGGCAACGCATCATTAATGCCCATGGTGTGCACTGGCAATAGGCGACGGTAAACGTTTTTTGGACTCAAATCTTGGCAGTCGGCCAGACCAAAAAACCAAAAAGCCCAAAAAACCAGGACAGCACCATTATAATTATTTGAGTAATTACATACCCACACATTATTATACCTACGAGTCCTGAAAAAAGCCACAATGTTCTGCTTTTTCAGGGCCACAATGTTATAAGTACTTACATAACTTGGTGAGTACATTTTAGATAATTTCTGACTTTTTCAGATACGCATCTTCAGCACAGTACATAGTCAATAGCTTTCTCGACTCTCAAGGCATGCCAAAGAACACACACTTCAACAGCAAGAAACCAGAAAAGTCCATATCTGTTCTTACCAACTATGTGCTGAAGAAATACTTGGATATTGACACTGATGTCACGGAGTATGTGAAGCCAGCTGTGGAGTATGCTAAGGTAAGGATTACTGTAATCAGATCCTATAGAAACCAATAAATTACCATTTCCAGCTATGGCACATGAACGAGTCTAGATGTTCAAACAAGCTTTTCTAAGTTCAGGTTTGAAAGAGTGCCAATGAAACTACAGATACGTCATATTTTCAACTTGGTGATGTTTCTACGGAAGCCATCGCATCAGCACTACCTCTGATATTACAAATGACAACAGGCTAATCATCTCGTAGAGCTATGCCCTAACATTTAAAACGTGGATCTTAATGGCAAGTTTTGGAGACTTAGCATTTTTTACTTTTCACAGCAAACCCTGAAAATGGCTGAGAAGACCACCCAATCTATGTCCTCTCGCGGTGACTACAGCGCACTGGCTGACCGTCTGACTGACACCCTCAACTTGGAAATCATCGAGCCAGTCCTTAGAGTATACAGAGCGTATAAACACTCTGTCAGCGCGCCGCACTGCCAAGAACACCTCATGTGCCTCGTAAATAAGCATCCTGATCAGGACAAACGCGGTAAGCATTGCTTTTCATTTACACAACTGCTGGCAAACAATGGACCATAGACCGGATGATGCAGTGTTGGAACGCCTCGAACCCAAAGACTTGGGAAAAGCTTACTATAGATATGATCTTATAAAGTAAGCCCCTCACCCGATGTACCGATGATATCATAAAGGTTGCGGGAAGTCGGTAGATGATGAACAATCAGTGCCATAACAAGGCACTTATTGTTCTTAGTGGAGTAGTAGGTCCAGCACAGGCTATTGATAATTATAAATGAGTGGCCTTCCCATACTTCATCTGGAAATTGGAACCTGTAGCTGTTATAACCACTCAGTTATCAGTTCAGCGTGGTATGGCCAAGCGATTTATTCATATTCTGAGAGTAGGTAATGTCTATGATCTTGGTTATTCTACGAGTTACTTCAAGGAGCGTGTAAGCGAACCAATAGTGTCGTACCCCGAAAACGGTTTTACTCAAACGCTTTACCAAACTTCACAAATGAGCCTATTCAGATGAATATATTTACTGTCAGCTTCAACATTTAATCATATCATCTAAAATTAGGTTATAATTATGTAAGATTTTATAATATCCCAAAATTCAACCCCACGAGGAAAATAAAATCAAAAAAAAACCTTGTGGGTTAAATACACAGATTATATTTTTTTATAAGAATTTTTAGCATTGCTGATGACCACAGATAAATTAAATAGGTATTTCAAAAAACACGCTCACGATTGCAATCACACCACAATGATGATGGATCGTTACCAAGATCGATCCAACACGTTCACGATCGCAATCACATCACAATGATGATGGATCGTAGATCCATAAGGTTACTAAGTAGATTAAGGGTTGTAAGAGGCACGTCCAAACATGTATTTTATATGGGCCCTGCCTACATGCAACATTATATGTTATTTCTGCATGCACTTTTAAGTTTTACCCGCTCAATGGTCAATAACTAGTACTATAAATGCCGTGGCCACACTGATTCGCGTCTAGCGTTTGATAAAAATGATTTATTTTATAACACAAGATAAAACAAATACTAACGCCAACTTAATGCTCCCGCAATTAGCTTGTAATTTGCTCCGTTTGAATTTGTAAGCAACATAATATTAAGTGGTGTACAATAAAGAGTTATCTATCTATCTATCATTTTCGCCCAGCTAACCTTTGTGTAATAAAAAATGGGGGCGGTAATGCGTCTGAAGGAGATTACGAAATTAGAGAAAAAATAATTAAAACTAAAGGTACATGGTTGCCGGACTACAGACGCCTAGCGTCTTGCTTCGTATGACACGATACAATGCATGCTACGATAGGTAATTGGTGACCTCAAGAGCGATTTGCTAGATGAGACGCTATACGAATCAAGCGCCGAAAAGTAGTCAACATACTTGACTGTAAACCCTTTTTGGGTTTACACCAAAGCTGGACACCCTCAGATCTATTTTACTCAGTACGTTAATCAGTTAGCAGATGGGAGTTAGTCAAACATATTATGCATATGTACACATTTTGCAAGTTAATTAGTATTCCGTGCAAGCCGCATGCCAAATTTCTCGTAAAATTAAATTAATATCAGTTTGGCGTTTATCGAGGAAAAAAGAGAAAACAGACAGCACATTCTGCCGTTAGACTGCAAGCCAGGTGACTCGCGAGGACACCACGCACACTATGCTACCGGTTTTGTATAGTTACTTACACACACGTTTGCATTCTCTAGGCGCCTCACAAGACGGTAGACTTGGAGTGTGGCCGCAGCTTTACAAAAAATTACAAAGTTTGTGTAGAAAACTTCACAAACGATGTAGGTTCTTAGGCTATTGAATTATTTGTAAACCATTGATATTTATAAAATTACTTACCAACTGTACCTGAAAAGTTCGCTTTTAGCTAGGTGATGCTAATGGAATAGTAATACTAAAGTAATTCTAAAAAAGATACAAATAATACTGGCCAAAACGTGTTGAGACACTAGACATCTTAGGGTTCCGAAGTATCATGCCAAGATTGCCACGTCTAAAAAGTTATAATTGGAAAAAAACATCGACCAATTGTCGTTGGCAGTTCCTACTGAATGCTACTTAGCGAGTAGCATTGCAACTTGTTTTCATACTACTTTAGGACACCGATAAAAAAGTTAGAAGGACACAATTGAACCAACTTTAAAGCAAAGCACGATGACCAAAGGCGGCACGACAACTGCAGATCGCAGAAAGTCGTAGTGACCTTAATGCATTAGTGATTAAATTTCAAGCTATTATGAACGTTTTTGGTTGTTTTTAGTTAAAAAAGATGGATCAATGATACCATTTTTTACCAAAAACCTTTTAATTAATCAGTAGCTAAGCTACTTTTTACAAATTGGTCAGCTTGTAGCTGCAGTGTTGCTGCCATCGTGTGTCAAAATATCTAAGGGTTCCTTTTTGGCAATTTGGCTTCAGAACCCTATAAACCAGGCAATTGAACCTGAAGTTGACGGCATGAAAGGTGAACGACCAGATTCTAGTTTTCTCTACTTTTCTGAGAAAAAATGTTGAATAGTTGGCGGCACAGAGTAGGTACTTTTTAGTTGACGGACTTTACAAGAGTATCTAACATGATAGTTGAATTCAACAGCTGCTGAGAACGAATATCTGAGAATCCGCAGATTGTTTCAAAGACGAACTTAAAGAAAAATTTCTAATCATTATATGCATGTGTATGTTCGCAGGTATTTTATAATTGATAACATATGTATAATATACAAATAAGTACATGTATGTATTAAATTTATGCATGTAGATACTTTTATTGACTATACATCCTTTATCGCTCACATAAATTCCTGTTCATCTTAAGATTGTCTGGAAAAGAACGCTATTAGCGACATGACTGTCCCGATGGGCGGTCTTATCGCAACTTTAATCTACGATGATTTAGAAAAAACCTTTCGAGTCGTAGTAACTATCACTGAGTATTCGGTGAATTTCATATATATTTATCGCATGTAATAATATACATTTTAAAGATCTTAAGACTATACATATATGTACGAGTACATGAGCCCTGTTCGAGCGTTACGCAAAAACATAGCTATCAAATTGAGACCCTATTTTGAAGTAGGTTAAAAATATAATTTCATGCAAATCTGGTAAAGTTAGCTTAATGCAGGTAGAATGTGAACAAAAAGTACCCGTCTTGTCAACAATTGCTTCGTTCTCGTGTCGATTGTAACCACAAAATGGGGTAACACCTACATATTATAAAGTTTTCATTTCTATGTATTTTATAAAAAATATATTTTATTGCTCATATATCAGACGATCTACATGGTTTGTGTACATAAAGTACATCGTAGATAAGGTTATTATTGGAGCAGAGATGTTTTTTTACAATAGACCATCACGCTACTGCGTGCAAAAAAGTTTAAGCTGGTACAAGTATTAACCTACTTTCATGTTTCCACTATCTAATGTTTGTTTGATGACCATCTCTAGACCGACGCTAATGATTTTATTGTAAACCGGAAAAATAATTCAATATGAGGTTAAATATGAAAAAGTTGGGAAATAAACTCCCCAGAACTATTTTAAAGGTTTATTCGGGAAAAACAAATATATGTCACTATATGAAATTCAGTAGGTATTCATTTAACAGTATAAGGACTTATAAAATACTAGCTTCTGCCCACGGCTTCGCCCGCGTGAAAAGTAGCCTATATGTTATACATCAGAATAACACATAGGCTTCTTTTTATCCGGGTAATAAAAAGAAGCCTATGTGTTATTCTGATGTAAAAGCTATATTACTGTAAAGTTTGATCAAAATCTGTTCAGTAGTTTTTGCGTGAAAGAGTAACAAACATCCATCCTCACAAACTTTCACTTTCATAATAATTGTAGGACTTGATTACGTCAATTGACATGTGCGTATATTATATGGCGATGGATAGGACACAATGTATATTATATAAATAAATAAACGGTATTGAAAACCTAGACTAGTGCCGGAGATTGTTTTAACAGGTCACCCAGTACAAGGCTAAGGACAGAGTATTGCCTAAGAAATCTATGAACATATGTACAATTCATTCAGTTCGACGTGTTGTCGTGTAGCCGGCGACAAATCGGTATACTGTCGCCAACAGTTGGCGAGAACACGTGGCATTCTTAGCGCGAGATGTTTTAAGGTTGATCCATTTTAGCACGACTGTCTAACAAGAGCTTAGAATGCAAATAGTAAAGGACCAAGACTAATTTTTAAATGTAGGAAAAACTTTTAAACTAAAGACTACGGTTAAGATTAATTTGCCTAACGCTGACTGAACCTAGTTTACGCGATACATTAAAACATTTCGACTTTAATTGAAATACCAAAAGGGAAGACCCTAAAAACAAAGGTCATCGGTCAATGAATTTCCATTAAAAAAGCGAATCCAGTCATGTGAATTTGAGGAGTAACATTTTGATGAAATTCTGTAAAGTTTTTCAAGCGAAAATGTATTCAAAGCGAAGGCCTTCGCTAAACTGACGCCAAAAACGTAAACAAGAAAGCTCGAAGAATGTTTTTAAAGCAAAGTTTTACCTTTATACGCACATAAGCAAGACGTGAATACCCCAAGTATTCGTTATAATTCTCGACAAAGTTTGGCTTTATCCTATCACGTAGCTGAAACATGAGATTAAGAATGATATATATCTTTCAAAGATCAGTCTGTCAACTTTACTCTGATTTTAACGCGTGTGGCTTAGGTAACAGCTTCTTTGAACATTTTTTTAAAATATTAATATTTACACAATTTAACAACCCCGACGTGTTTCCCATCACGTCTTGCAAAACCTCTAGTGACACAATTACCCGCTAATAGGTGAAAAAAAACATTTGTTTTTAGGGTTAAGAAATACTTCTTTAACCCAAATTCTATCTCGATACATGGGGACGTGCTGAGGGACAGACAGTCAGATAGACATAACGAAAATAATGACGGCTGCGTTTTAGCCAAATTGCTTTAGAACCCTCAAACCTTCAAACAGGATAGTTATGTATGTATCTATCTATCCTAATAATAGAGCTACAGGGTTTTTTAGGGTTCCGTACCAAAAATTTACAAAAACTGAACCCTTATAGAATCACTTCTTTGTCCGTCCGTCAGTCTGTCAAGACTCGCATATCAATGTGAAATTAAATATCAAATACGTAGGTCTACGGTCCCTAAAGAGCTCTAAAAATATCAAGCTTCTAAGTCAACGAAAAAAAAATCAGCCATTTATGCGACATGTTTTGATATTGTCAAATAAACCAAAACCTAATAGGGTACTTCCGGTTGACCTAGAACCATCCGTACAACGAAAGCCTTATGCGTGAGTCAGACTTGCACTTGTCCGTTTTTTTAACGCGCTAATCTCTGGAACTACCAGTTGGATTTGAAAAAATATTTTGTTTCTGATAGCCCAGTTCTTGAGGACGGATATTAGCTATTTAAAATCACGCTACAACGAGTAAAAGCAGTAAAAGCGCGACGGGCGATGCGTCGTGGTGGGGCGGGGCCGAGAGCGGCCGTGGCACAGTTATATAATTCTGTGTTATTTCAATTCCAGGACTCCCGGGCTTCAAAGCTGGTCTGACTAAGCTGACAAGTTTAGCGGCGTCTGCGGCTCTGAGCTTCCAAAACGGAAAATCCTTCTGGGATCTCTACAACGCCGTACAGAACGACAAGAATTGTGAGGTAAGACACGAAAACTATAGTTTTTTAGGTATATTTCGATTATAACTGGGTCCAAGTGAAAATTAGTTGATAATTTTAAAATTTTTATAAAATTTTATAAACGTCAACTTATTGAAATTTACGCTTATTCGCGCGACTAATAACTTATAAGTAAAAATTTATTTTGACGAAAACTATACACATCATAAGTCCATACTTATAACCCATTACACATAGGTCACATCATAGGTAATATATATTTTTTTATGTACCTACTTAGTATAGTGCTATCAAAAAAGGTCCTTGCTCAGCATAACGTTACAGATAACTGCAGCACTGATTTTCGCATCACTGATGCGAAATCAGTGCCGCCGCGCACGGGCGGGCATGGCACGAACAAATAATTAAGTCTAGAAAAAAAAGGCAGCATACATTTTTATGATCCTTCATTCAGCTTTAGTGTGATCGACATAATCGGTATCGAACTGTTTAACTTGATTCGCAAACTTATGACTCATCCGAGAAGATTCTTCCTTAAAGTCATATGTAGGTGCCGTGGTTAACCTGCCTGCTGACAATTGATCAAACTATTTTAGAGGAAAATCCTGCTAGGTATTATGAATGCGAAAGTATGTTTGTTTAGATGTAGCTATGTCGCACCTGAACCCATTTGAAATAGGTTTCAGCTAGCAGCTGTGGTATAAGTAGACCAATAATAACCCCTCTTTTAGGCTTTCTCAGTAATAAGTATTGAACCACAAAAATTATATTCAAAACAGAAAATCATCCTCAGACACATACTCAGTGCGTAGATCTTTGAGGATACCAAGTAGGAGGTAGTCAAAGGCTCGTTTAAACATTAAATGTGGCACATGCCCGCGTTTTGCAAGTAGTAGGTATTCCACGTGACAGCCCATCGCCGTAAATACATATACACATTTAAAAATAAGCCACGCTTTCGTATAAAGCATATTTAATTAATGCTGTTAGTTTTTTTTATTAACACGCTGTTTGATACTCCCAGTCGGATTTAATTGTGAAAACACGGTGGAATTACCAACAGAAAACACGGCGAAATTACTAAACTAAATAGCCTCCAGCGATCACAAACGTTTGGTTTCACTTTGACTTTAATTAACGGTAGCTCAAAAACACAGTTCATGGTAGACGGGAAAATTTATGGGTATTAAATTATTGTGGATTGAAAGAAAAAAAAAATGTCCAAAGTGAAAAAAAAACGTGTCCAAAGTTTGATGATTCGCGATTCTTGTTATCTATTGGAGAAATGTATTTAATTTCATTTATATATGACTAGCTTCTGTCCACGGCTTCGCCCGCATGTTACCCGGATACAAATTAGCCTATGTGTTATTCTGATGTGTAAGCTAGATTACTGTAAAGTTTCATCAAAATCCGTTCAATAGTTTTTGCGTGAGAGTAACAAACATCCATTCTCAAAAACTTTCGCGTTTATAATAGTAGTAAGATTCCCACCCAATTTAGAAAATAAAAAGGTTTATTATACATTCGAAAGCAAAAATTCCAGGTCACCTAAAACAACCTGAATGTCTCGAAAACCATGAATGTTAGCTTAGTGAAAGAAATTGTATTGCATGCTGTACATCAAATTCCTGATTCGATGTTGGGAAATATTCTCCCACCAGCGCAATTTTGCGCTCTCGAAGCGTAATAGGAGATGGGTTTCGTTGACTCACACATCGTCCGAGCTCGTCCCAGACGTGCTCAATGGGTAGGAACCCATTCATGGGGCAATCTAATTTCCATGGCTATCAAGATGGAGGCATGGCATTAGCGTAATTCGATTGCTTGTCAAAATCGCAAGTTTCGTTCGTTCAAGGACGGTTCCTGGCCTTCATTTTAGTCTGAGGGGTATGAGAATGAAGCGATCGGGAATCAGTGTAATCGCAATTTGATGGATGGGCCATTCAAATGGGGACCTAATGTCAAAATTGATTGCCATCTCGATAGCCATGGGTTAGCGTGGTCGACTACGTACTAGCCACTCCATACGAGTAATGTTTATCTCTTGAAGGTAGTCATTCAATATCCAACCAGTATGAGGTGGGGCATTATCATGAATAAAACCAGCATTATCATCCAAATTGATCATAAATGGGCCAACGTGTTCGTTAACGTGTTTGCAGCAAAAAGTTTTGAAATCAAGAATATTTTCACGACTATACCACGTACTTTACTATTCCCCCGATGTCTTTTCGTTAGCCTTTTGTCGTCAGTCCTCATGACTCATGAGGAATGACCACAAAAGGACCTCGGACCTCGCGGAAACTCATGAGGAAGGATGGTCCTCAAAACGGTCAATAGAGAAAAACTTTTGGATGCGAGATAGTTGCGCCACTATTTGTGCTAATCGAAACACTTTTACTAGTTTTATTATTTTTTATAGGTTGCTAATCTGTGTTACCTGATTCTTCTAGGCTTGTCGCGAGGAATCGGCGTTAATTCGCGTAGTTTATAAGACGATGAATCTAATTAATAATAATATTTAACGTCCAACAAACACATACAATATCCGTATTTTTTCAATGAATAAAAATCTATTCGATTTAATCTGTAAATGCTACTTAAATTTACTATCCTATCACATACTATGCTAAACGTCCCCTAACCTAATAGTTGATAAGCTACGGATGACCAGGGTGTCTAAACAAATACCACTTTCTGTTGGCGTTAACGCCTGTGGAAAGATTGAATTGTATGGAAATAACATTAGCTGTGGAAAAGTCACGTGTCTACTGCTAAGTTTTTCCTTAACAATATTGCGTTAGCGTGGAAGGAAAACTAAGCGTGAGGTTTTGTATAGACCCCAGGCACTAACAGTTGCTCATCTACTATATTACCCTACCTAATAAATAATATTTACCCTTTCAGGCGGCTTACCCGGCAGACTGTTCCTCCTTCCACGAGCACGAGCTAAAAGTAACCACCGAGGTCTACCACAGCGAGTTATAAACCTAGATTATTAGTAAATAGTAATAGAAGAATATTCACCCTGCATACATAAATCCTAGTATACCTATATCGCAGCCAATAGAATATCGCATAGATGACGTGATGCCGATTCTATTCGTAAATGACTTTTAGAATTGGTTCTATACTATTTAGATTTTAATAAGATAACTTATGACTTACCATCCTAAAAGTAATGGCGCTATAGAGAGGGTAGTTTTAATAGAAATGTTGGGCATATTTGTTATCATGACCCGTCCTTTGCTCGGAACTATAATGCCTATTAGCTGCCCACAGGAAATTCTCCATCTTATTTATAGAACCGTTTTTGTGCGATTCTGAAAATGTGTAGATTTACGCCATTTTGAATTTATGGTTTCTTCAAAATGGCGGATACCTACTTCAATTAAACATTTAAAGAATAACTTCAAACATTTAATTTTAGTCTAACGAAGAGCATAAAACTATGCTTTGTAGCAAAAAATATGTAGCTAACTTTAATGACAACTTGGTACCTAAGTACATATTCAAGCTTATGAATTATGAAGGTACTTATTATTTAGACATAGGTACCTACATATTTTTGAAAGAATAAAAAGAAAATTACTTAGAACTAGGATTTTGCATTTATGTATCTAGAAGCTACGAGATTTATTAAAAATGTATGTACTTACTTAATTACTATAGATGCAATGCATAATAATTAGATACATTACTAAGCATTTTTCATAATAAGAAGTATTTATTAGATCTATGATTATTAATTAAGAAAATTATTTGTTTAGTGTTGCTGGACATTTGGTGCTAAAAATACTTTAAATACTTTGAATACTTTGAATCTCTATTCCTAAGTTCTGTTTTTTCCACTTCACATATAATTTAATGAATTCTCCAAACTATTTTCAACTTTTTGACACCATTTATTTGATACTTTTAACACTAAGTATGTATTTTCAATATTATTTTTCAAAATTCTTCTTTAAAATATGTAAATAAATATTTTTGTAAGAATTCCGTCTTATATTTAAGAAATCGTGACTTATTTTAATAAAAGAAAATAATTAGTAATTAATCTGTTTTTTATTTATCTATATAACATATTATGGAAACATATAAAGTAGGTAAATGTCAGTTAGATTCTAGTGAAATATTCTTTGCAAGAAAGTATTTTTTTACCTTATAAAATTACAGGATAAGTAGCATATAATCAATGAAATCGTGTGTTGATATTATTAATTTAATATTTTATTTTAGTAAACATTTTAGACATGAAATCGTACATGATTGTTAAAACTGTGCCAATACTAATCTAATGATTATAATTAGCTAATTATAAACAGGTAAAAATAATTCTTTGAAATCAATTCACCGCGAGCGGATAAATACCTAAATATAGAATTAAATAATACATTATGACTAGAATCATATTACCTAATTAACTAAGTAAGCACTCATACATACAAATTAAACGAGTTTTTTCTTTAATCAAATAAATAATTACCAACTAGAATAAAATTAAACATAGGTAGTTATCAACTTTTATGAAATACTTTTCACACATGCATATTTTCAATCTTCAGCACATTTGCTGAAGATAAAATAACACAATATTATTTTGTGTTCGGAAATAATCTGGACGGATTCATTTCCATGGTTAGACTAGAAATATCGTTGATCTTATATATTTTCAGTAAGTAGGTAGGTACCTACCTACTCGTACCCACCTACTTAGGTAGGTGAAACCACATACATCTAAAGTGCTTGAAAGTTTTTATCAAATTCGCATTATATTTTTATTAGAATAATACCTGATACATCATAAAGATACTTTATTATAATTAATAAAATAAACTTTCGTACCATTGATTTCCATAAGCTATTTCTTTGTGGGAATATTCTTGCACACCCACTCCATCCCTTCCTGTTGACAAAGAAAACTATAAGTCAAGAATGTGCCTATATACCTAACTAAATAAATTAATAAAAATAAATAATGCTGGACATTTTTCACACAGCATCATCTAGCCCCAAACTAAGCAGAGCTTGTGTTATGGGAACTACATGACTGATATACTACTTATATACGTTTTTTGTAAATACATACATATTTTACATAGAAAAACACTCAGATCCGAGATAAATGTATGCAGACCTTACAAACATTGTCCCGTGACAGGAATCGAACCCGCACCCCGGACCTTCGCCCACTGCGTCACATAGGTCGAGGGATAACTAACCTGCCTATTAAGCTAATTATTAAAGTCTAGCCTCTGCACACGGCTTCGCCTGCGTGGGCCTATAAATTAGCCTATTAGTTAATATCACTATCCTACTACTATTATAAACGTGAAAGTTTGTGAGGATGGATGTTTGTTACGCTTTCACGCAAAAACTGCTGAACGTATTTGATGAAACTTTACAGTAATAATTAGCTTATACATCAGAGTAACACATAGGCAACTTTTTATCCGGGTACAACGCAGGCGAAGCCGTGGGCAGATGCTAGTAAGTACTACAGACTCAAGCAACAGCGAAATTTCCTACGAAGTATTTTTTAGATAAAAGGAGATTTCATCATTGTTAAAAATAAGTATCTTTTGGAAAATCAAGAAAAACATTTGTATTTGTTCAAAATATCATCCAAATCGGTTTTTAAGTTACGAATAAATGACAGGTCACAGATTACCTAATTGTTGAAAAAGCTTCATTTATTATTTACTAAGCTAGTAAATAACAACCTATGTTAAAAAGTAGCCTATGTGTTATTCTGATGTATAAGCTGTATTACTGTCAAGTTTCGTCAAAATCCGTTAATTAGTTTTTGCGTGAAAGACTAACAAACATCCATCCTCACAAACTTTCGCGTTTATAATAGTATAGATAATGGCCAAAATTATCAAAGCTTATGCTCTCTTCCGGTCGTATTCCCTCGTTACAATAAACAAACGAACACTCAAACATCCATTCAGCGTGGCAATGCATCCAGGTCTGGTAGTTATCTGGATCAGTTGTACTATCTAGGGATCGTTTGCAACGGCCTTTACTTGTACATAGTTGTATAAATAAATATTTCAATTTTATGGTCCCCACTGATAGCGTTTATTTGACACTGCTATAGCACTTGACTGGTAGATTTTTTTTTAATGTGAAATCGACATTAGTTACCTTCACACCGGTGCCATCGACCGCCACACACGCCTGTATTTGCCAAGTGTGATCCCTTATAAGATGCAAGCCGAGATGTTGCGCCACCTCGCTTGCTGGTAAAGCTATAAAAAACACGATCATAAATCTATCCTTTCAATTTCTTTCAGTTTACAATCAATTTTTAGCTCTCATGCTCGAATCCTACAAAGTTTAAGCAATCTGTCTCTCAGCTACATATTGTGAGAATAATATATATTACTTATATAGAATATTTAGTAGTCTACCAATTATTATCTGTAATTTGTAAGGTTAGGTTAAATAATGTGTAGGACTTAGAATACTTTATATCCCGAAATTCAGCAAGGTTCCCTTGGGAGAGGGGATGAAAGTTAAAATGTGTACTTGATCATTGTGTGTACTAGATCAAATGTGTACTCGATCCCGATCCCGATCCCGATCCATTAAGCCTATACGAAAAGTGCTAATGCCAGCTTAAGATGACCCGTACGTAAGTTATTTGGATCTAATGCTGGGGCTTGTGATGTCTGTAATTTCTGATCTACAGAACCGATAACCTTGAAATATTCACGGAACAAGCTTTAAAGTACCTTCTTTCTAACAAAAAAAGAATTAATGAAATCGGATACCTACTACAACACCCATAACTATAATCCCCACGATGGGCACTCTTAGATCTGTCCCCTAATTAAAATAGCAAAAGGGCAATGGGAATGCAACAATGGTCGACGAATATTGCAGCCCCCCTAGTGACTTAGGGCCATAAAACCTATCTAAGAACCATCAAACACTCTCAGATTGCCTCCTAATTACACTAACAAAAGGGCAATGGGAATGCAACAATGGTCGACGAATATTGCAGTCCCTCTAGTGACTTGGGCCGATAAAACCTATCTAAGAACCACCAAAGACTCAGAGATCTGCCTCCTAATAATACAAGCAAAAGGGCAATGGGAATGCAGCAATGGCCGACTAATATTGCAGACCCTTTAGTTACTTGGGGTGATAAAACCCTAAGAACCATCAAAACAACCATCAAAGTCAACAATTCCGTTGAATAAGCACTTCAATTGGATAATTTGTTAAGGGTAACAGTCAAACAAACAGTGTTTTATAGTGACAAACAAGCATAGCATACAGGCCCACCTGTTGGTAAGCAGTTACTGTAACCTAAGGATGCTTGCGACACCAATGCATTGCTTGTGTTACCGACCCATATGTAATGGTGAAAAGTCTCATGTGCCTGTAAGTTCACCAGCAGCCTGGAACACAGTAATGCAAGCATTACCGCTTGAAAGTAGAAAAATGTATGGTGGTTGTACTTTCTCAGATAAGCTTGTTAATAAGTGTCTCTATAGCTCTTTAAGTTAAAGAAAATAATACTAAGCATACCTGTAGCCAAGTCCTGTTTATTTGCATAGACCAGCAACGGAACCCCTCGGAGTTTGTCATCCTGAAGTAGTTCTGCTAACTCTGATCTAGTCTCATCCAACCGATGATGGTCTGAGCAGTCTACTACATAGATCTGAAATCATTTCATGTTCCACTGTAAGGAATACTTTTTAAAAATACTAGAAAACCAATATGCTCATAGCAATCCTCATGATTATCATCCTCAGTACTAGGATCCTTGAGGATACCAAGTAGGTAGTCAGTGGTAGTATAATTAAAGCTAAATAAAAAAATTTGCTTGTTCCTGACAGATCCCTTGCAATGTCTGCCTTTGCTGTCTTGAGTACCTATTAATGTGCAGATTTTTTCTGGAGAATACATGAATCATTCCAGATCAGAATGGAGAATACATTGGTGCATAGCCAAGATTTAACCAATCTATCACATTCCGAGAATATGCGACAAATTATATTATGTGAATGGAAATAATAGGCCAAAGAATATATGGATGGATTATCTGATGAATGAATAAAAACTAGCTGCAGGATGTCCTATACTGGTCAAATTTATATAAATTTAAATTTACAGGAACAAATAAATAGAATTTTGTTGGCTGTTATTAAAAAGATGGTTTCTGTGCAGTTATTTTCTGTCTATGTGACTAATTGCAAAGGCCTCCTCAATCCACTTCCACTCAGTCAAGTTTCATGAGACTGTTAAGTACTACATTTATTTATTCAAATTATTTTTTCATGCTTAGGTACTGACAGCCTGCAACCAACCATAGTTACAATGTCATTGATGTATCTATACCTAAGACAAAATAGGAACACCACTAACCAAAATATCAGTATTTTCAAAATAATTCCTCCAGTATGGTCTGATTTTCCTCTGCCCGCCGATATCCCATACGTTCAGCTTGAATCCATTAGACATCACAGACTTTATGTTGAACCCTGCTGTTGGCGTGACATGGTTCACATCTTCAGACGCCAGCTGCTTTAATAGCGTTGTTTTCCCAGCATTGTCCAGCCCCAGCAGCAGAAGGCGAAGCTCTTTATCTGAATTGGAACGTAATTTCTTCAATATGCTGAGCAAACCCTGGAAGTTACGAGTTTTTATAGCGAGGATTATGCATACATCTTTCGGAAGTTATCCAGCGATTTATGGCTTACCATGGTTCATTGGAAGTTTCTGGAGGGTGAATTGATTTACAGTGGCACTGGTAAGTATGTTTTATTATTTTATAGAGTAGATAATTCAATTAATTTTACAAAATGAAAGTACTGTCATGAATGTCACTAACGAAAATTTAAATTGTTTGTTTGTTGACATATCGCTGTTCCCATGGCAACGATAGTCGCAGTCGACGCAGAAAATCGTTCCATTTAACGCAAAACAGAGGGTTTAAGCTAGGTTTTTTTTTCCTATGTCACAAAGGGAAGCATAACAAGAAGATTTCTTTTCAAAAATAACGACGAAACGGTAACCGGGTCTATTCTGTGGACATATTATTGGTCAAACTCATTTAACTTTTCAAATGTTGGTTCGTCGAGTGAATTTCAGATAAGGTAACGGGTAGTAATAATCGATTTTTTGTTTCGCACAAGCAAAGTAGGATCTATTTCAAAATGGATCGTATTTCGAACTGTTTTTAAACAGCTCCTTTAACGTAACAACGGTTTAAGTAGGAACATAATGTACCATAAAATAAATTATTTTTCTTTAACCTTGACATTGGATATGCTGTATCAAATTATACGAATATAGATTATTTTTAATATTCTGCGTAAATTTAAACTCGAATTCGATCAGAATCTCAATCATCAATTTTCAAAGTTTCTAAAATGTCCCTTTTTTCTGAACGGAACAGCATCTGTCAAAAACCTAACACATTGTTGGAACATAAAATCTTTAATCTGTGACATTGTTTCCTGTTCGTGTTTGTTTCGCACGTGTTTGTATTTTTGTGATTTTTTTTCAATTAAAATGGGTAAAGTAAAACATGAACCTGACGCCAACGATAGCAAAGCCGACATCAGCATCAAAACCGAAGCCATAGGATACGAAGATAAGGTAGAACACTGCAGCGTCATTGCGAAGCCCATGGCACCGAAAAAACTGAGCAAAAAGATTTATAAACTCATCAAAAAGTCTAGTGGGCACAAGAATCATATCAGGAACGGTCTCAAAATCGTTCAGAAACAGCTTCGATTGGGAGAAAAGGGGTAAGCTAGAAAAACATATTTGAATTTTGAGGTTAGGTTAGTATTTTAGCCCTATACAGGCATGCCTCGATTGTATACCACAGGTACACTGTCATTCCAGCATACCAGTATGAGACGACAAACATGGAAAGAACTGTCAAGGCCTATGTTTCCAAAAGATATGCTGCAAAAGCAGTAGAGAAAGCTTATAAATTGATATTCAAAGTTCTTAAATTCATTTGATCTGGTTCAAAACCCCACAATACTTGAAAGTCAGGGTTACTAGCCTTCTTTCAACTTCAACAGAGCTATCTGCAATCAACACTAACAAACCCTTTTTTTTCATTTTCAGAATTGTGGTATTTGCCGGAGACATATCACCCATTGAAATCATGTGTCACCTACCTGCTGTCTGTGAAGAGAAGGATGTCCCATACTGCTACACACCTAGTCGTAAAGACATTGGTATGTATCATCGTAATCTTATTACCCTTGTTCCACATTATTTGGGGTCGGCAAAACATGTTTTCTTCTTTCACTCTCCTCTATCAGCTGTCTAATTACTCCTTTCTTATCCATATAGTTTGGTATGTATATGTCTTCATAAAAGTATACCTTTCCTGCTGTGTAGAAATACAATGGCCAAAACATTCAAACAGCTGCTTTCTTGACTTGCCCTTGTGGTACTGGATCTTTCAAATTTCATTTACAGTTCAGCTGTTACAGATACTATAAGTAACAACAATATAAACTTTGACATTTATAATATTTGTAAAATTAGAAGAATATCCTGTTGGTAATGTTGGGAACAAGAATATACATATAATTAATTTTATCAATTTACATTGTTCCCCACCACTTTCATATAATTTCAATCATCATCATCATCAAGGCCATCTGCAACCACTGTATAGAATTGTTTGGAAATTACTAATTTAGTAAGAAACTACTAATGCATTTAGAAATTACTAATCTAGTAAGGAATTACTAACTAATTCAGAATTATTGATTTGATTAGAACTTAGTAATTTAGTTAGAATTTTTCTATAATTATTTCAGGTGCGGCCATGGGTACCACTAGAGGATGCATTATGGTCCTAGTAAAAGAACATGAGGAGTACAAGGACCTTTATGACGAGATTAAGGGGGAAATTAAACTTCTAGGTCACCCCTTGTAATTGTAATTCTAAAAATATTTTAAACAAAACCTATCGTGAATTTAATCATTCATATTATCTAATAGGAATTTTGTGTGCATGACGCGAGGGAGAGCGTCGTGGTCACTCAAAATGAAGACTCGGAATGAGTCTAAACTTAGACAGTGCCTTCACTGATAGTATGATATGTGAAAATTCCCATTTTAAAATATGAACATTCTAAACGATAGGTATTGACGCAGATTAAAAAATATAAGGGCAGTTAACACCTGCTTAATAACAGGTACTAATAACTTGTTAACTAGGCTTAATAACTTGTTTGCCAATTTAGTGGTAAAAAATAACCCTGTATGTTTAACTCATCCTAAAATAAATAGATACTTCAATAAAAAATATGGGCATTTAAAATAATAACAACTATGTTTCTAGCGATGCTCAGTTAATTAGTTCCATTGTATGTACAAATGATAAACTCCAAAACATTTACAGTTTTTCCACAAGCATTTTGTAGACTATGTTTTAAGATTAGGTTAAGTAAGATAAGAGTAAGGTTAAAATATTATGAATACAGTTTATTCGAAAACACTAATTGTTTCGGTATTTTTTTAACATCCTTTCTCTGATGGTGTAATTTATTTGTCTAATGAAATTTTTTATAGGTAAGTGTTGATGTTTTTTTTTGTTTATAAGCTTGGCGCATGTCGATGTACCTAACTTCTATGTTGCCTCTATAATATCGTAGTCTAGGCGCATAGCGTGCGTAGGCGCCACCATGTATCGTAGTAAGCCGAAGCTTGGCGTGTAGTGAAGCGATCGAAATTACTGTCAGTTGTCTCGTTTCTCTCATGCTCGTTATATTGTGCCAAAGTTAAGATCAGAAAATGGCTGATCACGCTCGACTACAATGAAACAGAGTCTATATTGGTTGCCATCTCATAACAATTTTAATCAACACAATCCACATACACACACACACGCGCGCGCGCACGCACACACACACACACACACACACACACCCACCCACCCACACCCTCACCTTCACTGACTACTCGCAAGAAGTAATTTAAATGTTTGCCTTGCACTTGTTTATCTCTTATTAGTTATTACATATATTTCTTTGTCAAACGCTATCTGAGCTTCCGCGATACAGGCTAGACCTAGTGCGGAGCTCATTGTTAAACTTGTAACCTAGACACACACTTTTTTTGTAAATAAAGTATTTGTATTTGTTTCTCTCTCGAAACACTCCAAGCGAGGCGCATCGCGTGGATATACGCCACCATGTATCGTAGTAAGCCCACGTAGGTAGACGCGAAGCTTGCCGCCTGCAGTGCGGGCACTATGATCGTAGCAACCGAGGCATGTAGTGAAGCGACTGAATGTGATGTCGTCAGTTGTCTCGTTACGTGTAGTGAAGCGACCGAATGTAATGTCATCAGTTTTCTCATTTTTCTCTCAAAAGACTCCAACCTAGGCGCATTGCGTGCATAGACGCGATCGTGTATCGTAGCAAGCCTAGTAGTAGATCAATTATCTTCTAAAAATGATAAGTAGGTACGTCTTTCTAATACATAGAACTTGCTACATTAAATTGTGGTGAATAAGTAAGTACCTACAGTAGTCACGAAATGATATAAAAATCATATTTTTATCAGTTTTTCGTGATAGTTTATTAAATAGTTATAGGTCATTTTATTATTATATTACGTAAGATACATAAGTACCTCCCTAGTTAAAGTAACTGGTAAAAAAGGTAAAGTATGTAGATATGATTGTAAGTCTGGTTATTTCCAAAACACGATTTGTAAAAAATTTCTCGATAATAAAAAGTATGCTTGGCTAAAATAACTGGGATAGTAACCGACGGATAGTCACAGACAAATAAGTTTTGCGGGTCACCACCCGTTCTGACTTATTTATTTGTATATAGCATTAAGAAGACATTGGGACCTTGTCTTCATAATGGCCTAATGCTTTAACAAAAAATGGGATCGTAAATCCTTTGATCAAGCTAATACCTAACGTGTTTTTTTTTTGTCAGCGCAGTGTTGTAAACGCCACGATCTTACGCTTATAAGCTTCAACTATAATTCAATAATCTTACGTTCAAAATTTTAATGACCAAGATCTTCTTGATGTGCATTCGGCACCTGTCTGCGTCTTAAAGCCATGCCAGCCATGCCATGCCGTCTAACAGGATAGGTAAATGTAGATACCTAACTTAGGTTGCATCATCTAAAATAAATAAGTAGGTAGATAATAATTTTTGCTACCACGATTTTAGTTAGACTTAAATCAGACTCGTGACTGCGTGTATCGTTTTTTAACGATGATATTTTTTATAATTATTTGTGTGATTTACTTTCTTTGGGTAAAGAGAAGTTTTAAGGAGAAGAAGAAGTGTTTATCTCCGCCTGTATTAAAAGGGAACTTGCCTTTACTAGGGCATGCTCTGGTGATGGTAGGAGACAGTACTCGTGAGTACTTTTTAACTAAAAATTACTTCCATGAAGCTAAGTACCGGTACTTATTATAGTACGTAGTAGGTACCTGTAGTGAATTAAAAAAAGTAGGTATTTATTAGAAAGTAACCCAAAGAAAAAACAACGTAGGTGAGTATCAGATGTTAAATAGATAAATTATAACTATGCACATTAAATATTAAATATTTGTAACTACGTACAAAATTCGTCTTAATTATCTGTGGACCTATTCAATTCTGAAAGTGGGTGGTCTTGAAAATATTCAAGACCAAAAATATTTAAAAATCACAATATTTTTGGGAAATAATCAGAATTGTTCAGGCCATAATACAAAGCAGTTGATTATTGCCCCTTTTAGGACTGTGCCCTGATATGAAACGAATAAATAAATTTAATGATGCTTGACTTCGAGATATATAGGTACATTAGGTAGGTAACACTGAGTTATACATTTTTTAACGAAAATAGTCGAAATTTAAACAGTTGCTCTATTATGCCCCCTTTCGATCATAATACCCATGTAGTATACATTTGATATTCTGGAACACCCTACAGATGGTAAGTTCTACTTAATATTTGTTTCAGACCTATGGAAAATATTAAAACGAGTTTCTAGGGAGAGTTTAGAAGTTGGCGGTGTTGGTACCTTAAAATTGGGACCTCAATCATATCATAGTAAGTAAAGTAGGATCCAGTACTTGGGTTGCGGGAAGTCGATAGATGGAGCTGGCTCAAGACCGTTCGCCATGGCACACTTTGTTGAAGGCCTAGTTATGAGCCCACAGTTCACTTCTACGGGCTATCGATGTACAAAGTAGCTAGCTAGAAGTTGAATTTCACATCCTAACCGGATGTTCCTAACCGGAAGGTTTTATACCAAGAAATGTGATGTCTTGAAACGACAACCTATGAGGAAGGTTCTCGAATGGGATGACGCAATGGAGAAAGGGCCCATCCGAGGGTCCGATTACATCTTAAAGGTTTGCGGGTAGTTGGATGGAGGTGGTAGGGTGTTGATGAAGTTTCTATTGTGACTGATGGTGAAATGGCTTAGAGCTGCTGAGACACCTTTCTTTTACAATTTAGTTCGGCAATTCGGTTCTTAACCAAGTATAATATTTTTCAGGAAAAAATAAACACCGACTTCAAATAATGAAAAGTTGATAAAAAGTCCAATATGAAATTTCATTTCCCATTTTTTCCACACTTAGGGGTGGGATTTTTTCATAAAATTTATATGGGACCATGCTTGAAGAAAAGGTGGCCTCATAAAAAAATATTACTTAATTAAAATCGGTTCACAATTAGCGTAGATATCGCGTAACAAACACAAAAACGTACAGACGAATTTTATTGAACCTCCTTTTTTTGAAGTCGTTAACAATGTCATGTCCGTGTTTTAAATGTCCAATTATGGCATTCTACGTGGCAGGTTGCAGCTTTATGTGTAAACACTGTCTATAACATTATGCACAGATTAAAAAAAAATGATTTTACGCATTATGATTTTAAGTTTAGGACATGCCCGATGTTTCCGCCACCGTTCTAATCAAATTTTTCGAGTGTTTCACATTATCGAATGTGAAAACACAATTACATTATTTTTTGATGGGAAATCCATGGGTGCACGGCTGGGTTCAAACCCCTGACCTTCGGTGTACCGCCTAGGCCATCACAGCTTTACCTATCCCATCTTTCAGTTATAACGGATCCTGAAGACGCACTGACCATAGCTAATGCTTGTGTGAAAAAGCATTATGCATACGATTTCGCTAAACGTTGGCTGGGGAACGGACTGATTACTGCTTCAGGTTAGTGAAAATCTGTTATTTGTTTATTTGTAATCAACAGCGCTAAATTATAATCTAGAAAAAAACAGTTACGATTTGGAAGCAAACAGGACTATTGACAGACGGTGAGCGGTTACCGTTGCCTATGATCACTGCTTCAGGTGAAAATCTGTTATTTGTTTATTGGTAATCAACAGCGTTAAATTATAATCTAGGAAAAAACAGATAGGATTTGGAAGCAAACAGGTATACGTATTGACAGATAGATGGTGAACGGTTACCGTTGCCTATTGATACCTGACACTGGGGCTAAACAAATATCTCACGCTTAGTTTTCCTTGCACGCTAACGCAAATTCGTCAAGGAAAAAATTGGCAGTAGACACGTGACATTCCAACAGCTAGTCATTTCCATACGATTCTCAATCATTCCGCAGGCGTTAACTCCAACAGAAAGTGGTATTTGTCTAGTCGCCCATGGGCATTGCTGGCGTCGGTCGCCTGCGCTGAGGAAAACCCATATGCCTGTAATGTCACCGGCACCCATATTCTTCACACCCATACAGGAACAGAAATGGGAGAATGATTATTACTTTTCACCATCTTTTCATCTAGCCAGCGTTCTCGATGTAGGTAGGGGCTTCAGTTGATGATAGTCACGTTTTAATGTTAAGCTTATGTTGGTATCTTTAATATTTATACACCATGAACTTAATCCAAAACTGACTACTTAATAAATGCCGCCCGTGCTAAATCGTGCTTTTATCAATTCCGGTCTTAGATAGGTACTTAGAAGAAAAATTTTCTACCAAAGGTCAAAGTCACCAGACGGACTTATTATTAGAACAGGTATTTTATAGGTCACAAACTCGGCATGTTGAAATACCGCTCACAAATTATGTCATTGTTTTTACTTTAAAAATGTTGTAAGAAAATCTTGATGAAACAGGCTTGCCCATTTATGTTGCTAGTTAAGCTTAGTTTTTTGTATTTCGACCTTCACATCAGAATTACCCGAATTCCGGGGAATGTGCACTCGGCCAAAACTTTTTTTTTTTCATTTTTATAGGGCCTATCTGGAAGCTTCACCGTAGGCTGCTGAGTCCAGCGTTCTCTCTCAAAGTCCTGCTGGGATTTATAGACGTGCTCAATGTACAGTCCCAGAAACTACGGGTCAAGTTGGATGAGAGGGCAGGACAAGGGTTATTTGATGTTTCCCCTTATTTGCGGCAGATGGCGTTGGAAAATATATGTCGTAAGTGTAGATAGATTAAAAAAAAACAACCAAGATGGACATCTTCAGATACATACTCAGTGAGTAGATCTCTGAGTGTAGGTACCAAGTAGGGTGTAGTCAGAGGCAACCGTATTGGTACCGCAACACCCAGACTTTTTTTTTTTTTTTTAAGGGGGGAAATGCCACGCATCCCCCTTCCGCCACGGGGGTGGCGAAAGGGGGTATGTGGGACTCTAACCCACTAAAACCCCCCTGGTTAACGTCGCCCGCCGTAGTGGGGCAAGATGGGGTCGCGTTAGCATTCACCATCTTACCCCGACGGGTGGCCCAGGAACCACCCGGGCCCCGGCCATGTGTGGGGCCGTGCAAGCCGGCGGAATCCCCCGATCTCCGCCAGTGACCCCACACTCGCGCCCTGAAAAGGGCGCCCCCTCCAACTTACGCTGTCCCTCACTCCAAGCCTGCCCGGTATGGGAAACCCTGCCGGTATAGCCTCGAAGATCATTGGGACGCGCAAGACCTCATCCGCGCCCTGAGAAGGGCGCCCCCTCCAACTTACGCTGTCCCTCACTCCAAGCCTGACCGGTATGGGAAGCCTTGCCGGTATAGCCTCGAAGATCATTGGGACGCGCAAGACCTCATCCGCGCCCTGAGAAGGGCGCACCCCTCCAACTTACGCTGTTCCTCACTCCAAGCCTGACCGATATGGGTAACCCTGCCGGTATAGCCTCGAAGATCATTGGGACGCGCAAGCCGACCAGAACAGCAAAAGCCGCCCCGGCCTTCCCTCCACAGTGCGCCCTGAAAAGGGCACACTCCGTCAAACGGGCCCATAAAGGGCCACGCCGACCCCACGTCCTGGCCCTTAAAAGGGCGCCCCCTCCCACCGGAGCAGCATACACCGCCCCGGCCCTCCCATGGTGCTCCTCCACGAGCTCACCATGCTGCCCCATCCGCTGTGCCCCATGCGGCTCATAGGGACACGTGAAGGGGCCCCTCCGGTCGGTCCATTAGTTGCTCGACAATAAGATCCCACGTATGAGAAGTTATTATCGAGCTTAAACGAGGCGCACCGTCCCATAGGCTTCTGTTCACCCCGGATCCGTCTGATCCATAAGCGACCAGAGCCCACAGGCACACGAGAAGGTTGACCGACATGGCACCCCGCAACACCCAGACCTGGACCAATATACGCCAATCATGCAAACGTATTATGTTCCGCTGCGGGAATCAAACCAGCATCGCTTGCGTCATATTTTACATTATACCTAATTAATTTTGGGAAAAAAAATAACTCATACGGATTGCTTGCGTCGCTCACAGGTAAAACCAAAACACTTAATATCACAGTTCTTTAGAACTTCTTAGTTCTTTAGAGTTCTTTAAAAACGATGACCTCTGTGGCGCAGTGGTCGAAGGCCCGCCCGAGACGCAGAAGGTTGCGAGTTCGATTCCCGCCGCGGGGCAATTGTTTGTATGATCTGCAAATATTTGTCTCGGGGCTGGGTGTTTTCTATGTAATATGTATGTTTTTGCAAATATTTTTTTTTATCAGTACCTAGTATTATCAGTCATGTAGTATCCATAACACAAGCTCTGCTTTCTTTGGGGCTAGATGATGCTGTGTGAATAAATGAACAGCATTATTTATTTATTTTATTTTATCTAATTGCAAAGCACATTAAATTTTTCAACCGTTATGTATCAGGGTCGGGAACGCGCGACTGATAACTCTGGTGGACTGATTTTGCAAGCGTCCATAGGTTACCGTAATCACTTACCAACAGGTGGCCGTATGCTTGTTTGCCACTTTAAGTGTTCTTTATTCTTTATTGTACACACTGAGAATACAGACAAAAAACTTGCATACAGGACATGTACAAAGGCGAGCTTAACCCTTACAAAAGTTTCTTCTTTATTCTTTATTGTACACATAGAGAATACAGACAAAAAACTTGTATATAGGACATGTACAAAGGCGAGCTTAACCCTAACAAGAGTTTCTTCTTTGTTATTTATTGTACACACAGAGAATACAGACAAAAACTTACATATAGGACATGTACAAAGGCGAGCTTAACTCTTACAAGAGTTTCTTCTTTATTCTTTATTGTAAACGCAGAGCATACAGACAAAAAACTTACATATAAGACATGTACAAAGGCGAGCTTAACCCTAACAAGAGTTTCTTCTTTATTCTTTATTGTACACAGAGAATACAGACAAAAAAACTTACATATAAAACATGTACAAAGGCGAGCTTAACCCTAACAAGAGTTTCTTCTTTATTCTTTATTGTACACAGATAATACAGACAAAAACTTACATATAAAACATGTACAAAAGTAAGCTTCACCCTAGCAAGAGTAAAATAGAGTTTAGTTGCATACCAAAAAGAAAAACTCTTACCTTTTCAGTGTCAGCTTTCGGTATATCAGCCGCCGAAGATTCGGAATTGCTTTCATCCTACGCATATTCAGTGGAAGTGATCTTAAATATAGCCGCAATTCGATTCCAGACAATATGGCTTCACAGTGATTTTGTGTACAGTTTCACCGACTTAAAAAGAAGGGAGGATAATGCTTTGAGGGTGATTAATAGCATGGCTGATGTGGTGAGTTAAATAAACGACCAACCGACACATTATGTGGTCCTGGCCTCGCACTAGTGGCACCACAATACCCGAACCAGGAAAAAATATCTGCAGAGCATGCAAACATTCGTCCAGCAGCGGGAATCGAACTCGCACCTCTTGCGTCGCAGCCGGCTACTTGCCCGCCACACCATTGAGGTCCTAAAATAAGTCCACTGCTTATCTATCTTCTATACTGAATGTGACAGGTCATATTCTGTACATTGAATATATTTTGAAAAAACATTTTGGAGGGCACTCTATAATCGATACTGAAACCAAAAATGTAACATTTCATTTTTATCTGTCTGTCTATCTGTCTGTCAGAATCTGGACCGCGCATAGCGCCGAAACTACCGAACGAATTCAAATTAAACTTAGCATGATTTGAGTTCATACTACGGGGTAGAACATAGAATACTTTTTATCCCGAAATTCAGCACGGTTCCCTTGGGAGAAGGGATCAAATTCAAAATTTGTACTTGTAATTCATTAAAGCATAGTTCGATTTCATTCATTCTTTTTTTGTTAGAAAGGAGGTACCTACTTTAAAGATTGATGGCAATCGCGAACGAAGTCGCGGGTACAGCTTCGTATATAAAATGTATTACAGTTAGGTACGCCACTGGCATTCATTCGCAGCTGAGTCATCAAGATAAATATATTGATAGATAAACACTTTATTGTGCGAAACATCATCTTACAGTACATACAAAAAAATAATTTCAGATAATCAAGAAAAAGAGATCCGGTGTTGTGGACCAGAGCAACAATCCGGACGTTACCGTTTCAGGTGAAGTTATTTTACCAGTAACTTGATACAAACATTACTTACTTGTCCTTAAGTCGGTAACTATTGCCTGTTTCTAGTACATCTATGTTTTTGATCATACAATAGTTTTGGTAGCTATTTAGGTATTATGATGTTACCTATCCTATCGGGTGTAAAAAGACTACTCCCGAAAACTACGGGAGGTGAAAGTACGTTCCATACATTACAGCCAAGTAGGTATTGAACTTTTCTATGGAACAGCTTATTTTTTTTCGCGTTCACAGTGTTGGTTCCATAGTAAAAGTTGTTCATATTCATGGATACTTTCACTCCCCGAAGTTTTCGGGAGTAGTCTTATTACACCCGGTGTAGTATGTAACTATATCGGTATATTGTTTATTATATAGTATGTTTATTGCGTATATCATAGTATTATTCATAGTATGGAAAGTACACCAATTAAACCCTTGTAAACTTTCTTACAGTCCGCTGTCTGGTAGAGATCGCTCCTTAGCGATAAGTACCCATTGTACAACATTATCAAAGTTTGTAGTAATTAACTAGGCTGATGTGTTATTTGGTGTGCAATAAAATATTCTATATTCTATTCTATTATATTAAAATATAAAAAAATAAAACAATAGGAGTAGCCTTCAGTTTACCAGTTTTATCGTTCTGTAAGTATTCTCTTGATACCAAAGATAGAAGCTCACGCTTAGTTTGGGTCTCGTTAGAAATCCCTTGAGGACTTAGTAGGGACTAACCTATCCTATATGGATATTCTTTAAGCATTGTGAATCTGTATTCTTCATCTCTGGTAATAATATAATTATATTAATAATAATATAATAATAAATTATGCATGATATTACTTAAGGTAATTTACACAAATTGTAAAGTACACCCCCGGCCACTTCAAAATCATATATTATCTTCTCCATCCAAAGGTTGTCTGGAAGAGATCGCTTTTAAGCGATAAGACCGTCCATTTTACCTTTATCATAATGTGTTACTGTTTATTTTGTTTGTATCTTAAGGCGTACAATAAAGTATTTTCATTCATTCATTCAATAATAAGTAGGTAATTATTATTAGCTACCTATTGTACCTAGAGTTCCTTGTGAAAAAACTTGTCTAGATAAGTTTTATCACCATGACGTATATCTGCCGCCACGCAGTTATGCTTACATTGATGTGTTCTGGTTTGAAGGGTGCCGATGTTACAGGCATATGAGACTTTTTCATTTTTATCTGTCTGTCAGAATCTGGGTCGCGCATGCCGCCGATACTACTGAACGAATTCAAATGAAACTTGGCATGATTTGAGTTCATACTACGGAGTAGAACATAGGATACTTTTTATCCCGAAATTCAGCATGGTTCCTTTTGGAGAGGGGATCAAATTCAAAACTTGTACTTAGTTGTAATTCATTAACGCGTAGTCCGATTTCATTCATTCTTTTTTTTGTTAGAAAGGAGGTACCAACTTTAAAGCTTGATGGCAATCGCGAACGAAGTCGCGGGTATAGCTTCGTATATAAAATGTATTACAGTTAGGTACGCTACTGGCATTCATTCGCAGCTGAGTCATCAAATACTTTTAACCATTATGTATCAGGGTTATAAATTTCACCACTGGTGTTGTAAGGTACGGTAACCGCTTACCAACAGGCGGGATGTGTGCATATTTGCCACTATAGTTGCATAAAAAACAGTGAATAAAAACATACAACCTTAAACTTAACTTTTAAACATAACAAATTTGACGACCTCTGTGGCGCAGTGGACCAAGGCCCGCCTGAGACGCAGAAGGTTTAGGCTTCGATTCCCGCCGCGGGACAAATGTTTGTATCTGATGCAAATATTTGTCTCGGGTCTGGGTTTTTTCTATATATAATATGTATGTATTTACAAAAATGTATATAAGTAGTATATCAGTCATGTAGTTCCATTATTACAAGCTCTGCTTGGTTTGGGGCTAGATGATGCTGTGTGAAAATGTCCAGCATTATCATCATCGGTACTACATACTCGTACTTAGTGGGATTCCTAACGAGACCCAAACTAAGCATGAGCTTCTATCTTGGGAATCAAGAGAGTAGGTTACTTACAGAAAGATAAAACTGATAAACTGAAGTAGCCTGCATTTTTATTGTTTTATTAACAGGTTTAAAATGCAAGGCCCTCCTAGACCTTTTGCTTGAGCTCTCTGAAGAGGAATCATTAACCGACAGCGAGATACGAGAAGAGATAGACACTGCTATAGCAGCCGCCTTGGATTCTACTGCGTGGGTCCTCACGTATACTCTGATATTGCTCGGAAGTCATCATAAAGTTCAGGACAAAGTTTTTCAAGAGTAAGTAATTTGACCTGTTTATTTATTTATTTATTTATTTATTAAATACCTCTCAAACTTACAGCCAAGGGCCAAAACGTTTTAGGGCTGAAGATATTACAGTTTACAGAGAACATAAAAAAATCATACAGTAATTAACGAATATAGGTTTTTTCATAATAAATACATCTATATTTGGTTTCTGAGTAAACATCGAGTTGAGTAAGACTAAAGCCGGTCATTCTCGATAAAATGTATGAAACAATCGCGTCCGTAAATCCACATGCAAGGTTTGTTTATGTGAAAGACTTTGTATGTGTAAGTGAATTGGTAATGCACTATTTATTTTGACGTATCGCTAGAGCGTGACGGGATGTTTTTGCGCGGTTCGTCCATTGCCGGTTTGAGACGAGTTGGCGCGGCCGGCTTTGTGTGAAATTATTTTGTAAATAATCTAATTAATTATATTTCGATTAACAATATTTTAATTAACTTCATTTCATTTTGTACGGCTATTTAAAAATCTTTCAAACTTTCGCGATTAGATAACATAATTATTATAAGTTTAACGGGTCTTTATCGCGTTTACCTTTTTTATTATTTTCCCGACGTTTCAACTGTATTGCAACTTATACCGCGGGCAACATTACCTCCAGATTGATGGTGTGGCCATGGGTAGCCCGGTGGCTCCGGTGTTGGCTAACATCTGGATGGAACATTTCGAAGGACTTTTGGATTTATCAGCTAGCGGTATAAAGTTGTGGAAACGATACGTAGATGATGTTTTCTGCATAATGAAGGGTAGTAAACGGGAAGTGGAACAATTTACATTGATTTTAAACTCCATTCACCCAAAGATCCGGTTCACTTATGAAATGGAGAGTAACAGGACATTAGCTTTTCTCGATGTCAAGGTGATGGTGAAAACAGATGGGTGTTTAGCGCACTCAGTTTATAGAAAACCAACACACACTGACAGGTATTTGAACGCCGCCTCACACCACCATCCTCGTCATTTACAATCTGTTGTTGCTTCATTGACGAACAGAGCTTACGATCTGTGTGACCCTGAACATCTCGAGAGTGAATTAGTACATGTTCAGGAGGTTCTGAAAGCGAACGGATATGTAGGTAAACATCAGCAGTCGAAACGCACGTGCAGAGGAAAACAACCTGATGTTAATAGACAGCCCACGTTCCTGCCTTATTTGAAGGGGGTGACGGATAAGATTGGTAACATCTTGAAGAGGTTTTCAATCAAGTCAGTTTTCATTCCGCACTCAAAAGTGGCTAAGCAGCTTCGAACACCAAAGGACGTGGTACCTCTGTAAATGCCAGGTGTTTATAAAATAGACTGTAGCTGTGGCCGTGCTTACATCGGGCAAACGAAGCGGACAATTGCTGAAAGGGTCAAAGAGCATATTGCAGCTGTCAAAAATCGCCAGATAAACAAGTCGGCCATAGCGGAGCACCTTGTGGACTCAGGACCAAACCATTGGATCGAGCTTCATGACCCTAAGGTGCTATCCAGTGAACGCCAATATTGTAAGAGAATGGTTCGTGAAGCGATTGAAATACAGAAGTACCCAAATTTTAATCGTGAAGACGGCTATAGACTCTCTGCGTCCTGGAATCCCGTGATAAACAGGTGTTCGTGTCGCGATCCAATTGTGCAGTGCGGTGATACGGTTAGTGTAGTGTGCCGTAATGTGAACATGGACTTTTCTGATTCTGAAGATGAAATGAGGGTAGTTGCGGCTACTGCCTTTATTTCTCGACGGTAGCTCCGTATACTCCAGTCATCCCGTGACCACGGCTGTTGCAATACAGTTGAAACGTCGGGAAAATAATAAAAAAGGTAAACGCGATAAAGACCCGTTAAACTTATAATAATTATATTTAAAAATCTCCAAACTTTTAACTAAAAAACTGGAATGTTTAGGTCGAGAAGTGTTCCCGGATTTGTATTTGCAGATTTATCTTTATTAGAGCCGTGTTAGGCTTATAGTGGGTGATACCGGAGCTTGTGGGTTCAAACCCAGTCGTGTACCGTGTGAAAAACGTGTGTTTTTCAACTGCATGAACCAAACATTGGAATGCATGCGCTATCAACTAGTGTTCCAATAAGCGGCGATTGACTTGCAACCTGTCACGTGGAATGCTATTTTCAAAACGCGGGCATGTGCCAAATTTAATTTTAGGGCGGGCCTCTGACTACCCTCAACTTCCCCAAAGATCTACGCACTGAGTATGTACCTGTGAATCTCTATCATGGGTATTACAGTAGCGTGTTTGTTTTTTTATTATGTCTTTTTTTTTCAAAAGGCTGAAAGAAGTAATCGGCGAGAAAGACAGGGAATTGAATAAAGATGATTTGCCCAAACTGGTGTATTTGGAGTCGGTTATAAAAGAGAGTTTACGGCTATATACCACCGGACCGATAACGCTAAGGACTTTGGAAAAGGACATAAAACTTAGTAAGTTGATTTGACACCAAAACCTAGTATAGTATATATATTATAATATCGGTGCCAAAACTATCGTTAGTAATCTGATAATTTGGTTTAAAAAATATGTATATAATAGTTCATCTACAGCACTATTTCTCAAAGTGGGCGATAGAAGGATCTAGAATATATTGGGCGTTTAGGCGTTCTAGAGGAGAAAGCATAGGTTGTTATTCTTGTTATGTTTAAAAACTTTGGGGCCGCTTGGTTTTTTTTATTCTCAAAGTGGGCGGTAAGAAAAATAAATTTGAGAACCTGTGATGTACAGGATAGAGATTCTCAGTAGTCAGTACCAAGTTTGCAGATGGCAATAAAATAAAAAAATTTAAGAGTAGATAACTTTTGTGCAATCAGCGACAAAAGTCGAGATTTTACTTATTAGACGATGTGTAACACAAAAAGAACGTTGATCCATTTGGAACCTTACGAAGTAATTAATCAATTAGAAGTAGGTAGACGAGTAAATAAATAAATTGCGCATTCCATCCCACAAAACCGTACTGTTTGACAAAAGTGTGTTAGGTATCCTACCACCTAGGCACCTAGGATATTTAATAAGCTGCCGAAAAATATACAGGAATTGGACAATTTAAATATATTTCAAAGCATATTATACATGTTATTGACAACTAAAGCATAAATATTCGAGAATATTGGACAAATGATGATGGGACTATTACCTAAATAATGTACCTAATTAAATTTATTTTAATTATATAACATTAAGTAAAATATTTGAAGGTGTTTTATTTGTATAAGCTATATTACTGTTAAGTTTCAACAAAATCCGCTCGGTAGTTTTTGCGTGAAAGAGTAACAAACATCCTCACAAACTTTCGCGTTTAAAATATTATAGTAGGTTTTTTTTTGTAAATACTTACATATTATACAAAGAAAACACCCAGATCCGAGACAAATATTTGCTGATCATACAAACATTAGTCCCGCAGCGGACTACTTAACGTGTGACGTAATTTATGGATGGTCCCGTATCTGCAAGCGAATCTTCTATTACCCGTTCTAGAAAACTACACTCTAAAGGCGGGCGAGCACTGTGTACTGTCTGGTTACGGGATCCATCGGCACTCTTGCTGGGGCCCAGACAGAGAACTGTTCAAACCCGAGAGATGGCAGGAACCGGAGACACAGGGTTTCACGTTCGCGGGATTCAGCCTGGGACGACGGATTTGTTTAGGTAGGTAGTTTACAGCTGTAGTTTTTTTTTATACTTATTACTAAAGAGGCAAACAAGAATACAGGCCCACCTGTCGGTAAGCGGTTAGCGGTCTGTCATGTTTTTTTTTGTGCACTTTTGTCTCAAATACAGTAACACCTCGAGAACCTAGTGTCTAGACAAACCTATTTTAAAGATTAGATTACTGCTTGGTGGCAGAGATAGGCATGGTGGTAGAACTTCCCTGGACAAGCCCTTTCACAGAAGCTCTACTACTCTTAAAATCAAACATGATATATGTTTGATTTCAGTGTTTCGTGCTAGTTTGGTACTTAATATTAAGTATTACTGTAGCTTTAAGCTAAAACAATACAGCACAACACCAGAACAACCCAGAACAATGAAAAAAATAACAATTTAGCACGAAAAACTGAAAAAACGACTATAATAATAGATTTTTCGTTTATTTTTCAGTTCTTCGTGCTAAATTAGCACTTAATGTTATGTTTTACTGTAGAACAGTCTAGAACTAAGCTAGAAAAATACAGCATAACACAAGAACGTAGAATTGACGGTAGCGGATGGAAACCAGTTATTTTCAAATAGGTGCCAAACTGTTTTTTTAGATTTTTGACGTTAATTCTCATTTTAGACGTATAATATTTTGGAACAATATAGAACAAAACTATAACAATGCAGCACAATTGTCAAAATTTTGAAAATCCAAAAGTGCGGGGCTAGGTTCCAAAACGTTTTTTCGATTTATAACGTTATATTTCATCTTAGAAGTATAATATTTTGGAACAATGTAGAACAAACCTAGAACAATTCAGCACAAGTATCAGAATCCAGAAAACGCAAAAGTGCGGGGCTAACTTCTCGCTCTCAGTACCATGATACAGGAATCCTAATTAAACAAACAATTGTTCAAATGTTCCCGCAGCGGGCATCGAACCAGCACCTCTTGCATTTTAGGCTACTCACCCACCGAAGTCGTCAATGAAACATCCAATTCGCAAAGAATCCAGGTTGATCTGAAGTTAGGTAAAGAATATTTATAATAATGTATTTCTAAACTTCCAAATAATTTTGAACCAACTATATCTGGATAAGAAAACTTTGTCGTTACCACTAATCTAACATTGCTCTTCTTTCTTCAGGTAAAGCCTACGCAATGATGTCGTTAAAGACTTGTTTGTCGCATTTGCTACGTCGCTACAAAGTTACTGCGAATGCGAACGATCTTCAGTTGAAAATTGACTTTATACTGAAACCTACTTCGGGACATTTCATTAGTATAGAACTGAGAAGTTAAGTAATAATGATTGTTACATTCTTAGGGTCCAGTCAAACTAACGCGGTGGCTGTGGGTCTCGAAGGGGAAGAGAGTGGTTGTCAAAGTTCGCATGTATTAATCGCCACCGCCCGCCACCGCGTCAGTTTGACCGAGCCCTTTCTATAATCAATAGTGAATATCGAAAATATAAAGGTGCACACCCACCATAGAGGAGCGTGCCTCAGTACGTTCAGAAATGTTATTATGTATTTTAGCGGCAAATGTTTATTAATTATGTGTATATTTTATTTAAGTTGACTAAATAAAACGTTAAATCTAAAGGTCTTTCTTTTTAAAAATAAAAATAGCTAATTACCACTTTTGAGTCGATTTGGTGACGTTTCGTAGATTATTTAGAAGTCTCTAATTATGAGCACCATACACGACCGCGTTCAACGGTGGATCAGCGAATACTGAAAGTGGTTTATGGTACAAGGTATAGTACAGCTGGTATTTTATTCCAAAAACTATCGTGCATTTGATAATTCATATTGTAAAACGGGAATTGTCAGGTGCCGTACTATCAGTGAAGGCACCGACAAGTACCGACCCGGAGGGGGAGCGTCGCGATGATACCCAAATGAAGATTGTCGGAATGAGTCGAAACTTAGTCGGCGCGTACCTACACCGATAGTACGGAACGTGAAAATTCCCGTTTTACAATATGAAACACCTGGTAGTTATTATTTATATTCTTTTGTAGGGAGATAGTACGAAACTTCAGCAAATCCACGAAAAACTGATTTCCAACAACTGATCAAGAACGTAAAGTTAAATAAAAACGCCATGTTTTATTACATATACATTTATTATTTATTACACTTATTAAAATCTAAGGGTACGTAAAAAATGGCAGATTGTCATCATATTGACCGTGAATATTGGCAATTTTAAATTACGCGCTAGGAACCTAGGAATTCTAAGCTAGAAATTGAATGGGAAAGATTTCAGTTAGATAACGTATGAAGTGCATAAATTGGGTGCAACCAAACATCGTTAATATGATAACTACAAATTATTAGTGAAGAGTATTTATTATTGCCATGACTTCGAATTTTTGCTTCTAGGGCATGTCGGTTTATCACGATGTTTTTCTTCATCGTTTTGGTAACCTACAAAACTTTTTTAAAACAGAGACGTATAGCAATTAAGTATTATATATTTTTATACAAAGGATTATTTAAAGTAATGAGTAGGTATATTTCAAAAGGATTAATAGTTTATCGTAATAATACAAAAGAGTATTTAATATAAGAGCAATTAAGTAGGTAAATATTATTTTTTATACAAAGGATTAATTAAAATTATAGCAATGAGTAGATATATTTCATAAAAAAACAAAGTAACAATATACACGGTGTAAAAAGACCTATCACCAAGCCGAAAGCCACATTCTATACATCATTGAGATATTTGTTTCTATACTATACCACTGGTTCTGAAAATATTGACAGTCAAATTATGCATTAGAAGTTGCAGAGAGGCAATGAATAACAAAACTCAGCTCGCACACCACTGTACACTCGTGCATGTGTCGGACGAAGCACGCACACAAACGCACGGTCAGCGTGCACTACAAAAAAAAACAGCATTTTTTATGCCTAAAATTAAAAAGTGGTTTCTCAGCAATTATTTTCCCGCAGTGTTACAGATTTCGGCTTGGTGAAGGGTCTTTTTACATCCTGTATAACTGAAATCTTTCCGCAAATACAAACTAGTAATAAAAGCGACAAGTGATTTATTAGTGTTTATAAGAACCCTGCTTTAGAATAAATGCAGATCAAGATCAATAATAATAATAAAATGTTAGTAAAAGTACACTCGCGTGCAAATTGACGGCAAACATAACCTCTATTCCAAACCGGCTATTTTTAAATCTATTTTAACGTTCCCTAAGTATAAGTCCTACCAACTCCTACAGTTGCTGTTCATTTGCAAGCGAGTGTAGTAAGATGTAAAAAAATATAATTGAGAACGCAAAACAAAGTACTTCTTGTGAAAAAACCTAATTAAAAACATCCAGTAGACACATAACAGTCCTGATCCCACACCGGATTCCCGTGGGTAGCGGGAACTACGAGTAGGTATCGTGGTACCAATAATTCATCCAGAACAAACATCTGCAGAACATGCAAACATTTGTCCCCGCAGCGGGAATCGAACCAGCACCTCTTGCGTCACTCGCCCGCTGCGCCAAGCTCGTCCAAAGATGGCTTTTTAAGATGTTATTCATGTATTTCGTCATATCATCTTAAAAATCCATCGTATTTTACTGTAAGCGTACCTACCTACAGGTAGGTAAGTAGGTAATTACCTATGCTCAATTTTTCGAAACATTAATATTGATGAAGTTTTTAATCAATCGCGATGAATAGATGAGGATGAAGAGGCAATGAGGAAGTTTGAGTTTTAAGATTCATATATTACCTCATTTTCTGCTTATTCCTTTGCAATATAGAGTCAAAAATTCCTATCATATTCTTAAGATAATCTTAACAATCTTAATTATTTTAAAATGTCCCTAAAATCCAGTACTTTATTATAATTATTGCTATTAATAATACGGAGTTATAATGACATAGCTAATTACAATGCGTTTTAAAAATATTAAAAACCAACATCAGACCATCCCGCACAAATAAAAGTAGTTAGGTAATTTTGCTTATAACAATGCTGCCATTTTAAAAAAAAAGCCTAGCATTTAAAAGTGTAAAATTATTTGACCTTCTACAATGTTGCGTCGTGGTATAATAGGCGTATGCCTTAAACCGGGAATGAGAAATTTAATACCAACTTATCATGCGTAATTTATACGAAACAGACAATCTTCATTTCCATCTCTAGATTTAAAAATGCAGTCAGCATTTATTTTCTGCAAGTAATTGATTTTATATGCATTATTTTAGACATCACAAACCATTATCTCCTAGCAAGCATTTTGCTGCCCGTCTTTGCAAACTCTTTGGTATAACTTTGGTCTAACCATTTAAATCACAGTTATAAATTATATAAAAACTTATCACAGACTACAAAAACAAAGATCGAGACCCGTAATGGTTTAGTGGGCGTAGATCTTTAGATTTTCAAGAATTCAAAATTTTTCGTCTTCAGACTTATCTTATGAAGCCAAGTTATTCGATCAAAAAATAACCGAAAAAATGTCATGGAACCCAATTTATTTAAAGGCGGTTTGGCCCTAAGATACCTACTAAAATATTTAAAAAAGTTTTACAAAAATAATTTATGAATTAAAATGTGATTATACAAACCTATGCCTAATTCCATTAAATACAATGTCAATTAATACTGTAGCATAACGGTGTGGTGTACGCAATTGCTAAATAACTTAGAATTACGTTTTTTACGACACTTAAAATTAAGAAATAACGAATTCCTGCGACCAATAAATACACCAAAAAATATTAAATAAGGCTCAATTCACACCATCAAGCTTTATATATTTTCAATCTGTTTGGTTGAATCCAATTGTTTTCAATTGTCAAGCTCTTTAAATCAGTGCCTCAAATCCCAATAATATGGACTAGACTGACGTGATTAACTGATCATGTAAATCAAACCTAACTGATATCACCATTTCATTGTGTATCACTAAGAAAGCACCAAGCTAAATCCTACTTTTTTCCAACATTTTAAAGTGCGTTATGCACCAACATTCCTACGTACGTCCTTAAAATTACAAAAATGTCTATGATTTTCAACCTTAAACCCCCTTTAATAATAACGGGTAATAAAATGACGAAAACATATTTTGACCAACTAAATCAACATTTTCGAAAATCACAAACCGTGCCTAATCGAGTTTTTTTAGAAACCTCTTAATTTGACACTGTTAAGTATCTTGTAAGTGTAAGATATTCCGTAATAAGTTGGTGAAAATGGACACAACAATGTGAACATTGTGATATATATTGAAAAAATAATTTTTGTCTTTAACTTTGAATTCTAATCCAGTCTACGTCTGCCTCTATTTTGACATTATACGTTTTGTCAATTTATACCACTTAGAAAAAAATGGGTTTAAGGTTGAATGAGCAAGCCATTTTGAAAGAGCCTACGTGAATACTAGAGAATTAAAAGATTTCTTAATATACAGTCTCTCTCGTAAGATTAGTGCACGCTAAATTAGTCTTTAATCGTACTTAATACCGACTGCAGTGGCTTAATACGCTTTACACTCTGGCTTTTTCACATAATGCCAGTCACTAGACTTTTTCTTTAAAACCCAAGTGGAACAGGCTATTTTTACATATTTTTTATTATATTTTCAACCGTTTGAATTTTTTATTTTAGTCAATTTTATTTTTATACAATTGACTTTCTTCCGTAACTGACATCGTGTGAAATTGCTTAATACACTCATATTGGCAAAACACACGCAAATCAGACCTTAGCACTATTATTGAGCTGAACGTCACTATCAATAATTGCGAGTTAGTAAATAATACTTAATTTCACTCATAATAAGGTCGAGTTTCGCATCACTGATCTAACTTAATGCTGGCGGTACACCGTCAAGCAGACTTGATCTCAAACTTCAAACCGGATACTTTACACTTGAGAGCGATAAAAAATATATATTTCATGACACGTCATAATTTAATTAAAAATTTTAAAGAGTGTTATTTTTTTTTAATGTGCAAACTATCAATAATGCAAACCTACTAAATAATCAAGCAAAATCCACGTGCTTGATCGTATTGGAAGCCCTTCTTTAAAATAAGCGGACTATATGTCTATTCAATTCAATAGATTCAGCCCTTAAACCGCCTACACAAAAGCTAGTGTTACGTGAAAAAAAAGTTACTTGTTCATAGTCCGAGGGGGTCGCTGTAACCTCGCTACACAGGCTCACCAGAGACCAAGTACGGGGAACAGAGCTCCTTTGGGTATAGATTATCAACGAGTTTTACAACTCATTAGATGAGTTACTTAACCAAAAACCATCTTTTGTATCGACCAATGTTTTATGAAACAAATTAACGTTTACATTACTTTACTTAATTCTAAAATAAAATGGCAATCTATACTTTCGCAACACGAAACAAGGACTGAAACAAGGAAAATTATTTCGACATAGCTTATTTGCGATTGATATCTGCCATATCAAATTTATTACGACGTCATAAATCTACGCCATAAGGCATAAAACGTCATAAGCCTTTGCGGAACATCAAGACTCATCATAGGGGGATCACATTTGTAAAAATGTGACCGTAATCGGAAATATTATGTTAATACATAATATTTTGCATTGCATATCTACCATATTGAATTTATCACGACGTCATAAACGACACGCGGAACGTCGAAACGCATTATATGAGTCCTCATTTGTAAAAAAATACAAGTGGTTTCAGAAGAACATAATATTTACCTTTTTATGCTTCACTGTAATCGGGTATAAAGTGATAAATTTTCTTGCTGTTTGATGCATTGATATTTTGAACCTAGCTTGACATCAACTGTCTTACTGTTTGATGACTTGATCTTCTGAAGCTTGACAAGCCTTGCTTGACAGTGTAACTCCAACCTACAAACCACTATGTACAGCCATCGTGCGAATCTACCCGTGTTTTAATTTACGTATAAATGTGGAACAATATTAGTATCGTCAGTATTGTGCTCATGAAACACATTGACACTGGTAGGAGCACTGCGAAACGGAGAGACCTGAAAACATAAAGTCATAATCTGTACTTATAATAAATTTATAAGTACAGCTTATTATATTATAAGTACAAAAACAATTTTGTACTTATAATATAATACACAATATAGTTAATTTATCCTACTACTATTATGAACGCGAAGGTTTGTGAGAATGGATGTTTGTTACTCTTTTGATGAAACTTTACAGTAATATAGCTTATACATCAGAATAACACATAGGCTTCTTTTTATCTCGAGGCGGACTCTATCGCCATACGTGTGATCGGGTTTTTAAAAGTAAGTTTGGTCTAGCGAGCCATATCGACGATAGAAAGTAAGTTAAGTTTATTAGAATTTAGTAGGGTCGCCGTCATCGAAATTGATGAGGACTATACACCGATATTTTTTGGTCAGTTTAAAGCCGGCGCCCACGTTTTTTATTACTCAAACGTGTCTGTATCGTTGGTTTAGTTTTCGAATTTAATTAGTATTTCATACGGAACTGAATATCGAAAATAATTATCTAAAGTGAGCTGAACACTTGGTAGGGCCTCAGAGCGCAACGACCTTGTAGACTGACGGCGCGGCGGAGCGGGCGGACAGTGACCCCGCGACTATATAGCGAATATCCACTACTATCGGTACTCAAAATATCGACTATGTTTCGTGTTATTATTAATTACAAAAAAATGGATTTTTGATTAACTATAATTTTTGAGTTAGGTTACAGATATATATTAAGTGAGCGCCGGTTTTAAACTGACCAAAAAATATCGGTGTAGAGGTATATTAAGTAAGTATGAAGTAAGTATGATAAAGTATGTAGTTTAGTGGTTTAATTATGTAAGAGTAGTGTTTACCTCCAGTAAGGTATGTGTCAGAGAGGCGGCTGCGGCGGCGGCGCCTCCCCGCTGCGGCACAGCGCCGTCGTGACGTCAGCGCCCGCGGAACTCGACCGACGGACCTTACCTAACAAAATAACACCACTTAGAATAAATTTTAAAAAAAAATGGGTAAGTATTATGAAAATATAGTGTTCTTTTTAAATTTTAGTTTATTTTGTGTTTTTTGTTAAGATGTATATAGTTTTTTATATCTTTAGATGTAACGATCTGTAGTTCGATGTTACATTTAGTAAATAAAGAATTTAAATCATTGGCGTCGATTCTCTTGTACACCAACTAAACTTAATATTATCTAAAGAGAGAGATTATTAATTTTAGTGCCGTTAAATCAGTCAGATTAAAGTTTTTTATACAACTTTAGTCGATATTTCAAAACATGCTAACTCATTGCATTTCATTTATTTATATCCTTTGACATATTGCGCGTTTAAAGACAAATTAACATAAAATAGGTATATTATTATAATAGGTAGCAAGTCGAGATAATTTACACAAACAGTACCTACAAAACATTTAAAAATAAACACAAAGTAAACTAATTCGACAGGAGTAAAATTCTTGCCATCTCTTTCTTGCTTGCACTATCAGTAAAAGAGTTAGTTCAGTTAAAATTAAGTTTAGTTTGCGTACAAGGGAATCGGCGCTTTTGAAAACTTACTGGTGAAACATAAGCACCCTGTCTGCTGGTTGGGTAATGAAGTCTGAGGTCTGAGCTCCTTCAGGTCTTTATTCTGCTCTGTGACACACTTTTGATAGTAGTCAAACTCTTTTACGAACCTGAAATATAAAACTTATTTAATGACGTAACAATAGACTTATTTCTTCCAACGCGGTGTCCGGACTGGAAAAAAAGCCAGCGGTTATTAGAAAAATAGTCGGGCTGAGATGTTTCGCGCGACACGCTCTAGCATACATGCAAAGTCAATGAACTTGTTTTCTTCCTACTCGCTGTCCGGACTTTAGACACACTAGACTGTAAGTCAGCGGTTGCCACACAGGTAGCTAGTATCAGAGATATTTCGCGCACCAGAAATTCAATGAACTTATTTCTTACTACTCGCTGTCCGGATTTTAAACACTTCTCTTCTAGGCAGGAGGCGGTCGTCCGACAGGTAGTAAGGCTGAGTTGTTTCGCGCGGCCCGCTCTATCATATGCACCACAGAGTCCATGACCTTGTTTCTTACTACTTGATGTCCGGACTTTTTAAAGCAGATAGTTAGCCAGCGTTTGTGGCACAGTCCTATATACTTTTTTGACTTTTCATAATCACTCGCTAGCTCTAGCTTTTTTTTTGTTTAGTTTATTTATTTATTTGATTACAAGAGTTTGTAATATACAAAAGGAACGCTAAAAAATGCAAAAACTGTGTCGTATCTTCCAGCACCCGTCCTTAAGACATAGGGAGGTACGCTAGATACAACAAATACCATGGCATGATGCCCGTCTGCACCAAAGTCAGAAAAGCTTAAGACATGCTTTGGACTGTTTAATGTTCGAAAAGGACAGGGTTAGAGATAGCGACTTGCTAAGTTAGTGAGTAATTATGAAACCGAGGGTATATCTTAATGGAATACTGAATTATATTGAATTGAATAGAATTGAATTTTAGCGGCTGAGATGTTCGCACGCTCTATCATTATGCACCGCAGAGTCAATGAACTTGTTCCTTCCTCCTAACTAGGTGTCCGGATTTGACACACTTACCAGACAGGAGGCCAGCGGTTGTCGGATAAGTAGTCGCGAGTGGTCGGGCTGAGATGTTTCGCGCGGCACGCTCTGTCGTATGCGCCGCAGAGCCGCCACGTACACCAATCAGCAAGGTTGTGTGCATTGTGCAGCTGAAAAAAAATGTTAATTGATAAAATGTTATTTTATCAATGTACACGCATGTCACACTGACAGATTTCTGTCAAAAATCTGTGCTAAAAGAATGCATATATCCATCCAAAGTTTGTGTGGTAGAGATAGCTAATTAACGATAATACCGCCCATTGGTTCGATTCCCGTTGCGGGATAAATTTTCGTATGAGCTTGTATAATAAGAATGCTTGTATATGACTGATATACTACTTATATTTTTTTTGTATATACATAGGTAGGTACTACATATTATACATAGAAAACACCCAGACCCCGAGACAAGCAATAGCTAATCATACAAACATTTTTCCCGCTGCGGGAATCGAACCTGCAACCTTCTGCATCTCAAGCAGGCCTTCGCCCACCCCACCACAGAGATTGTTTATTATTTAATTATAAATAACCCTTTGGTCGCCACTGCCATCTCGTCAATTTGACCCGTCCATTACAACATACCAGTTTACAATAAATAATATAAAAAAATATTACCTTAAGAGGCTCCAACAGTGATAGAGCTATTTCAACGACATGTTCGTCTTCGCCGCACACCCTGAAATCACAAAAAAAAACCTTTTCACTTCCATCTAGTAGTGATCTAGATGAGTTAATCTATATATCGTTTTCAACAGCATTTACAAAGCTAGGTGTTGCATATGTATTTTTATACTCGTACATAGTTGTGTTATTATTTCTGATAATTCGAAAACAAAAGTTACATAGTTTTGTTCATTTCGTATAATCCTATTAATATTATAAAGGTGAAAGTTTGTGAGGATGTTTGTTACTCTTTCACGCATAAACTACTAAACGGATTTTGATGAAACTTTACAGTTATATAGCTTATACATCAGAATAACACATAGGCTACTTTTTATACGGGTACCTTGCGGGCGAAGCCATGGGCAGAAGCTAGTATTTAATAAATCTCTATAATTATAGAAAATATTTTAACGAACAACTTTACGGCTTAAAAGAGCGTCACTAGTCGGTTCGTACACAATCGGTTCTTAGTATCTATAGTACCGCATGGGTTCTGTAACTAAATCAGGTTGGAAATTTTAATAAGATATGTACCAACATTACAGGTACTCAACAAGCTTACCGACTGAGTCAGAGCGATAAAATTAATATTTTAATTATTGAATATTTCAATATGAGTATTTATTTAAAATTTTAACTAACACAGTTGAAATATGAAATAAATTTTATCAAAATTTTAATCTAGGTACACGAACTTGTTAATCTTATTATTAATTTTTTTTTTTTTTAATAAGCTTACTTATTAGTAATTAGTATTACCTTAACAGATAGCTAATTAGTTCACAGATATATAAAAAAACCCTGCTGCTTTTGTCCAAGTGGTCGATACTGATCTTAAGGCAAAAACCTGTATAAAAGGTATCATAAAGATGTAAAAGGAGTGCCTCTGCAGATGTTCCAGCACCTTCGCCTCGACGAGGTTGACCAGTCGGTTCATACAGTCGGTTCGCTAGCTTCAGCAGCTGTAGGCAACGCGTGGGTTTGACGCCGAACCAGTGTGGTGACAGAAGTGCGCCTGCGGTTATTACAATATGTGTCACCTGTCTTGCCTCTGCAGATGTTCCAGCACCTTCGCCTCGACGAGGTTGATCAGTCGGTTCATACACAGTCGGTTCGGTAACCCCAGCAGCTGTAGGCACCGCGTGGGTTTGGCGCCGAACCAGTGTGGTGACCAGTCGGTTCATACAGTCGGTTCGCTAGCTTCAGCAGCTGCAGGCACCGCGTGGGTTTGACGCCGAACCAGTATGGTGAATGAAGTGCGCCTGCGGTTATTACAATATGTGTCACCTGTCTTGCCTCTGCAGATGTTCCAGCACCTTCGCCTCGACGAGGTTGATCAGTCGGTTCATACACAGTCGGTTCGGTAACCCCAGCAGCTGTAGGCACCGCGTGGGTTTGGCGCCGAACCAGTGTGGTGAATGAAGTGCGCCTGCGGTTATTACAATATGTGTCACCTGTCTTGCCTCTGCAGATGTTCCAGCACCTTCGCCTCGACGAGGTTGACCAGTCGGTTCATACAGTCGGTTCGCTAGCTTCAGCAGCTGTAGGCACCGCGTGGGTTTGACGCCGAACCAGTGTGGTGAATGAAGTGCGCCTGCGGTTATTACAATATGTGTCACCTGTCTTGCCTCTGCAGATGTTACAGCACCTTCGCCTCGACGAGGTTGATCAGTCGGTTCATACACAGTCGGTTCGGTAACCCCAGCAGCTGTAGGCACCGCGTGGGTTCGACGCCGAACCAGTGTGGTGAATGAAGTGCGCCTGCGGTTATTACAATACGTGTCACCTGTCTTGCCTCTGCAGATGTTCCAGCACCTTCGCCTCGACGAGGTTGACCAGTCGGTTCATACACAGTCGGTTCGCTAGCTCCAGCAGCTCGAGGCACCGCGTGGGTTCGACGCTCGGTATTTTGTCGCTGTATATGTAGCATAGTAGGATGTGGAAAGCGTACATCTTCACTCCGGGAAATGAAATCTGAAAAAAAAAGATTTTTTTAAACTAGCGACCCACCCGGTTTCGCCCGTGTCGTCAAAATTTTTGGCTTTTCCAAAAAAAATCTTTAATACACATCTTGTCCTGACAATTAAAAAATCTGCCAAATCGGTCGAGCCGTTCTCAAGTAAAGATCTTTCATACATACGGCAATTGATTTTTATTCATATAGATAATAGGTTTTATGATTTAAAATATGTCCCCCTTTTAAAAGTTTTGAAGTATTGGTCATTGTTCAGTGTCTCGGTTTCTGAAAGGAGTGATGTGGCTGGTTTCAAAATTGCGTCAACCAATCACGCTAATTCACATGCTTTTGTTTTTTGAAGAGTTACTTCTAACAGTAATACGAAGGTATGTGCCATCAGTTACTGTTCCAATAAACGGCGACAGGCTTACGACCTGTCACGTGGGATGATAACTCGCAAAACGTGCCCGACAACCTTCAAAGATATACTCACCGAGTATGAGAATCATCTGAGGATGTCCATCGTGGGTTATCATCATCTTCTTGTCCTTATCCCACATTACGTGAGGTCGGCACAACATGTTTTCTTCCACTCTCCTCTATCAGCCGTCATCTCAGTACTCCCTCCTTTCTTAACCATGTCATCCTTCACGCAATCCATCTTTCATTCTACCTCTGCTTTTATTTCCATCCACATTCATATTCAACATTCTTCTCGTAATATGACATTCTTCTCTCATGACATGCCCATACCATCCTAACCTATTACTCCTCAACTTTTCCGTGACGGGTGCTACTTTCAAACTTCCCCTGATATACTCATTCCTTATTTTGTTCATTCTAGTAACTCCACACATCCATCTCAACATTCGCATCTCAGCTGCGTGCAATCTTCTTTCATCAATCCCTTTGGTTGCCCAACATATATCCATACAATCCATTCGTGGGGTATACAGAGTAAAAATATTTCTTCCTCTTACCACTCTGGATGTGCTCTCCCGAAAGTGACCTTGGAACATGGCCTTCATAGGGTCACACCTGGCCATCAGAATCGCCCTGTGGGCTAGATGAATGCCATCGTCGAGGTCAAAGGTCACATCAGCGAATAGATTCCGCTCCACAAACAAATCGCGAAGCCTTTCTGGCAGAGGCTGAAAATATCACGTAATTTATACATTTTAAAATCATGCAAACCCTATTGCACTTTACGTCTTTACGGCACAACATCATAGCAGAATTTACTTACAAATAATCTTAAGTATCTAACAAAATGGATTGTGTCGTCTGAAATTTAAAAAAAAATGATTTGACAACTAAAAATTACTGGGCATAGGCGAAATTTGGGAAAATTTTGGACTTATTTAGATGAAATTTGGAATAGATCTCGTTCTTCAGTAATACCGTATACTTTTAATCCGGATACGCGTGTGTTTTTTATGTTTATTACAACACAACGCCCAGAACCGGAACAACGGCAGAACGCGAGAATCGAACCCGCACCTCTTGCGCTAGCTGTAGCTATATTTGGTATTTGGTAGATAGAAAATGCTTTATTGCACAAGATAAAACAAGTACATAGGCGGACATAATGCTAATTAGCTTTTTCTTCCAGCCAACCTTTGCGTAATGAAGAGTGGGGGCTTCCAGCTGTTCTTACCGAATGGAACTGCAGCATGAACCCTTTATCAAACAGGAGATGTTGGTCCAGTATGAACTGTGTGAGCTTCGTTAGCTCATGGAAGCCGAGTAGCTCAGCCGCTTGCCTGATCTCCTGAGAACATGTATGGATGCCGGTGAAATTACATGCACATGAACCAATGTCATAGGAAACGGCCCATCCGTTGGTAAGCGGTTACCTTGACATCTCATGCGCTTGTAATTCCACCGGCACTCTTAAACCGGGTCATAGCGAGCATTACTGTTTAGCAGCGGAAATGGATAGTACTGTGATACCCCGGATGAATTTTATCACGACCTCCTAACTATACAGGGTGTTCCAGGACATGTATTTATGTATCTATATATTATCCCGAGAGCGGTTACAGTGCGTGTAAAAGTGAATAAGTTCTTCTAAAAAATATCAAATAACCAAAGAAAGTATAAGATTTTTTTTTATTTAGCCAACAAGTCTATGAACATATTTCGAATCGTAATTTTTACTAGAAAACGAGATATAAACTCACAAATCGTGGTAAATATCCCGTTTTTTAGTATCTTTTTTTTCAAAACCATGATAATTTCAAAAGTTATATATTTCAAATCGGGCTATGTACCTTAAACATCGATTTGTTTTTTTTATCAGAAAAACAATGCTGTTCTTAATTTTTTTTTCAATAAAAACAGCCCCATTTCTATCTTTTGTCGTAGAACAAAAAGGGCTGTATACATATTCTGGGACACCCTGTGTTTTTTTATACATCTAAATTGGCAAACAATCATACGGAAATTGTATGGAAATTGCCGTAGGTATTCCCAAATCATTTAGAAACTAAACATTTACGACGAAAATACATTGGCGCCGATTCTCTTGTACACCAACTAAACTTAATTTAAACTATCGCTCTCTTTTACTGACTCAATACTCAATACAACTCAATGCTTTCACATAGTAGGTACATAGATGGTATTTATAGTTAGGTATCTCACATGAATAATCTGACAGCGCACGCAAGAAAGAGATGGCAAGATTTTTACACCTGTTAAATTAGTTTACGTGTCAATCTTCTTCGTGTGTATAGTCAGCGTGTTTTGAGATCACTCTACCACAGATCAAGTAGGCAATAATGATATTATGACAGATGAGAGGAGTGAATTTTATCAGCTTAAGTTGTTTATGGCAGTTGTCATTTTTTTGTTCAAACGATACGGCATAAGTTCTGACATTTTATAATTATTCTTGTATAAACTAATTCTCAATCTACCTATTGACATATGCACACCATTTGGATGGTAGAATATATAAGGGCCTATATACATTGTAACATCATGTATAAGCTGACCTATATTAGGTAATGCAAATAAATTTTCTTCAATAAATTCACTACTAAACATGTATGAAAAACTTAAACCTGACTAATTTGACAGCACTAAAATCGTTGCTATCTCTTTCTTTTGTTACTGTTATTAAAAGAGAGCAATAGTTAAAGTTTCGTTTGGTTTGCAAGGGAATCTTATGATTTTTATGATTTTTCATAATAACAATCAAATATTTGATGAAAACTAATCGTAGATACAGAATATTCGTAGGATGATTTGTAACGTAAATATGTATATAAATATAAAGCAGTGAAGTATATAGTATAATAATCACAAAATCTACACACCACAATGAATGTACACAAAATAATCAGAGAGTGCGGATAATAAACAAGCGTTTATGATTTTCATAATCATGATTTTATAATAATAAATTATTACCAGTAATAATCCGATAGCAGCGGACTGCGAAATACAGTGTATTGATATAGAATTATTATTTATTTTATTTAATAATAGGCTTTTAGTGAGTGGGTAAATAAAATAGCATATATTTAGAGATAGAAAAATGAGCAATTAGAAAAGCAGTCTTTGTTGGAAATAAGGGGCGTTACTTAAAGATTATTAAACAGTTGATTAACTGCTCTGTCTCTTTATGACATGGCATTTCAAATTTAACAGAAAAATACTGTTTAGCTAAACAACTGTTAAAACTGTATAAAGTCTTTATAAGTAAGAAGGATGAAGATCTTTAAAACATGATAAAATTATGAACTGAACTTTTTTAAATAGACCTCAACCACGCTAAAGAATTAGCTAAACATACTAAGTCCATTTAGAAAGTTTTTTTTCGCAATACATATCGCTGTAAATATTCTAAATGATCCTTATAGACAATTAATAAATGCCTATTGATTTTGATTCATCTGCCTATACACGCTTTGCTCCATCGTAAGGTTATCTGAAAGAGATTTTAAGCAATAACCACCCATATTTTCATTCATTTAAGAAAAAGGTGTGAAGTTATTTTTATAGCAAGTGTAAGACAGCCACATTGAGGTCGATATTATAGGAATATTACAAAAAAAAACAGTTTCCCTCACGTGCAAGTTTACTTTAAAAACCATTAGCATTTTTTAATTAAAAACAATAAACTAATTAGCAAAAATATTCCTCTTTCTCTCTGTTAAAACAAACTTGCCTATTTATAGCATCCATTTTATTTATTAAATTTATACCTGTCCTTTAATGTGCATTGTTTCATTTAAATAACCACTTTTTTATTCTATTCTGTTCCATAAAACAAGCATGGTTTGCAACCAGTATTATACCACAGATCAGTTAAAGTAAATTTACTTTAACTGGTCTGTGATTATACATAGCTTTTTTGCCATTACTATCCACTTATATAAAGATTTTCATTACCATATATAGATTAGGCCTTTAAATTTACTATCATGTATCGTGAATTATGTATCAGCAATATGAACTATATTTTTTTATATTAGATTCCTTTGAAACTTCGGTTGGATTTTCAGGATTTCATTTCAAACGGGAAATCATTTCTTATTTCCAACAAAGAGGCAGCATCAAATAATCGTAGTCATTATTAAATTCGTACAGAAGCCGATAAAGCTCACCATAAAAAAAAGCAAAGAACACCATTCCATACATATAAAATAGAATCCCGCCTACCAACAAATAGTATATCATGTTTATTTATAATAAATAGTAAATGGAGTTAGAATCTTCTAACCCCATCTAGGGGTATGCTTGTTAGGGTTAAGCTCGCCTTTATACATGTACTATATGCAAGTTTTTTGTCTGTATTTTCTGTGTGTAAGAACAATATACCTCGTGTGTTCATAAGTCTTGAGACACAGTAAAACTAAAATATTTTTGGAGCTAAGTTGAGTATTCATTTATTGGATATTAAAATTAAAACTACTGACATCTAGATCTGTATTTAAAAATAAATCATTCAAAATGGCCGCCTTTGCATTCAATGCAGGCCTTCAAACGCGTGCGCCATTCATCTATGGCGGCACGAATCTTTTCAATGGGAATCCGTTTCGATTCTTTAATAAGGGCTCGCTTGAGAGAATCCAGGTTTGGGTGAGACTTTCTGCATGCCCTCAGCTCCAATTCCGTCCATAAAGAATAATCCAAAGGATTCAAGTCAGGGCTTGACGAGGGCCAATCTTCGCTCTGAATGAAGCCTGGCAAATTGGCCTCCAGCCAACGTTGGGTAGTCTTAGCTTTATGGGAGGGAGCAGAGTCCTGTTGGAAAACCCAGTATTTTCCAGCGAATAGCGTATCATTTAATGGTTTAACCACCGCTTCCAATATGTCGGTTTGGTAATTTTGTGCCTTCACCTTGACGCCTTGCTGGCAAAAATGAAGCGAAGTGACCCCCTCGTAGGAAACACCCCACCAAACCATCACACTTGCTGGATGATGAGTGCGCTGGACATTGCGTACAGATGGCTGGACGTCCTTTGAACTTCTGGCGTAAACCTTATTGTTCTGCCGGTTAAACTTTTCTTCCACCGTGAAGATCTTTTCATCGGTAAACAGGATATTTTTTGGATCGTGTCTCTTCAATAGGTTCCGACATCGTTCCAGTCGCAATTTACGAAGACGCTCGTTTAAATAATGCACTTTCCTTCGACTGTAGGCCTTTAGTTTAAGATCATATTTAAGTATCCTGTTCACCGATATTCGCGAAATGTTGGTCTGCAGAGCTAATTTCTTTTGAGTCCGGCAAGGGTTGCGACGAATTCGCTCTCTGATTACTTTGATGTTGGCGGGCGTCCTTACAGACCGCGGACGGCCACATCTTCCACGGTCTTCTAAAGAGCCGGTCTCCTTGTACCTCTTTATGGTATAATACACAAAGTTCCGACTACATCCCAAACTTTGGATTTCACTAAAAACTTGCATTGGTTTTTTTCCTGCTTGAAACAGTGAAATTACAGTCGCACGCAAATCTTTTGTTGGCGCCATTTTCACGGAGAATGAAACAAATATTCAAATGTATATTTTTTCTGATTCTAAACATTCGAAATTTAAAATTTTAAAAGTTTAAAAAAGGTTGCATGAATTACTTTCTTTTTGAATTAATTAAATAAGTTCGTCTCAAAACTTATGAACACACGAGGTAGAATAAAGTGTGAGAAACTATTTCCATTTCCAACAAAGACACAGTAGCAAAGTACCGTCCGTAGTCATTATTAAATTATTACAGAAACCGATAAAGGTCACCATAAAATAGTAAAGGACACCATTCCATACATCTAAAAATATAATCCCGCTTACCAACGAACAAGTTTTTCATTACTCTATTATATATCTCTATTTATTATAGAGTATTAATAGAGATAGAGATTCTGTCTCGATTAATAGATAGATTTATTTATAATAGATAGAACATGGGGTTAGAACCTTCTAACCCCATCTGGGGGTGTTAGGGTGAAGGTCGCCTTCATATATTGCAAGTTTTTTGTCTGTATTATCTGTGAGTACAATAAAGAATAAGGTATGAGAAACTATTTCCTATTTCCAACAAAGACACAGGACCGTAGTCATTTCAATTCGTAAAGAAGCCGATAAAGCTCACCATAAAATAGTAGAATACATCCATACATAAAAGTTAGATTCAACTGACCTGTTGTTTGAACGCGGAACTGTCCACTGTGCCGGTGTAAACGAAGTTTATGATTTCCTGCATCACGATCTGCGAGATGAGCTTACTCATCGTAACAATTGTCTGTGTTTGAGAAGTTGCGTGCTGGATTTTCTCACACTGAAAATAAATTAATAGTAAAAAAAAGTACTTTCAGCTTTTAAACCTGGATGCAGCAACCTTGTCATTGTAGAATTTAAAACTCCCTCCGAAGGTGGATTTTTAAGGGGGAAAGTGGAAAAAGCGGTTTTTCTTTTCCAGTTTTCCCCCTTAAGGGGATTTCAGAGGGGATTTTTTCTAAACTATTTTTTTTAGTTTCCAATTTTTTCACCTAAGGGGGATCTTCAAGAGGAATTTGTTGAATAACCCCTTAAAACCAGCTATCATAATAAAATTCGTACACAAAATTTCGTGTCTGTGCTGTTGACCGTTGAATAGTTCCTCTATCTGGAGCTAATCCTGGATGTCGATTCAAGACATGCTTACCATAAAAATGCATTGTCATCGGAACTGAACCAACATATAAAAATTCAACTCCGTAGGATAAGAGGAAGTGGTTATAATTCTAGATTTGACCTAAACAAACAAACTAACATACAAGCATTGCAAGTTAAATTAAAAGCTTGTAATAATTGAACGCTGTCAAAATAACTGTTTTACTAGACCATTAGTATCCCGAAAATTCAATATCGGCGGTACACGAACCAGGGACTTTTCGCTTAGTACGCAGAGGCTATGCTCATACTCATTTAACTAATAAATAATGATGGTAATTTTTCACACAGCATCATCTAGCCCCAAGATAAGCAGAGCCTGTGTTATGGGAACTACATGACTGATATACTACTTATATACATTTTTTTTTGTAAATACACACATTATACATAGAAAACACTGCCGTAATAGAGATTTATACGCCGTAGCAATTTCAAAGTACACTTAGTTTTGTCAAATTAGTTAAAATAAAGCTACATAATGAATCTACTCAGTCATTCAGGGCTATACAGGGGCAACTTTGCAGACGATCTCTGTGGCGTAGTGGGCGAAGGCCCGCCTGAGACGCAGAAGGTTGGGGTTTCGATACCAACTAAGCCACGAGATCGTTACCAGCCTGGTCGTTTTTCTTTCTTTCTTTCCTTCTATCTGAGTTAACAGTGGTATTACCTTGACAACTCTGATAGAGTTAATGGCAGGATGGTTGACCTCTCTGTACAGGTCCGGCGGTTTCTTGCAGCTGTCACTGAGCGGTAGAATCTGACAAGACGAGCGACGCTTTATCTGATCCCACACTCTGAAAAAGGAATTAATGAATGAAATATCATGCCTTATTTATTTATTTGATACTTCCCGACGAACAATGTAGTGCTAGGAGGGCTTAATGCTAAACCATTCTCTACCAGTCATCATGGGCGTGTAAAAAGATGGTGTGGCATTATATTATAATTAACTAGTTTCTGCCCACGGCTTTGCCCGCGTGGTACCCGGATACAAATTAGCCTATGTGTTATTCTGATGCATAAGTTATATTACTGTAAAGTTTATCAAAATCCGTTCAGTAGTTTTTGCGTGAAAGAGTAACAAACATCCATCCTTACAAACTTTCGCGTTTATAATATTAGAAGGATTATTTATATAATAATATATAAAATATTAAAATAAACTTAACAAATATAGAGAAGGGGGGCTTGGAACTGCAATGAGATCAGACAGGCTAATTAGATTAGATTAGATTAGATTAACAAATAAAACACTTAAATATTAATTGATAGTATTATCAGAGGGAAAAGCTTATGAAATAACCAAAATAAGCAATCCCTTCTAAGCGATAAGACCGCCGATTGTATTTTAAGTTTTGTAGTTTTGTTAAGTTGTATTTATCTAATATACAATAAAGAAGATGTATTTAAAGAAGATACTAGTGACAGATAAAGCAAGGTATGCTAAGGTGGTTTGGGAATGTAGACAGAATGGATATTATTGCATAAATATTTGAATGTATGGTAATAATCAGACGACCTCTGTGGCGCAGTAGGCGAAGGACCGCCTGACACGCATAAGGTTGCGGATTCGATTCCCGCTGCGGGACAAATGTTTGTACAATTGTCTCGGGTATGGGTTTTTTCTAAAAAAAATATATATAAGTAGTATATCAGTCATGTAGTTCCCATAACACAAGCTCTGCTTAAATTGGGGCTAGATGATGCTGTGAGAAAAAAAAATGTCCAGCATTATTATATTATGGTAGGTACTAAATATTATTTTATTAAACTTCTGATTTTCTCCTCGGAGACCAAACTTGAAATGCACTTACCTTATGTAGCGTAATGTAGTTTGAAATGTTTTATGTTGTAAAATACATTTATTCATGCAACTTTATACAAGTAGGTATATACAAAAAATACAGATGAGCAGCTAGCTATCTAAAAATCGTTACAAACGATCTTTAGATAGCTCAACTGGTCCAGATCGAAATTAAATATTTGAATAATATATCATCATTTTCCTTTTAATCGCTTTTCCATAGGAACCAATTGAAATTCATTTAATTCAAAATTACATAAAAATAATAAAAATAAAATGATTTATTTGATTCTACATGTTGTTTTTTTACAAGGAAACAATTCGTTTATATTTTTTTATAACTCACCTCATCTGCTTGGCTTGTTCTTTGCTGATCAAGTACTCTGTGTCCTCATTGAATTCTCCAGTAGTGGCCTCGCCCATGCTGCTGACCTGGCAACCAAACATTTTAGAATAATATCAAAGTCGGCACTTTTTATTTAAGAATAATATTGCACTTTTTATTTCAATATAATATCAAAGTAGGCACATGCTATTTGGACCAATCCTCTGATGTGGCAAGAACAAAGTTTGTAAGGGAGTATCGGATTTCAAAAATTTTGAATGGTAGCTACTCATTTAAATTCTGACGTATTACAGGGTTAGTTCTCCGGCTAACTTTTTTAGGCTATTGTAAGCTGCCCCACTAAAGCGAATTAGTGGGGCAGATTACACAGAAAAATTTAGTCCATTCCACTTTGCCCCACCAATGGGCAACCCTTTGTTGGGGATAAGTGGAATAATTAAGTTTTTTTGAGGTATCCGCCCTCCGCCTCAGATCTCAGATATTGCTATCATAATAGTCGAATAATCCTCGCTACGCTAGTAATCTAAGATAGTTAGTAGATAATCTAAGATAGTAGCATTTTGGTGTTATACTGTAAGCTTACTATTTTTTTAAATAAATAATTCTAATTCTTCGTACCATGCTGCTCTCGCTGGAGCTCCGCGCCAGCTCGGCGGAGAGACTCACGCAGTCCGTGGTCAGGAGCCGGTGGAAAGCCTCGCACGCAGCCGCCATCATGAACCGGTGCACCGGAAAGCCCTTCGCACCACATATTATCACCATGTCCGAGAAGTACTGAAATATAAACGTATTGAACAGAACCGCAGAACGTACTCCGTGACTGGGGCAAATATCTTTGGTCACCCCTTCAATCTCCAGCCCTGGCTTGGTAGGCGGCTACCTATGTTTTTAGGGGGGGCATTTGGCCCCCTCTGCTCCCCCCCACTCCCGCGGCCGCTGGTATTGAACTTGCTACTTGACGACTTCTGGCGCGCAATAGGCGAAGGCCCGCTTGAGAAGGTTGCGGGTTCGGTACAATTGTTTATATTATCTGCAAATATTTGTCTCCGGTTCAGGTGTTTTCAATGTTATTATGTAAGTATTAACAAAAAAAAGTTTGAAAATAGAATATCAATCATGTAGTTCCCATAATACAAGCTCTGCTTAGTTTGGGGCTAGATGATGCTGTGTGAAAAATGACCAGCATTATTATGTATTATTTTTATTATTATTATTATTAAGTATAAAAAATATACTGCCTAAGGCTTCTTCCGCGTACCCGGATAAAAAGTAGCTCTAACAGTTAAGGCAGCGTTCGTAAGAAGTGCATTCGCTCGACCGTTTTTTCGTCGACTTACGTTGCAAAATTAATCTCCACAAAATTATTTTAACGGGTTAAAACAAAAAAAAGTACTGCTATTAAATGTGGCAACTGGGGGTGTTAACAGCTCTATATACTTCCAAACACAGGAACCGCACGTGCTGACTTGGAATCTCGCTGGTGACTGACGAGCGGTCACAAGCCGCGCTTCGGCCGGACATTGATTGCATAATCGTACTAATTCGGAAACACGAACTTTGCCGAAGCATCTAATTTAAATCGTAGTACTGTATTCTGTGCCTAAAGTACATAGATCAGGGTGTCTACTGCCTAAAGCTTCGCCCGCATGGTACCCGGATAAAAAGTAGCTCTAACCGGTAAGGCAGCGTTTGTAAGAAACATTGGTTGCATCATCGTAATAATTCGGAAACACGAATATTGCCGAAGTATCTGATATAAATCGTAATGTATTCTGAAAATAGCTCACGCTAAGGTTCCCTTTCACGCTAATGCAAATTTCTCAACGAAAAACTTGACAATAGTCACGTGACATTTCCATAGCTAATGTCATTTCCATACAATTCAATCTTTCCGCAGGCGTTAACGCCAACAGAAAGTGGTATCTGTCTAGACACCCAGGGCGTCTAAACAAATACCTCACGCTCGGCTTTCCTTTCACACTAACGCAAATGTGTCAAGGAAAAACTTAACAGTCGTCACGCGAAATTGCCACAACTAATTTCATTTCCATAAGTACAATTCTAACTTTGCGCAGGCGTTATCGCCAACATAAACCGGTATTTGCCTAGACTGTCCCTGAAGATTAGAGGGCATGTTCCTTTTGCTGTATAGGAGGTGCCAAAATGTCCACTCTAGTAAAGCTTATGCTTCCAAATACGTTTATAAAACCTCACCTGATGATGAAGTAAGGATGTCATGTTGTCCAAATAAACGCTGTTGACCACGGCAACATCGGGTTCCATAGGCCTTGGGGGTCTGAATGGAGCCTGAAATACAAATTAAAAAACCATTTAAATGAAGAAAACAATGTATGTCAAAGATTATAATAGAAACATAGATGGGAAAACTTCTCTAACCAACCATATTATTATAGTAACCATATTATATACATATAATGATCTGTGTGTGCAACAAAGAATAAAGAATAACCCCAGATATTGGCCTCGATTCTGTAGTACACTAACTAAACTAAATTTAAACTGTCGCTCTCTTTTACTGATAGTGTACGCAAGAAAGAGATGGAAAGAATTTTACTGCTGTGTGTTGCTGTCAAATTAATTAACGTGCCGCTTTTCTTCGTGTTTATAGTCAGTATGTTTTGAAATCACGACTAAATTTGTATGGAAAACTTAAATCTGACTAATTTGACGGCACTAAAATTGTAGCTATCTCTTTCTTTCTTGCACTATCAGTAAAAGAGAGCGACAGTTTAAATTTAGTTTAGTGAGTGTACTGCAGAATCGAGGCCATTATAATACTACCTCTAACATAGTCTCGAGCAGTTTTATTTTTAGATGAGTCTCTTTATTAGTTCAATATCAGCGGCGAACGAACGCGAGACATTGTCGTCGAGTCATTGTGTCCGGTCGAGTCTCCATTGTTACTAAGTCTTTGAAATCGTTAGTAACATGATGTATGCTTCAGTACGTATACACACAGCAAAAATAGTTTGCGATCACTTTGAAAACTAAACATATTTTTTGATATGTTTAATTATTACATATACCTAATCCTACTACTATTATAAACGCGAAAGTTTGTGAGGAATGTTTGTTCATGTTTGTTCCTCTTTCACGCAAAAACTACTAAACGGATTTTCATGAAACTTTACAGTAATATAGCTTATACATCAGAATAACACATAGGCTACTTTTTAATCGGGTACCACGCGGGCCAAGCCGTGGGCAGAAGCTAGTATTATATAAATATTTGTCTGTGTGTGGGTGTTTTCTATGTTTAATATGTATGTATTTACAAAAAAAGTATCAGTCATGTAGTCCCCATAATACAAGCTCTGCTTAGTTTAGGATTAGATGGTGTATGAAAAATGACCAGATTTAGTTATTATTAAAAACTAGCTGTGCCTTGGCCGCCATCGGCCTCCAGGCTACCACGACGCACCGCCTGCGCTATTACTTCTTGTGCTCGGCTCCTAAAGGTCCTAATGTGATGTAAAGCCTATAACCTTCCTCGTGAATTGGGCTATACTATGAAATTTTTTTTTAATCCTACTGAAAGAATTTAGCGCGTTCAAACAAAAAACAGAGATCGTCCAATTGAATTCTTATCAGGGTGTCTAGACAAATACCCCACGCTTACTTTTCCATTCACGCTAACGCAAATTTGTCAAGGTAACACTTGGCAGCGTGACATTTCAAAGTGAAAGTCTATAGGTTTTTATTCAATGAAATCACAAGGATCATATAGAAACGTCAACTTAAAAACTACGTGAATTTAAAATTTGAATGTGAATTTACGCCGATTCCTCGCACACGACCAAGCCTAGAAGAACCAGGCAACCAACTCTGCTTAGTTATTTTATGTTATGTTATGTTATGTTATGTTATGTTATGTTATGTTATGTTATGTTATGTTATGTTATGTTATGTTATGTTATGTTATGTTATGTTATGTTATGTTATGTTATGTTATGTTATGTTATGTTATGTTATGTTATGTTATGTTATGTTATGTTATGTTATGTTATGTTATGTTATGTTATGTTATGTTATGTTATGTTATGTTATGTTATGTTATGGTTATTCTGCAGCTAATGCCATTTCCATACTATTCAATCTTTCCGCAGGCGTTAATTCCAACAGAACTGTCGACGTTAACGCCTGCGGAAACATTGAATTGTATGGAAATTACATTAGCTGCGAAAATGTCACGTGACAGCTGCCAAGTTTTACCTTGACGAATTTGCGTTAGCGTGAAAGGAAAAGTAAGCGTGAGGTATTTGTCTAGTCCGCCAGTTCTGTTTTACCTGCAGCAAAGGCCGCTGCACACGTTTCAGGTTTGTCATCCAGAACCGCTGCTGGCGTCGCGCTGGAAATAAGATTTTTGTCAGAAACCATCGTAACACGTGAACGAAACGTTGAAGACATAGTAAAGAAAATCAAGAGGCTCACACACCTAGTTTGGGTCTCGCAGCTAATCAAATTTTTAAAACTAATCGTTTATTAGATGTTAAATGTTTTTATGATGTAAAAGAATTAATTAAGTTAAATCTAAATGTTATTGAAAATAATATGACGTGTGGTTAATTAATAGTATTAAATTGATCTAATGTATGCGGGAAATTGATCTAATGGATGCGGCAAGCTGAAGACAGGGCGCTATGGCGCTCATAAGGCGAGGCCTATGTCCAGCAGTGGACTAATATAGGCTGATGATGAATGTAAATTAAAATTATAATGAAATTAATTTGATATTAGTTTTAACTAAGATAAACATTTGCATGCCAATGTATTTGGTGTAATATGTGAAACTATAACTGCTTACTGTAAGATCTTCGTAATCATATTTCTCGCGAATAAACCATTTCATTTCAAATGTCAAAAAACCAACTTCAACTAACGGGAAATTAATAAAAAGTGCAATATGCAATTTCATCACATTTTATGAAAAATCCCACGCCTAACGGTGAAAAAATGAGGGATGAAATAGTATACTGGACTTTCTATCAATGTTAAGTAGGTAGACGACTATACCTACCTAGATTTAATTGTTTCATTATTTTCTGTTTTGTTTGTTACCATGCTACGAGGGCGGGGGGAAACCGCTGTAGCGGCGCGGGTGCGACGCGTGCATAGAAATTGTTTTGAATTCTCGAGTAGTAGACATGAGCGTTTTCGTTTTTTAGCGCAAACGGTTATGTAACCGATATACAGTCTGCATATCGATATAGAAAACGGTTTACAGATATCGATATCAGTCGCAGGGGTTTTTAGATAGGCAAACTAACAACGAAACGAAAAACTTGTTCAGTTATTTATCAGTTTAGCAACTTGTAACTACGCCCGCCGGTGTGAAAACATGGACCAAAGAGTTATAATAGAAAGTAAACCATATTGCCAGCGATCTATGATATATTTTTACGCACGCCATTATCATGCAATCATAGCTAATGTTACGTCATATTCGCTCCATAAGTCGTTTCGTTGGGTTTTTGGTTTGTTTTCGTTTTGTTCGTGTCTGTATAACAGTTGAGGTTTTGATAAGTTTTCATGATATCGGTTATGTGGATCTAAATATCGATATGGTATCGATATCTAACCCATATCCGATATCAGTTACGTTTCGATATATCGAATTCATGTCTATCGAGTAGTTGCGCTTGACGTTAAGTCGTATAGTTTTGTGTTATTTTAGTCCCTAAGTTTTTGTATTATACCAACGTATTTTGCTTAAAAGTGGATTTTACTTCCAACAAGAGAAACCCTGCACCTACTAGGCTACAATCAACTTCCCGTTAATTGAAGACATTTTTGTTATAGTTAGAAGTTTAACGGATCTTTATCGCGTTCACCTTTTTTATTATTTTCCCGATGCTTCGACTGTATTACAACAGCGGGAAAGTAACTTATAATTATGCTATCCTGTCATGGGTCATGTCTTGGTGTTTTCCATGTATAATATGGACGTATTTACAAAAAAAAAGTACTTGTATTTTTTCCTGAAAAAAAACTCTATTTTTTTTATATTCACCTATAAGTGCAGCTCGGATAGCGTTCTCAAACACCTCATTGACACCGTAGTAAGTGAAGACGGATGTTTCGTAATAGTAAATACCGAATTCGTGCGCCAGAGCGCGCCCTTGGTCCGGCATCACCAAGTCGCTTTTCCTTGGAGCCCTAAACAAAAGTAATCAATATTAATATTAATCCTAAATAACTGGCTACAAAATTAGAAAGAAAAAAAGAAAGAACATTGTTTTACTCGTTCCCCATACACAAAAGTTGTAAATAATGGTCTCGATTCTGTAGTGCACTAACTAAACTAAATTTAAACTGTCGCTCTCTTTTACTGCTGTGTGCTGCTGTCAAATCAGTTTACGTGCCGCTTTTAAAAAACATAATAAAATGGCAACGCCAAGAAAAAAACCTTACCTTATGAAAGGGCTGCGGTCTTTGCAGTAGTTGAGATAGGTTTCATCTCTGTACATGTAGCGAAGATCATTTTTACAGCCGACCAATAGGATCGGAGTGTTCGGGCAGAAACGTCTGAAATCACATCATAATCAACCTTCCGAGTTATGTACCTATGCGTGAGATTTAAGAATAATAAGCTGCCCACGTATATACGACTGAATTCCAATTAATTCCGAGAGTGTGCAGATCGAGTGATCGGTGGACCGGCGAATAATATCAATTACATATGACATCTGAACGTGCACTCCTTAGCACGGACGCGCTCAGTTCTAAATGCCGCTACCGGCCACCCATCCAAACTGTGGATCAGTTAACAACCACTAGACAATCTACACAACGAGAACTTCCCACTAGTTATGGTAAAAAAACGTATATTATGTACATGTAGTATATCAATCCTGTACTTCCCATAACGCAGGGGGTCTAGACAAATACATCATGCTTACTTTTCCTTTCACGCTAACGCAAATTTGTCAAGGTAAAACTTGACAGCTGTCAACTGACATTTTCACAGCTAATGTCATTTCCATACAATTCAATCCTTCCGCAGACGTTAACGCGAAAAGAAAGTGGTATTTGTCGAGACAGCCCTCTGCTTAGTTTGGGGCTAGTTGATGCTGTGTGAAAATTCCCAGAATTATTAAAAAAAGTAAGAGGGACGGCTGATGAAGATGATTAAAGGATGGTTTGATTGCTCACCTGATTTCTGGATACCACATGGCTCCACAGTTCCGGAGTGATATAGGATTTGTGATGGAGAAACATAGCAAGACCACATCAGACCTACGAAAAATAAGATAAGTAGGTACACAAAGCAATTAAGATTATTAAAAAAAAAACAACCCAATCACGATTGTATTCACCATGATGGTAATCACATGCTCAGATTCATACTCAGTGCGTAGATCTTTGAGGATACCAATTAAGTGGTTAATCAGAGAAACATCCTTTCATTCGGCACATGCCCACGTTTTGCGAGTAGTTAGAATGCCACATGACAGGCTGCAAGCCCAACGCTCAAAACTATGCATATACCTACCTAATTATTTAGAGTCTATATCAATAGGTTTTCACAAAAAGCCATTTACAAAGCCAGGGATACTAGTATTATAACATACTAGCTTCTTCTCACGGCTTCGCCCGCGTGGTACCCGGATAAATATACCTATGTGTTATTCTGATGTATAAGCTATATAACTTTAAAGTTTCATAAAAATCCGTTCAGTAGTTTTTGCGTGAAAGAGGAACAAACATCCATTCTCACAAACTTTCGTGTTTATAGTAGATAGATAGATAGAAAATACTTTATTGTACACCAAATAACATATCAGCTTAGTTAAGTACTATCAACTTTAACAATGTTGTACAATGGGCGGTCTTATCGCTAAATAGCGATCTCTAACAGACAACCTTTGGATGGAACGGACTGTAAGATATGTAGTAGTAGGATATGTAGCAAGGATAATCCTACGAGTGTTCTTCCAATAAAATTTCAAGGAAAGAGATGTATGAAGTTACTAAAACCAATATGTACATTGGAAGGAAAACAAACCAAGTTCGATTTAGATTTGCGCACGAAGGGTTCCGTACCACAACACAATATAAAACGTAGACTTATTGACCTCTATGGTGCAGTGGGCGAAGGCCCGCCTGAACGCAGAAGGTTGCGGGTTCGATTCCCGCAGCGGGATAAATGTTTGTAAGATCTGCAAATATTTGTCTCTAGTGTTGTTCTATGTATAATATGTATGTATTTACAAAAAAAGTATATAAGTAGTCATGTGGCTCCCATAATCCAAGCTCTGCTTAGTTTGGGGCTAGATGATGCTGTGTGAAAAATGTCCAGCATTATTTAGTATTTATTTATTTACTGTTATTATTATGTACATGTTACCTTCCGTAAGCAAATCTCCGGTCCTTCTCGTGATCACCAAACGTGTCCCAGAGACGGAGAGACACATTAACTCCATCCACAACCTCCCAAGACCTCTCCAACACCTGAACAGAAAACATTGATAGCATTATTAGCCACTAGCTGTGTGGGGGAGTAATAGGGGCTGATAAAGAGTAGAAGTATATCGAAAGACCGTATAAAAAAGAAGAGAAGTTGCTGTACATAGATACCTACCTAACATTTGAATATTTGCTCAGATACACAAGGTAGATAAATCAAGCCTTCCACCTATCTCTTGCACTCCCAACACGTACGTTTCTACACGTGACTGGCTCAGATACTGGTGTCCTTGTGGAGGCTTCCAAAGTATTTTCAATAAATTCTAAATCCTATGAATTTTAGCGCGGTCTTTTAGACCGCTTAGAGCGGAGGTGAGGTGCACGCGTCGGGGGGACCGATCGAACGTCGTACCGTCGACCGGTCGTACAAAAAATGGCTGACAAGCAAAATCATCATCTACCCTATATTTATAATGAGCAAAGATCCAAGCTGTACCACGACCGCCCTCGGCCCCCGACCCACTACGTCGCATCGTCTGCCCGCGCCATCACTTCTTTTGCTCGACTCCTGAGAGCCGTAGCGCGATATTATATAGCTTATAACCTTCCTCAAGAATTGTGCTATCAAATGCAACAATATTTTCCAGAGATTAGCTCGTTCAAGCAAACAAACTCTTCAGCTTTATTATTTGTATAGATTACTGTTTCTCAAAGTGGGCGAGAACGCCGCCTTGTGGGCGCTGGAGGTCTTCAGGGGGGCGGTAGAAGGCTCTAGAAGATATTGCGCGCTAAGGCGGTCTAGAAGGGAAAGCATAGGTCGTTGTGTTTAAAAATTTTGGGGGGGCGCTAGGATTTTTTTAATTCTCAAAGTGGGCGTTGGGAAAAATAAGTACCTGTGGTATATATACATAGCTTTTTTTAAGCCAGTTTTAGTTGAATTTCAGTGGAACACTCATATTAACGACCACTCGCTTAATTTATCGAAGACCTCGGTGGCGTGGAGGGCAAATTGCCGACAGTAAAGTTATCTATGTACACAGCACACTAATAACATACATAAATTTAAATCCTACTATCCTACTAATATATTATAAACGTGAAAATTTGTGAGGATGGATGTTTGTTACTCTTTCACGCAAAAACTACTGAAGGGATTCTGATGAAAGTTTTCAGTAATATAACTTATACATCAGAATAACACATAGGCTACTTTTAATCCGGGTACCGCGCGGGCGAAGCCGTGGGCTGAAGCTTGTAGTTCATACTTTAACACATAGATTCAAAAATATAATGATGACGGAATAAAGCCGTCTTCTTCTTCGCTTAAAGTGGGATTGGGTAGGTCATGTGACTAGAATGCATACAGGTCGTTGGGCGAACCTAGTTCCTAAGTAGGTACCGAATAACGGACGATGTCACCAGAAGTAACGGAAGACCAAGAAAAAGATAGCGAGACGACCTGGATGCATACGAAACCAACATGCCAGAAGTGGAAATGTACTGAGCGACATGGAAGGAAAATGGGGACCTTTGCCCAGCAGTGGGACATTACACATACATACATAATGCGTATATAATACGCATGCCGGTTTCCCATAAGAGTAGGAAGAGCCCTTGGATATCCACTTGCTACGATCCTGGCATACCTCTTTTGTTTCATACATCTTTATCAAATAATTATAAGTTTAACGGGGCCTTATCGCGTTCACCTTTTTATTATTTTCCCGACGTTTCGGGATCACGGCTGTTGCAATACAGTCGATAAAAACCCGTCAAACTTATAATTATCTTCATGAAATTCTTCACACAAGCTAGGCGATTTAGTGCACACTTGGCATTTCTCTAGAATGTCTTTAGTTTGGTCAGAGTACGTTCGCCGAGACCTTCCCCTTCCAACTATCCCATTCAAGCTCGCCTTGTATACTTATTTTATTAATCTTTTATCCATCCTTTCTACATGCCCAAACCATATCATCGAAAGATATTTTCTTAACTCTCGTTACTACATCCTCATTCACTCCACACTGCTCTCTTAAAACGACATTGGACATGTCAATGCTGATAATGACTCACATCCTTGTAGATCCGGTACTGGTCGATGGCCCACACAGTGGGTACGTGCGTGGTCATCAGCTGCGACAGGGACACGTGCTTGTTGCATGCGCGCGCGCAGATCAGACGTGTCTTGCCGACTGCCGTGTCCCCGACCACCACGCACTTCACTAGTTCCTGGTGTGGTTGCTCGTTGTCCATAATCTGATCAAAGAGGATACATGGTTTTTTATGTACAACTATGTTTTATGTTAGGTGTAATAATAATAAAATAAATAAATAATGCTGGACATTTTCACACAGCATCATCTAGCCCCAAAGTAAGCAGAGCTTGTGTTATGGGAACTAAATGACTGATATACTACTTATATATATATATATATATATATATTATACACAGAAAATACCACGATCCCGAGACAAATATTTGCAGATATAAACATTTGTCCCTGATAACACTTACACCTAATAAACCTAATAGTGGTTTGCTTAAGAGTCTAAAATGGTCTAGTCTTCTTATCAACAGGAATTTTATGAAGAAGTAAAACTGTTTGTGAAAGAGTTCTTCTGGGAAAGTACTACCACCAACAGATACTCACATTGCTGTATTCCGGTTAGATGAGTGCCGGTATAGGTGCCGGTGAAATTACAGTATGTGACTCAACAATCACTACAATGTGCTGGAACTATCAGGCGCATACAGTATGAACAATAAACTGAGTGGACATCCATTAAACTGCTGAGCCAGTTAGGTACTAGCAATCCAAGAAAGAACATTTTGCACAACCGAGCTGTCCTCAATTGAAACTGGCTTCCGTAGACAGTGATTTATGTATTTATTCATTTAGGAAAATCAACAGAATCTATATTAATAATTGGTTACAGTTTCTAGTTTTCAGTTTTGTTTATACATAATTCCAATTAATGGAAATAAACACAGCCTGCAATTAAGTTTGGTAAAAACATATTTTATACAAACATTGTTTATGTACCATGCCTTTTTGTACAAAACAGTTAACATGCAAAATTATGTTATTAATTGTTTACTTACCTGCAATGATATTATGACTTAATACCATTAAAACTAAATGAATCAGAATAATATAATTCTCTCAAAAAAAAACATCTTATCTAAAATTAATGCAATCAAAAGAAAATTACAACATGCTTAAAACCAAACTTAAAAATGAAACACAATAAAAAAGCAGCGGCCGCGGAAGTGGGGGGGCAGAGGGGGCCAAATGCTCCCCCTAAAATCACATAGGTACCCGCCTACCAAGGCAGGGCTGGAGATTGAAGAGGTAACCATAGAAATTTGTTTATAAGTGCTCCATCAATACTCTTTTAAAAATAGACCGGGAAAATATTTCAAGTGTACTGACCTCTTGAGTATTGTTAATCTATGGTACTGACAAATTTCACACAGCTAAACTGCTTGCATATTTAAAAAAAAAATAACTAGAATAGTTGTCTTAAATATTAGGAATGTACCACTAGGTAAGAGACTCCAAGATATTTTAAAAGTGGAAATGCAAAGGTTTTTTGGGAGACCGTATTGTACGTCCACGCAAAGCACAACCATGGAATGCACACCCCTGGAAAGTACAGCCAGTATTACAAACCATTTGGTTTGAATTATCTGGGTGTGCTTTCCATGGTCGTACAATACGCTCCGTACAAACTAAACACATGACGGTATTGCACACCCCTAGAATGTACACCCCGGATTACAAACCAATATTCTCGACGCTCATTGGTCGAGAGTTCGTCATATCCGTGAGCTCTCATTGGTCGATGCGAATAAGTCGCATGACGAGAACGAGCCTCGTTTGCACTGAGCAAGTTCTAATATGTTCAACCAAGAGTTGCCATTGATAAATAATGGAAACAATAAGTTAATGTTGGCCTGAGAAATCCTTCCTAAGCAAATCCGTCTTGGATTGGTTAGGTTATTAGGTTTTTTTTTTTATTACCACTCAGAAAAGGAGGATTGCTATCCGAACTTTATCCAACAAACTTGGGTTCAAATAAATAAAACCAACCGGTTAGTTCATCTGCAAAAAAACGACATAAATAACTAATCTACTTACTACATCTATATTAATTTACTAATAGCGTAAAATACTATGGTAACACAGCACTTGCCCCTTGATAGCACTTGCACATGAAAACAGAGCATGAAATTGGTTCGTATTCCATGGCTGTACATTCCAGGGTTGTACAAAACTGGCCGTACAAGGTCAACACGTGTAGGGAATGCACGCCCAGGAATGTACGCCCAGTATTACAAACCAAGTATTTGAAACCAATGGTTTGTAATACTGGCTGTACTTTCCAGGGGTGTACTTTCCATGGTTGTGCATTCCATGGACGTACAATACAGGGACTCGGTTTTTTTCATCCAGAATCAATTGAAATAAGATCACTGATTAAGCTGTACAACATTTAGCTCAGATCACTAGTTCACTCTGTAACCCCTGACAGGGCCGATGTACCTACCAACCTACTTGGAGCTAGACCAGACCCAAGCTTAACCATTGTATGTAGGACATTAATCATGAATAAATAAAAAATATATGTGAATGGGCAGGTAGGTTAATTTGCCTACCTACTTATTCACATCATTATCATAGATTTAACTTCTTTGTCTATTTAATAAGATAGGTAAGGAATGTGCATCTGTTGATCTACCAGAGCGACATAATCACATTGTGATTAAGATCTTTAATAAGAATTAAAAAAAATGAAAGGTAACTGTTAAGGTTCTGTTAACATCTGCATTTAGCAGCATAATTCATCAGGGAATTTCTGTAACTCTTTTCCAGAAATACCCTTTGCCTTCCCTTTGAGTACCGGAAGGGGATTTATAAAGTTCAGAAATCCCCTTCACAGGTGTATAACACAGGGGATTTGTGGAATAAGCCCTACTCGTAGGTATATGTAGGTAGGTACATCATTACTTTTGGGTGAACTAGGTAGGTTTCACAGACTAGTTAAGGATGTATATCGGTGTATTCCACTTTGAGAATATTTTAATCAGGACTATGGAGAAGTAGTTTGTTGAGAGAAACAGCATCTTCTTAATTGTTTTTGCTGGTAGAGTCTAACAGGTAGAGTCCGTTTCACGAAACAAGTTCCGTGGCTATTTAAGGAACTCATTTTCAGATGGTGGAAAATGAGATGTAAATATATGACCTGTTTCATGAAACAGACTACCTACATGATGATTTGTACAAAAGATACTGGCTGAAATCCATTAGACAAATTTGGTTAAAAAGGTTACGTTCATACCTTTTTAAACTCGAAACTTTTGCCGGCCGGTGCCAACACGACACGAAATTTACCAGTTTTTTTGGTGGTTTGTTATATTTTTATACCTACTCGCTTTAGCAATAAGGCCCTTCATAAATTATGTAGGTAATTATCGTTAGAAGAAAATCAAGAAAACAAAAACAACATTTACACAACACATCGAATTTTGAAAACAAAACAAATCAAATCAAATTGTTCGCTGTCATGTCATGTCAGTGTCAATCAATCGTCAATCATAAAACTGCCTTCAAAAATCAAAAACTTTTATATAAAAAGTGCTGACTCAACACGTTTCCCTTAACTTGTTCGTTAAATTCTAACAGAATTGATTACACTAAAGTCATATAGGATTATGCTCCATGAAACGTAGGAATTGACTGCTTTTACGGCTATGTAAATTTTATTTTGTTTCTACATCGTTTAACAAGAACGAGTCCAGTCGAGTTGAGGATGTAGTTAGTAGTTAGGAAGGTACATACCTATATTATAACTTATACCTATGTTTTACATGGCTATATAGGTAGAAATGTCCCAAATTTTCGAACTCGAGAGATGTGCCGATGGTGGATAGTAGTTAGAACCTATTTACTACCTACACCTTATTAGATGTAGGTAGGTTTTAAGGTAGGTAAACTATGAGGGCGATCATAGTATTTCTTACTAAAAAACGTAGGTAACACATGACAGAATCTCCAAAATAAGAAAAACATTTTGCTCGTTGAAGTAGGTTGGATGAAAATTTTACGTCAGAAAGCGGTCAAAATTAATCAATGAAACGTGAAAACTCATTCAGCATCTTTGATTCACTTACGCTTCTCGAAGAAATATCTTTGAATGGGAACTTATATTGCAGGTATTGTTTTTCACTCGTATCACCTCCACATCGTCACTGAACTACTAACTGTTGACCAGCAGAAAATCTGCTTTATGTCTTACAGAATAATCACGAAAAAGGTAATCTTTTCACGATAATCGAATGAGTAAAGTTAGATTTTGTAGCATTGCAGTGTTCTGCGCATGTTCTGCGGTCTGCGCACATTCGTTCGTAGACATCGTGATGATGACACATAGGTAGGTACCTAGGTAGCTAAGTAGGTATATAGTTCGGTAGGTAGGTATCCTAACGAACGTCAGCATAGAAGGTACCTAAATAAAAGACCTTTTGGCGATTTCGAGTCAACAAATTTCTTGTGGTAGGGTTCAAGTTTCAATCGTCTCGTCTCAAATTCAAACTCTACCCTACCTAGGTAGGTTAAAGTAAAGATTTACATGTAAATATTTAGATAAGTATCTATCTACTAGGGTAGAGCTACTGGCCATGAACTACAATGACCATCCAAAGAATGCTACCTAAGTTTGTCATCTTGATGATCGCAAAATCTGTCAAATTTCTGTCAAACTCTCTTTGTTGTGTTATTTTTTTGCAGATTTCAAAAAACAGAATGTTTCTTCATAAAGATGTGCTTTATACCTAGGTGCTCAATTTTGCTCACAGCAATAGTAATTTTGAGACTATCAAAGTGCCTGAGAGAATAATCATGGCACACTTTGCGCTGCTATGGAAAGCGCGAACAATAGAAAAACACCGCCAAAACTACGAAAACGAAAAAATAAATTCTATTATAATGTCTAACGCGGATATCCCTGAAAAAACTTTACGCCAAAGATGGAGACACTACAGCTACGACGTCCAGAAGCGTCTATCAAGGACATTCAGTAGATGGTACCCTGAAGGTTCTACAATGTCTAATTTCCTCGTTAACTTTCGCGCGGAGATGAGACTTCCCCACATCCTCTTGCGAAGTTTTTTTGGCTTTGTCGGAGGTCTGGTGTTGACGTATCTGTGCTTTGTCTTCCTGGTGTTTCAATTGTCCCTTTCATTGGTACATGCTACCGTGATAAGCTCGTTGTTTGGTGTGCTGATCACTTTGGGACTCACATTCAGTAACAGGATAAGGCAAGTAAAGTAATCAAGTATGTTACCTGCCTCTTCTGGTTATTTAGTATCTAGAAGATACTAAAACCACAAATGAGACGAGACTTACTAAAACTGACTTGCTTACCTACTACTTCCGATCCGAAGGTTTTGGGCTTGAATCCTGGACCCACATCACAGATATTTATAATACTTACTTATAGTAATTTCGACTAAGGTAGGTGGTCAAAGTCAAAGGTCTCCTCTCACACCTCCTTTTCAGATGCCTAGTGTTCCTGTTGATTCCTCAGCTGTTCTCTCGAGCTGGGCGGTATACCTTGACTTGCTATGCCTTGGTCCTTATCTTGACTGGTCCAGCAACAAACACTCTGAAGAACTCTGAGGTGCTTTCGGAGTCCATGGCTTGTAGCCAGGTAAGTCCTCGTTCCTTGGTCATAATTTGAGGTTTCATGACGTAGAAGTCCACGGCTGGACATCATAGGCCTTCCCCAAAGAGTGGCGTTCTTGAGATTTCTTTATCCATAGACCCTCCGCATATTTTCATGATGCCGTCGGTCTATCGAAGTTCCATGGGTGGCTTAAGGTTTATTATAGCCCAGTAGGTAGAAACTTCTAGTTTGTGTCATTTACAACGATCCTGTGCAAGACTTCACGTTTTTTCTCTCACCAGGAACAAATAAAAACCAGTGTCAGAGAGATAAACGAATCATTGAAGAAGCCCTTTAATTCCATTAAAGACTCCATCAAGCTTATGGTGGAAGAGATGAAACAGATCACATTGAAACTGAGACTGGCGATCATGAGGATCAACGGGTTGATTTTAAGCATCGGTTAGTTGTCATACAACTCATGCATTATAATTCCTCGGCCAATTATAATGCTTTGCAGCAAAATTACAATGCCTATGTGTGCTATAAATAGGGGATTAGTTACAAAACAATTAAATAATGCTTTAATAATGTCTGGGTAAAAATTAAATCAGAAAAAACACAAAAAATTCGTCATGGTTTCGTTTCTTCATAAAGGAATTAAACTTGCTATCCATCGTCTCAACAACAACAGCCTTACCGTTGGTAAGTAACTTTCTAATAGCGCGAGTAGTCTCTTAAGACGTGGGAGATTCAGTTGCCCCCGCAGACTATAATCTCGATCTAGATATATTTTTTGAATGCACATCCACAACGACTTCATGATTCGGATCCTGCAACACTGTCATCTACAAAACTATCGTTTTATGATCGACTTTTCTTCCTGTTAATAATAAATCACCGTTTCATCATCAGCCAAAGTAGGTATGAGTTCACAGAGCATGGCAATACTTCCCTTGAAACTCGCGATTTTGCGTTTTTTTTTGAGGAATCGCCTTCTTACGTCTCTTGACTCATAAATTAACTATGTTCACGAATAACATGCTTGATTTTCAGCGTCTCTAATTCAATCCAGCTTCTCCTGGCTAGAATCCATAGCACAATCCTGCAACCGCCAGCTTGGAACACCCTACCACCGCTGTATAGCCTCTTTGAAGAACAGTGTTGATAGCTGTCAGGATTGCTATGACAAGGCACCTTGGTACTACGCTGCGACTTCCATTGCGAAGGTTGCGTGCGGGGTCCTCAAGCCTTATGACAAATTCTGTGTGGCCTCTGACTTTGCTGGGGAGACCTTCTTTGCTACTGTTAGGAGAAGTATGTCTTTTATATCTTCCCTAGTCTACCAAATATTTGTTTGAACTGGTTAAAGTTAGAAGCTTGTTTTTCTCGATATCATCTTAAGATAAAAAAAAACATTTTGTATCTTACCCACCTCGTAGTTACTTCAAATTGAATACTTGTCGCGTTTTACCATCAAATATTTGCTCGCAATCATCGCCCTTCTTTGAATAAGTTTTATGAATAAGAGTCGAGTTCGCTCGCTATTACCAGCAAGGCTACACGTCTGATAAATTCTTATTTTTCCAGAGATAAAAACCTTTACCACTCGCATAAATAAGGCTCTCTTCCTCAAAATCCACCCACACCACTCGTATACCTTCGTTGGTAATGCCAGCAGTGGCAGCCAAATAGCTGCAGGCATCGTCACCGAGATCAGGAACAGAGCTGATCCTATACTTACATGGCTGTCCTGGAGCTCCTGCGTCACCAGCCTCTTCCTACTGCTTATTATCTTCAGGTCGGTTCCAGTTCATTCAGTTAAAGTAGGTGGTTCAAGTCAAAACAGTTTGTAGAGACATTCTTCGGAAGAGTCCGTGGAATTTTTGTCTCATAATCAATGAAGTAGTTAGAGGTCCATAGTGAGGAAAGGACTTTCGGTTGGAGATAAAAATGTTGATGCTGTAGATAAACTAGATAAGGTATTACCATTGAATTTCGATAAAGGTCTATTGAAAGCTAAACATGTTTTCCCTCCTCTAGAGCAAAACACTACCAGCACATGTATGAGACTCGTTCCCGTTTCGATAACCGCTACATCACCAAGGAATTCCGCGACCTGGATTTAAAGAGACTTCGGGAGGGAAGAGAGACTGTGCTACCTTTGAGCCGGAGGGAGCGTGCTAAATACGTTACAGTAAGAGATCTTTCAAATCAGTTTGAATTATCTTAAAAACTAAACTGCTCACAGCGAAACCTATTGTATTAGGACAATATAATAATAATAATAAAATATACTTTAGGTTTATCTATGAATTTCACTTCCCAATCATCAGTCTCTGGTTCTTTAGCCCTTTAAAGTACGTATGTTTTAAACGTTTTTCATTATGAACATGATATTGCAAAATATTTACCTATTCACGTATAAAAACTTGCGGAAAGCCTGACTCGATTTTTTTATTCAAATATAGCAACAATAACTTGTATAAAAATACGTTAGACAAGATAAAGAAGTGTAGTCATCGTAACTCCTAGAGGTACTAGAAACAAAAAATAGAGTTATTTAGTCAACACGAGCAGCAGCACGGTTCTGATACTAATTTTAAGGAGACTGAAAATATTTCCCATTTACATTTATCTATTCTACTTTCAGACTACGTCCTTCCGCCTAGTTGCTTCCGAGAAGATCTACTTGAACCGATCAGCAGTATTCATGACGATCACCACTTTCAAACTACTGATTCACATCGTAGCTGATTACAGTTTGTACTGGGTGCTGATGACTATACGGTATCATGGGGCACTGCAGTCGCCTTTAGAACGTGAGTTCTTGTTTTTTGGAGTCATTGTCCAAAAAACAAAAAAATTGTTGGAGAGATAAAATGTCTGCTAGACATTTTATCTCTCCTAAAAAATAGAGCTTAGGATTCATAATCTCCATCATCTAAATTGCTGCAATCGTTGTATTAACCATCTATCTCTATCAGATATCTCTATCAGATCGGTCGGATCAGTCTTGGAGTTATTTTCTGTACCTTCCTTTTTAGTATTTACATCATTACTAATCAAAAGCCTATAGTTATCCTCCCTTAAAAGTGTTATGGTGGCCTTGGCGGGTGGCGAGCGTACGACTTGAGACACCTCCACGAACTTACCGTCAACATACAAATTGATGCAAACATTTAGGTAAGTTAGGTTAAGTTAGATTTTTTCTTTCAGAAGATTGAATGAGTTATCTTTTCTTATTTTACAGCTGGTATACTATCGACCGGAGCGTATATAACAGGAAGTGGTTTTGTTTCTCGTCTTCTTCAGTCCCTGCTCAACACTTTAAATATTCCACTGGTATCATTAGTCCCGACATCTAACTCATGTTTACCTAACCCGCATTCACCTGATTTTAAAAGATATATCCAAATCGGTAAGACTGCTTGGAAAAAAATGGTTTTATGTTTTGCATCTGGTGCCGTGTTACTAATTTTTTCTTTTGATAGGGGCCTGGTAATAAGTCTTGTGATTGTAATCGATGTGAGTGAACTTCACAATGGTACTAATTTTAAATGTTTCGAATTTTATGCTTCTTTCTAACAAATCAGTACTATATAACCACTTTTCTTTGAATCACATCTTCAGTCGGTTAAACATTTCAGGAATCCTCATCTTCCTTTTATGGTTCTTTGCTCTGTTTGAGCCTTATGGGCTTCGTCTCCGTCACCTGATCATGGGTCATTACAAGGCTGAAAGAGCCAAGACTCGTGCTGTGTGGCTCTACAACCACATTTTGAGGACAAGAGGTAGGATACTTAATTACTTCATATATGTATAGATAGATAGATAGATAGAAAATACTTTATTGCACAATAAATAGTACAAACTTTGACAATGTTATACAATGGGTGGTCTTATCACTAATTAGCGATCTCTACCAGACAACCTTTGGGTGGAACGGACTGTACGAAAGATTACAAGGTTGTAATCTTGTATGTTGTGTGTTAGTGGGGTATAATATTATTGAAGTTCATGATCAATTTTTTAACTAGTCATATTAGTGACTTTATCGTTTATTATTAAATTTCAGAAGGCTTCATGAAATTTGCCAGGAGGAGACTTCATCGTGAATTCAAATACTCTTCGGGATATAAACTGACTTTCCGTCGATGGCTTCGCTCTCTTGTGCCGTAACATATTCTCTAGACTGCTCATTGAAATTGTCCTATTTGAGTATAAATAATTAAATTTCTTTTACTTAGTATTCTTCTCTTTAGATTTCAGTGGCTTCGGCACTTATTGGGTATACAATTAGAAGATGCTCGTTGCTTGCTTTGCAGTGCAGTTGAAGATTCTCATGATGTTAACACTGATCTTATCCGGTACCTATTATTGTTGCTAACTTGCATTTAGGTAGGGTACTCGTTTTTTGTGGTATAAGTACGACAATACTCCTTCGTTAGTGATTTCTTCCAAAAGTAAGTAAGGCCTACATTAAGTGTTTATTTTCTATATCTACTTATTCGTTTTTCAGTTGTGAAGTGTCTGACTGCCCTGGAACTTATTGTAGCAGCTGCTTTTCTGATATTGGCCAGATGTGCACAATTTGCTTGTCACCTGCTGACTATGGAGACCTTAGTGATTTTAGCTTGGAAAAGTAAGATTTCTTTAAGTTCAATTTATTTTTGGTAGTGGGTTTTTTGGTAGATCTAGAGATAAAAACTTGTTTTTCTATGTTAAAGGGGCTCATCTGATGAAGACAACTATAGTAAGGACAAAAATGATGTTGATTATACAAGCAACAAAAATATAGGAAAAACAGATTCGGTTAATAAAATTCTATGATTCGTCGTTTGGAGTAGGTAAATAACTTTCAATAACTTACCTCACTGATCGTATTAATTTTTTTTAAAGGAAAATGTTTCTAAGAATAAAGAAAACATTTCAACATACGATTCAGACAATGAATCAGATTATTCTAGTAACAATAGAAAAAATGACTTTGAAATGTCTCCCTTACTACGCCATCAGAATAACGATGCAAACGGAAAAGATGATGAGGAAACTAAAAGAAGACTATTAATTTATTATGCTAAAAATGTGGCAAACGTGAATGTAAATGTCCTCTTGCTTATTTATGTAAATGTTCAGTGTATTGATTTATCAAAACGATTTTCTATTCCGATAGATACAAACGTTACCTTTAATTATAACAGTAACAACCCTTATGTCTATTATGGATTTTATAAAATTAACGTACACAATAAGTCATTCTATGTAACGAAAAATAGAAAAACTTCAAAGCTAGCAACATTTCTGAGAAGCTGTAAAATTGCGAGGGTTAGGAAGAAAAATTATAAAAAAACACCTTGTAGATTGGTAACATGTAAAAATAATAAAGGTGATACAAAAAAAGTTAAAAAAGAGGACGAGAATAAAGAACACCGTCATGATGAGAAAAAAGGTAAACATCCCACGAACCAGAACAGCAAAGAAAAACTAAATAAAACTACTAATGGTGACGCGATAATGAAACCACAGAATAGAGATGACAAAGGAGATAAAATCAGTGTTTGCGATAAAAATTCTAATCCTCGTAGCATAGACAGTTTTCATGCAAGGTGTTCTAAGTATTGGAAGAACATCTCTAACGCCTTATCGTGTACTGATGTCACTGATACGATCAAAGACTTACCGGCTATCGAAGAAAGGAAACATAAACGTAAGAAGAAAGATGAGAAATCCAGAAAAAAGGAACATTCAAAGAAACGTCGCAAAACAAAGGATGACAATGAACTTGCAAGACGTTACAGAATTTCGACCTATTTAGCTGATCAAGATTGGAAGAAAAGCAAAATTAATGTGAAAATAAAAGAAGAGTGTTCTCTTGAACTACAAACTATGGGAATGCCCGATGAAAATGAAATTGAAGTGAACCATGTGAGTTATATCTGGTTAAAATTGTAAATTTTGATAAGTTTGATAACAACGGAAGATACTTTTCAGATCAAAATACCAAGACTCAATCTATGTTTCTCATCCGAGTCTCTCAATAAAGAAGAAAACAAAGTTATAATGCACATAAGAGATGTTTCAGAGAAAGATAAAAAGTGTGTGAAAAGTAAGAACCTTCAATTGATTGTTTCTGTTAACTATGTAACTTGTCTGATAGAAATTATGAGGATATCGATTTCTGATTATAGAAAAACAATTATTATGAACAAAATGCTGAAGCATTTAACTGTTTATTTTTTTTTTCAGGGAAGCATTTAACAACAGGTGCATTAAACAGATATTTCAAAAGAAGTATATTGTCATCAGTCGCTCTGACCTCATCTTGCATGGTCTCGGAATGTCAGGAAAAAGGAAGAAAAAGTGTGGGTAGGTTAATGTATGCTAGACACGGTCAATTACTGTAAAATATGGAAGCAAATTAACTTTTCTTTTTTGTTAAAATACTATAAGATATTTTTTGGTCTATGTTGAAGGCTACATAACCTTTAACATGCTGGGCAACTACATAATGATTTTGTTAATTTTTTATTTCAGACATAGCTAATTCTGATTTTAGTATGCCAAGAAGCATGAAATACTTTCGTTCTCTAGGCAATTATTTTGATCAGAAGGAAGCTCATGAAAGGTGAAAATTTAATTTCTTAGAATTGATACATACCTACAGCTGGTAACTACACATATTTTTTCACAATTTGAGTAGGTACTTAAGTTGTTTTGTTTCAGCGTTGGCAATGGAAGTGTGTTATTGAAAAAATCACAAACGATAAAGACATCGGCAGAGGTAACTCGAAAAAGACTGGTAGAAAAATATGATATAAATATATTATCAGGAAATTGTTATTCGTTTCAGCCTGATATTTGTCAACTGGTTAATAATGAGCAATACACTGATGATAATGCTGTGTCAGTAGATGCAGGAAAACCGAAAGGTGAACTATTTTATTCCACTATCATCATCATAATGATCATTCTGGATACTGATCCAGAATGAGGTGAAGATGATAAAGTACATCGGATGAGAATTCTTATGTAGCTTAACTACCTTTCATTTTACTCACTCACTGACTTACAAAATGTTTGTTACTTTCCAGATGCCAACGTGAAAGCCAAAACAATAAAGTTTGCAAAGATGAGCTCGAAACAATCTCTTGAAGAAGTGACTAAGAAATGGTCAAACATAAAGAGGTTATAAAAAGATCTGAATTCTTTTTCAAAACTCAGACCAGAGTATCCAACCCAAAAGTCTTGTCTCTTAGTATAACCATTTATTCAATTAGTTAAGTACCTAGGTACCTATTTTATCATTAGTTGGGTATATATTGGGTCGTATTATATTATTTTAACGCATAAATTTTGTTTGGCATCATGGTAATAGCCATATTTGGTGGGCATAATTTGTTTTAGACTAAGTAGTTTCATTACGAATAACAATAACGCTCGCTTTGCTCGTGCATTGCGGTCATTACATTCATTGCTTTGCTCCTCACTAAACTTGAATATTGATGTACTTAAAAAAAAAATATCTCAACCTTGGAATAATGATATTAGAATGATATTAAAATGCAGTATGAGGTATACAGTAGTAAAATATAGTAAAAACAATTACTTAGGCAACAACAACTTAAACTATACCAGCGGACAAAAATAGACCACAAGACTGTTAGAATTATATGAAAAATAATAACAATAATACCATAAGACAAGTATGCGAAAATAAAATATGCCAAGCATTTATGCCAGATTATAAAAATGGGACTAAGCATAATTTTTGTTTCAGGTTATCGTCTGAAAGGTGTTTAGGATTTGGGTAAGCTTTAATATTTTGTCAACAACATTCATAATAGAGGCAACTAATGCCGGCTTCAAATAATGTGTTGTTGTTTATAGCTTCAAAGGCCCTATAACAATCATAAAAGATTTATACACTTCACTGTTCACTGCATCTAATTCTGGCGAGGACCAGAGTAAAGACGAGGAATCCAAGAATGGAAAAGGTATACAATTTATTTAATATTGATGGTGGAATTTACTTTCATGTCAGTTAATAAAACTTTATTTTGTTCACTATAGCCGATAAAGAAGTTGCAGTGTATCCGTTCATGCAATCTTGGTAAAACCTTTTTAAAACTATTATCATCACATTATTTATTTAGTGATTTAATGTGAAAGTTGATAAGTTTCTACACGTAAAGTAAATAAGAAGTTTATTTAGATTAAACCTAAATGTAATTAGTGTTTTAAATTGCATTTTTCAATACACAGTGGATGTCAGAAATCTCCTAAAGTTTTGAAAGGACAGGACCGCTCTATACAAGTAGAACTACCAGGAAAACCATGCCGACAGACCCATTCTAAAAAAATATGTGGTAAGAATACTGTTAAATGATCAGAGTTACTGTAAATACGTAAGTATAAATTTAATTGAAGGAAATCAATTGATCACCAATGTATTTACAGATACCCAAGTAAATGCCGTTCAACCAACATGCACATGTGCTACTCAGTACTACACGAGTCGAAGAGATGTTGGAACATTGAAGACTCAAGAATCCCTCCATAATGATGGTAAGAACAAATTAATAACAATTGTAAAAAAATATGTACCTACTAAAAATCCTACTTAGTTACCATACCTACCATAAGCTTAAAAAGTAGAGATTATAAAATATTTTCAAACTTATTTAATGGCTTACAGGTGACTGCTCAGAAACAGTTTCATCAGAAGGTAGCGAATTCTCCATGGACTCTGAAAGTATCTCCATGGTAAAAAGTGACGGAACCAAAACAGACACAACCGTTTGTAGCCTTGCAACAGTCGATTATCAAGATGAAAGAACTAAAACAGAACTGAGAGAAAAAAGAAAACGAATTAGAGTTAAAGTTGTGACTAAAGCAAATCGGTCTACTTTAACTGAGAGAGCAAATGTTTGTGATGTTAGTACTGTAACCCATGATTGGTGGAGTCCGATTGTTGAGAAGAGGGAATGTAAGAAAGAGGTTGCACCGAATACAAAGGAAGAGGATATCATCATAATAAAAAATATGGAAAGGAGATCAATGAAGAATAGAGGAATGACTACAGATGGTAGAGTTGTGACGTTTAGGAGTCGGGCTCAAATAATACCTAGAGGTAACAAACTATTTAGGTACTGTTTTCCCAACGTCGATTAATAACTGTTGTATCATTAAGGGTCAACTCTAATGTCGGAATTCATAGATTGCCTGAAAGCCTCAGACGTGGCTTACTATTAATTGATTATATTTTCTTTTCAGGTTCCCCTTTGCATGTAGAAGATATTTTGTCGCCAGCTCGATATCTCCTAGAAGTGAGTGTTCCTGGTTTACTAACTTAATTTAATGGTTTTCTTTTATGATCACGTTGGTTTAATTTTCAGTCCCAAAAATATTACAACGAACTGTTTTCTACGAGATTTTACTCTCCGCACGTATTCCCTGTGTCTCATGTTCTGGTAATTATTCTCTTTTGTTTTACTTCGTTTTCTTTTGTACATATATATTTTTTATTATATTGTACCTACTTATTCATTTTTTTTTCTTCAATTCAGAAACACCACAAGTTGGAATCTCGTTTGGCTCCTAGCAGTCGTCATCATAGTCGTCGAGGTTAGTTAACTTCAAACTAAACAAGCCCGATCTTAAAGGTTGACAAGGTTTTGTCTTCTTAGATTCAAGAGTCACTTAGATTTCTTGGAGTTTATCCAAGGTAAAGTAACCACCTAGTCGATTGTATTTTTCATTATTCTGAACTTGGTAATTCACGTGACTTCTGGCGGCCATTATTTATTATGATGACATGAATAGTTAGTCGTTTTCTAGTTCATCATCTCAGTTCAGAAGTCTATGGATTGATTAACAATCTGGTAGCATTTTATTAATGTGAAATAAATATTTTGTTACTTTTTTTTTATTCCTACAATCTTTAATTTCCATCAATCTATTCAACCAGCAACTTTTGAGTGGTCCTTAATATAGGCAACCAATTTTTATTTCAGGCCGTATAACTAAGAGGCTTGAAGAATGCTGCGCTCCGAGGAAGCCAGTAAGAATTAATTCATTTTCAATCATTTACTTATTTATTAAAAAAGACAACATAAATGTCTCTTTTTCAGGCCACTCCCAGAAAGAAACATAGGCAATCTTTGAAAATGTCTGAAATTACTTATTCTTCAAGTGTTGAAAACGTAAATAGATATTTAGATAGTTGTCGCATATCAAAAACACTGAAGTAGGATTTACCTAATGCAATATAGATATGAGGTGAAACACTCGGGATGAAAAGATTATGAATAGTATTATGGCATCTCTGTTTCTAAACAAATCGTTCACAGAGTCTTATGATCTTTCCATCCCCATTTCATTGTTTAGATTAGATCTTGTTCTTGCGCTATCAAAAGTGTTTAGTTTTTGTTTTGTTCATTTTCTTGTTTTGTATGCAGTTTTTTTTCAAACGATTGGTTTTTTGTAAATATATTTTTCTCTTGCTTATTCTTTCCTTCAACTTTGATCACTTTACTTAGATAATCTGGTTTTTCATAATCACTTATGAATTTTCTCTAAAAATCTGGTAGGTAAAAGTTATTAGTTGGTAATAGTTGTTTAATGACAACGGGGTAGGCAGTTGCCTACTCCTATGTTATTGAACAATCCATTCTTTTGTTTCTTTATACAAACACACTATTTTGTCAACCACAGTAGCATCGGACCTAACTTGTTTTGTCTTTGCAAAAGTAACACGTAATATTTATACTGGGTGATACTCAATCATTTTGCTTTCTGTGTGAAAATCTTAAAGGAGACGTTCGTGCATAGCTAAGATAAATTATAAGTAGACCTACTAGTTCTACCACAAAGCAAACCTAAGCAGAGTACATTTTGAAGTAAAGACTAGATACTTAATCTTCTGATATAAATATGTATGTTTCTGCAAATCATTTATTAACACCGAAAACAAATAGGACGGATAACCGTAGACCGACGTAGGTACCTACTCGGTTATATAGTTCAAGTTGGGAACAAGATTAAATAAATATTTGTATTTCTAAACTACGTTTTATAGAAACACCCATGGGTGTAGGCGAGTGATGATACATTGAGTGGATTTTTTAGTTCGATAGTGCCATTCAGAACGTCAAGACAATGGACAATTTTATATTAATGTGGTAAGTTGCTCCTTCAAACTTAACATTATTTGATTTCTAAGAAAAAAAATCAATCTGAATGGCTCGGATAACCAAGCCATTGCCTGAATTAATAACTTGGGTGTAGACAAGCGTCTTTAGCAAAATATACATTTTGCTATAGACGCTTGTCTACATTATTACAAAATTTGTGCTGACACTGAAGTAACGGCACCGTACAAGGATCCGTTCTAAAGCCCCTATTAATTATTTACTATCGGAGTAAAATCAACATTAACATATCGACCGTTTTCAGGTTTTATCTGATCATTGCCCAGGATGCTGTATCTTGCACCACCAAAATACGAAGGTTTCCTAAAGGCTTTATGTTCGGCGCCTCATCAGCGGCGTACCAGATCGAGGGAGGCTGGGCTGAAGATGGTAAGAAATCTATAGGCACCGAGAACAATAAGAGTCCAGTTTTTGGTTGAACTCTATGAAGGAGTAACCCCACTCTTCAAAAAAAGGGAGCTTGTTTCGCTTGTGTTTTTTATGATTTGCGTTCAGACATTACCTTCAGCGGTATACCTAATGAATAGAATTGTATAACTCTCTTGTTGTTCCTGTGTGTATAGGTAAAGGTTTATCGATATGGGACGTCACTACCCACAAGGAGCCGTCTCCAATAGAAGACGGCAGCACCGGTGACGTAGCAGCCGACTCCTACCACCAGTACCGACGAGACGTAGAGCTCATGAAGGAACTTGGCCTGGACTTCTACCGGTTCTCTGTCTCCTGGACTAGGATTTTACCAAACGGATTTGCCAATAAAATCAACCAAGCAGGCGTCAAATATTACAATAATCTGATAGATGAAATGCTCAAAAATAACATCAAGCCTTTCGTGACGATGCATCATTGGGATATGCCCTGGAACTTACAGGTTTTAGGCGGGTGGACCAATCCAACTTCAGTAGAATGGTTCAACGATTACGCTAAGGTTTTGTTTGAGAAATTCGGGGATAGAGTGAAGCATTGGGTCACTATCAGTGAGCCCAAACAAATCTGCTACGATGGAAATGTCGCTGAAGCCAGGACTCCTATGGCGAATAGCACAGGAATAGCACTATACATGTGTGCTAAAAATATTCTTCTAGCACACGCTAAAGCCTACCATCTATATGATGAGGAATATAGAAGCCTGCAAAACGGTACGATTGGAATTGCGATTGGCCTGAACTGGTTTGAGCCAGCGTCTGAAACGATTGATGATTATCAGGCGGCGGTAGACGCTAGGCAGTTTGAAGTAAGTATCCTCACACCTGGTTAACCACTTGCAGTATCAGCAATAAAAAAACGGTAGACCGCTGGCATCATTGTGTTGCGGGATATAAAGGATGGAATCGGCTTAGTATCTACCATAATCAAGACTCCTCGATCTATGCGGGAGGGCCTGTGGTTCAGCAGTGGAACATAGGAGGAACTTGCCTGTTCCTCCTATTTTCCATTGCCGTAGATAAAATTTACGTTTCAAAGTGATTTTAATGAATCCATGAATTTTGACTTTGACTTTTGGATTATTATAGGTTGATGATGATTTTCTTACCTAAAACCTTTCCCAAAAAAGAAATGCCAGATAAACACTTGGATAAGGATTTTTTACCAATTATCATCCCCCGTGCAGATAACTTTATAAATAGTTCTGCACATTCTTTTTCTGTAATCCCCGTAGAGAATTTGATTAAATACTATCGTAATTATCGATTCCCCATAATCTTATAGTGACTAGGATTTCAATTTTCAGTGGGGCCAATTCGCCCATCCGATATTTTCGAAAGCCGGCGACTTTCCCAACGAGCTGAGGCAGAATGTAGCAATGAAAAGTGCCGAGCAAAGCTACCCTCGCTCCCGGTTACCAGAGATGTCTGCCCTCGAGGTGGCCTTTATCAGGGGATCTTCAGACTTTCTGGGACTTAACAGTTATACGACGAAGCTGGCGTATAGAGACGCGTCCTTAGATGGCCTATACCCCGTGCCGTCGTTTAAAGATGATATGGGCGCTGTGCTCGTTAAGGATCCATCCTGGACTCAATCTTCGGCCTCTTGGTTACAAGTAAATATGCCTTTGTTAGACAGGTCGCAATGGGCTGATCGATAGATCGCAGAACCGACATTGTATGGAAATATACCTACGTAGAAATATGGACCGGACGGAAGAAGCAGGGTATGGAGAAATACTCTCGTCCACTAGATTGACCATCGTCAAGGTTGTGGAAAGTCGGTGGATGGAGGCGGCTTAGGACTGTTACGTGGAGGCCTATGACCAGCAATGATCGATTGGTCGTCTAATGCTAATAAATGGAATTCATCAGCAGTAGAAATTATTCAATAAAATGAAACACCCAATCTTACCTTACACTAGGATTCTCTGTGTCGTGAGTATTAGGAACTGCGAGTATCGTGGTACCACAAAAAGAAGAACCAGAAAAATTATCTGCAGAACATGAAAACATTTGTCTAACAACAAGATCGAGCCCGCATCTCTTGCGTCTCAGCCGACTACTCGTCCGCCGCACTACCAAGGTTGTCAAGTAAGACTAAACGTGAGCAAAGCTCCCTCGAGGATTCATAGTTAGCATACAAAATAGAACCCCTTAATTTATTTTATTTCAGGATGTCCCGTGGGGCTTTTCTAAAGTCCTCAATGAAGTAAGAAATCTCTACGACAATCCTCCAGTATACGTGCTAGAGAACGGCTGGGCGACCTCTGGAGGCCTACTCGACGAAGATAGGATATCTTACCACCGGAACTATCTGAACGCTTTGCTCGACGCCGTAGGGGAAGGCTGTGATATCAGGGCGTACGGAGTCTGGACGCTGATTGATAGTTTCGAGTGGATTAGTGGATACACGTGAGTTCTTTCGTAAAACAGGTATAGCTACCTACTTACCTACCTACTAAAATGCTAATATTTTTGTTATTCCTTTTTATTCTACGTAAGTCACGTTTCAGGAATCAAACCCGCACGAACTGCTGTTTCTGTCATAGGCTAAATAGAGGCAGGCAAAGCGAGCTCATTCGATTTGAAGATTACAAAGAACAGACCGACCGGGGCCGGCCCGAATCACCTATAAATGGTCAAAATCAGATACATATATACATTTAGATTTAATAGATATTTGGACGTTTCTAGCGATAATTATCTAAGGTGAATGTCATTAAAATCCCTTTCGCGAGAATCGGGAAAGGGATTTAAATCACAAACATAGCACTAGCTCCTGAACTACCTACGTACAATGCCTAAGAACACACACAATCATGGGTTTGATACGGGCCGGTCACGGAGTCCCCATCATCGCCCTGCTCCTTTCGGCTTATGGTGCTTGAATCATAAGCCGAATTATTTAAAAATAATTCGGTAAATTATGGTGATATTATCTGTACAGGTACAGATAATATTATCGACTGTAGGTTACTTACGTACCTACCTATTACTGTAATTTATTCTTTACCTACGTACCTATTTGTTTCTGTTCCAGCCAAAAATTTGGCTTGTACGAAGTGGACTTTTCCAGCCTTGAAAAAACAAGAACCCCTAGAAAATCTGCGTTTGTTTACAAAGAGGTTATCAGATCAAGGGTTCTAGATCCCTATTATGAACCAGAAAGTTTTATCGTTGAGACGAGGGAAGATACCGCCATGTAGAAGGTGGTCTTGTGGTAAAATACAGGATTGGGGTTGAATTTAGATGCTGAAATTGTTTATTTAGGACCTACCTACCTAATGTTTATGAAAATAACTTATATTTTAACAAAAAAATATATTGAATGTTGTGTTTTCATAATCGAGTTTTCTACATACCTGAGTATGTACCTGCCTACTTAATTTTAAATATAGTAGAATAACTTTATTTGTCACAATATTAATTTACTAGGTAGTATGTGTACCTACATTAAGGTCTCAGAATAGTTTAAATAAGTAAACGTAGTGGTTATATTTACTCTGTGTAAATAAGTGCAATTTATGATCTACCTTAGAGCTAGGCATGCAAATGTTAAGGAATCTACATATTATTACTCCTAAAAGTAAAGGTCTTAAACATAACTACAACTTAGTTTGATTTAGAAAACAACTATTTTATTTTGTGTGGCAATACATTAATTTGTCAGTTCTTAAGTATTTTAAGATATTTTTTTATCTATAATGAAAAAAATATGTGATATTTTCCCAACCGATTAGAATTGTGACAAATAGTTACAAAAGCCATAATCAAGAATTGAAGTGAAGTGAGCTAACATTTTGCATAAAAGTTTGATTCGGATGACATTACATGGATAAGTAGCTAAATGACATTATAAATCCAATAATGTAGACTCCCAAAAATTGTGGGCTTATAAGTACCTAAAATAAAAGGGATCGCTGAGATAAATACGAAAAAACTTATTGTCATGGAATAAGTTTTTGTACAAAAATCTCAGCGGAAAAAAGTATTGTCTTGTTAATTATGTACATTTTAGATACACGGTAGACCTACATCACTCAAACGCATCAACGCTTTTTTTACTCAATTCAATTCAACTTTTATTTATGGCTTCTGTGGTAAGAGTTGCCACAATTTTGCCAATGTCGTGTCGACAAGATTTAAAAAAATAAGGCGATGGAGAGGAGTTTACAGAAATTTGACCGGTCTAAATAGAGGGAGACTCGAACAGTTTTTTTAAACTATAAGTTGATTTATATAAACCTGTAAAGGACAACACAAATACAGAGACAAAACACACGAAATGTACATTTAACATTATGAAAGGCACATAGAGATGTACATCAGCATAGTTATCATAATTTTATTTTATTACAAGTTAAAAATTTACATAATAATACTATAAAAGGGGAGAAGACAAGGGATAGTATAAATTTGGAAGAGAGAGGACGAGGGATTTCTGGAGGGGTGACATCATGCAAAGATAGCCGTAGCTTAGGACAAGAGAAAAAAAGGTGATCAACATTTCCTTCATCTAATCCACATTCACACAAGGAGTGATCCCTGACCCTTATTTTGGCTAGAAAAACTGGTGTGCAAGCATGACCCAATCGAAGACGACAGATAGTAGACGTGGTTATTTTGTCAGCTTTACGGAACTTAAAGAACCAGGGTTTTGATGGAATTTCGGGTTGAATTTCACCATAGTGTTTACCTTTCAGAGATTTGGAAGTAATCCACATACGGGACCAGGAAATAGACAAATGAGAACTAGGTACTAAACAAAGGTCGTGGGAATATATGTGGAAGTATTCGTGGGAGCCCGTTTGAGCAGCATGTTTTGCGCAGGAGTCCACTGTTTCATTGCCAGGAATGCCAGAATGACGCTTTTTTTAACTGTCAAGTCGAACTAACTGTCAGTTACGGTAAAGCAAGCAAGCAAAAAATCAAGTGTCAAAAATTGTTTTGTTTATGTGTCATGTTGTTTGTTGCGTAAATTTGGTTATTTATTGCTTATTTCCAACAAAAATGTGTGATCTAAATGAAAATCCGCTGAAACTTAGCGTTAAATGGAATGGCATGGAGTTCGAAATACCGGAATTTTCGCCGTCGGACTCCGTGGCGATGCTGAAAATCGCCATTGAAAATGCTACGGGCGTCCGGCCGGAGAGACAAAAACTGCTCAATGTGAAATTTCAGGGTAAATAAGCTGCTTTCCTCTTTATATCACCTTCAAGAGTTACTACTGAAGCGTAGAAATGTATTTTCTAAGTATAATGATGAGTAAAGTACACAATAGGTTATGTCCTGATTACCTACCTATTATAGTTGCTAGTTCTGTTTACCGTTATGTTCCAGTATTTTTATGTATTTTAGTCAAGCGGCATTGCAGAATTTTACGAATATGTGTCTCTTCCACTTGATCTCTGTTGTAATTTTATATGTTTAGGTACTTATTTCACAATAGTTGAACTAAACAATATTGTCCAATATTTGCTGGAAGTACCTAGTTAACTAAGGTTTTTATACCCTGCTCTGTTGACTGTCAGTTAGTGTAGGGATACACTAAGAAAGGATTTTTCCAAAACTCTACCCCTAAATGGTGGAGGTAAGTTTAAATTAGTATGAAAAATACTTAAATGTGTACTCATCGGACATTCCACTAGCTAATTATTACTAATTTATACAAGCTTAAAATCTCAAGACATTTTACCAAAAAAAAAATGTCTTTGAAAAATTAATGCTCTTACTCAATGCATAAGTTCACATTGTTTCAATTGGCACTACACTAAAGCTGAATGAAGGATCATCAAAGAAATTAATATCCTACTACTACTAATAAACGCGAAAGTGTGTGGGGATGGATGTTTGTTACTCTTTCACACCAAAACTACAGAATGGATTTTGATGAAACTTTACAGTAATATAGCTTATACATCAGAATAACACATAGGCTATTTTTTAGCCGGGTACTAAGCAGTCGAAGTCATGGGCAGAAGCGAATATTAACATAATTATTCTTATAATTTTTCTGATTTCTCTGTTGAATGCCCTAAATAAATAAATAAAAAACAGGAAAAGTAGCAACAGACAACTACACACTATCAGAGCTGAATCTCAAGCCCAACCTAAAGATTATGATGATGGGCTCCCTCGAAGAAGCCATCTTAGGAGCTCAGGTAAAACCGGAAGTTGAAGATGTAGTCAATGACCTGGATATTGAGGAAGAGGACTTGGACGTTGAGAAACAAGAGGTAACATTACAGCCAAAATTCATGATCTACTAGTTTCTACACATAGGTCACCTTAAATGCCATTCCAATCCAAATTACACAAAGCCCTTGAAGAGTACCCCTGTTCTAGATAACCCACTTAACTAGAGGGAAGAATTACTGATAAGTCTGGATCCCAAACATTATGAATCCTTCAGCTCACCTGCTTTTAGTCTACCAACTGAGTTTCTCTTTTCTCTAACTAGACCTTTTAGACCTAGGTAAAAATAAGTCTTATGAGTTATTCAGTCACATACTATCAATGCTGACTATTGACAAATTTCTGTATAAAAATATCACTAGGGTGTGATCCCCAACACTTAGATATTTGACCCTGTGTTTTAAGATGCTATTGAAACAGATTTAATTTACATCTTAAGGTTCATATGAGCAGTTACAGTATTCATCTAGCAGTTCCTAATCAGAGGCATGTCTAAGACAGATCACTATGAAATAATGTTCTTAAGATACCTTTGTCTCAGCTTAGTTATTGGCATAGGGTGTTTTTAAGTTTTTTTTTATACAAAAAAGTGGCACACAAACTTACGCCCCCATCTGTCCTGTTTGACGACCTCTGTGGCGCAGTGGGCCATGGTTTGCCTGAGACGCAAAAGGTAGCGAATTCGATTTTATATGTGTAATATGTATGTAATTACAAAAAAAAATACATATAAGTATATCAGTCATGTAGTCCCCACAACAAGAGTTTTGCTTATTTTGGGGCTAGATGATGCTGTGTGATTTTACTGATTGTAAGCTTAATGATGTAAAATCATATGCTTTCAGATATACCTGGCGAAAATAAACAAACGAGTTAGAGATTACAAACTCAAAGTACTTAATGAACCCCGAGAAGGAAAGAAGCTACTTGTTCTAGATATAGATTACACACTGTTTGATCACAGATCTGTAGCTGAGACTGGTAAGAACCATGCATTACACATAACTACTGCCAACCTTTGTTGCTGATTTTGACTGCTGATCGACAGTCCACTGATAATTTAAAATGTAATTAAAATTATCATAGGACTATAACTTTTGAAACTATCATGGTTTGGAAACATAATTGTTTCCAAACCACGGGGTATTTACCATGATTTGTGAGTTTTTTTGGTACATGCAATGTGCCGAAATATCAGGAAACATTCAAACTCACAAATCATGTTAAATATCCTGTTTTTTTGTAAAAAAATGTCAGTGGCCTGTCTAAAATTTATATGATGATTAAAATTTAATATACACTAGTATTATAAAGATGATGAAATAGTAAAGACAGCTGGTAGAACATGGACGAGAGTCGCTCAAGAGCGTGACAAGTGGGAAGGGTTGGAGGAGGCCTTTGCAGGTGGGTACACATATATACACAATAACAATGGATAATAAATAAATTAAAAAAAAAACTGAAAACAGTCTATAAAAAAAATATTATAAAGAGGTTTGTTAGTTTAACAGTTGTAAGTTTGGCAATCCATGGATTTGGTTGTAACGTGGCAATAATCCTGGCGAATAAGAAATTAACAAGTCTGCATATGCAATATTAAAAACATTGTAAAAATGCAATTATCTTGTTATAATACAGTAGATAGGTAAAATTTCAATAGCAATAATCCTGGCAAATAATAAAGAAATTAAAAAGTATAATCCTTAGGCAAATCCACGTACAGAAAATGTTGTAAAAATTTATTTCTCTTGTTTTATATCAAATAACTAATTTGTGGTCATGTAAACCATTCCATGTAAACTAATTCTAACTTTATATGTGGTGCTACGGAACCCATGCATGAATTAGACTAGGCTTTTTTCAACGACTTAAAAAACGAGGTTCTCAATCTGTATTTTTTTTATGTTACGCGATATCTTTGCCAATTGTGAACCGATTTTAATGACTATCTTTTTATTAATGGGTAAGATTTGTATATATTGGTGATCCAATATATACAAATCTTATGAAAACATCCCACCCCTAAGGGTGAAAAGATAAAGCAAGAAATAATCATACTGGACTTTCTATCAACTTACCGTTATTTAAGTCCGCCATTTCCGATAAGACCGCCCATTGTACTCCCGCGATTAGCTTTCAATTTACTCTGTTTGAATTTGTAAGCAACATATTATGTGGTGTACAATAAAGAGTTATCTATCTATCTATCTAAGTCAGCTTCTTTATACATATGTAAATGTATTTTAGGTTACGAGCTGATGCGGCCATACCTGCACGAGTTCTTGACATCAGCGTACGAAGACTACGACATCGTGATCTGGTCCGCGACCGGCATGAAATGGATCGAGGAGAAGATGCGGTTGCTCGGGGTGTCCACGCACCAGGACTACAAGATATGGTGCTACCTCGATTACCTTGCCATGATAACAGTGCACACACCCAAATACGGAACCATCGATGTGAGTATCTATAGTTTTATACACTTATTTATAATAATAATAATAATGCTGGACATTTTTCACACAGCATCATCTAGCCCCAAACTAAGCAGAACTTGTATTATGGGAACTACATGACTGATATACTACTAATATACTTTTTTTTGTAAATACATACATATTATACATAGAATAACACCCAGACCTGAGACAAATATTTGCAGACCTTACAAACATTTGTCTCGTGACAGGAATCGAACCAGTAACCTTCTGCGTCTCAGGCGGACCTTCGCCCACTGCGCCAAAGAGGTCGTCGTCGGAAATCGTATTTACCTTTTTTTAACTAACTAAACTATAAAATTCTGATTTAAGAATTTATTCTCATAAGAATTTATAATTCACTTAAACGAGAACTTACAACTAACAAAATATTGTGTAGATACTTAAATATTTGTATACGCGAGCGTGCGTTATAAACGAATCTAGAATAGTGACAAAACCAATTATTATTAAGTTAGATAATACCATGCCTACCAAAAAATTCGCAACTTCCATTGTTTAGGTTCAAAATTAATAATATAAAACTTAATCATAATAGTATAGTGTTTACTGATTATTAAAAAAAAAATACTAAGAATTATAGATTGACAACTTACCACCCACACCTCAATGGACTGGATGATAGCAGCAGCCGCACAAAATTTAATGTGCAAAGAAACAAATATATATTTGCGAAATTTTAAAATGTCCGACGTGTTTTTCCACCATTGATTAAAACGCTCCCTAGTGACGCGTGTAGATAAAACCTATCTACCTATAATACTTAAAGTCATAAAAATTTATTGCAAAAAACTGAATTTTATTTGGGCTGTAGAGTATGCCGGGTTTCTCACGTTTTTTTTCTTCACCGTTTTGAGCACGTGCTATGCGCATATGTATTTTTGGTGTTTTTTTGGTGTACGACAAGGTCAGACCCGGTAACTCTCATTAGTTCTATAGGCCTGTACGTCATATAACCCAAGACTCTCGGTTCAGAAGCCGGGACTCGGGGCCATGTAGAGTTACATAGTGTCACGTTACAGCCCTACCCTAGGTTTTCAAGAGAAGGGCTGTAAGCGGCAAGTTAAATCTTAAGAAAAGAAAGGGTATTAAAGATTTTTAACAATATTTAATCAAAAATTATAACCTACCTACCTAGTGATGATTAATGATTTAATGGACACTACACGACGTAATACCGAAGTATAGCGGAGAGAAGACCGACGGGTGCAGTGCGAAGCGTTGACTGGAGGTGAAGTGTAGTTGACCTGAAGAAATGATGTTGTTAAATTTGTGGAGAATATCTTTAGGGCGAGGAGGAAGTGGACCCGCCCTGATGTCAGACTGATTACAGCTCAGTCTTCAGAGCCCAGCAGGTGAGGTCCAAGCGGAAGTATGAGGCTAGCCAGAGTCCTCGGCTTTCAGGTCGTCAGCCTCTGGGTTCTGCTTCAGGGTCCAGTGTCAGTGTTTAGCGTCAGTGTCCAGAGTCCTCGGCTTTCAGGTCTTCAGCCTCTGGGTTCTGCTTCAGGGTCCAGCGTCAGTGTCCAGCGTCAGTGTCCATCGTCGGGATTCAACGTCAGGATTCAGCGTCAGGATTCAGCGTCAGGATTCAGCGTCAGGATTCAGCGTCAGGATTCAGCGTCAGGATTCAGCGTCAGGATTCAGCGTCAGGATTCAGCGTCAGGATTCAGCGTCAGGATTCTGCGTCAGGATTCAGCGTCAGGATTCTGACCAGGGTTGAGGCTCTTCTAGATTCTAGGTATTCTGATGGTTCTAGAGTCAGAGCTCCACTGCAGCTTCAAGGTATAGGCTTTTCTAGGTCTTTATGGTTCTAGAGTCAGAACTGAACTGCCGGCTGAGTCTGCTCAATGCCGTATTTATAGGAAGTTTTATGTTTGAATTTGGAGTGTGAGTGGCTAGTGTTATTCTAGACTGAATATAGAGGTTCTATTAAGTTTCCATATATAACCTTCTGCAAACATTCGTTTTTATATGCAAACTTTCACAAAACAACCAAATAAAAAATAAAGTTGTGATGAACACTGACAGAAAGTGTCAATCTGTCAATTAGAAAACAAACATTTTTAGCTAAAAATAGTGCTTGAAAATGAAAAATGGTTTTATAGTTTAGATCAGAAAATTCTGCTCTTTCGTCTCATGTAATAATGTTTTTGAGGTGAAATACGCCGAAACATGGATTTTCCGTCGATTATAGCTCAAAGGAGGGCTGGAAATTATGAATGAGTAATACTTTGGAGCAGTATCTTCCATCCTACGTGGGTATTTACAAGAAATCATTCCTATAAAGAAAGTTAGATATAGAAATATACTACAATAGCTACCACCCATATATTCTATATGGCATATATTCATATTCTATATTATATAGAATATGTAGTAGTCTATGAATGATTATCTGTAATTTGTAAGGTTAGGTTATATAAGTAGATAGGTATATGTAATTGTGTTTATTTAGGGAATAGTGTTTAAGTTTTATTAATAGATTACCTCTGGCGTATCATTTATAATTTTTCTTATATTCATGCACTACCTCAAGACTCTTCTCCATTAACACAAAGGTTAGCTGGAAGAGAATGCTATCTAGCATTAAGTCCGCCTATGTACATTACTTTATAGTTGTGCAATAAAGAATTTTCTATCTATCTATCTATCTATGCCAGCACGGCTTATTTATCAAACTTAAAATAAACCGCTCAATAACTTTTCTAAAAAAAAAGTAAAAAGAATAATCTCATTTTCCAGGTAAAACCGCTCGGCGTCATCTGGGGAAAATACCCCCAATACAGCTCCAAAAACACAATAATGTTCGACGACATCCGAAGGAACTTCCTAATGAACCCGAAGAGCGGTCTCAAGATCCGGGCCTTCAGGCAGGCCCACCTCAACAGAGACAAGGACAGAGAACTAGTGCACCTCTCCACATACCTAAGGGATATAGCGCAGTACTGTGATAACTTTGATACGTTAAATCATAAGAAATGGGAAAAGTACCGACCCAATAAGAAAACGCAGCATGCGGGTAGTAAGAGGAAAGCGGAAGATAGGGCTCCGTCCACGCCGAAGGAATAACGGTAGGTTTATTGTTGCGGATGATACTTAGCTCCGTGAAAGGCTATTCCAGGATATTTCAGCTCTGATCTTTAAAACTGACCCCCTTATTCATAATCACTCGCTAACTTAAGGGGTGTGATATAAGTTTTTTAATTATTTATTTCAATTTACAACCATTTTTATAAGGGCTTCCTAATTTAATACTGTAGTACATAATTATACTCATTTCTTAAAATAACACAAAAAGTGTAGTATTTACATATTCAGCAAACAGTGAAATAAGTGATGGGTTAGGAAAAAAAAATCCCAACGAGTCACACTGTGACCGGATCTGGTGTGACTAGTTGGCATTTTTTCCCCATCTAGTAACACTGTATCACAAGTGTAACACGTCTAGAACTCTTCTATACAAAAAAGTTGCAACGAGTAACAGTGTGACTGAATGGGAGAAAAAGCCCAACGAGTCATACCGATTTATTTTCCTAGATGAAAATGACTTGACTGATTTTTTTCACATAAAAATATATTACATATATGCAATACTCTCTGCAACAAGATTTAGTGTGAGCATGTTGCGTGTAAATGGTGCTTTGCTCAACAAGTCCTTGCGCGCGGTATAGCGAATAGGAGCCGCTGTCTGCGCCTGCGCACGTACTCGTCTCCTTTATGTTGCCTCTATCCTTTGTTTAGTGTAAGAAAAGGACGATGCTAGAGTTAGCGGACTGCTGAAGTAAGTGAGAGGTTATGAATATATGGGTAAACAATTACAATAAGATGAACAAAGACTCAGAAATCACGATTCATAAAAAAAAAAAATTAATATCAGACATTGGTGCAAATAATAAAAAAAAACATAATTTATTTTTCAAAATACTAAAAACTGCTTACAATATTACAATGGATCCCGCTTTAGGGCTAGCCTGTATCGCGAGAATCCGATCAAAATTTACTAAGTAGTATTTAATGGAGAAAACAAGCGAGACTTGTGGTGTTCCATTATACACAGAGAATAACAATAAAATACATACTAAATACTAGTAAAATACATATAAATTTCTTTGGTCACCTCTTCAATCTCCAGCGCTGGCTTAAACCTATCTGTGATCTTAATTTCGAATGCCCCCCTATCACTCCCAATCAATTGTGTCTTCAGCAGCTTCTTTTTTTTGTTGGAGCTACAGGTAAGGGCCTCTATTTACCCTAACTTCATCTTTAGAGGCTAAAACTCGCAGGTCACGGGGAATTGCCTAGATGCATTCCTGGCTTCAGGTGGTACATCTGTGTGTGGCTGTTGTATTAGACTCACGGTGGCGCAAATTTCCTACGAGGAATCAAAGAAGCCAGAGGCGGTCCTAGGACACCGTGCACAGATATTTTAATACCCCGGGCAAGTGGATCAGCCCCTTTGCAAATGGAGGACACAAGCTTCTCCATATGCCCTTTATAGACAGAAATCACTCAGGGTCTAATTCTGATTCTAAGTGGGGGAACTAAGGTCTGCACTGACGTCCCGAATTGGGGTGTATTGTGCATTATCCCCCTTCTAACCTGGGTCAGGTTAGAAGGGGGCAACAAGCTAAACTAGTCTACTGACATTGATAAAACCTTACGTACGTTACGTAACGGTAACTGACGTTATTATATAGGAATCGAGTATTTAGTATGTATTTTATTGTTATTATATTGCTTTTATTAGAATGCCATTAATGATTGCGACTTATGCGAAATCGTGATTTCCAGGATCTTTTTGTCCTAGGTGATATCAAGATCAGTGGTGATATTCAAATATCGATTGCCAGTAACATGAGCACCCAAGAACACGGTTTTATCGACAGGAAAGAAAAAATGTTTTCTTAGTTATAACGAAATACGACTGTTTTGTCTGTTTCTATTTAATCGCCACCGCCCGCCACCGAGTTAATTCGCAGGCCATTAGTAGGGGTGCACTAAGACAGGATTTCTCTGGACAGATCAAAATTAAAACTCTTGAATGTCGAATCGTAAATGATTCTTAACCTGGAGCAAGTATAATTAAATTTATTTAATAATTTGACTAAAGGTGGGAAATTAACAGGGGATACGTTAAAATAAAAGCAGTTATTTTTTAATTTTTATAAAGCGTATCATCATCTATTTATAATTTTATCTAAATCTTTAGCGATTCAGTATTAATTAAACTTCCATTATTACGAGACACAGTCCGCTTAGCATGAGCATCCAAGACAACGTTTTGTCTACGAAAGAGAAGACAAAAACGATTTCTGTCGCCTATTCTGTCAAATAAAAGGCAGGGATAAAATATTTTTTGTCTTCTCGGCGGTAGAGAAAACCGTTGTGGGTCTTCATGCTAAGCATTACATAATAATTTTAAATTTTTTATTACGTTTTCACTAAAAGGGGATATTTACCATGATTTGTGGGTTATATGGCATACGCAACTGTGCCGAAATATTGGGAAACAATCAACCTAACAAATCAAGGTGGATATCCCGATTTTTTGTTAACATAATGTTCACAAAAGGAAAATTACACATTCCTAAAACCAGAGATGTGTATAGAGAAGATATCTTCCTGATGTGATGATGTGTACAATTAAAATGCTCTTTGGCATTACACGGCGTACTCTAGGTAATTTTAAATTAAATTAAGAAAAATCTTTGAATGTCACCCTACCCTTTTACCAGACAAAATATTATATTTCTGAAGGTCTAAATGACGTAAACAATAAATTGTCCTTTGAAATCACACGTTGCGACGTCTTAGTAAATTTAAATTAAACTAAAACATGTAATTTTTTTAATGCCAACCTTTTTACAAAATCCATGAACACGAGCAGTTTTTTTTTCAATATTTAATACCAATTCTGTGCTATTTGCCTATGTTGTCCCACAAGTCTAAAGCTCAGTAAGACACGAATAAAAGATGTATCAAACATAACCATAACCTAATGTACAGCATTTCATGCATTTTTTTTAATCGAATCGAAAATCGAAAACTCTGAAATAGAACCACTCTTTTTCTAAAAAAATCCGTTGCTTGTTTAGTATAAAAATAGTTTTTGTAATGAAACCTTTTTTTTTTAAATCCCAAAAACTGTAATTTTTCAAAATATTTGAATGTTTCATTCAGTACTTATTTGTTTGACCACAGATATTATAATGGTAATACCAGTTTGAACAATTTACAAAATAAAAGTATTTATTTCATTAAATAATTTTGTTTTATTCTTGTATTCGGTAATCGAGGTTTCTAGTTGCCAGCCTACGTACTATGTTGGCAAATTTTAGATTACCTTGCAACATATATTATAATATCAATACTAAACAAGTACCGATACCAAAGACTCGAAAATTTTAAGTTTTCCAATAATTTTACACATTAGGTTTCTATACAAAACTAACTTTTTATAGACTCACCATAGATTACAGTAATAAAAATCTATTTTGTTTCTATCACCATCCCATCGTTAAACGCTATCAACAGCCTAGCGTTAGACGCTATCACCAGCCTATCGTTGGACGCTATCACCAGCCCATCGTTAGACGCTATCACCAGCCCATCGTTGGACGCTATCACCAGCCCATCGTTAGACGCTATCACCAGCCCATCGTTGGACGCTATCACCAGCCCATTGTTAGACGCTATCACCAGCCCATCGTTAGACGCTATCACCAGCCCATCGTTGGACGCTATCACCAGCCTATCGTTAGACGCTAACACCAGCCTATCGTTGGACGCTATCACCAGCCTATCGTTAGACGCTAACACCAGCCTATCGTTGGACGCTATCACCAGCCTATCGTTGGACGCTATCACCAGCCTATCGTTAGACGCTAACACCAGCCTATCGTTGGAAGCTATCACCAGCCTATCGTTAGACGCTAACACCAGCCTATCGTTGGACGCTATCACCAGCCTATCGTTGGACGCTATCACCAGCCTATCGTTGGACGCTATCACCAGCCTATCGTTAGACGCTATCACCAGCAGATCGTCAAAGAGCGGTAGCGATTTTACAGCTTATTATTATATGTCAAAAGATAAACAGTGAGTATTGACACAGGGGGCATGATTAAACAATATCTAATTTTAAACGTATAATAGTAAAGCTCAGTTCAAGTTCAGTTGAAGTATATTGTTTTCGCTGGATTATGAAAATAAGCGAAACATATGTAATTACATGCTATAAATGCCCATGATTTCATCTCAATATTCTAGAAAAGAATAAATATCATAATCATTTGAAATTTGTTGTAAAAAGAGTGTTTGTTGGTGAGCAGCTAGCACGATTTCGGTGAAACTTACAGGATATGCAGTTATGGAATTTTGGATCTTGGAAAACCAACATAGCGTGTCATAGCTCAGGCTTCCAATTGAGTTGGAATAAAATGAAAAAAAAAATTGTTCGTGTTCATTTCATTCTGTAAAAATGAAATGAGTAGTTTGTATCTACTTACCTACAGGATTGCTTTTTTGTACTTATCTGTCTGTAATTTAGTTGCCTAAAACGTAAGTCGTATGTACTGCATCCGTAAAGCATCGTATGTACTGCATCCGTAACTTGCAAACTAAGCTCGTTTCGTCCAAAATAAAAATGGTGCGTGCAATTTTTTTAATCAATTGCCAATATTTGTGTTAAGTATTAAAAATAATTTAATATATTTTTTTATTTAGGTCTTCCAGCTATTAATATTAATTATCATACCATCCTTATACAAGATAAATCTCAAAATAATATTAAACTCACAATAACGTAAATCTATTTACGTTCAGTCGGGGTAAAGTTGTTCGGGTCAATAATAATTCTATGTTCGTGCCCATTGTACATAATGTAACACGGTAAATGTTTATGTAATAGTTTTATCGAATAAAAGTATTAAATAAAAAAGGTCACTTGTATTTTTACAATGTCACTTGTATTCTTTGACAATTTACGTGTCGTTTAAGCCCTAAACGAGCGCTGTCCGCCTCATCCCCTAGGTAGGTTTATTGGTAAACGTAAAGCTGTGTAGGTATACATTTTATTTAGTAGGAATTTTAAGTAAGTTTCAACAGTTTGTATACGTTTCGATTAAGTATGATCAATCTTAGGTTCTAGCTTAAATTAGGATAAAACTTAGAAACGAAAAATAATAAGTAGTTTGGCCTACTATAACTTTTGTTAGTAAAGTATTATAATTAAGTTTCTGTGGTTCAGTGTTATAAATTACTAGCTTCTGCCCACGGCTTCGCCCGTGTGGTACCTTGATAAAAGTAGCCTATGTGTTATTCTGATGTATAAGCTACTAGCTCCTGCCCACGGCTTCGCCCGCGTGGTATCCGGATAAAAAGTAGCCTATGTGTTATTATGATGTATAAACTACTAGCTCCTGCCCACGGCTTCGCCCGCGTGGTATCCGAATAAAAAGTAGCCTATGTGTTATTCTGATGTATAAGCTCTATATTACTGTAAAGTTTCATCAAAATCCGTACAGTAATTTTTGCCTGAAAGAGTAACAAACATCCATCCTCACAAACTTTCGCGTTTATAATAGTAGTAGGATAGGATAAGATAGGCAGGTAGGTAGGTAAGTACCTAGACTTAGTACCTAGTCTGAAAGATGTTTAACATACTTTCAGTACTAACACACAATTTATGGGCTTCGGAAATGGGAAACTATAATTATGAAATGCTCCTATGGTGATAACACGTATTTAGCACGAGCAGTTTGAGTAGACCGTACAATTTAGAAATACAGTGTTTTAATTGTTACTTCCGAAGATTTTCGAAGCCCATTAATTTTTATTAGTAGGTACATAAGTAAATAAATAGCAACAAAACTTTATTTTAGGTATTTTCAAAATTTTGGGAAAATTTACAGCTAGGTACAAGATATACTTACACTATACAGTTCTATAACTAGTTCGGGGTACGGTGAATATCCACACCACTCAACTTCGCTGTGTCGGTGGAAAAGTTAGGTTAAGACCGCCATTTTTAGGACGTATCTACATTGTGTTCCTGAAAGTTATTTTTCATTTCAAGAACAGATAGAAGAAGTGTAGAATGTGCCTGGATAGACCAGTGTATATTCCTGACGGCTAATTAAAAGTTTCCGCAGACAAGTTCTAAGTAATAGTAGACATTTTCACACAGCATCATCTTGTCCCAAACCAGAGCTTGTGTTATGGGAATTACACGACTGATGTACTGCTTGAGATTTTTTTGTAAATACATACTTATTATATATAGAAAACACCCAGACCCCGAGACAAAGTTTTGCAATACAAACATCGTCCCGCGTTGAGAATCGAACCCGCAACCGTCTCAGACGGGCCTTCGCTCACTGCGCCACAGAGGTCGACATAGGAATGATTTCAGACAGGGAAATTATTAAAAAGAGTATCTAGAGAGAGTTTGAAAGTGGGCGGTATGTTGGTACTTTGAAATTGGGAACTCAATCACAAGTCAAAGAATACATTCTGTTGATGTAAGCCATTTTTATCCGGTTTAAAATAAGGTAAACCCATTTAATAATAAAACAATTAAATAAATTTATTTGACATAATAAAATGTAACAAATTCTATATGAATCTATAGGCTCCTGAACTAGTACAAACTGTATTTCAGGAGTAATTGGCGTAATAGGTAGGTATTTCTTAATTCTTTTATCCTCGTGGACCAATTTTTCGTGTCGTCCATTTTCAATAAAAAAAAATTAGCAATGAACCTAAAATAAGTAGGTAATAATAATAATGCTGGTAATTTTTCACACAGCATTATCTAGCCCCAAACTAAGCAGAGCTTGTATTATGGGAACAACATGACTGATATATTAGGTAGGTACTAGGTACTTATATACTTTTTTCTGTAAATACATATAGGTACATAGAAAACAACCAGACCCGAGACAAATATTTGTCCCGCGGCGGGGATTGAACCTAACCTGCGTCTCAGGCGGCCTGTGCCCACTGCGCCACAGAGGTCGATAAATTCTAACAATTATAAGTAGGTAGGTACTTACTTTTCATTGTTATTTTACTGTAAGTATCTTCCTAACTACCTACTATCTTACTTAACTAAAAATTGGATGGCTTATTGCATATCGGTTAGTTATTTATTAATGACCGAGGCAACGCAGTTAATATTTTTTTATAACCACGATGATGTCTACCACCACTGAACGGTAGGATTCCTTTGTTAATATTCCTGATCAATACTTACCTACTTCTCCGGAATATGGTTTAACACAGCGGTAAACAAACTTATTTGTCTATAAGGGCCAAAACCTATCGTAATTCCGTGTAAAATATCGTTTAAATTGCAGTACCTATCAGTGTGAATTAAAATACCTTGGTAGGTACCTAATTTTTCTAACGAACGGTAATTCTTAAAAAAGGCCGAAACATTCGGAAAGATACGTTTAAAATTGTATTCTAATTTACCTTCGGTTCTAAGTGAACTCTGACCGTAGGTAGGTAGCGTAGATAGCTAAGTTCCTATCGCTGTGGTTCTCGAAAGGGGAAAACCGCACTGTTATTCATGAAAAATCCTGTTTACATAGGATAAGGAAATATATAGAATACCTAGGTGCAGTTGAGTAAATGTCTTGTTGTCATCAACATTAAAACAGTGACCATGAACTGGGACAGACGGTTCTATCAATTTACAACGCCCAATTATTGTGATCATCAAAATGTGGCTGGTGCTTGGCGATTAAATTAACAGATTTTGTGAACTGTGACTGTGCAGAATTTAAAAAAAAACTTGCTAATATAATTAATTGACTGCCATTTTTAATTAATGAAGTTTGTGGACTGTAGACTGAACAGAACAAAAAAAAATCTTGCTATAATAAATTGAGCGCCATTTTTAAAAGACAAAAACAAAATGTCTGATGCTACGCCCATTGCCACTAGCGTATCCGATGTTGCTGTTGCTGCAGTAAAATCGGATCAAGAAGTTGAAAACCTTGAAATGGAACTTCGAAAAGAAACAAAAACATGCTGGCAAAGATTCTGCGCTACATTCCACCATTGCGTCGAAAACGTGACCGATTGTTTAAACTTCTGGTGCTGCCAGAACGAATGCTATGAATTCTGCTGTAAATACAATGATTTTGACGAGGATGATGATGAGAACGAAGATGCGCATATCAAGGACATGGACCCTGTTGTGGATCAAGCTGCTATGAGTGACGTATCCAGTCATATCATCAATCAAGTCAACGACAGAAATTCGCAAAGTGAAGACGGACAGTCAGAAAGTAAACTCCATGATGACAATGAAGGGAAACATCACGGAGCACATTATAATCTATGGAATCACGAAGGGAATACAGGGGATAACTCTAGAGGCGATCATCATGTAGGGGGTAATTTAAGTGGCGGCGGGGGTGATTCAGGTGGGGGAGCTTTAGGTGGTGGCGATTGCGGTGGGGGTGAATCAGGTGGTGGTGATTGCGGAGGGGGTGGCGTTGATTAATTATTACATACAGAAGACCTGCTTTAGATGTATGTAGTGGTCTGTTATTTACCTGCCTACTTATTAAAAAAGATAATTTATTTAAAATTTGAATGGTAGAAATTATTTGTAACTTATATACCTACATATGTACCTATACAGTTTTATTTATAAACTAACCACCTTAACTAAGAAACAAAATAGCTCCTTTTTAGATATGACTAGGTAGGTTGTTATTTACCCTCCGTGCTAGATTTAACTGTGTTTCGGCAAGGCACATGCTTCTACCTACTATTGCTATGCTTCATTGAAATAGAAAAACAGAACGCATACCTATCGACAATTTAAAAATATAGGTAACTGAATAAAACACTTAATATTATAATATAGCTTAAACCACAGATATTATAAACTAACACCACAGCTGGTCTGTGCTAACTCTAACTTAAATATGCGAAAAAAATGGGTAGGTATAGTAGGTATTAAGGATACAAATGTAGCTACATAAAACAAGTTTAATATTTATACATTAGTTATTTTAATAATGGAAAGTAAATTTTCGGTTTCAAAGTAATTTAATCGGCGCAAAAAAAAGGTATAGAGGCCATGGGATGAAACACGCCCACAGGGCAGGCCACAAATGCGTTGGTACGACGATATCAGAAGAACAGCTGGAGTGAGACCGCACAAGACCGAAAAAAAGGAGGCTTACACCTATAAGGTGAATGTGGCTAAAAAGAAGAAAGAAAGAAGATACCTACCTACTCATAGATAATTATGTACCTACGTTATAAATGAGTAGCTATATAGTAAAGTCAAAGTTTAGTTTTAACAACACAGTGTCTGCTGTAGGTACCTAAAAATTTTTTTATTCGAGTTGTTAATAAATTAAATTAATTAAAGTTTACTCCAAATTGAAAATATCATAACAGTAAAAACCAAACCTCTAAAATCTAACTATTTAGGTTGGTAGGTAGGTTTTTCTCTACCCAGAATGTAGGTGGAACTGTGCCTAATTTTAGTACAACCTACGGTAATTGGTAACATATTGGATGAAAGATTTATCTGTTTTTGTAGGTAGGTAGGTACCTACTACTATCAAGAAATATTTCGTGACACAGATAAACTTGTTAGGTCGGGCGCTCGGTGCCAGCGGCCAGCGTTACATTCTCTCTGGCGGCCAACTGATCGACCTGACTGAGCGGGAATGTCTGAACGTTCACAGCATCACTCGACTCGAGTCGTTTGACTCGCGTTAAGACCGCCACCGACCCCGATGACGAAGATCGACGGGGTGAGACGCAACTACGACGCGATGGACGGAGCGCTCGAGTTTCGAGGTGAATGACTAGGTTACTGACGAATTTGCTGTTTACACAATTGCGGAAAACGCATCCTAATCTCTAATTACATGTACTAACTAATTAATCAACATTCGTGCGCTATAGACATGAGTTCGATATATCGAAACGTAACTGATATCGGATATGGGTTAGATATCGATATTTAAATCCACATAACCGATATCATGAAAACTTATCAAAACCTCAACTGTTACAGACACGAACAAAACGAAAACTTCACAAACCAAAAACCAAACGAAACGACATATGTAGCGAATATGACGTACCATGATTGCATGATAATGGCGTGCGTAAAAATATATTATAGATAGCTGGCAATATGGTTTACTTTCTATTGTAACTCTTTTTGGTCCATGTTTTCACGCCGGCGTAGTTACAAATTGCTAAACTGATAAATAACTTAACAAGTTTGCGTTTGTCGTTTCGTTGTTAGTTTGCCTATCTAAAAACCTCTGCGACTGATATCGATATCTGAAAACCGTTTTCTATATCGATATGCAAACTGTATATCGGTTACATAACCGTTTGCGGTAAAAAACGAAAACGCATGGGCGTTTTCGTTTTTTACCGCACACTAGACGCACACTAGACATGGGTCTAGTGTGCGAACGACGAATGTGTAGATACGGTTGTAGATGGGTAATTGGGTAGATGGTAGGTAGTTATCACAGACTAGCTAAGAATGGGATACTACTAAGTACCGTAGCGTTTAAGGTGTACGGACCCTACATATTATGTACGTAACGTAGTAGTATCCAACAAAGGTAACAATCCAATCCTACCATTTAAGTAGGTATGTACACAGTAGGCACAGATTTTTGCTCCAGTAAGGTAACTGTCATTTGTAGGTACAGTCAGCACAGTCTACTATCTAGTTAGATTGATTAGTGAAACATACAGACCGTGTAGTGTAGTGAGTGATAGTGAATGTGAATTAGGTACATAATTTATTTTGAAACAACAATAGGTAGGTACGTTCAGTGGCATACTGTAAACGAAATATAGTGGATGTTTCGCGCAACCACTGCATAAAAGCAAAACATAACTTGCGCTCCAAACTAAAAAATATTCAAAAATGGAAGTAGTAACCACCCAGCCTCTCACCAATCAAATTCCATCAGGAACTGAAGCCAGAGCACATGAAGAATCATTCACGTCAACACAGTCTAAAACAGGACTCACTGAAATCACAGCCAATTTTGATAATCACGAAGAAGAGGAAAAGAAGAGAGAAAGGAAGATGCAGCAGGAAGACTGTTGCTGTTTTGTTGCTGAAGAGGATGTAATTTGCTGGTGCTACCTCTGCCGGTGTATTTCCAACTGTTTCTATGCCCTTGGCCAGTGTACAGAAAACTGCTTTGAATCGTGTGCCGATAGTTGCAACAATTGCTGTGAGTCTTCAGACGTGCCTGACGCAGGTAATGATTCCAATGTTAGCTGCTTCGACTGCTGTGGAGATTGCGGGGATTGTGGAGACTGTGAGGGATGTGATGGATGTGACTGTTCATCTTAAAATACCTCTTGAGACTGCTAATTTTCTTGACACAACTCCACATAGTAGTAAGATAAGGTAAAAACGATTCTAGACACTATAGATAATCTATTGTCTTGACCGGCCCCTTATGTACACTAGCAAAATTCCAAATATTTCTTATAGAAAATGGACAGTCCTAAATGTCCTAATGATGCACCCAAAGAGTATCTATGAGAGAAGTTTAAAAATTTGAGAAAGCTGATCTGCTCAATGTTGATCAGTTCCAGAACATGTTAGCTTTGATAACATCATGTTAGAGCAATGTTTAAATCAGTTTAAAAAAATCAGTTGTACTATGGGCTATTCTCATTGCTCTTTTGTTAGTGACTATGCTTAAGAACCTATGCTTAAGCTTAACATGGGTTAAACACAATGCTTATTAGAATATTCTAAGTACAGTTAGTTATATAGCCATGTGCGAGTAAGGAGGTAAAAAAATAATTTAATGCTCAATAATGTTATTATAAGCATCAATTAAGGGTGTGTAAATTAACTACATGTGTTTTTGGAAACAGAATAGCCCTTCAGACACAAAAGAATACAGAGATCTAGGTAATTAAACAAAAAACTTGGGCTACCTCCATCCACCGCAACTTCCTGCAACCTTTAAGATCTCATCAGTCCATCGAGTAGGGCCTTCCTCTTGATTTGGGAAGATCTGTCTCAGGCCATTTCCAGACCATTTAGGTGAATACAATATCGACAATAACTAGCTATTTTTGTAACCCATAATTTAATTGTAAATTTTATATTTTTGGTAAATAAATGTACCTAGGTATTTGTATGTATGGTGCTCAATCAAAAAGCTTCCAGTTTGATATTATGTGCCCCATTTTGAAACTCATGTAAAAGTTTTTTACTTCTCTAAATGATGGATAACATTTTATATATATTTGTAAGCAATATTAGTAAGTAGCGGATTATTCTGGAGTGAAGCATGGCAAGTGGGGATTTCCGACAGGAATACCTTATAGGAAAATCTCATAGAATTGTGTAAAGGAAAATATTTTACTGATGTTTATAGAATAACTTAGATGTGTGGTATGCATTTTTGTATAACGTCAACATCCAAGTCTTCATGTTCATGTTCCAAGTCATAACTTAGCATAAATTAAACTTTAAAATGTTAAGACGGTCAAACAATAACTTTACCTTGTCCCACAGGTAAAGTTATCGTTTGAAATCTGTTGAATCAATTTTCGTTGGCAGTTCCTATCATAAATTTAATAACTGTATTCCACCATGATGGTTATCCTCAGAAACATACCCAGTATGCAGATCCATGAGAATACCAAGTAGGGGGTAGTCAGAGGCACGTTCAAACAATATAATTGGCACATCCCTACATTAGATTTAACAAGACCAGTTGCAATCCTATTTCCACTTCATGGAACACTAAACAATTGCTGGCCATTTTTCACTCAGCATCATCTAGCTAGTCCCAAACTAAGCAAAGCTTGTATTATGGGTACTGATATACTACTTATTTGAATACTTGACACATAACTTCTATTTTATTTCTAAATTATATTCCTATCTGATAATGATTATCATAAAATATGATATGGGACAGGATAACAAAGTGATAGTGCAGTTGTTGATAATAAACACACATAATGTGTTCAAACTTTAGTCCGTACCTATTGATTGTGCCCAAAAAACTGATTACCGTTTTGAACTAAAAAAAACAAAAAGGAATATAGGTACAATATCTGCAGAAAATTTAAAGAAAAAATAAATGTGAGAACTATTTCTTGACTGACTATAAAATATCAGAAGCTAGAAAACATATTAAGTGATCAATTTTAAGACATTACTAGTGAAATACTCATAAATGGAAGGCATTGTAATTACCTCGCAGCCGGTCAGTACTCATGTCCTAGGACCTACTAAAGAAGAAGAAGAACAATCCAGCGATTGGTATTGTGACCCGTGCTGTATTTGTCAATGCTATAGTAGTTGCCTTACTTCTATCTACCAGTGTATGGCAGACTGTTTGGAATGTTGTGGGAATTGCCTTTGCGCCTGCTGTGAATCAGCACCGGTATATCCAGGCGATGCCGCCGAGTCCGCTGCTGGCTGCTGCTCAAGTGGTGATGGTATTTCTTGTTTAGAGTGTATTTGTTCCTCATAGCCAACTGCCAATTATAACAAACTGATTACTACCTAGGTATGTATGTATTTGTTCCTCATAGCCAATTGCCAACTATTCGGCAACCTGTGGCGCAGTGGGCGAAGGCCCGTCTGAGAGGCAGAAGGTTGCGGGTTCGATTCCCGCCGCGGGACATGTTTGTATGATCTACAAATATTTGTCTCAGGTCTGGGTGTTTTAATAATATGTATTTATTTACAAAAAAAAGGTATATAAGTAGTTTATCAGTCATGTAGTTCCCATAACCAAGCTCAACTTTGGGGCTAGATGATGCTGTGTAAAAAAAGTGTCCTGCATTTTTTTTTACCATAAGATCATAACTATGTAGGTACTTATTTAGAATGTATTTGTTCCTCATAGCCAATTGCCAACTATAAGAAACTGACATTCATAACTAGGATGGTATTTATTTAGAATGTATTTGTTCCTCATAGCCAATTGCCAACTGATAAGAAACTGACAGTCATAACTAGGTAGGTACTTATTTAGAATGTATTTGTTCCTCATAGCCAATTGCCAACTGATAAGAAACTGACAGTCATAACTAGGTAGGTACTTATTTAGAATGTATTTGTTCCTCATAGCCAATTGCCAACTGATAAGAAACTGACAGTCATAACTAGGTACGAGGTACTTATTTAGAATATATTTGTTCCCATAGCCAATTGCCAACTATAAGAAACTGATTGACATAATAAGGTAGGTTTACTATTAAGAATTAATAGTTATTGTATTTTTTCCATAGCCAATTGCTATAAGAAAATTTAATTCTGTTTTTCCTAGCCAATTCTACCAACTATTAGAAACTGACATAAACTGACATTATTCAGTCTTCATCAGGGTGAGTGGTCGCGACTTTCTCCTTCCGCGTCGCGCCGTGCACTTGGTAGTGACTCTCGGAATGAGTCGAAACTTAGTCGGTGCCTTCACCGATTACCGAAATTACCGTTTTTACAACATGAGTAGTCAAGTTCACGATAGTTTTTGGAAAACAAATCGTCAGGTAATTTGGTAGCCAATCGCCAACTATAAAAAGCTGATTATCTTAATTAGTTAATAATGTATTTTTTTCTTTTTCCAACTATAAAAACAGTTGTCCATTATAAATTCTTGGCTAATGGTGGTACTTTTGTAACAAACTACCGTAAACTGTGATTGGTGTTCCCTCCATGAACTTTTTAATAAATAGACTCGATAGCTGCTAGTGTATCAACAATAATAATTGCTTGAAATAATATTTAATTGTATATTGTTTAGTAAGTACTTAAGTAAGTACCCATATATTTTTTTGTTCATTTAATGTACCTTTTTGATAAAAAAATTTGAATTGTGCTCAGCGTTTATAAAGCTTTTCGGTATTCTAGGGAAGGTACCAGCCCCCTATTTTGAGGGCAGTATTCAGGAACTGAAATCTCAAAGGTGAATAGTAATTCTCTAAATGTTTACAATAAGGTACCTAACCTAGGTCATTTAAGATCAAAATCAAAAATATTTTATTCTGAATTACAAGTTAACATAAATCAAGGTACCTAACTAGACTTTAACAGCAATTACTTAGGAATAACGCTCACTGATGTGCCATTTACGATCGAATTAAACAAAAAGATCATATTTTCTTAAGAAATGTATCCTACTAAATTTTATAACCTATATTTTGATTTGAATGATTATTTTATATGAGACATTTTAAATCATATACATATGTTTAAAAATGTAATTATTGTCATAGAAACAATGTCCTGTAGAATATTTTATAAAAAAAAGTTTTACTAGGTTAGTGGTACTTAGGTACCTAAGTATTTTGTTCAATTCAAAAAATAAAAGTACCTACAATAATTTTACTGTAGGTATATTTAATTTTTCTTGTTATTGTTTTGCATTAGATACCTATTTATAAAAATGTGCTTTTAAGCCTAGACTATGGTGCTTGTAATGTAACCTAAGCTACATTAGTTTCGTTTTTTATTGCAAATAGGTAAAGGTATACTTTTATACCTACACCAATCTACTGATTTGCATGTGTTTAATAAAATTATAAACTGCTAAAGCCTTCTGAAAACCTTTGTACTTAAGCAATTAATAAAAATATATACATTTATTCAATAATGCCTTTCGTATCATTGTAACTAATTGCCTACCTATCTAGTTATTATTATATTTTATTGATATGACACGAGAATGAATTCGAACCAACCAACAACGGTAACCGCCAGCCTGCCGTGAAAAGTGTAATCTGTCCCTGTTGCAAAAAGGGGTCGGATCGATCTTTTTTTCCCAACCTCTAGGGGAACAAAGCAGGAGGACAGATAGGAATAATTCATATTTTCGTAAATTCGTACAGTATTCCACTATGTCGAAGAAAAGTAGAAAAAAAAAACGTTTTAGTATTTCTATAAATTCTTTAATATTTTAACACACCAATTACAACACATATTGAATGACTAGAATAGCAAGAGTATTTATACGATAGATTATAAAGTGGCCAGAAGAAATGTAGGTACATCGCTTAACATGCATCAGGTAGGTATCTAGGTACTTATTTAGATCTCATTATGATTCTCGTATGTGTGGTAGGTGCAAGTAGCACCACTCCTACCACAGTATAAGTAGGTACTACGCTCCCGAGGACATTTAATGTCAATAGACAAACTGTATGCCAAAACTAGTCAAAAACGACAACCGTATCAACATTTCGCCGTCTTTTATTTTAAACTAATTGGTGTGAATCGGAGGACAACTGGAAGAAAACTTTCTGTTATCCCCCGATGGGGACTGACCCAAAAATAAAGGTTTTGATAGGTATTATCTCTGACTACTGAAATAGATTTTAAAAGTTTTTGGGGCGAAAATGTTTTTTTTTTTAATTCGTTAGTTGTCCTAACTAGGGTTTAGTTTTTCAGCTAGAGTTGTCAAACCACTCGAATAATGTCAATTGCCAGAGGAATAAATGTGTGAATCTTTGGTCGATGAAACTTTTTATCGACTCATTTCGGATAGCATAATTCCTAACCGAAATGAGGTTTTTGTCCCTTTTGTCTTGTTTCTTTAGTAGGTAATTTCTTCTGACCTTAATATACAAATTATGAAATATGAAACATACATATTTAACTAGCATAATTCACATACTTAATTACCAAAATTAGCTAGGTAAAGCTATAGCTATAACTCCAAAGACACAACAATAATTATACAGGATGATTCAAGCCATATGGACCAAAACCAGACCAGACGACTTTGGATAGTTTGGGAACAATATTTTTTTTCACTGGCTTAGATTGTATCGCCCTGTATATTTAGCTAAGTAGGTACCTACATAAATGTAGGTAGATATTAGATTCTAACTATTTTGATTATGAGATATATTATCTGGTATTTCAAATAACCGTCTTTGCAACAAAAGTAGGTAGGCACCTAAACTTATGTAGTAGGTACCTAAGTAATGTAAGTACTAATGGTAGAGTAGGTAACTAGGAATATGAATCAGAAAACAATTAATGCGCCAATAGGCATATTATTATTATTAATATTTATTATTGATTAATTTACATAATTGTGTCCCCTGGAGCATACTTTTAGTTTTATCTTTAAAACAACAAGCTATGAGGAAGGTAGGTATAACACAGATTACCTACTAGGTAGGTATGTAAGAATACAGGAAAATTAAGTAATTATGATATTGTTCCGTTAAAGGTATCTACGATTTAGGCACCTACCTACCTACTATAGAGTATATCCTGGAATTGATTTGTCCCTTTTGGTATCATTTATTTAGAAAATACACACTATAGATCATGTACCTATACCTGTCACCTTCTGCCTCATAAGCTTGACCACGCACGAGAGAGACGGACAAAGTTTTCATGATGCGCATGCAGTGCGAAGTCACGCCGTGCGCTTATTCACAGTCACAGACACAGACACAAGCGCAACTTGTAAATGTGTTGAAAGTGCCAGCTTTAGTTAACCGGCCTGGGGCCTAACCATGAAGTCTTATAGCGATTCAATTCAAGCAAAGATGTCAAATCCCGCTTTGCGAATGACAAAGCTTTAGCTACGCCATAGCGTCCGGAATCGCAAAGCAGAAAGTGACATCTTTACCTGAACTGAATCGCTATAAGACTTCATGGTTAGGCCCCTGTAACGAAGTCACAGATAAATTGTAAAATTCGCCATATTTAAATATTTGATAAATTACAAAAAACGGGTGTTCTTAGGGTCTTCCGCGGCACGCTTCGCTCGGCTCGTAATATTTTATTTTACGTAAAGGGCTGAAGTAGTGTCGAACTAAGTTCATGATTCGTATTCACGATAGAGATATTTACTTATCGCTGATTTTACCCTTGTGATAAATTATAACTTAATCTAAAGACTTTGTAAAATCAAACTAAATTAATGTAGGTAATATAGTAAAGTCAAAATAAAGTAAGTATTTACCTACCGACAAAAAATAATACTGAATCATGTAGAAATTATTAAAATAGTAGATACGAGTACATTATTTTGTTGAAAGTAACGAATAACACTGGGTGTGACCACATAATGGACCAAAGAGACTTGCTTTAAATTCACATTTTCGTTTAGTAAAATGACAGACCCTAATACACAAGCTATCTCCATCCAGGTAATTGTTTCATAAGACCCATTAAGGCTATTCTGATGTATAATTATATATTTACTTTTTTCTATTCAAGCAAGCTTGATTTTGACGCTACCTACAATACTTATTGTATTATTTTGTATATATAATAAAAGATCGGTCTTCCTGACCGCAATGGACGAAAGGATTATTGTTTTATGATTTTCATTTAGGTACCTAAGTACAATTTTATTGTTCGTAATAATAAGAACATTATAATAAAAGTCACATCTAAAAGTTAAATTTGAAATAATTCACTCATCAATTCGAATCTAATAAAACTAGCGATTTCATAAGCATTTTCTCCTACATTTAAACATCTTGCACAAAGGTAACTATTTTCTAAGAAGTTAGGTACAGTCGCAATAGTAGTTTTAAAACTCAAGTAAAAATAACTTTTGTTTGAAGTTGTATTGATTTCATGGTTAAATCATATCAAAATAAAAATAGCCTTATTTTCCCTAAAATAAAATTCGATTGGCATTAAATTACCTACAACATTTCAAAATATATGTTAAAGTAAGTATGATTATAATTTTTTTGAACACTAGTAATAATAAATAAATAATAATATTGCATGGCATTAATTTTATCTAGATATTACATTCTTTCATTTATTTGTATCGTTTTTTTAGTCACAGACATTTTAATACTATAGTTTAGTATTAAATTTATCTCATTTAAAAATAAAATAATATCGATTATATCATAGGTATAGGCCAATATTTGTTAAATTGACCAATATTTGATGCTTAAGAACCAATATTGTTGATAAACTTTGAAATATTTTTTCTGTGTAGGTTTGTAGGTAGGTACTACCCAAAATGATCATTATTCCTAAAAAATAATTTTATATAAACTACTACTGCTGGTTACCGTAGGTTCAAAAGAAGATTGAACTAAACGTATATAAATGAGTATGACAAAGTTCGTATTGACTAGAAAGATAAATTAGATACTTATATACAGATAATACCTTCCATAGCACTGTCAATGAACATATAATACGAAGTGTAAATAAACTAGATATTTCAAACACGCTGTATACTAGTATTCTAGATAATAATAAATACACGAGTCTAGGAAAACAGTAACAATAAAAAAAAAAAAATTTGTTAGAAATTACATGGTTACCTACTGGATATCATTAACATCAAAAATTTATTATAATTATCATTATAATTAACATTAACATATTACAATTTTGATATATAACTAGGTGAATAGGTAATATAACGCTTAAGTATACTTATATATTTAATAAACACCAACTACAATGCACATAAAATAAAAAACATTATAAAATATGAAATTTGTAGCAAAATATGAACAATATTAGTATGGCAAATTATTTACCCTGTGGTTTACGCTCCCTGATAATTTTGAATATCTAATTCTTCTTTATTATATTTTGCACCTTGCAGTATAAATCTTCCCTTAATTATGGTAGTTTTATCAACAACAGTTTTATGAAATAGAAATATAATGTATTGAAATACAGGATGTGGCCAGATAGTGGGACTTAGTAGCCATCAGTTACTCCAATGGCATAAGAATACTAATATTTAATAACCTTGTATTTAAATTGATATTCAATCGACCTATTGACATTTACATACTATTAAGATGGTAAAATATATATTGTACCTTTTAAAAGGACTACGAAAATTTTAACAATAAGTATAGTATTATAAATAATAAATAAATAATGCTGGACAATCCACACAGCATCATCTAGCCCCAAGCTAAGCAGAGCTTGTGTTATGGGTACTAGATGACTGATATACTTAATACAATACATTACATAGATAGATATATTTTTATTATACATAGAAAATACCCAGAACACCCAGAACAAATATTTGCAGATCGTACAAACATTTGTCCCAGGGCGGGAATCGAACCCGCAACCTCCTGTGTCGCAGGCGGACCTTCGCCCACCGCGCCACATCGGTCGTCCATATTAGGTACCTATATTCATGCAAATAAATGTTCTGATTTATGTTGAAATGGTTCCATTATTTATCTACGTCCTGTACCTACAGTAGTTTTTTGTGTTTTTTTTGAATACACTAAAATTAAGTGAAAGCGACAACACGTTTCAGATTAAAAATCCAATAAAATTGCTCATTACTTTTGGCATTAATTTGGCAACAAACCAACATATTTCCGACTTAGTGAAAATAAAATTATAACTAGAAGAACAAATTATAAAAGAAGACTAGATGAGTATTATATGTATCTTAAGACAAACTAAACACGTGCACAATAAATTAGACTACCTTAAGATAAGGATAGGTACTCATAATTCACTATAAGAATTCTACGACTATTCTTCTTCATTAACTAACTACGGAGAATCCTCACATAATTTATTTAGCTATCCATAAATTCAAAATATACCTATTAGAGGCTATCCATAGGTTCATCTGTAGAAAAAAATTGTGGGGGTCACACAGATGTGACAAGGGGGGGAAGAAACCGGTATACCCAAGGAATCGAAGACATGTGCCATAAGATTAGGTGTTAATAAGCAGCGATTGGCTTGTTACCTGTCACGTGGAATGCTAACTACTATGCAAAACGGAGACATGTACCAAATATAATGTTTAGACGTGTCTCTGACTACCCCCTGCTTGGTATCATCAGAGATCTATGCACTGAGTATGTAGAGAGGTTGCGATCGTGAGCTTGTTTTATTATAATTAGTTGTTTTACTGGGAATAAGTTTTTGTTATTATTAGTTTGCTATACCTAATAACCATAAAACGCACCACTTTTATAAGCCAACTAAACAGACTTTAATAATTTACCTACAGAAACGTTAAAGGACAATATCCAAAGAACGTGATAACTCTTCTTATTTAAATGTACCTTATATACTAGATTTTCATTAAATTTTCATCGCCATAGATATTGAAAATTCAAAGATTTTCTAATAGAAAGTATTCGTTGGAATGTCTCATAGCCTAAAATTGAAAGACAACTAGAAATAGTGAGAATTTCAAGTTTAAAATGTCTAAAATAGTGAATATAAAGTATTATCCTAAGTTTGATCCAAGATCTAAGATTATTTAACGTCAAAAAGAAACGTCATAGTATCTTATCATCGTAGATAGATACAAGTCAATGTAAAGTCACACATCGGCAACTTTTTGTCGAGTTGTATAACAATTAAACCCTCTTATTCATAATCACTGAATAACTTTAGCAGCGTGCCAAAAGTTGTTTGCCTTTATCATTTGTTTAGTGTTAGAAAAGGTCAGGGTGAGAGTTAGAGACATGCTAAGTTTGTGATTGATTGTGAATAAGAGGGTAAATCTTTGTATGCTCTGCAGATATTTGTTTCGGATATGGGCTCTGTGGTACCATGGTATTCGTAGTTCTTGATACCTACGACACAGTAAATCTTAATGTGGGGTCAGGACTATTTATGAGAATGTTGTGTGTTATTTATTTATTACTGAATTTTATTTGTTCATTTGAATTTATTTGAACAGGGATTCTTCCTTATTCCCTCTATTTTTAAGACAGGGGTAAGACAAAAAAAATCCTCAATTAATTCCCTGTACAAAACACCAATAACTATAATAAACTAGAGTTACTGATGATGTTGTTTATCTCTGATTACATATATTTCTTTGTCAAACGCTATCTGAGCTTCCGCGATACAGGCTAGACCTAGTGCGGAGCTCATTGTTAAACTTGTAACCTAGGCACACACTATTTTTGTAAAATAAAGTATTTGTTTGTATTTTGTTTTGTATTTGATGGTCTGTAGGGGGAGTTATTCGATCAATTTCACTTTTGGTTTTATTTCATTCACCTCTGAGTGCTTTTTCACCCCAGTATTTTAGTGGACATATTGAGTCGGGTCTACACTTGACATTTCAACGTACTTGTCCATTACTCTGTGACAAAGATTCATCACCGAGTGACTTTCAGATACAGAATAGGAGGGATAAGTTAAAGATAAGTTAATGCCTCGTGAGGCTTGTCAAGCTTGCTTCATTCTATAATAGGCAACTTTTAGTTGCCAGTCTATAATTTTCTAAACATTTAAATAGAGAACTCTACAAACTACAGTTTTTATTTACATTGTAAAAACGGAGATTTTCAGGTACCTACCGCACTATAGATAGTGCGGTAGGTACCTGAAAATCTCCGTACATGAACCGTTTCCGTTTTAACAATATTAATAATATTTTTAGAGTGAAAGCCAAAAATAATTTCAATGCATACACTATATAGTCATCTACCTAATACTATAAGATTTATACTACCACCGAATGGTATGGTACAGTAATTCCCAGAATTCGGGATTCGGTTTTGTTTAGCGATTTTGATAGCTTTCAAATATTTTATCTAAACTTCTATCTATAGGTGATTCAGAAACCCGGAGCGGATCTTCTTAAATTGAAATTGAATAGTGAAATTTAAGTGAAATTCTTAGCAAATAGTTATTCCAACGGCTTCACCACATCGTTATTCTAAGAAAACCTTTACCCTAAGGTAATTGACAAACTCCTCAATTATACAAAATCGTAGAACATACATGGAGGTGATTCGCCATCACCCTTTAGGTTGCGAAAATCATAATCACTATTTAACAGGTTACGAAAACCGTAACCGTTATTTTTGTAACCTAGTAAATAAATAGGTATCTGTTGTTACAGTGTTTTTAGTTCAAATAAAATAATTAATTAATTATTCGGGTCGGCCCCATCGGCCTGTTCCTTTTGGATCATGGTATCTGAATCAACTGTATAATGTTCTGATTTTGGCCGACTATTTTTGGAGGCCTATCTAGTTCTAAGCACAGATACTTTCTAAGTACCGAAGAATAAACTAACTAGAGATTAACTTGGCGATCCAATAACTTTACTATATCAATGCTTCTAGATTCTAGTCAACCGGTTTCTAGACACTTACATGCCTATATTGATGGATGCAGGTGGCTCGGGACAGTTCGTCATGGCGCACTGGGGAGGCCTATGCCCAGAGGAGTTCTAAAAGCTGTTGATGATATAGAAGGCCTATGTAAAAGCCAAAAAGAGTCGCATATATTTCCTCAAAACAAGGAATGTTTGTGGAAATAGACAGAGGTGCTATCTAACGACAAGTGATACCTTTTTCGGTTTATGAAAATGAAGATACTTTTTCATTGTTTTAAATATCGGTTTCCTTGAAAAGGCTGTTAGGACTTTCCATGTTGAAGTGGATATATCTGGAGTTGGGAGTGTCAGCCGCGTTTTCGGTCATATTCTCCACTTCTTCGGGCCGGATGTGCTTCGGAGAAGATTCCGAGTAGAACTCTTGGCGGAAGTTGCCTGGAATTAAAAAAAGTCACTATTACTTACAGTTACTAAATTAATAATCAAATTGTAAGTACCTATTTGTTTTAAACAACTTCAAAAATTGAAGTTATATGTTCGTATGTAAATATTTTTTATGTAGGTTTGTTCATCTATATTTCTGTCTATTGTACACAATTAAAGCTTTTTTTTCAGTTTTAGCTGTCCCAACACCTTATTCTTATTTATAGGGTAGGTTACCTAGTCTGTTTTTTTTCATTTCATTTCTACGTTACCTACTCAACGCACGAACGAGAAAATAGCTGATCCGCGCCACAGCTTCAAAAGTGATGCGATTATAATATGCCAGCCCCCTCGTTAATAGCCGTAATATCGTAAATTTACACTCTTACAAAAGTATTTAAAAGAAAAAGTAAAAGATATCGGCCGCCGACAAATTGTCACGCACATTTAGATCGGCCGATCTTCACTTTGCTCAATGCAAAGGCTGCAAGCCCTTTACAATTAAATAAATATTATAGTTAAAACTGGCTCGTCAGATGACACTGAATTGAAGGCAATTTTAAGGGCAATCAAATGTTGTTGATTTTTGGAGCTTGCCTTTCAAATCTACATTATCAGTAAAAAAAATTCCAGGAAAAAAACAAAACCGACTTTGAATAACGGGAAGTTGATAAAAAAATCCAAAATGAAATTTCATCCATTTTTTCATAAAATTTATGCGAGACCACCCTTGAGGTATACCCTACCCATTAAAAAAACGGTACTTCCATACAAACTTTCACCCCCCGTTTCCCCCCTTAAAAGGTGAAAATCCAAAAACCTGAAAATTATGTATTCATGCTTAGTAGCTGTACATAATTCAAATTTCTTAGCACATGCTTTCGCTATAAAACAAACCTATGTACCAAATCAAGACATACTTAGTAGTTTTTGCTGTGATAGATCAGTCAGTCAATCAGGAGAAACAATTTTATAAGTTTAGACGACCTCATTTAACTAACATTGAACTTATCTGGCTAACTACGAAACTAAAAAAATAAAATGATTAACTACGATTTAATTAACTACACACTAATTAGTAAAATGATAAAATACTTACAGGCAAAGCATTTTACAAGGCCACAACACAACTCACCAAAGAACAACACTACAAGCGCATAACACACAACTACTATACAAAAATAAATATATAAAATTTTAACAAAAGGATAATACGTTTTTTTATGATAACTACAAAATAACGACTTATTTATCATAACGATTACTAAATTATATTATTATAAGTTCTATATGGCTATCTATTATTGTATACAGGGTGTCCCGGAATGTGTATATAATGCCGGAAGGAGGTCATTGACACCGTGGTGGGGAACATTGTTTGTTCAAAGTTTCCATACATCAAAGTTTAGTTGACTTTTGAGTGTGACGTCACAAGAGGTCATTGTCACGTCACACTCAAAAGTCAACTAAACAGCTGTTTTGTTGATTTTAGGGATGTGCTAATAGCAGGTAGTATGGAAACTTTGATGGTCATTTCATGAATGAAAAACATGGAAATCCAAAAAGTCGTAGAACAAAAAATGTTCCCCACCACGGTGTCAATGACTTAATTTCGGCATTATATACACATTCCGGGAAAACCTATATATCTTTTTTACAAAAAAAGAAAAAAGTAGTTAATAGATAAAATTACTTTTTTATTATATTCCCGGCATTTCGGCTATTTCAACAGTAACATGGGTTGTCAACTCGTCAGGAACATAAAAAAATATGGTTTTAAAATTAGTAGCTATTAAAAAAAAGGATATTTAAAGGATGTTTTAACAAATTATATTCCATGTGGATTCGGATAAAATGAAAAAGCTGGTATGTGCGAACATTTTAATATAATGACTATAGGACCACGCTATAGTATATAGCTTAAATACTTATGTGCATTTAACGGTATTATCAGATAAGGATGACTGCTTCAGTTTTGTATGAGATATTATGTTGGCATAGTATCTCGAATTTTGGATGGAAAAAATACTGAAAATGGTGGTAAGCCATAAATATTTTTGACTCAAAATTTGGAATGTATAACTTAATAACTAATAACGAATATTTTTTGTCAGAAAACTTAATGGCCATACAAATTCAATAGTTTAAAATGGCTCGGTTCAATGTATAAGTCAATAAAAGCACTTAAGTAATTATTTAACTGAAGTGTTTAAGAATGAGGTGGTTGTAACCCCATTTTCTCTAAAGTAAAACTGAAAGTAACCTGTCTTAAAAATAAAAGTAACTAAAAAAGTAATATTTTTGGTTTAATATTGCAACCACTGTGAGTTATTATATGAGAAATTATTTTCTATTTTTTTTTAATATGACTTAAGTACCTATTTTATTTAGATTCCAAGACTAGATTCTGTTTTGTTTATGGTAAGTATATATTTTGGTATAGTAAATAACTGTTATATTTATATGAAACAGTTACAATTATTTAAATTGTAGTAACACACACTGAGTAATATTAAAAATAATATTGCACTAAAATAATTTAGTTATGAAGTGTACTTTCACTTTAAAATTAAGTTATATGAAAATACTTTTAAGTAGGTATATTTTACAATTCTTGCAATCTCTTAAAATGAAAATTAATAGAAATGATTCGATCTCTCAACTAGAAAACAGTTTTTTTTTCAAATAATATTCCAACAATATCAACACAAGCGGCAGTCGAACTCGTGTACTTACCAAGGATTCTATTTAGGGTATTATTATAAAATATTGGGATTTCCCATAAGTCTGAGTTGACGGTTTAAAAACCAAATAACTAGTAAAAAGCACACCAAAATTGGTCTAGTCAGCTATACTATTTACACATAAGGTTCTAATATTGGACAGTGAAATGTTACAGTTAAAATACATGCAAATAATAAAACCATGCACGTGAAAAAATACAGAAAATCTACCATTTTGGTAATAACCGCATGGTTGAATTAAATAGCCTTACATTTAAAGATTTTGAATCAGCTCATAATATAAACAATGTCTGTCTCTTTCCGATATCTCATTACATTTGTCAAAAACCTACCAAAACATTGTATAAAAATCTTCATAGAGAAGGCCAGAAGTCACCACGATGCCATAAAAACATAAAAGAAACAATGCATTGTTCAATACAGGCCGAAAATGAATCCGAAATTATAAAAAGTAACAAATTTGAATTTCGAATACAACACAGGCCGGTCTAAAGGCCCGTTCAAACTGACGTGGTGGCGATCAAAACATTGTCGCAAACTTTGACAACCATTTTGATCGTCGGTTTGACCGGGCCTTAAAGAAAATATCAATAACTATTCTTTACACAAAACAAATGTAGGGTCAAGGATGATAAACAAAATGTCAATTTGCTCGATAAATAAATGAACGAAAGGTTTTAATTTTGATCCGTGGCAAGTGTCATTTATAGTTCTTTAAAGTAACATAGATAGGGCTGTGCTGAAAGGTTAACGGATATTATAACTATCTAAAATGTAGCTGCGAATTAGATCATTCGCATATCGGATTCTATTATTACCCATCGTATCGGACGGGGTTATGTTACAAAAAATCAATGCGCACATTTTTAAAAATCCATTGGTGCACGACCGGATTCGAATCTACGACCTCCGGATCAGTACCACCCACAAGGCCAACATGACTGTTAGATGCTGCTTATTAAAATATACAGTATCCCGCCATATCTGAACCTAGACCCCTAGTATGTAACTGTAGCATACGCTTTTTAAAACAATATTTCCACGAACAAAAAAAAACTGGATACCCGTCTTAATACCCGTAATATCGAGCTTAATACCCGTCTTAAGCACTTAAGTAAACAAAAATGTAATCCATCACTCAGGCATACTTAAAAACACTGAAAAGTTACCTGTACAAAACAATACAAAATATTTTGAAAAAATACAGTCTTCATAACATTTTTCTATGGAAATTTTTAATTACGCATCAACTTGATTGAGATCAGTCAGTGTTTAATGCAAACGGCCTTATGCTGATTTTACATACATTTTTTTTTCTTTAAAAGCGCTATTCTACTTGTAGAATATATTTTTTTTATTAAATTTGAACTTAGACTGGCCGCTGGGTGAAAGCAGCCTTAGTATTCGATCTGTATGACATTGAAGAACTATGGCAGTTGCCACAGACTAAAAATAAAACTTTCATTTTCCAGAAGTGCAACATTTAAGGCTACATCTACACTTAACTTTCCTAGCTTTCCGTCTACAAAACCCTAAACATTTCAAAGCGAAACATACACCTTTAGAACTACCCTCACTTTTACAAGATTCCCTACTATTCAACCTTTGCAATTCCGGTATAGTTTTCTCTACGATTAATAGTTTATCTAACCTATTCTTTAGCTGTGTGGGAGATACGCTTCTATCGCGTTTCAGCTTCTTCTCTTTCGCCTCTATGACTTCTATATCTTCGGAGGATGGCTCTACATTAGGGCTACGGGAATCTACGCTCTCTGGCGTGTAGGGATCTAAGCAAGGGCGTACGGATAGCAAAGCACTGTCAATTTCGTTGACAAAAAGATCGAAACTGGAGTCGGCTGTTGTTATCTCTACGTGCGGGATTCTGAGGAGAGTCTCGTTTAGGGATACCGTGCGGGGTCGAAACTCGGGTTGCGAGGTGGTTAGGTCGGGGTCTGTGGGTAGTCGGCGGGGTAGGGGGTGGTTGGAAGGGGGTTCGCAGCATTCGAGCGTACCTCTGTCAGACTGCAGCATCACGCGAAGGTAGATTGGCTGTGGGCAGATAAGGCAGATTAGAATACTGAATCTAAATCTATACTAATATTATTCATATTGTAAAAACGGGAATTTTTACGTATCGTGCTATAGGTGAAGGCACTGACTAAGTTTCGACTCATTCCGAGAGTCTTCATCAGGGTGAGTGATCGCAACGCTCTCCCTCCGCGTCGCGTCATGCACTCGAAAAATCGGATTCTCTTAAAAGTTGTTTACAGTCCATCAAAATATGCATAACGTCCTCCAGTACACCGCAATGATCACAGTTCGGTGACGGAACCTTGCCCATGAGATATGCAAATTTTATTCCAAAAACTATCGGGAATTTTCACGTACTGCACTATCGGTGAAGGCACCGACTAAGTTTCGACTCATTCCCAGAGTCTTCATCAGGGTGAGTGAACGCGACTTGCTCCCTCCTCATGCCGTGCACTACGTGACGTGGAGTGCTCCAAATGAGTCGAAACTTAGTCGGTGCCTTCACCGATAGTGCAGTACGTGAAAATTCCCGTTTTTACAATATGAATATGCAAATTTCTTTGATAGAACATGTCCAGAACGAAGCCTCATAATCACTACTGCGTCTTTTCGAGATAGCTTATCAATTATTTTTGTTTAACTTTTGTGTTGTTTGGGGAATAAATATATTTTCTTTTTTTTTCTTTCTAAGGATACAGGGTGTCCCGGAATGTGTATATAATGCCCGAAGGAGGTCATTCATACCGTGGTGGGGAACATTGTTTGTTTGGGAACACTTTTGAGTGTGACGTCACAAGAGGTCATTGTCACGTCACACTCAAAAATCAACTAAACAGCTGTTTAGTTAATTTTAGGGACGTGTTAAGAGTAGGTAATATGGTCATTTCACGAATGAAAAACATGGAAATCCAAAAAGTCGTAGAACAAACAATGTTCCCCAACACGGTGTCAATGACCTCCTTCCGGCATTATATACACATTCCCGGACACCCTGTATAAGGTACCTTATGATCTCCCATGCAAGTGGTGATTCCCATAACAGCGTACTCCGTCCTCTTCCTGGCGGGCGCGTCGACCAGCCGCCGCAGCTCCGCCGACAGCGCCTCGCCCTTCGGAGAGCCCTCGCTCTGGTTCCGCACGAGCTTGCGACGCTGACCTGCCGCTGATATCTCACACTCTGCTACCCTGCAAAGAGGTATACAGATAATTTATTGGTAAATGATCATTTTACACGTCCAAATTGGTAGGTTTATACAATACAAAATTCGTAGGTAATATAAATTATAAAACAGTATGGTATTCTATATAGATACTGTTTATAAGCCATCTTGCGTTGATGGCTTGCTGCAGGCTGAAAGATGTATCTATATATAATACACCTGGCATTGATGGCTTGCTGCAGGCTGAAAGATGTATCTATATATAATATACCTGGCATTGATGGCTTGCTGCAAGCTGAAAGATGTATCTATATATAATATACCTGGCATTGATGGCTTGCTGCAGGCTGAAAGATGTATCTATATATAATTTACCTGGCATTGATGGCTTGCTGCAGGCTGGTAGGGTCGGCGATACTCTTCCGGCTGACGTTGAATCCAGCCACGGACAGAGCGTCCACTTCCAAACCGCTGTTCTTCTTCTCAAGGGTCTTGGCTGGACTTGGCTGTTGAAAACATTATTATAATTATTAACAAAAAAAAACACAACGAATACATTTATTTATACTACTACTAGTTTCTGCCCACGGCTTCGCCCGCGTGGTACCCGGATAAAAAGTAGCCTATGTGTTATTCTGATGTATAAGCTATATTACTGTAAAGTTTCATCAAAATCCATTCAGTAGTTTTTGCGTGGAAGAGTAACAAACATCCATCCTCACAAACTTTCACGTTTATAATATTAGTTGGATGTACATGTACCTCTATATACAAAAATACACATGAAACAGCTAGCTATCTGAAGACCGTTTCAAATGACCTATGGATAGCTCAACTGATCCAGATAAGTACCAGACGGAAGCGTTCCCGAAATACTGGCCGCGTTGCCACGCTGAATGGCAATGCTAACGCGTTGTCCCAGATAAGAGCCAGCTCTCTGGCGCGTTAACAAAATTATATTAAGGAATAGAATACAAATAAAAATAAATAAATATTGCTGGATATTTTTCACACAGCATCATCTAGCCCCAAACTAAGCAGAGCTTGTATTATGGGAACTACATGACTGAAATACATATGTATGTATTTACAAAACAAAGTACTTAAGTAGTATATAATATTTATCATACATAGAAAACACCCAGACCCGAAACAAATATTTACAGATCATACTAACATTTGCCCCGCGGCGAGAATCGAGCACCTTCTGCGTCTCAGGCGGGCCTTCACCCACTACGCCACAGAGGTCGTCAATAATAATAAACACCCAACAGAGACATTCACAGTCCTGACCATACACTAGGATTCTCTGTGTCATGAGTACCACAACACCCAGATCCGGAACAAATATTGAAGGACATTTGTCATGCGGCGGAAATTGAACCCGCACCTCTTGCGTCACAGTCGGCTCCTTGCCCACCGCGCCATCGAAGTCGTCTACCCTTCGAGAAACAATACCTTATGACGAAATTTTCAGATGACGCAGAATAAACTAAATGGTGACCAGCCAGACGGCCATCCTTGTCATTCCTCTCCTCTGTGGCGCAGTGGGTGAAGGTCCGCCTGATACGCAGAAGGTTGTGGTTCGATTCCTGTCACGGGACAAATGTTTCTAAGATCTGCAAATATTTGTCACAGGTCTTGGTGTTTTCCTATGTAATAAAAAAGTATATAAGTAATATATCAGTCATGTAGTTCCCATAATATAAGCTCTGCTTAGTTTGGGGCTAGATGAAAAATGTCCAGCATTATTTATTTATTTATTACACAACATGATATAACGTCATTTTCTGCAGAACTAACGAAATGGTGGCCAGCCAGACGGCCGTCTTTGTGATTCGCTTGATGTTTTTCATCACCGTTTTGAGCACTGTGTTAGTTTCGTACCATGCTGTTCCGTGCTGGAGATCCGGACCGAGCAGGACTGCTGTCAGAAGACGACACTCGTCCGCTACTGTCAGTGGAGTCTGTCACCGATTTCCTAGAAACAATAAAAAAAACACAAATATTAGTAATATAATAAAAAAACATTTATTCATACAATATGGTGTTGCTCAGCATAGGGAATCCTAGATAGATAGATAGATAGATAGATAACTCTTCAACGTACACCACATAACATGTTGCTTACAATTTCAAACAGAGTAAATTAAAAGCTAATCGCGGGAGTACAATGTGCGGTTTTATCGCTTATAGCGATCTCTTCCAGACAACCTTTCCAGAAATCCTAGTGTGGAGATCAAAGTTAATGTCAACTTCATACTACCTATCATTATTAGTTTGTACAAGCATGTTTATGAGGCCGAATTATGGCTACCAAATATAGGTACCTAACTATAAGTAATATATATACTAATATATATAATAATATAATATATGACGACCGATGTGGCGCGGTGGGCGAAGGTCCGCCTGCGACACAGGAGGTTGCGGGTTCGATTCCCGCCCTGGGACAAATGTTTGTACGATCTGCAAATATTTGTTCCGGGTGTTCTAAGTATTTTCTATGTATAATAAAAAATATCTATCTATGTAATGTATTGTATTAAGTATATCAATCATCTAGTACCCATAACACAAGCTCTGCTTAGCTTGGGGCTAGATGATGCTGTGTGGATTGTCCAGCATTATTATTATTATTATTATTATTAATATGCTATTATATGTAGTATAGAGCTATGAATGAATGAATGAATGAAACAGCTAGCCATCTAAAGACCGTTGCAAACGATCTATCGACAGCTCAACTGATCCAGATCACTATAGAATGGAAGCATTCATACATCCTCACAAACTATCGCGTTTATAATAGTAATAGGATTTATACGGGACAAATGTTTGTATGATTAGCAAATAATTGTCTCGGGTCTGTTTTCTATGTATAATAATGTATGAATTTACAAAAAAAAAGTATTTAAGAGGCCTGCGTAGGATGAATTGCCCATACTCATTTGTATGTTTAATAGAGCTTATTTCCACCATATTATGTTATTATTTGCATTCGAATAGTATTTATGTATGTACCTTGCTATACATTTTTTCAAAATACTTACCTAAAATGAAATGTAAACGAATCGCATTTTGGATATTTTTACGTCCTACATGACATGTTTTCTTCTTATTTGTTTCGTATTAAAAACAATAATACCTTACGTATCGTTCTGTTAGGTACATAGATTATATTGTCTAATTACAGAATAACAACACAATGTGAAAAATACAACAAGTTTTCATTCATCTTTTTCGGTATTACGAAACATCACCAAAATTTATAACAAATTCTGGACGGCTAATATTGCTATCGCGCAAGCATCAGCCTGCATCAGTCAAAAAGAGGTAGATATATATATATTTGGACGCGCTTCGAATTTAAGTTATGAGCGCTGTACGCCGGATCCTTAAGTAGTATATCAGTCATGTAGTTCCCATAATACAAGTTCTGCTTAGTTTGGGGCTAGATGATGTTATGTGAAAAATGTCCAGCATTATTATTGTTTTATTATTATTATGAATAATACCTGGAATTATGCAAGTGTCTATTTTCCCCCGGCCTGGCCGCTTCTTGCTGGACTAGTAGACGCGCGGACTGAGATAGCAGGATCCTATCGCACCAAGCGGGACAACTGGAAAATAAAATCGTTCCTTATTTTGCAGTGCTTAATATTTATCTGTGCCATTTAAAATTTTTTGGATCTAATAAAATATTATTACTATTCCTCTTTATTTATTTAAAATCTCAGGCTTATGCCTGGAGCCTGTCCGGGCATTAGTGGAGCCGAAGCTAACACTAAGAGGCCTTTTTGTACAATACAATATATAAAAAAAACGTTATTTAGTGGATGGCTTCTGATGAAACTATTGGATATATTGGGTGATAAACTGGGCTATTGCAGGAGTATATGCTTAAGGCATGGTTGCTGGGCTATGTAGGATGAAACGGCACCTGCCAATTCTGACTCAAATTCAAATCAAATCGTAGGCAGGTGATGTCTTGTTTGTCACTAAACATGCGCATGCGCATTATGAAATCTCTGTCTAGTTCAAGGATAGAACAACGTATGTCGAGTCAGCTAGTATATAATTAACAATAACTTTAAACTTTAACTAACTTTCAAGAAACACTTTATACATGTCTTACTTAATATTTAAGGTTTTACTTAAATTTTTTTTTTGTTCATTGTTTTTAGTATCGTGGTCTGAATAAAATATTTCAGTTTTAGAAGTAGTCTATAGTTTTCAAATTTTACTCACTGAGTTTTCTTTAAACTTGTAGAGTTTTCTTATAACCTACAGAGTTTTCATATAACCCATCGAGTTTTCATATAAGCCACCGAATTTTCATATAACCCACCGAGTTTTCATATAAGCCACCGAGATTTCATATAACCCATCGAGTTTTTATATAACTTACCGAGTTTTCTTATAACCCACCGAGTTTTCTTATAAAACGAGTTTTTATATAACTCACTTGTTTTGATATAACTTTTATTATATCAAAACAAGTCGCATTTTCATTTATCCCAACGAGTTTTTATTTCAACCCACCGAAACTTTGTATAACCAGGTTTTGTTAAAACTCACCGAGTTTTCATGTAATGCGTTGGCAAATGCACGTCCTCTTCGAATGGATAACTCGGCGGGAACTTAACGGGGAACTCGTACAGATGCGGGCGCAACGCTTCCAACTCGCGGTCGTAGCGTTGAAGCTGGAAATTAAGCTTTATTATTACTAAGCTTATTAAACAGGCTTTATTTGAATGAATGAATGATTTAATGAAAATTAATACTGTTCCAGCTCGCAGTCGTATTGTTGAAGCTGAAAATTGAGCTTTATTATAAATAAGCTTATTAAACAGTCTTTATCTGAATGAATGAATGAATTTTATTAATTAGATAATTTTATTATCTGAATGAATGAAGAGTAGATTAACAAAACAAGTATACAAGGCGAGCGTGAATGGGATAGTTGGCAAAGGAAGGCCTCGGCGAACGTACTCTGACCAAATTGGAGACATTTTAGAAAAAGGCCAGGTCAGAAGTACACTAAACCGCCGAGCCTGTATGAAGAATGTGATGAGGATGAATGAAGCGAAAGAGGTATGCCAGGATTGTAGAAAGTGGAAATCCTTGGTCTCTGCCTACCTCTTATATTTCTGAACCGGGTGTTTTCTATGTATAATATGGATGTATTTCCCAATTTTTCGCAACACAAACAAGTTCTGCGTACTCTGGTGCTAGATGATGCTGTGTGAGAATGTCCAGCATTTTTTTTTGAGGTTTCTTACCCAGGGCTCGCGGAATATCTTCTGGTGGTCAGCATGGGCGAACTCCTTCTTCCCGATGGTCAGCACCAGTCGATCGTCTTTGGACTTGTACTGAAGGCGCGATGAGTCGATCTTAGCGTTGTCTTGCGAACGGCAAGCAGTCAGCTCTTCTGTTATTTTCTGTAAAATTACATGTTTTTTTTAATAATAATAATAATAAATATAATCGTTCATTTATTTCATGCAACATAGTGTACAAATACAGAGTACATAATATGATAGATACCTTAAAAAGTAACATATACATAAAATTATATAAAACAAAACTTATTTATCTACCATGTAGTGACTGCGACGCGGGCGCGACCGGGTTCGGTAACTAACATCAGAAATGTCGATAGACGATTCCCTTAGGCCATAATTCTTCATTCATGAAGGTGGACAGGTGTTCGGTCGGAACTCTGACCACGAAGGAGTTGAAGCTGACTCTGTGGCGTGAATCCAATCGTTCAACCCTCAGGCTGAATTTCCTCCTCCACATCCTCAGCCTTGATGGAATAGTGAACGCGAGATACGAAGATCGGAGTCACGGGAATCGCCGGACGCAGCGTATTATTGCATAGCAAGTTTTTTTTAGGAAAAAAGTAATCCCACTTCTCGTAACTTGTTGATAAAAAGTCCATATCATCCGCCATTTCCCATCCTTGGAGTGAGAAAATATCCCACCAATCCACTGGTGGTAATCTAACGTCAACGTGGAAATCGCGTCAAAAGTACCAATAAGAATAAAAAAAGTTATTTTATTCCTTGAAGTATAACCCTACCCATTAAAAAAGAATCATTAAAATAGTTTCACATACAGATAAAACGAATCCAGAATCACCTCTCTTTTTAAAGTCAGTTGAAAACGGACAGTCTTATCGCTACAAGCGATCTTGCCACCCATGTCCGTGCGAATTGAATGAAGCGAAAGCGATAGAAGAAATCCGCGCCCACATTGTCCCGGAGCGGGAATCGAACCCGCACTTACGTCTCAGCCGCCACCGCGCCACCGCGGTCGTAGACACTGGCGCGTCACACCCACCTTCACAACGCCACCGGTGTCCGTGCGGAAGTTGAAGTCTCCGAATATGAAGTATGGCGCGGCGTTCATGTCCGAATGCAGATGGCGCAGAGTGTGCCGTAATGCGCGCCGCCGACTGCGACAATACACCTGCAGAGATATACACACTACATTTAAAAAAAAAACTGGACATTTCATCACACAGCATCATCTATCCCCAAACTAAGCAGAGCTCGTGTTATGGAAACTATTATATGACTGGCTAGTTACCGCCCATGGCTTCACCCGCGCGGTACGCAGATTAAAAGTAGCCTATGTGTTTTTCAGCTATATTACTGTAAAGTTTCATTAAAATGCGTTCAGTAGTTTACGTGAGAGTAACAAACATCCATCCTCACAAACTTACGCGTTTATAATATTAGTATAGTTATTATTATTATTTTCTTAAACAAAAAAACACACAGCTCTCGCGGTTTTGGTGACCACAATAAAATAATTGATAAGTATTGGGTCACCAAATAATAAATAAATAAATAATGCTGGGCATTTTCCACACAGCATCATCTCACCCCAAAGTAAGCAGAGCTAAATGACTGATATACTACTTATATATTTTTTGTAAATACTTACATATTATACATAGAAAACACCCAGATCCGAGACAAATATTTGCAAATTGTACAAACATTTGTCCAGCGGCGGGAATCGAACCCGCAACCTTCTGCATCTCAGGCGGGCCTTCGCCCACTGCACCACAGAGGTCGTCAATATATGAATATTGTTTTCATATATTGTTTTCTTGAACAAAAACACACAGCTCTCGCGGTTTTGGTGACCAAAGTGACTAGTATTATTGGGTCACCAAATAATGAATGAACAAATGATACCAACTGAAGGGTAGGGCTCCAAGGATAGCAGGTTGCTCGCGTCGTGGAACAGATGTATATTGACGAACTCGACCGCAGTCCCGCGCAGCGACCAGCGAGTGCGGAGGAATCCTTTCCGGGACCATTTGCACTGGAATACAAGTATTTTTTTTACACTTATGTTTTTTTTTTTTTGCTTGAGTATCACTGCAGCTGTCACAGACCTATTGTGATCGCTACTTGCTTTTCTTCGCCCCTCAAGGGGCGTCCAAAGTTCACCGCTCTTAACTTATGATTATAAAAAAATCTATTTTCTATCTTTTTTTTTTTTTATTATTCCCCAAACAATACAAAACAAATACTTAACATAAAATAACAAAGCGAAACGAAAAACAGACCAACTAAGTAGGTACATCATTTTGTATCATCTTATGTATTATCTTATGCCCGTTTACACTGTACCGAGTCCAAAGCGTGTGCTTAAGCTTTTCTGACTTTGGTGAAGACGGGCATCATGTTATTTTTTGTATCTAACGTCCAAGTCTTCTATAAAAGTCTACCTATGTCATAAGGCCGGGCGCACAGTTTTTAATTCTGCATTTTTCAGCGTTCCTTTTGTAAATTATGTTCTCTTTTAATAACTTGTTCCAAATAAATATAAAAAATACTTATACATATACGAGTTTTCTATTTGCAACATCTCATAACCTCGAACGTTCATATTGTAAAGACGGGAATTTTCACGTACCACAACACAGACGTGGAGGGAAAGCGTCGCGATCACTCACCCCGATGAAGACTCTCGGAATGAGTCGAAACTTAGTCTCCACCGATAGTTACGGTAACCTCTTACAAACAAGTGGGCCATACGACCCACCTGCTTGTTTGCCAATTCAGTTATTTAACCCTTTCCGCCCAACTCTCTGCGCTCGTGCGCTCAGCGCGTCTGGTCGGAAAGAGAAAATAAAAGAACTTCTTTCTTTTTTTTATCTTACCTCAGGGAAGAAATGTTGCGGAAACTTGACCTTCTCCTTAGTGGTGACCTTTTCAATGTTCCCCGAATGTATCTCTTTGCCAATCGCGTCCACATACGCCTTCATCTCAAAGTCCCATATCTTGATGTCCGTCAGTGATGTATGAGCGAAGTACATGTTGCCTAATGCCTGTAAAATTCAACAGAGATACACATAGTAATTATAATAGATACTCGTAACAATAATTATAAACGCGAAAGTTTGTGAGGATGGATGTTTGTTACTCTCACACAAAAACTACTGAACGGATTTTGATGAAACTTAACAGTAATATACATAGCTTATACATCAGAACAATACATTTGTTTCAATATATTTGGCTACTTTTTATCCGGGCACCACGCGGGCGAAGCCGTAGGCAGAAGCTAGTAATCTATGCTAATAATAAAGCTGAAGAGTTGTTGTTTATTTTTTTTTTGACCGCGCTAATCTCTGGAACCAGTTACAATATTGATAGCTACCTGCAGAAAAGCCGGCAACGCGAGCGACCGGCCGGCTGTATAAAGAGCGGCGCGGGTGACGCAAGCTCTCCTCCTGAATCGTCTTTGGTCCCACGTAAACGAGTCTGAATCGTCTTTGGTCCCACGTAAACGAGTTCAGGCTCCTCCCGGACGAGCAGTTCGGTTTTCGAGCCCGACACTCGTGCCCCCAGCAAGTGCTCCGCATCACGGAGCACATCCTATCCAAGAGGCACGCTATCTGGCCTGCAGATACAGGTGCAATCTTCCTCGATGTAGCGAAAGCTTTCGATAAAGTCTGGCACAATGGCTTGATCTACAAGCTATTCCAACTCGGAGTGCCAGACAGACTCGTGCTCATCTTACGAGACTATCTCCACAATCGAAGCTTCCGCTATCGCGTGGAAGGTACTCTTTCTGACCCCAGACCCATAAGAGCCGGTGTCCCTCAGGGCTCCGTCCTTGCTCCTCTCCTGTTCACGCTGTATACCAGCGATATCCCTCGGACTCATCAAGTCGAACTTGCCCTTTTCGCGGACGACACAGCTTTATACGCATCCGATAAGAACTCTGATCGAGTGCGCATCAAGCTGCAAGCCGCTCTCGACACCTTAAGTGCATGGTTCCGTAAATGGCGCATAGAGGTCAATCCAACGAAAAGTGCAGCAGTGCTCTTTTCTCGGAGAAACCGCTTGCCCACAAGAACGGTCTCACTCTTTGGCGAACCCATCCCATGGGTTAAGTCAGCCCGTTACTTAGGAGTGATCCTTGATAGATGTCTATCCTTCTTCACTCACATTACGAAAGTGAGCAACCGCGCCAAGTTCATCCTTGGCCGCCTTTCCCCTCTCATCTGTGCGAAGAGCAAAATGTCCCTTAGAAATAAGGTGACACTTTACAAAACGTGCATCCGCCCTATTATGACATATGCCGCAGTGGCCTTCGGCCACTCCACTCATATCAAAAAACTCCAAGCTGTCCAAAATCGTTTCTTGCGCAAGGCCACCGGTGCGCCGTGGTATTCGCGCAACATAGATCTCCACCGAGACACCAAGCTCGAGTCCATAGCGAAATTCATAAAAACCGCTTCTCAGCGGTATTATGAACTGGCCTCATCCCACCCGAACCCCTTAATCTCCACTATCCCCGACTACTCGATCGAGTCACCCGAGTTGAAAGCCCTCCGTAGACCAAGACACGTTCTTGGTGACCCCGATGACCCCATCAGCACCGCTAACGCGGTGGTGACGTCATCAAGTCCCGACAGAGCAAACACTCCACAGATACACCGAGCCCGCCGGCGGGCTCGACGAGTCCCCACTTCCGCCTACTCACGGTACAGATATGTACCGGGGCGTTTCTCTCCTATTCCACCCCCTCTGGCAACGGCCCAAGCCATGGTCCGTACCTAAGTGGTGCCCTTGTGCTAGTTGCCCCATCCTAACTTTTTACAGGCTGAGCGCCTTCTGCGCTCGCCGTAGTCCGGTGACGCTGACCAAGGCCATCTGCGGCCCTGCAGCATTAAAGTCCATTCAGAGAAAAAAGCAAGCTCTCCTCTTCTCTTCGAGACTTTGCGCTGTACGGACGTATTTTATTGCGTTCCTGTTGTTTTACCGCTAAACTATTGTTGTAGTTGTTTTCTTTGTAAATTCTAATAATAAATCGCCCAGGGGATTTGTAATTTTCCTTTTTAAAATTTGGTTTATTAAAAATCCCCAATAATATTATAATAGGCAAGTATTTTCATATTTCAGTGGCGCAGTGTGCAAGTAGCCGGCTAAGATGCAAGATGCGGGTTAATTCAGATCACGAATCACATTTACATAATGCTATTTCAGCCTGTTTCGAAAACCCAACAACATTTTTGGAACAAACCTTATCAGTATTTTTTTTTCGATAATTAAGTAGGTATTAACAATCAGAATCAATTTAGGGAGACTCGTTAGGTAGGTACTTATTTATGAATCGTGCGTGGTATTGACGTCATAGATCCGAGGTCTTTAGACTAGCTAGATGGATTGCATAATTCTTATTCTTTGTAACATAACACGAGTATAGACGGCGTCAGGACATGGGCCATGGTCGTTCGCATCCGCTCCTCTAATTACACTAGCAAAATGGCTATGGCTATTTAATTATATATATTCTCCAATCCATTATTTACAAATTGTATGTTAGATTTTGACTGCACTCAAATCCTATTTACAAATTGAATGTTTGATTTCGACCGCACTCTAATCCTAATTACCTATTAATCCAATAAGCTTGTAATATAACTTTTTAATTAAGGTATATTTATTTATGTATATCTAAAATTTTTACCATAATTATTGTTTCTTTTCCCGGCGGAGGGCATTGGTACGCAATCATACAGGGAATCCTAGTTTATATAGTTTGTTATGTATAGAGGTATATAATATATGTTCCTAGGGTATTTTGTAACGGATAAAGGATTTAGATGAAATTTGAAATAGGTAGGTAGTTAAACTTCGTGAACTAGACGCGCGGTTAGGACCACGGCTTCGCCTTTAAGCCTTCGCCTTTCAGACTAGCCTTTGACCTAGTCTTAAATGTCTAAGTCTGGAGAAGGCTTAAGATCATTCGTTATTCTTTGGGGAAGGCCTATGTCACCTGAGGCCATCCTGATGAAGATGACGGAGGTAATATACTCACAGTAAACTTATCTGGTGAGCTGAAGTCTTCATCAAGAAAGATCCTGATTTTATCATACAACCGCAGTTCCGGACAGTCGCACAGCCTCTGAACGAAATCTTGTACGTATTGCATCGACTTCTCATAGGCCTTACCACCTACTTCTTGTAAATGGAGGGCGATGAACTTTGGATCCATTCTGGTTACCGCTTGTAGGAATTCTGAGGTCCATATTGGTAGCATTACTGATGGCTGGAATAAAATACTCGATCATGAATTACAGTGTCCCCTAGCGATGTATGTAAATAATACTATTAAGTTCTCTTCGCTGAAGTCCTACAAAACCATATTGAAATTGGACAAGAAGTTTCGGAGATAAATGGTGACACACAAACAACCTCTTACAGGCTACTTGCATCGCGTTTAAAAAACCGCTTTACCCCCATCCCTCAAAGTAGAATTTTGTGGGGGATCCAACTGAGTTCATTGCATTATTTTCGCTATAAGCGATAAGACTGCCCATTGTACTCCCGCGATTAGCTTATAATTGGCTCTGTTTGAAATTGTAAGCAACATGTTATGTAGTGTACAATAAAGAGAAATCTAATCTATCTTGAATTTGACCGACTATACCGCCATTAACGTTTTAAGTTGTTCATGCAGTAAAATGGATAAGTTCAGAGTAACCATTGCAAAATGGCCTAACTAGTATACAAATATACAAACTTCCCTTTGTCCCCCGAATGGATTGAAGATCAGGGAACAACGGGAATAACCCGGCATGATATTGGGGCTCTCAAGGAAAGAAACCTTTTATTTTGCAGTCATAATGTTTTGTTCTTAGGCGCGGTCCACACAATGGCGTCTGGCGCTGACATGTTGTGGCTCAGGCGGCCTTGGCACTCCATTTCAATCCATATATTTCGTATGGCATGATTGAACGGCAAGACGCATGCCACATAGAAATGGCGTCTCACACTGACATGTGGTTTTAAATAAAACTCATGGAATTATGGAGCGATTTTAAACACAGCCGGAACTACGCCATTTTGTCGCTCGCACCCTTTTGCCGTCAGTTAGGTGTGTTTTAAATTGCCTTATTTCAATAAATTTTGTTTGACGGCAAGACGCCCGCGCCATGTCAGAACCAGACGACATTTTCTGTGTGGCTTGCACCCAAGACGTACGCGCTTAGTCAGCGCCAAAACCCATTCCTGTTTGGCTTGCGCCTTAGGAAACACTACGTGAATTTGATTAAAACAAAACATTTTACGATTTTTTAAAAACAGCATTCCATTATCATGCCACAACCTCCTATATGTAGGTATCTATGAACTCACGATTTTAAAATTGTATGCTTTTTTAATACAACATTTTATCATAACAAGCATAAAATAATAATGGCACTTGACCTAGGTACCCACAAAATAAATAATGAACAGCAATTTATTTTGAGGTATAATGGCATAGTCATGGCCTTTGTTTTCCTGTTGGCTGCGAAGAGATGTTATTAAATTGGGTGAAATTTATTTTCATGAATAGAAGCTTAATTTTTAAGGCAAAGGTACAGTCAGGGGCAAAAGTAGATTTACTGTTTAGATTTTTATAACTCAAAATAAATATTTCTCAAACTTTAGTTCAAAATTTTGGGCTACATTTGAAGATTCAACCTTTGAATTCCAGTCTGTCTGCTAATTTTAAATTTTACCATGTAACCCCCTAAGAAAAAGAGCTAAATTTTATAAAATTTTTGGTTGTACTTTTGTCTCTGACTGTTCACCTACTTTTTATATAGGATGCATGCATTTACATTTACAGTAAAAGTTAACTTAAAAACTAACTGACGAATTGCCGTTGGAAAGATGTCTAAAGATGAAGTAATGTGGCCATCTTCATTATCCCTACCCTAGTCTAATAATATCCAAAAGATGCTTAAAAGATGTGGACTAAATTTGGAATCAATATTGTTCATGACCTAGATAAATCATGAGGCTACATTGTATCTGGGTACCCAACCAGCGAAGCCATAGGCAAAGTTACTAAGAATATATACCGGGTGTAATAAGACTACTCCCAAAAACTTCGATACTAAAGTTCAATACCTACTTGGCTGAAATGTATGGAACAGCAGATTTTTTTTTGTGTTCACAGTGTTGGTTCCATAGTAAAAGTTGTTCATATTGATGGGTACTTTCACCTCCCGAAGTTTTCGGGAGTAGTCTTATTACACCCTGTATAGCTCTCAGAACCGCAGTGCACTATTTTTCTACTAAATACACACATTATATGTATAGTATACTCCCGGATATTCTCAAAAACACATAGAATCTTCTCCAAACTCTAGATTGTCTGGAAGATATTGATTTTAAGGGATAAGACCAACCCATAAGATGTGATATTGTTTACTCCATAAGATGTGCAATATTTCCATGTATAGTATTTTATTCATTAATTGAATCTGCTGATAATATTTCTAGCATGCACCTATATCAAATTGAAGTTGCTATGGACATATTTTATAAAACACAGAATCAACAACCACTGGGAATTATAGTTTTCCAAATGGCAACCATTAACTGGACCAATTAATTTTTGATATGTTATCTTAAATTAAATGTAATAGAGTGAACAACCATGTCAATTAAAGTAAATAAATAAATAAACATGATGTAGTAAGGACCAACCAATGGACCAATGGCATCTTAAAGGTTTCGGAAAGTCTGGGGTGGAGGTGGTCCAAGACATTTACCATGGCACTGTTTGTGCGAGGCCTTTTGTCAGCCATAGACTTTTAAATTGATGATGGTTCCATTTTTTATTAAGTTTTATTAATAAACAAAACCTTGATCTTCGTAAAGCATAACAAAATCATGCCAGAATTTAAAAAAATGTAGGCGGACACAAGGGCAAAAATGACAATCATCAAATAAAAACTGTTTAGGTACAGTGATGTCACTGGCCTGTAAGAGCGTGTTACCAATTGTTTCAAAATTAGAACACCTTACTATTCATCGCGTATGCGCTAACATTTTAATTAAATTATCAAATAGTTACCTAATTATGATTAGACATGCTCATTAAACTAGATTAATTTGTCACTCACATCCTCGAAGATAGATCCGACGTTTGCGGTGACAAGCAACAATGGAACTTTATCGGATCCCATTTTTTTGAACTTCAGCATGTTATCGAGGAGTTTCCGGATGAACCTGATGAAAACTAGTGGTGAGAAATCCGCGAGGGTTCACGGCTACTACACCACTCTTTCGTCAGAACGGCGAACGCTCGCCTTTCACGCAAAAACTGCGGATCACATTATTGTTTTAGAAATATCATTTTCGCGTAGAAATCAATAAATTTGTTGTTTTTCAAAATCTCTGATCTCCCCGATTCGCCCCCACAGAGAGAGCCCTACAGGAATGGATGACATTTGATTTGAACAGTGTTACCAACTAGGCCTTAATTTTGTAGCTAGAATCGCTCTAAATAGAGTAGGTAAAAAGTCTTGACCTAATATTTTTGATCTTCTGGAAACGTACAATCTCATTAAATCCTCTCCATCCAAAGGTTGTCTCGAAGAGATCGCTTCTAAGCGATAAGACCGCCCATTGCACTTTGAGGTTTTTTCAGTTTTGTTAAGTTATATCTATTTTCTTATGGTGTACAATAAAGTGTTTTTTTTTCGTTCATACATGTTACTAAAAAATATCTAAGTCAGCTACATATCTTTTTAAAAGATAAATTTTTAACTGAACATAATTGCTAGGAAACACTTTTATTTGCATAAAAAAATGCTGTTTGTTTGTAGCTCGCAATGTAATGCAAGAAACTGACTGTGGCTATGTATGTATGTGTTGCTGCGTAGTCGCAGCACCGAGCTCGTTGCGTGGCGCCGCTGTGGTAGTTGAACTCTAGCACAGGTTACAGCTGAGCGCGCGTTTGTGTGCATGCAGCACACGGCTGAGTTAAAGCCATGGTGAACGTTTGAGTTTCATATTCATCGCATTTCTGCAACTTCAAATGCGTAATTTGTTAAGAAAATTCAAAAAATTTGATAAATTTGTTTGGACCAAAGTTTAATAATAACACTTGGAATGCATTTACGTGGAGAACTCGAAAAAATTGAAACTTTGACCTTCAGAACCAGAAGATTCCCAGGTATAGTCTAGTAGAAAAAAGTAAAGTGTCTTATTACACCCGTTACATTATGGTAAAAAAGTATGAACGAAAATGATAACTTACTATTTGACTTTTATCCTCTTTCTTAGTTTTTATAGATTTTTTATAGTTTGGTGCCCAAGAAATTCTTTGGATATATTATTTTGTTTGTAAACTGCCCAAAATGTGGCTAGTTATAGCTTTAAATAGCTTAGTTGGAAGCATTGTGTTTATAAGATTTTACACAAGCGTTCCGTTTTCGTACGATACACATAAAATTAAGTTAGCTGTCAAATTACGATTACGCCCATTGATTTATTTTTACTTTTGCCCACAGTTTGAACCGAGTTCTCAACTCGGAGTCGGACGTATAAAAATTGATGACGACAAAACCAACACTAAATTCTAGCTGCATTAAAATAAGTTCATCTAAAAGTTATTATACTTATTATACAAATAATCAACACAACTTTTATAATATAAAAAATAGTGTAGTTGCGTGAACGGAACGTAAAATTTTCATTTCTAGCAAATGACGTCGATACCCGTTTTACGTCACGCCCCGTTTCAGGGCCGCACTTTGTTGCTTATTTTGTCGTAAATAAAATTACGACGTCTAGGAAGGAGTTAATATAAAAATAAATAGTAAACAAGAACGCGTAAGCAATGTATTTAGCCTTGTAACAAAACTAAAAAATAGAAGCTTTGGTTTTAAATTACAAAACCTACTAACCCTTTATAGTTTTTTTGTTTGGCCTTGGTGGCCAAACAAAAAAATTATACCTACAGAGGTAAGTATTAATAATTATCTTAATGTTCCCACAATGAGGGCATCACAGCTCTTATTGCCCTCAGCCCTCAGGTGAGTAGGTACTTTACCAACTAACAGTAGGCTGCATTGCATTGTATAACTAGGTAGTTACCTACCTACTGAGAAGAATAAATCATATATAAATACTACTAAGTTAATCAATTTTTTGCATCTACCTACTTAATTACTTTGTGCTGGTAGGTGTAGATAGGAATCAATAATCTAATGCATAGGTACGTAGAGGTACCTACTTAGGTTAGGCTATTTATACCTACGTACCCATTTACATTATTCCTATATTTTGGAGAGACTTATTAGAGACTAACTTACCTGATTAATTTTTAATTTTTAATATGAAAAGACGTAAACATAGGTAGGTATCCTCTAAAATGACCTACCTACCTAAAATAGGTCGTGTGTATTTGTTCCTGGATCGATAGAATACACCTCTGCTCATTTTCAGGGCGTTCCTACCGCACATGCGATCTGCATGCAGTCCACACTGCCGGAATGAAAATAGAAATCGATTGTTTCTGTTCCAGTGAATTTAGGTCGTGTTTATTCAGAGTAGCGTTAACACATGGATTGGTGAAGGTGAGTATAAACAAGCACCTTCCTTTCTGAAATCTACCTTTACTTACCTAAACAGTTCAACCCTTACATACACCATTTAAAACCGCCCACTGATAGATTTACTTTTGTAGGTATGTACAGTTGTTTTAGTGAAATTGAGAGAAAGTAGAAAAGCCGAATATTAGTTATTAGTTGGTTTAGGTATAGGTAAACCGAGAAAAAAAACTGAATTTTAAAAATCGAACGTAGTGAACAAATTTTTTTCAATGTTTTGTTAGCGTCGTTCCTCACCGATCATAATGCAGTTTTTGTAGGTACCTACCTAATCGTTTTGTTAGTTTAGTTTGGCTTTAAAAAGGTTTTGTACTACGTCATATTTTACTAAAGGGCGCTGAAAGTTCATTATACTTACGTTTATTTTTCAGGAAAACTGAAAATGGCTGTGATATATTTGTGTTTGCTATTCGCAATTTCGGCGGCGTTGACGTCGGGTCACATGCACACAGCCGTCGAAACTGAGATGTTCGCTATACCGATCAGCCCCAATTTGTTCAACTGGACTTACCAAGGTAATTTATCAAAACGTGCCCGGGCCCTGTGACTGAGTGGTGCTCCCACCACTCAGGTGAGACCCTCGAGGCACGAATGACATCGCGAGTTCGATCCTTGCCCTGATTCGAGATTTCCCAAAAATAGAGAATCCATAATTAATTAGGTATGGGATTTATTTTTGACATACGAGTAGGATCTACTTGACAAATTGACAGCCAAATAGTATGAGTTATAGTCGATGACGCTGAAATAAAAAGCAGCGCGGATTCGATTCATATAATTATGTTTTTATTAATTAATTATCTTTTGTTTAAACATGCATGTATGCATATATTATTGCCATAATATAATAATATGTTGTTTGTTTGACTGTTAGCAATTATCTCCGAAACAGAACTTTTTTGAAATTTGAATTTTAAAATTTTACAGCCTCCGACCATACCTAGGTACCTAGGTACACTACTTACTTAGTTTTTTTATGATTAAAAAATAATATTATTTTCAGAATTCGACCAGCAATATCGTTTCCATGCGTCTTTGCTCGGCAAGCCTGAACTACCAGCTTGGCTTCGTTACATCTACAGTGGACGACACCATTCTGGATTCATTTACGGTACCCCGCCAAGAGGGACTAGCAAACCGATTACGGTACGCAGCTTAACTTGCTTCTCCGAAGCCCTAGAAAATGGGCACAAATCAAACTGCACTTAGTTAATTCTAGCTTCTGCCCACGGCTTCGCCGTGTGGTACCCGGATAAAAAGTAACCTATGTGTTATTCTGATGTATAAGCTATATTATTATTACTGTAAAGTTTCATCAAAATCCGCTCAATAGTTTTTTGCGTGAAAGAGTAACAAACATCCAACCTCACAAACTTTCGCGTTTATAATAGTAAAATAGTAGGATAGGATAGGATATCTGTTTGACCCATTCCTAATCCTAATACATGTTAGTTTCTTGATTTCTATCGGTATTTTACTTTCCGTTAGATCTATTACCTACTGGATCATAAATAAGTTACCGCAGATGGTATGTAGATACATAACCGGTAACTCTTGACATAACCTGCATCACCAGGGGCATTGCTGATGCGTTGCCTGCTAAAGTCAAAGCTTAAAATTCTCATGTGCGGAACGCTTACAGGAAGCGTTCCGCTCATAAAGTCCCATGTGCCTGTAAGCGTTCCGCTCATAAAGTCTCATGTTCCCGTATGCGTTCCACTCATAAAGTCCCAAGTGCCCGTAAGCGTTCCGCTCATATAGTCTCATGTGCCCGTATGCGTTCCGCTCATAAAGTGTCATGTGCCCATATGCGTTCCGCTCATAAATTTTCATGTGCCTGTAAGCGTTCCGCTCATAAATTTTCATGTGCCTGTAAGCGTTCCGCTCATAAATTTTCATGTGCCTGTAAGCGTTTCGCTCATAAATTTTCATGTGCCTGTAAGCGTTCCGCTCATAAAGTATCATGTGCCTGTAAGCGTTTCGCTCATAAAGTCGCATGTGCCTGTAAGCGTTCCGCTCATAAAGTCTCATGTTCCTGTAAGCGTTCTGCTCATAAAGTCTCATGAGCCCGCAAGCGTTCCGCTAATGTGCCTGTAATTCCACCGGCCTTGTTTCGCAGCTGAAAGTTATAGGACTGAACCGACATAAAACTCATGTGTAACCGTTCCGCTCATAAAGTCTCATTCATACTACCTCTGTGTTGCAGTGGACGCGTTCTGCGTCTCTGCGCTGAAGACGCAAAAGTTGCGGGTTCGATTACCGCCGCGGGACAAATGTTTGTATGATCTGCAAATATTTGTATCGGATGTTTTCTTATATGTAAATATTTACAAAAAAATATATTTATCTGGTATATCAGTCGTGTAATTCCCATAACACAAGCTCTGTTTACTTTGGGGCTAGATGATGCTGTGTGAAAAATGTACAGCATTATTATTGTTATTCATGTGTCTGTAATTCCACCGATACCTTTGATTCGCAGCTGGAAGTGATAGGACTGAACCGGCAAGACTACGAGACTCGGAGGGTGCAGCTGATCCTGAAATTCCAACCCAAACAGAACCAGGCTCGGTACGAAGTGGAACTCAAGATAGACAATCTGAATGTTGAAGATTTGCTGGATGAGCACAGGTGAGAATCACTTTCATTAAATGAAAATGAATGAATTAATAAAAATACTTTATGGTACACCTTTTGAAAAATAAATGCAACTTAACAAAAGAACAAAACTTTATTTAGTTCAAGATAGCACTCTGAAAGTATTGGTTGGTAAGTTCGATTGCCCTAAAATTCGTCATTGGGTGAAGCTTTTATTATTTAATTTTATGTAGTTTTGTTTATTTTTATCACGCTTTATATTAGTTTCACTTGTATATAACAAACAAACAATTTGTTTGAATTCCGACTGGTAGTTCCAAAGATAAGCGCGTTTAAAAAAAATAACAAACAAACTCTTCAGCTATATTATTAGTATAGATACAGATTAGTACCTATAGATTGTTAGATATGTCGTGACCATTCACAGATAAATATTTTTATTTTCTCCACATCTTCAGGATGACCCGTCTCAAAGACATTCTTCGTACGAAACTGTGGATGGAGAGCAACCAAGATCTCTACTGCACATTCCTAGCTTCTGCCATCGATATGGGCGCTCGATTGCCGTTGAAACCGGAAGATGGTGAAGGGTAAGTAATCCAACCTAAGATACCATCATAATAAATAAATAAATAATGCTGGAAATTTTCACACAGCATCATCTAGCCCCAAAGTAAGCAGAGCTTGTGTTATGGGAACTACATGACTGATATACTACTTATATACTTTTTTTTTGTAATAATCACTCTGTATTCCGACATTCTTCTTATAATATCGACCTTAAGTGGTTTTTTTCCATTTCCACTATAGGAAATCGCATGGGTAATACTCGGATTCTGTGTTCATATTGATTGTCTATAACTATATCACACCCCGGCCAATCTCAATAAAATGTATGAAACTATCGCGTCCGTAATCACCACATGCATCATGTACATGAACGGTGCCGTTGTAGGTGTGATTGAATTTAGAATGATATGGTAGGCACCATTTAATTTGACTTATCGCCAGAGCGTGACGGCATGCTATTACGCGCTCCGTCCGTTGGTGGTTTGAGCAGAGTCGACGGGGCGCCACTGAGGACGTCACTGAGGAAACAATCTTACAACACAACGCAGACGTATAGTACTTACTACGATTTAAAATAGATACCTACTTCGGTAACGTTCGTATTTCCGAATTAGTACGATTATGCAACCAATGGCCGGCCGTCCCGCGGCTTGTGAGTTGTGATTGTGACCGCTCGTCAGTCACCAGCGAGATTCCAAGGTGTCAGCACGTGTGGTTCCAGTATTTGGAAGTATATAGAGCTGTTAACACCCCCAGTTATCACATTTCATTGCAGTACGTATTGTTTAAGATTTTGTCATCCCATTTTTTTCTATTTGCAGAGAGTAATTAAGTTGGGTACGATAAATGCATGCCCTGTTATGTACTAATTAACTTTGTAATATTTTTAGTTTTTTGGTGTCATTAACTTTCTGAACTTTTAAACATTTTGAATCACTTTTATTAAAAAAAAACACTACTAGTCAAACCTTGGTCACCTAGTAGTTTTCAGTTACATAATACGAGGGCTGAACTATGTATAGATAGATAGAAAATGCTTTATTTACTACACAAGACGAAATAAGTACATAAACGAACTTAATGCTAATTAGCATTTTCATCCAGCTTACCTTTGTATAATGAAGAGTGCGTTTGAAGGAGATTACCAAATAAGATTGTTATCTTATTTGATATCTTATTTAAAATAACTACTTAGCTCCTAAAAATAGGAGAATGTGTGTGACTGCTGACTGTTTATTTATTCATCTTTCAGGCTAGTAGTCCGTCTGGGCAGCTCGAAACCATTCTCATTCGAGCTGAAGGAGCTTCGGGAGGAAGTTCGTCCACTGTCCCGGCTGCCCAGTTGCCCGAGAGACTACAAACGAACAACTCGCGAGAGACTCTTCAGGGACGCTGGTCTCTCACTGGACTGGTGTAGTTTTGAACTGGTACGCTTACTAACCACTGGACTGACCACTTGGTAATAAGTAAATGATAGTTTCTTGAATCCCCGATGTGATTTTCGCCGTCTATTTCAGTGCCTGGTGACTGTCGCGATGAAACCTATCTGAGCACCATCCATAGATAAATCGATTTAAAAACAAAAATAATAATTGGTGACCCGTATAGCGCTTGATGAGACAAAAACTAGAAAATTCTCTGTACCTCTCATAACCCTAAAATTATAATATTAAGTCGTTCAATTAAAATAGACAGAATAATCTAAGCAGAATAGTTTTTTTTTTAAATGGCGGAACATAAAAAATCCAGTGATTTTCAAACTTTTTTACCCCAAATAACAATGTGTACCTAATGCCACAAAATAAATAATAATACCTAGATAATGACAATAAGACTGAGGGCACGGAACCTTAACCCAATACCAGTGGTGTGACTGAGGCTGTCTGGGTGTGTTAATTTTATGTTTGCGATTGTTTTGTTAAGTAGTTAGTTGAGCGACTAATGTGCTCATAAATAAAAAAAAACACGTACGCCTTTGTTTGTTCTCACATGATGAGATGGCATGCATGAGATTGGAAGTTCAATAATGAAAATACCTTTTCCAGTACAACACAATCTACCATGAGCGTAAAACGGAACACTTAGAATATCTGACCGAAATACCAAACGCTAGCAAGAATAAACCTTACAAAGAATCTGAAGATGTTTGGACGGCGCCGAGCCGCCATTCTCTACCCTCGAGGAGCTATGCAAGACAGATTGTTGGTGTTCTTGCTGTACCGATACTGCTGTTGATGTTGTCGATAGCTGCTCTGACAACAGTTGCGTGCTATCACCAAGTTGCTATGTAAGTGTTTTTTCTTTTAACTGAAACTGTTTGGATAGGCTAGGTACTTTTTAACACGGGCGAATAAACCTTTCAAGTTTTTTAGCCATGTTTTAAGAAATGTTTGCCAAAGTATAATGTAGGCAGATACCTACTTTATTTTGTATAGAGTTTAAACAGCGCTTTCTTCGCAGATAATACAATCACTTTATACGTTACCTTACCTATTGAATTAATAATACCTAGGTAGATTCTTGCTCAATGTGGACTCAGGCATTTAACCGTTAGACATTTTCGTTTTTTTATTATTTTTTACGAACATTTTATTTGTGTCTCATTCCAGGGATCCAGTATCAGCTAACTTCTTTGAAAATATATTTCATATTTGTATTGACTATAGAAATAGAAGGTTTGGTGTTTTAAATTTTGCTAGCATTTTACCAAACCACGAGGTTTAATGGCTCAGACTGTACCACAGGCTGAAATTTAAAATGCAAATTTGGCTTTCACTACTAAATAAGCTTAGCTATTGCCCGATAATATTAAAACTGATTCCTTTGTTTGCTATAATCCATTGCAAGGACTAATGAATTAAGATTTTGATTCGAGCTGCACCATAAATCATCGATTTTAAAATTTATACGTTTTGATTTGAAAATTAATTTCTTTCGTATTTATTTCAGAGCTCACAGATCTGGCAATGTTGAGCAATGTCGCTACAATACTAGCAATACTGATCAAACTCAGGTTGATAACACTAGCGAGATAAGTCATCAAGGAGTCAGGTAAATAAATGCGCTAGAACTAAAATATAATTTTAAAATCCATAAGACTTACTACTTTATATATAAATATAATTCGAAATCGAGTGATGCGTGAGAGTTTTTTTTATTTGAGTTAAAGATTGAGAACGCCATTGAGTTTCTAAAACTCAATGGCGTTTTAGAAACTATTTCGTCCCCAAAACGTGGATCCGAATTAGTTGATAACTGGATAGATCATAATTTAAAATGGTTTTGAATGTTTGTTACCAACTCTTAACGCTGTAACAGCTAAATCAAACTGAATAAATTTTTGTACATCGTTTTGAAATTTGTAAATGACCTGACTCTTATTTGGCAGTAATGCTGAGGCAAAAGCTAATTTAAACTAAATTTCTATTTGCAGCCCAAATAACAGCCTAGCTCGCCCTTACAGCCCTAAATCGAGCACCAACTTAGCTGGAAACTACAATCGTCCTCAACCACCCCCCTACATGGGGTCCACCAACACTCACCACCGCAAATCTACCATCGACACCCCTTCAACTAGCGGCCATACCCCTGAACACCGCACTCTAGCTCTTGAAGAGTCTTTGAAATTACTGAATGATGCTAACATTACTACTGAATTTGATATCCCTATTCTAAAGGAACCGATTGTGGATTTGAATGATGGTGCAGAAGACTACGTTCAGATCAAACCGGATTCAAGTGGCTACATGTCCATGAAGGCTTTGGATGATATTGAGGTGCCGGATCTGGCGAAATTCGGTGTAGCCATCTGACATGAGGTCTCGGCTGATGGACAGCCACCTGTTAAGACCTGGTTTTGCTAGTTTGACAGCAGAATAGCAAGTCCAGTAGCAGAATGAAACAAACCTCTCCAGAACATTATCAAACGAATTCTAGACTAAGCGTAGGTATACCCTAAAGTAAAGAAATTAATTGTGTTTGCCTTAATTGTAGCATGTAGGTAAAGATTATCCAATTGTAGAAGGTAACAAATTAAATTGTGTTTTTTTTTTAATTTAATTTAATTGTAAAGAAGTGATAATATATGATCTTAGCGTATTACTTCTTGCTCATCATAATGAGTTCTACTACTAGTCTTAGTTTTACTAGTCTTAGCTAATTTATTAAGTAGTACTTAGTGATTTTCCAATCCAGTACGTATGTCCAGCATTTCTAGAGTAGAGCGCAGAAAATAAGTTATTTTCTCTATCAGTAGAACATAAGCTTACTTAAAGCAGAAACAGCCTGAATTTTATGTATTGTGTCTTGCTAGTCAGTAGATAGCTATATAATTATTTTTCAATTAACCAAAAGTCATTGTTATGTTGAAAACTAAAGTATCTAGTCGATTATATAGTCACTGTTTAACCATTTCTAATAAAAAATAGTAAACCTTCTTTTTTGTTATTTTTTCACGTGCTCTAATTTTTAGTCGTTGCTTAGCTTGTCCAACGAGAACAATGAAAAAAATATATGTCATGCATAATTTAATAATTTCCTGCTTAATAAATACAAGGAACTTACTAAAAAAATTCAACCATAAACAGATAAACAATCAATAAAAAGCATTAGGTCGTATCTCTTAGTGATGATCAATTTAGACCTATTTAATTTTATCTCTATTTTTATAGTACACCCATATAAACTGAAAAAATAATAATATGATATATACAAAGGTACACAGACGATTTAAAACCTCGTTCAAAACAGTTTTTTGACACAGTTTACAAATAATTGTATTAGAATACTAAAAAATAAGTATTCAAGATGTTTTTGTATCTTATGTAGGTAGTTTCAAATAAATAAATAGACACTGGATAGAAACTTAAATTGGTAACATTTTTGGAAATTTTTTTTTTTTTATAAAGTTATTTACCTAATAATATATAATTATCTATTATCAACTAAGTACCTATTAGGTATCGCTCTTTGTCTTACATAATCACAGTCATAAAATGAACTACAAATTAATCAAATAAAAATTAACTTATCAACTAAAAATAGGTAACAAATCACAATGTAAATTCTCTTTCGATTATCACTGAACATAGTAGCCTAACATAGTTGCTATTTAGTTATATACTTATCTACCTAATACTAATGGTACCTATATCTTAAAATTGACATGGAATATTGAATTCATTCAAATTATTTATTGAACTTAATACAACAGATAAAACAAAAGGGGTCAACGTGTCTACGATTGAGAAACAATGGCTTAGACGATAAATCATATTAAATGACTAATTTAAACAGTTGGCAACTGGGTGTAATGAAGCAACTGGTTGTAAACTCAAGCCCAATGTTTGCAAGTACTAAAGTTTTGATAAAAAAAAAAACAAAAGAAAATAATAAGCTTTATACTGCTGCCATAGCTATAACTAGGACGTCACAGTACCTAATCGATGCATCGACTAAAGATGTTGGAGAGCTTATAACGATACACAATAACGAGGCTAGGTACCTACCAATAATGTTTTCCGCCCATTTATATTATTATCGCACAGTACAAATATAAAATATTGATAACGGTATTACTCTAATATTATTATTACTCTACTGGTTTCCAACATGCGATCGCACGCATATCGTCCGACGCCTTGCCGAATATTCTGTCACCGTTTGCATCAACGTATTTGTTGATTTGGTAGTCTAGCAGCGTTTGGAAGCCGAGGACATCGCGGCCTAGTTGCTGTGGAAAAAACACCAATGTTTTAAATTATCTAATAGGTATACGTACTTTAAATCATGGATTGTACTAAAAACGGCGGCCGGAAAAAACTTGTGAGAACTGGCTTCTAGGATAAAGTCAATGGCAATGTACCATTGACTTTATCCTAGATCCATAACTCGTTACAAAGGGACCCGTTCCCTTTATCTGGAGTTAGGAAATGACTTATGTTCCGAGACACCAGAAAGTCTAGGAATATATTTCTGAGCTAATAATGATGAAGTATGAAGAGGTTCTAAAATCAATAAGGATACAATTTGACGGTACAGTCTGCCGGGACATACATAGCGCAAACGTAGTGGTTAGTTCCTCTATGCATACAGCTTAAACAATCATGTAATCTTGTCAATCGATGAATAATTCGCGTAATCGCGTAATAAAACTTTGATTTATAGGCTATAATATAGCATGTCTCAGAATCAAGCCAAAGTCAAATCACAAGGATCACTTTGAAACGTCGGTTTTATCTACTGTCTGTTCTTCGGCGACCAAGCCGGGAAAGAAAGGCAGAAAACAAGGTTGGTTATTCTTTTTAATGGTCCTTTTACAAAACAATAGGTAGGTACCTATATTTTTTATCGAATCGGAGCATATGTCATCTAAATAATCAAAAAAATATATCGTTAGCCTTTTTATAAAGTTTTTGTTTAATTACTTTAAAAAAATTGTTAATTGTTATTTTTTGTATATCTCTTGGGAGTTTGTCATAAAAGTGTATACACCTTTGCCCTTTAAACGATTTACTTACTTTAACCTCAAGATGACATACCAGATACCTACTGGCATACTTATTACTGGAATCAAGCATACTTATTGTTGACATTTTTCAATGGAAAACTGTGGTGGGACTCCGATTAAGAAACACCAATCTAGCAGGTGAGCACTTCCGCTCTTTACCTGTGTCAGCGGGCTGGTGTTCGTGGTGAAGACGCCAAGGAAGCCTCTTTCTCGAGCCAGACGCATCGTCGCGGTTTCCAAAGCACGGATTGCCGACACATTATCGCGTGCACTCATCAACTCTGACGTCGCCATCATGAAGGAGTGGAGCACAGTTCCTGAATTAAACAAATGTAAGTCAGTTAATGTATCGATCACGAGGTAATCCGTAGAAGAACTAAAGTCATTAACACAGCTTTTAGAAGTAGAACGTTGGAGTGGTAATGCGAAGGTTATATAGCTCGCAAAACAGAACATCGCTGCGGAAGAGAGGTTTTCGAACAGTGACCACGAATCTGACGACGCAGTGTAGGAAGGTTTCCCAAATCTACCGATGCGATGGTATCGTAAAGGTTTCGAGAAGTCGATGCCCAAGATTGTTCGCCATGGCACTCTTTAGGTACAGCATTCATCTTAGTGCCTATGGGGAAGGCCTTTGTTCTGTTGATGATGATGAAGTCAGTTCCTTCATTCATATGTCACAGGATGTTTCTTGGTTAACCTGTTAGGTCGGTGGCATACTTGAATGAGGTAACGTTCTCTTAAAAAGGGCTTAGTGACCGATGGTGAAAAAGGTACTAGAAAAAAAAAACATAATATGATAATACGACACTCGGCCTTTGAGGTAGGTATATATCTAAAATCATCACGTTACTCAGTGACCGACTGACTGACAATCAACGCATAAATTAAACCGCAACTTCTGAAGACTTCTGAAACTTAGAGGTTATGTTTCGTTTGGTGTATGCGATGCACAGATTTTCCGAAATTAGCCCCTAGACTAGATGGTGCAGAGAGATGATGAAGTTTGTATAGAAAAAACTCGTAATTTATAAGTTATTTTTATGAGATGTGAATGTTGTGATATTTACTATCATTTACTAACTATTATACTATTATAAATGAATTTACTAACATTTAAGTCCAAGTCTCTCTAACAATAATGGTGTTAAATCCAAAATTAATGATTATTATTATTATTATTAATAACATGAGCAAGCATAGAAGACATGCTTACGATAGTCTCACAACATAGGGCATACCTTTTCCAGGGGGCAGCATTGAATCCCTGACGGAAGATTCCACCGTCTCCAGGAAGCCCATGATCTTGGCAAGTCCTCCTGTCAGCTCGACCTCAGGCTCATCGCGAGCATCAAAATTCAGAGCTACTGCTACTGGGGTGCCTGTTGCTGTGGGAAAAAACATCACCTTGATGATTTCATACAACGACTGTTAACTTTAGGACTGCTGGATTCTCAAACAGAGTAAAAATTACAAATTCAAGTTCAAATTCTATTGTAAAAACATCCATATACTCGACGCGAAAATTGGTTCGTGCAAAAGGCACCAATTTTCGAGCGCGGCAGTTTAGACCCCTTTTCAAAATAATGCTTGTGGAATAGGCGTAAATTTACTTTTAAATAAAATTAGAAATATACTTTGTTACTTAGTTGATTAGTTGACGTATGTTAAATATCGTTATAGATTCAAAATATCTATTGACTTTCACTGCGCTGTATAATGGTACTGTAAAATCTGTTGCTGGAGAAGCAGCCAACCTTAAATTTAGCGGTAACCGGTTAATTTAACTTTCTTAACCAACACCGTAGAACCTGCTCAACCTGCAAGTTTATAACGTTTAAACCTGGTTAACTGCTAACCTGAGCCAAAAATCATTTCAGTCAGGGGTAAACGACAATTGTCACTAACCACTTTTACCGGCATTTCATGAAGCAGAAACGATATCTACTAAATAGATTTAAACACTAGAATTGTGATGACTTTTTACCGTCTGATAGCACGAGACTGAGGCCAGCGGTAAGTAATGGCGCCCACACCGCACTGATGAGATGCGTATAATCTTGGACCTCAATTTCATGTTTCAGGAACTGTTCCAATTCAGCTTTCTCATAGAACGATGATACTATCATGCTGCAATAAATACAGTAACATAGATGTTAATAACCTATAAAAAGCAAATTAAAAAACATTAAGATATTTGCTACAACAGACAAGATTGACACGTCAGTCAATGCCAAAAAGTAAAAGAATAATTAAAATAGCAATAGGCTATGTATTTGCTCTTAGAATCGACAGCCGCGGAGAAAAGATTTAGCTATAGCGATTAGGAACTGGAAGATGTAGAATAAACGGCCCCGAAAAGTCGGAAGAAGCCAGTGGATTACCACTTACCGTTAGCCGTCGCATTCTATGGGGGAGCTTGGCAATTTATCTATTATTAATCATTTATTTATCTATCTATATAATTTATGCCAACTGATAATGATAAAATGCTTATCTGACATCAACGTGGGTAACCGTCGAGGAGAGTTCGAAAACTTTGAGAAACGGTGGACATTATCCTTAACGTAGTGGATGGGCCATAAGTTGTACTTAATTATTTAAGTACACAACTTGAACACGCCCGACGTGTATTTCCATCATTGATTCCAGCGTCCCCTAGTAACTTGTGGCGATTAAACCTACTCAAGAACCGACTTTGAAGAAATACCAACCTACCTACGTTAACGATTGCAAAAAAACTGTACTATAATATGATAAAGCCGTTTCGGAAATAATGGTTACAGTCAAACAAACAAACAACCTCTTACGTCAAACGCCAGCGCACGCCAGGGCATCATACTTATGACTTTCAGTACTCGATTCGTCTTTCAAAGTATCACCAGGAGATGACGGAGGTAAATTATTACTATTCCCAAATTGCGATTAGAATCGGGTTATTCCCGTTGTCCCCCGATCTTCGGCCTCATCGATCAATCGATCCATCGATACCATTATAAATGTGAAAATAAATTCGGGGAAAAATAATTTCATCATAATTCATCCATACATCGATTCATCCATCGATCCATCCATAAATACATCCATCGATCCATCAATCGATTCGTTGATCCATCCGTCTATACCATTATAAAAGATTCACTTTTATCTCGGGGAACAACGGGAAAAATAAATTCCCGTTGTCCCCCGATGGGGCAGAAAGTCAGGGGACAGCGGGAATAATTGAGCGCTGCAGAAGCAATCTAGCCAAATGGGGATAATTGATCCAACCCACATCCAATGTGAGTGCGGGCAACTCATACAGAATATGGCGCACTTGCTTTCCCGCCCTCTGTGCCCCATCACCTGCACCCGGGAACATCTCATAGAGGCAAACCGATGAGACTTGTACAGCTTTTGTGGGTTGGCCACACATTGGTCAATAAAAAAAAAAAAGGCTTTGACCGTGAACAATGCGGACATGAATGAATGCGGGAATAATCATTAGAATCGAGTGTCAACTAGTGGTAGCCCACCTGACCCCTATTCTGTATCAGAAAGTCACCGAGTCACCGAGTGACTTTCTGATACAGTTAAGAGGGGCTTGTCGGAACCCTAAAAATGCTTTTCAAGAGTCACGACAGTTGCTAAGACAAACTTACTCAACCACTATCTGCTTGTGCTCATCTCTCATTGGTTCCGGCGTGAAGTGTTCCACCACGTCATGCTGCGAGTTGGGGCTGGTGGTCAGACAGGACAGAACCTCGCCCAGGTTAGCAGCGCCGAGGAAATCACTGATTTCTATAAACAAATGAATTCCTTAGGAAAAGTTAAAATTTCTCCTTTTGCTCTAGTTGTGGATTCAAACTCGATCTATCAATATAATTTTTCATTCGATAAATGTATGCCGTGAGGAAACCGGCATGCCTTAGAACCAAAAGTTAGAAGGCCCATCGGTGTGTGTTCAATACGTTACTACGGGCTTGTAAACTGCCACGCACCATACTACTATGCATTATTAAATATAATGTTTGCCTCCGACTTTTTTGTGTTTTAAGAGTGAATAACATAATACGAAGAACCAACAATGCTTTGACATCATTGTTATGTAAGTAACATGTATATTAACGACCTCGGTGGCGCAGCGATAAGTAGTCGGCTGAGATGCAATAGGTGCCGGTTTGATATCCTGTTCTATAACATCACTTTGAAACACGCGTATCGTAACGCACGCATATAATTGCTATATTTATAGTGATAGGTACCTACTTACTAGAGGAACTTCAAATAAGGATATTTTTTGTGAAACGGGAGGGCCTGAAAACGGAAAAAAATGATCACGTTAGTTAAGCTTACCAATATAATACCCTCTGTCCCTCAGTCGGGTAATGGTGTAGATAGAATTCAGAGAGTTTCCTCCTAACTCGTAGAACCCAGCTCTGACAGATAGGGCTCCCCTAGCGGCGCGCCCCAGAACTTCTCCGACAGTCTCGAAGAGGACCCTGGCTTTCTCTAGGGCTTCGGGTTCCACTCCTGTGTAGTCGATTTCAAGGGGTATTTCGGAATCATCTGCAGAGAGCGGATAGGAGTTATTTCAAAATAATATCATCATCATCGTGTAGAAGTAGGTACTCTACTGACACAACGAACACTCTTGGGCCACCTCTAACCATCGAGGGAAAATAAATATATCAAAACTGGTGCGAATCGAACACGTGACAGACCCGCGGGTGTTGTCTCCACTCAGCCACAAGGTCTGATCTGAATCTGGTCGAAATTCTAGAGAAGTTTCGGATTATTTGGAAAATGTATTTTCTAAGTCTAATATGGATGATACCCCGACTTTAATTCGGAAGACCGTAGATTCAAAAAAGTGGGTTTTGTGCACATTAGTGTTCAAAACAGTGAAAGAAAACTTCGTGAGGAAACCGGCAAGCCCTGAAACCGATAATTCCAAGTAATGTGCCATCACTTTGTGTTCCAATCCAATGAGCGGCGATAGGCAACCTTACACATGTAACTACTCTGTTAAACGTAGACATGATATTTCAAGCAAAAAGTTTCCTTACCATTGTTGTTGGTGTTTTCGTACATCTTCAGCAGTGCTTGGCGGTCGACTTTGCCGTTCACTAGCAATGGTACGCGTTCTACCTCGATCACCTGAAGTAGACATGAGATGAGAACTAAAGTCTAAAATTGAAATATCTCATGAGAAATAAAAGAGCAGGATACCCTGGAATAGGATACCCTCGTGGTCCTACTAATACGAGAAAGAATGACCACATGAAAACTACCATTCTATAATATGGCCACTATGGTCTGTTAGACATAGGATTTGCCAATAATCGATCCATTAAATCCTTACGTCCATCGCGTGAACTTCATAAGAGGATAAATTGATTGAGTTAAGGGTGTCTTCAGAGTTAATGGTGACGAACGTCCATTGGGAGCCTTCCTAGACTGCGTCGACTGGTTTGTGGTCGCCATTTGAGTAACTTTATTTATCAGTACTTGAACCTTCTGTGGTCTTCCTGTCTACATGGCGTGCTAGAAACATTCCATTGAATCTATTCGACAATGTCATCGATCCATCGCGGAGCATTCAAAATTTACCTGCGGTATCATGTAGCTAGTCAAAGAGTTCTTCAGGCTGGCTTCAATGTGGTGCGCTGCGATTCTCGCGTCAGGCTTAATGGTGACGAAGGCGAGAATCTCAGGGTTTCCGCGGTCGAGTCCATAGCATAGGACCACACCTAGTGAACAGGTAAGAATGGTAACCTCTTAACGTATTTTATTGTACTATAGATCTCAAGAACAGCTTTAAAGACTAGGTTTTGATATTTACAGTTTAAGGGATTTTAAAGACATCAAATCTATATGACTACCATAAGGCAAGGAAAATGCCCATAATGAGTAAAACTAGAGATGGGTTTCGGATAGTTACTACGATAAAACTCAAACCCTAGCATGATAGATAGAGATGTTTAGGGGTATGCTCAGCCGTAATAGTTCCCAAGCAGTGCTCGAAAAACTACTGGAAGGTTGATTAGATAACAGGTTATTCAAAACTCAAAGGGTCATCCTTTTATATAGGGCACACGCCTGTGCATAGCATGATACCCAACTCGTATTAACCCAGGCATTAGGCCTATAACCGTTGAGATATAAAGCCCTGAAAATGGCCCAGTGATCAGTGAAAGTACAGCGTGGAAACGCTTATTGCTCTACAACTGAAGAAATACTCACACTTCTCGACACCCGGCACGCTGGACACAGCTCGATCGACCTCTTGCAAGTCCACCCTGTGTCCTCGGATCTTAATTTGCGAGTCTGTTCGGCCAGCGTATAGGATCACACCTTTATTCAGGGTCCCAAAGTCTCCAGTACGGTAGAGGCGTCCGAAGTCTGATGAAAAGATAAAAATACACTGTATTTTGCTTTGGTGTAAAATAAAGATCTATCTACATATCTATTAATCTTCACTCTTTCCATTTCCAACGTTTTGCAGTAGATACCAAGAACTAACTATGTATTTCTAGCTACTGCGCACGGCTTCGCCCGCATGGTACCCGGATAAGAAGTAGCCTATGTGTTATTCAGATTTATAAGCTATATTACTGTAAATCATTTTTCATCAAAATCCGTTCAGTAGTTTTTGAGAAACATCCATCCTCACAAACTTTCGCGTTTATAATAATACTAGGATAGGATGATGCTACGTCCTAACGTAGCAATACCGTAAACGTCATCTCATTATGAATTGAAGGTCTCCTTTTTATATAAAAATGTAATTGATGATCTTCTGACCTTCTCTGAAAATTTATTCAGAAGATAAATAAATAATGCTGGACATTTTCACACTGCATCATCTAGCCCCAAACTAAGCAGAGCTTGTATTATGGGAACTACATGACTGATATACTACTTATACATAAACATATTTTTTTTTGTAAATACATACATATCATAGAGGTACATAGACAACACCCAGACCCGAGACAAATATTTGTAGAGCATACAAACATCTGTCCCGCGGCGGGAATCGACCCCGCAACCTTCTGCTTCTCAGGTGGGCCTTCGCCCAGTGTGCCACAGAAGTCGTCATTGTTTCTGGAAGACATTATACCTGGATGAGCTGCATGAGGATTGTCCTGGAAGCTAGCAGCTCCCTGCCCCCCCACGTAACCAGAAGCCAGGTTGGCCCCAGCCACCCACACCTGACCAGGCTCTGATTCCCTTGCTGGGTTCATTTCTTCATCAAGGAGGTAGACGGCGCAGTTGTCAAGTGGGGATCCTGTTGAAATGAGGTATGTGATGGTGTTAGTCTAACTCAGCTGAGAGAAAAAAATTAGAGATTCTAAAACTTTAAACTTTCAATTTGAAATTGCAACGATCACTGCCCGAGTTGAGTTCTATTCATTTATAAATAAATAATGCTGGGCATTTTCAGGTGGTGGTAGATGACGTCGATGTCTAACATTATGAATTCCTGGTGACCTGCAAGGTAAACTCATAGGAAGCTAAATTTGACATCAGCAATTTGTAGGTAATCAGAGTAATAAGCTCTTCTTTGTTTCAGAAGGGTTCCTGATTGGTCTACATGGGAAGGAGGTGATCAACTTGTTGGTTTGTTGGACGTTTGTGTCAAATGTTATTTGGAGGCAAACAAGCATATTGTGACGAGCGTGGCCTAGCTAACTACGGTACACTAGTGCCATCTCTTATCAAATGGACGCACTACTTGTTACCGCTGTCTAGTATCGGCCGGCACTCACCGCGCTAGAAAAGGATGGAAGTTTCCAGAATGTTTGGGACGGTACGAGAAGGGGCGGAGCGAGGCATACGGGCCACGCCCCCTACGAGATTGTTCTGGAAGAGGCGTCTTACGAGATATATAAGCGCGGCAAGCGGCCGGTAGAGTCCGTTTTCTTTTCAAGATTGGAAATAGAATTATTTGAAGTGATTCGAGAACGATACCCAGTGACTAGTGAAGTGACAGTTGCGCTAGTGTTGTACCAAGTGATACAGTGTTTTTATTTTAATTGTGTAGTTACGTTGGGTTATTTGTTCTGTTAACATTTTTATTGAGTGATTTATTAATACAGTGTTAATTTTGGTGTTTAATTGGACTTAATTATTTTATCCCGAACCCTTGCTCGTAACAATATGTTCCAAACCAGGGGCATTGCTGGCCATAGAGACAAACTTAAAATGTGCCATGCCTGTAATTTTATCGGACCCCTTCACTCACAACAAAAAAACCGAGCATTACTCCAGCAATGGATGATACCTACTAGTAGTACTTTCCCAGAAGAGTTTTTTCACAAATAATTCCACTACCTATTGGACAAATGGTCCTTACAATAGGTAAATCAATGTTATTTCACCACAATGGGCTGTTACCCACAATACATAATTATATACGAGACTTTAGAACAAAATAGAACTTACCAATAGGAATTGTTGGGAACATATCTAGCTGTTGTGCCTTCTCCAGTACATAATAGGTCACGTCTCCCATCACCTCAGTACTGCCGTAGAAGTTAGCCAGCTTATACCCGTGCGTGTCTCCAAAGGAGTTGAAGAACTGAGCGGCCAGCTCTTTGCTTAGGGTTTCGCCGGAGCAGACCCAGAGTTTAAGGTTTTGTAGCGGTCTTTCTGATGGGTTCAGGGATAGGTACATGAGGATGGAACGAAGAAGGGTTGGGACTAAGACGAGTCGTTGAACCTGGAAAAAGTTGGTTCTCATAAAATGCTGAAAATGAAAGCCGTGATGACGGTTGCACTTCAACTATTTCAAGCAAAAAACTTTTATTTCTAATCGACTCCAAAATAGGAGAAGGTTCTCAATTAAATTACATATAATTTAGTTCCTATATATTTGTGTGTATTTATACTATTAATCACTCCGTAAAGTTTTGAAAAAAGATCTAGAATCGGTATGCCTTCGTCTGCATCTTGCTATGGGCATTAGATTCACCCGGTTAACCGACAACCGTTGAGGAAAAATGGTTCCACGAACCAGATGACACAGTTAAAAGACTCTGTACTCGATGGACTGATATCTTAAAAGTTGCGGGAATTGGGTGGACGGAGGTGGCTCAGGACCGTATGTTTACAGACCGGACAACGTCCAGCTGAATACTCCTTTAAGCTGATGATGAATAACATACCTGATTCTCGCCCAGCACCCCGACCAGTTTCTGCGGATCCCTCGTAGTCTCCCTTGACAATACCAGCAGAGTTCTCCCATGGAGTAGCGGTCCCCATATCTCCGTCACAGAGTCGACAAATGTCAGAGCTGTCTTCCATACGCAAGTTACTTCGGTATCGGAGTAGGGGAACGTTCGGAACTGCCACCAGAGACGGTTGCAGATTGCTGCGTAGGGGATACGGACTCCTGAGATGGAAAATAATGTCAGGTTTATGTTTTTTTAGGCAACCTTACACCAAACCTTGTAATTATGATGTCTTCTTTATTCTAGATTTCAAAATGTGGATGACGTTTTTCCAGTAGTTAGGCACAGTGACCTGATTGGTCTGATTGGTAGATGACACTTTTCCAGTAGTTAGGCACAATAACAATAAATAATAATAATAAATAAATAATAATAACCCGCTGCTCCCTCTGGGGCATGGGGGTAGAATTTCAGAAAGTCCGAAAATATGTTTCTTAAATTTCAGGTCTATATGACTATATGAATATTTATTTGTTATTTTGAGAAAACCTCTTATTGGTATTTAATTTTAAATAATATTTGTGCCAAGTTTTAAATTTAAACTCTATGGAACTAGTTTATAACTTCATTCCTTAGTTTCTTCCTCGCACAGATTGGTTTTTGAAAATTATTTACATTGTACACTCTAAATTTAACATAGGTATTTCCCAAATTTTAGGTCTCTAGGATTACAGTTTAATTTGTATGTTGCTTGCCAGTCGCTCACTCAACGATTTCATAATTTAGAAGAAGATACAAGCACACACGCAAGTTAGGTACCTTTAGGGATACCCGTGCTCCCCGAAGTATACAGCACTATAGCGATGCTGTTCGTTCTGGATGTAGCCAGCACCTCCATGTCCTGAGGCTCTTCGATAGACAAGCTGGATGCCTCCTGAAGCAACTCCTCGAAGGATACGGCTGGGATATCGCTACCGAACATTGCTGGATTTGCTGAAAAGTGAGCGAGATCTTAATCAGGAAACAGGATCTGTAGTGGTTGATAAGAGATCCAAAAGCCTTTAGTGCGTCACCAGTTACACGAAAATTATATTGATTTCATGCTACTTGCTTTTGAACTATATTAACGGTAAGAAAATTACTTCAATTGTCGTCCAACTTACCACTATCGTCATAGATAATCAATGCTGGTTCAGCATCATTCAGGATGTGAGTGATCCTGGCTTGAGGAAAGCTTGGTTCCATTGGAACATAAGCTGCTCCTGACTTCCATGTTGCTAGGAGCGCCGTCACCGTACTGCAATGATAAATGACGAAAACGTCAACGACGGTCTTATTAAAAACAAAGTACTAACATAACTAAGAACAGAACGATAAGTGCATTGCATCTTTTCTACATACTCTGAATTACTTCTAGACCCGAAGGCCACAGTCGTAACAACCCAACACATCGAGTACCGAGTTATACATGGGATGAAAGTGGACATAATGAAAACGCTTAGTTCCGTTCACACAAACCACTCCTGTGGTGTCAACGTGTGAACAAAGCTGACCAAAACGCAGCCATATTGCACCCCTCCCTCCACTTCATTTCTTTGTCAGTCGGTTCAGCTTCCAGTCTATCACTGCAGTTGGATTGTACATTATACTCATACTCATTTATTAACAGTAGGAACTACGTAGTACACTTGGTTCTGTCAAATTGCTTATTATAAGTCTATAGGTATAATAAATCTGGTCATTACAATGAATAAAGTCGTGAGAATGCCGCTTCAGGCTGCTACGGCGAGATCATTCACGACCACACGACCACTGCCTGGCGTCATTTTTACCATCAACGTAAAGAGAGGTAAGGTGCCATAAGCGTGCCCTGGCTGTGATGTCTCGAGCGAGCGCGTTAGTTCTGGATCATAGTACACTCACTTGTGTGTAGGCTGCATGCAAACAGCTATCACGTGGTCTCCATCCCGGTTGCTGCCAGTGGGCCGTGTCCTGGCTGTTATGGCTCGAGCGAGCGCGCTATTTCTGGATCATAGTACACTCACTTGTGTGTAGGCTGCATGCACACAGCTATCACGTAGTCTCCATCCCGGTTGCTGCCAGTGGGCCGTGCCCTGGCTGTGATGGCTCGAGCGAGCGCGTTAGTTCTCGCGAACAATGACGCGTAGCTCACTCGCGACGTACCGCTGCCATCTGAAAGATCAAGATCATAGTAGATTGATCTTCAAGTACCTAGGTACCTACCTGAATAAATCTATGTGAGAGTCTGAAAATTTATTAGATGAGACTGCCAAAGACCGGTTTATTTTAACTATCGAGTATTATCGGCTATGGAAAATATAAAAACTTTCGTTTTTCGTGTCAGTCATTTTGAAGAAAACAGTAGGTTCATACTACATTCTGTCCAGTTTTTTAGTCGAGTTGGCAATGTGTCCATAGTCAAACTTATTCTAAAAACTAAATACACCAGAAACAGTACTAAGAAACAAAAAAGGTACGTTACAACCTTTACTTAGGTTTTACACTTCTCATTATTTACAATGGTCCCAATTAGATTATATTATGGCAAGATTCAGCCTCCTTTCGGTCAGGTTTCAATCTCAATGAGGATGTTACACTAAGGAATTTCAATGGGAATTGATTACAATGCAGATAGATAGGTACGTATTACTAATTCCTATCCTACATGGATGTTAATATTTTTTACCGAATTTGACGTTTATTAAGACCGAGTCTAGATCGAAAATGTAATTTGACTACTCATTACAATAACATCGGGTCCAGTTAGAGAACCTCTACTCTACAGGGTCATATTACAATTACCTACCTACGAGTCGCGGAGAGAAGTATCAACCAAAGAAAATTTAATAAAAATGACAATATGCTATCTCTTGTTAATTATTCGAGTTTACCACATCTCCGCTCCGTTGATCTCAGATGAAGTTACTTTAATAAGGAAAGGAGAGATAAACCTCTCCTATTTGGAGACATTTTGTACGGAGGGTGGTCAATCAGTGAAATCAATATGATCTCATTGTTTGATTATCTCCCATCACAGGATGTGTCTATGTACATATCATCATTTATCATCGCAGAATTCTCTTACAATATTCTTAAGTATCTCCTAACAAAATGGATTGTTGTCTGAAATAAAAACTTTTGATTTGATTTAATAATTACTTAGAGTCATTATTATTTTTAGCGCCATTCCGTCAAGTACTTACATGGTTAAATTGCTCTATTATATAAAATTACGGCAGTTACAATAATTAATACTTGTTTCAAATAACTTTACCACACCTATTTACATTATGCACCATTTAAGATAAGTATTATTTGTTCGACCACCTCGTACACTTAAGATATATTATTGTTATATGTTTTAATTGCATTTACTCTGAAACAAATTAAGATATTGAATACCTACTTTGAAGAATTATAGATATGTAGGCATGTGTGGTATTTCCTGTTAGCATAAAAAGTACTAAGATCCGTAACCATTATTGACATAATATTACTGTACTTTGAATAGTCAGACTCCATCATTTATTTGTTGACAGCCAGGTATGTCAAAAACACTTCTGATAAACTAAAAGACAAAAGCCTTGCGCAAACGACTAGCATTTTGTCCATCATTCATAGAAAGCTATCACGTTTAGGTACGTGATTTTTCCCGAGAATCGTTTCCGCATGCTCGCTTCCTTGCGCTGCACCGAATATTCGAGACACATAACTGTTTTTAACTAGCGCGTTAGTGCCTCCAAACGATACTAGATGGCGGTAAAACAAGAAGTGTGTCTATTTGGTAAGATACCGTAATTAGCTAGCCGTGCACGTCGCACTATTATATGAAACAGCAGTAATTTTCTTACCAGAGTAAACTAAGGCTGTTCTCTCGCTGCCGGCCAAGTGTGAGAGATGTCTGGTGATGGGCGCTGCCGCCACCGACCGACGCGGGCCGGTCACCACTGAAACCCGAGGCAGGGAACCCATGGCTTACCTGGAAATAAAAAATATATTAAAGCAATACTACTACATACACCACGAAGGTCTTAAAGGTTGCGGATGGTCGATGTATGGAAGAGCCATTCTCTGCCATTCTCTCAGCCATTGTCTGGCAGTGGACTTCTACAGGCTGCTGTTGATAATTATCCCCGATTCCGGGGAAAAAATAAGATAAGCCTTGCTCATCCATTACTCCATTGCATATACTGTAGTGGGATATTTCATAAAATTTATATTGGTCCCATAATATCCCCTTGAAGTATACTCTACCCATTAAAAAGGAATCATTTTAAATCGGTTCACAAAAAAAATATACACACGAATTGAGATCCTCCTCCTTTTTGAAGTCGGTTGATAGTAATTAAATCGCGATATTCGCATTACGTTTTCAGTCCTAAGTTTACGGTTTCTATCCTGCAGCTACTCATCTTCACGTGCTAACTAACGTTATAACTACTTATACTAACTAACGTTACGAAAGAGTGTCATCCTGAGTAAGCAAAGTAACCTTTGCTTACTCAGGATGACACTCTTTTGAATAAAAAATAACAGAGGTATCGCCCACGTAAAATATTTTGTCTAGTCGTGATTCCATAAGATGAAGATGAATAGCGATCGGGAGTATTCTCTATATAACAACAAAATAATCATCAACATCGGTTAACAATTGACAAAGATCGAGTAACAATCTCGATTAAAAAAACAAGTCGAATTGAGAACTTCCTCCTTTTTTGAAGTCGGTTAAAAATTGGCCCTTGTGATCTGTTAGTTTGGATTCTCGGATGTCCTCTTTACATGGAGTGTGCGTCGTTCTCGTTTGATTGGGTAATGGTCAATTTGACAATTCAAATTCAATTGGTCAGCCACTAGTAGATCACATAGAAAAGCTCGCTCATTCCAATTTTCAAACACGTATTGAAAAAACCAACCATCCTATTAATATTATAAACGCTAAAGTTTGTGAGGATGGATGTTTGTTACTCTTTAACGCAAAAACTACTGAACGTATTTTGATGAAACTTTACAGTAATATATATAGCTTATACATCAGAATAACACATTGGCTTTTATCCAGGTACTACGCGGGGGAAGCCGTGGGCAGAAGCTAGTTAATTAATAATTTAAGCGATCACCAACATAATGTACACCAAAAATTATGTCACAAAAACAAAAACCGAGAGCTACCCCAGTACGCTACATTATGCATAACACTTTACCGTACAATCTAACGGGTATGCTTTCTATACCATCGATCACAGTCAAAAACAGAGGGCCTATGCTTAGTCACAAATACGTTAAAACATGTCGAAACGGTGAACGTATCGACAAGATTTGTTCGCAGATTTATTAAAACGATCAAAGCAGTAAAAGACCTTAGTAACTTTTGGTGATAATACATCCTCGGACATACAGTCTCGTTTTTTTTATAACGAATGTAAAAACACGTTTAGCATATTTTCGTTAGTGTCAAAGGAAAACTAAGCGTGAGGTGTTTGTCTAAATTCAGCTCGCGGTTTAAAATTAATACTTGATAAAGTTGCAAAATATACCTATAACATTTGGCTTGTTGGTCTTAAGTTACTACTGTTTACGGAAATTAAACTTCTTTATGTATTTTTGTATTTAATGAGGAATCGATACCTACATGCACATTAGACAAACCACTATTACGTTTATTAAGTGTAGCTAACATAACTATGTACTTAAACTTTATTATGAATAAATAATTTAAAAAAGTAATTTGTGTATTTGTACAATGTTTCGACACAATAATTATATTGTTTGTGAATAAATAAATTAATAAGAAAACACACGGTGCGTGACAGCATTATTATCAGCCGTGCTTTGCGATTTTTATCTGAGGGTGCAGTTGTAAACATGTTTTTAATTGTTATTTTAAAATCGCTGTTGAATAATATATACTTTTTTAAGGTAGGTACAAAATAAGTATACTGTTTGTTCTTCTTAAATTTTCCATCTACGTAGTTAATGATAATCCTACTAATATTATAAAGGTGAAATTTTGTGAGGATGTTTGTTCCTCTTTCACGCAAAAACTACAGAACGGATTTTGATGAAATTTTACAGTAATATAGCTTACACATCAGAATAACACATAGACTACTTTTTATCCGGGTACCACGCGGGCGAAGCCGTGGGCAGAAGCTAGTATAATATTATAAACGCGAAAGTTAGTGAGGATGTTTGTTACTCTTTCACGCTAAAACTACTCAACGGATTTTCAGGAAACTTTACAGTAATATAGCTTATACATCAGAATAACACATAGGCTACATTTACGCGGATAACACGCGAGCGAAGCCGTGGGCAGAAGCTAGTAAATAATAAAGAATTTATCTATAAAAAGAAGTTTTGTACAGGATAGAATACACAAATGATATTTTTTATCTGTAAGTAAAAGTAATGAGATTTTACATTTTAAAACAAGGTGTTGACTCCTTAAAACTTGTGTTTTAGGAGTCAGTGTTGCATAGCGTCAGCTAGCTAACAACACCGCGTAAATCGATTATCCTAACTTTTCAGGAGAACCTAAAAACTGTCTTATCAACTACGCACAAGTTCACAGAATTGAAATCGCTAACGCTGAAATTAAAACTGTGATTGGTTGAAATGCAATGTTTGTATTGGTGAACAGAAGCGCAGTGAAAAAATCTATCCAATGGCATAAAAATGTCAAAACCGCAAAATTTCGACTTGAGCGGTGTTGTTAGCTAGCCGACGATAGGTAGAGTTGGCTAAGCTCTTCTCTTTGGACAATGCCAGTGTACGGATTTGAACGCTGCGCGTTGATTAAGCGCCCTTGGAGGACCAATAGTTATGAACTTATGAATTACCAGACGTAGGTACTTGGTAACGCGCCTATCCACTTCAGCTCATTAAATTTAATGACTAAAATATTTGTTGGTCTTAAAGATTGTGCAAGTGAACGACGTCTATTACTGCAAATTTGCTAAATTGTTTTTCCTACTTCATAACCCTTAGGATCAAAAAAATGATTTTGTGTTTTTGAAATTGTCGTTCAATTTAATTATTTATTAGAGTTGAACTATTTTTTTAAAATTAAATAGGTACTTAAGTAGTATTCAAATTCAGAAGTTTGTTCACTCAAGGCTTAGTCAGAAGCTGTTGATTTTAACTTATTTTTATTTAGTGAAATAAAAATATATTTTTTTTATATTTAATATGATCAAATGCACAATAGTTATCGTATATTTGATCATTCATTTGAAGAATGAAGGCACAGACTAAGTTTCAGCTCATTCCGAGTGTTCATAAAGGTGGGTGATCGCGACGCTCTTCCTACACGTCAAAATTCCCGTTTAACAATATCAAGGTATTTGCCTTTGTTAAAAAATAACGTGAGACTGAACGAGGTATGTAATAAATATCAAATTAATAATTTAACTATTAAGAAACACAAAAGAGAATCAGACCTAAATATTAGTTCAGGAATGTACATACTTATGAATACGCAATGTATATAAAATATTTAACATTGCTACCTTCTGATGCAACAGACATGTTTAATAGCATCATGTGAATAAACACAGGTACTTTATAATAATAAAGTTTAATTAATTGTTCTGTGTACTTCCTTGACGCAGTAGGGTAAATTGGATATTAATTAGTGAAAATATATATGGTAGTTGTGCCACTAGTTGTGCCAAGGCGTCATCAGCCCTGGACCCACCGTGTCGTATTACCCGGCCACGCTATTCCTTCGTTTACACTTGGCGACTTTTTTCTTTTTGTTTTGCTCCTAAAATTGTCTAAAATTGTGCTATCAAATGTAAAAAGATTTTTTCGAATCCAACTGTTGGTTCAAGATATTAGCGCGTTAAATCAAAAACTTAAAGTAGTATAGATTAAAATTATGGTAAAAAATCATAATTCTTTCAACTTCGTAATTTTATTCATCTTAATCACGCTAGTACCTGTAGGTACCTCTTTATAAAGTTATATTCACACCAAACTGTTTCGGTTAAATCCTTCCTACTTATCCTACTAATAATATTATAAATGTGAAAGTCTATGCGGATGGATGTTTGTTACTCTTTCACGCAAAAACTACTATACGGATGAAACTTTACAGTAATATAGCTTTTAACTACCCGCAACACAGAGGTGGAATATGGAAGTATGTGCTGCTACTTTTTATTGATTATAATTACGACTGTTACCAAAAAAAATGTCGATCAAAGAGAAATGGTTGACAAGTGGTTGTGTAAGATCAGTTGAATGAATTGATTGCCACCGCCAGCGCCACCATTGCCACCGCGTCGGTTGTACCGGGCCCTAAGTTCTAGATTCTTATTTACACTAAAATACAAAAAAAATAATTATACTAATTAAACCTCATTTTTAAACAACTGCAAAAATAATGAGCTGTAGTCCTACTACTATGGATGGATGAATGTTTGTTACTCTTTAACGCAAAAATAAGTGAACGGATTTTGATGAAACTTTACATTAATATAGCTTATATATCAGAATAACACATATTCTACTTTTTATCCGGGTACCACGTGTGCGAAGCCGTGGGCAGAGGGTAGTCCTACTAATATAATAAACTTGAAAGTTTGTGAGGACGGATGTTTGTTACTCTTTCACGCAAAAACTACTGAACGGATTTTGATGAAACTTTACAATAATTATAGCTTCAGAATAACACGTAGGCTACTTTTTATCCGGGTACCACGCGGGTGAAGCCGTGGGTAGAAGCTAGTATGCCCATAACTTGTTATTGGAACTAAATATAATAAAAAATAATAATACGCTCACAACGGTATTTCCCTTGACGGACATATTAATTTATATACCTTCATTTGGCACATGCTCGCGTTTATTTATTATTTACTAGTTGTTGCCGGCCGCTTCGCCCGAGTGGTATGTTAATAAAAGTAGCAAATGACTGTCTCCAGGCTTCAAACTATGTCCACCAACTTTTGAATGAATCGAACCAAGGATTACAATTTATACAAAGTTTAGAACTCAATTGCACACCCCCAAAGGGTATTTTGAAAAATTAAAAAATACGTGTTTCATTATTTAGTAGTTACGGAGATACGTGGTAACAAACATTCACACACACACAGACTTTCGCATTTATTATATTAGTAGGACTATTTGTTGCCCGCGGCTTCGCCCGCGTGGTATGTTAATAAAAGTAGCATATGACCGTCTCCAGGCTTCAAACTACATACACCCACCAACTTTTGAATGAATCGAACCAAGGATTACAATTTATACAAAGTTTAGAACTCAATTGCACACCCCCAAAGGGTAATTTTGAAAAAATAAATCCAATACACTGGTCTGTGTCAATACGCATTAACTTAGGAGCTTTCCAAGTCTTATGTAAACTGCCTAAATCAGATAGTACATTTAACCGAAACAGTTTGTTGTGAATATACCTTTATAAAGAGGTACATCGATCGATAGGTACTAGCGTGATTAAAATAAATAAAATTATGAGGTTGAAAGACTCATGATTTTTTATTAAATCAGCTATCTTATTTAAATACTAGATCGAAACCGCGACCACTCTGTTCGAGGGTGCTCTAACTGCTAAACCACTAGATCCCTCTCTGTCTTATTACCGCGACTAAAAATACTACGTAGAACTAATTATGTATTACTAGCTTCTGCCCACGGCTTCGCCCGCTTGGTACCCGGATAAAAAGTAGCCTATTGTTATTCTGATTTAAATGTTGGACAAAATGTTGGTCATTTTTTCACACAGCATCATCTAGCCCCAAAGTAATTTAGCCCCATCTAGCCCCAGAGCTTGTATTATGGGAACTACATGACTGATATACTATTTTTTTTTGTTAATACTTACATATTATACATAGAAAACACCCAGACCCGAGACAAATGAATGCGGATCATACAAACATTTGTCCCGCAGCGGGAATCGAACCCGCAACCTTCTGCGTCTCAGGCGGACCTACGCCCACTGAGCCACAGAGGTTGCCTGAGACACAGAAGGTTATAGTTTCGATTCCCGCCGCGGGACAGATGTTTGTATGATCTGCAAATATATGTCTCGGGTCTGGGTGTATTCTACATATAATATGTATGTATTTACAGAAAAAAATTATATAAATAATATATCTGTCATAATACAAGCTCTGTTTAGTTTAATCTTTTCATTTTTCAAATCTACGTGGTTACGTGGTTACGCAGCTGTGTCTTACGTGACACCATTCCCAATCATTAATGCGACCCCCTTCTCATCAATAAGGTAATCACTGACAATTGATTAGCTGCTTAGAGACAACAGACACGAAATCTCATCAGGTTTTCCACGGATCTAAGTATTTATTAATAGAATATCCAAGAATACAACTGCATTATTGAACAGCGTTTCAGAAAAAACATATCTAAGAATTAAAATTATAAAGGGATTAACGATTATAGGTACCTAATTACGGTGCAAAGAGACGATTTATAATGTTAACCAATTAAAAAAACACCCAATAGATAGTCCTGAGTCCGTACTAAGATTCCCTGTGTCGTGGGTATCTGGATCTACGAGTACCGTGGTACCACACCACCCAGACCCGGAACAAATATCTGCAGAACCTGGTAACATATGCCCCACAGATGGCTACTTGCCCGATACGCCATTGAGGTCAATCAACAACAACCGAGATAATATTATGTCGTACTAGCTTCTGCCCACGGCTTCGCCCGCGTTGTACCCGGATAAAAAGTAGCCTATGTGTTATTCTGATGTTTAAGCTATATTACTGTAAAGTTTCATCAAAATCCATTCAGTAGTTTTTGCGTGAAAGAGTAACAAACATCCATCCTCACAAACTTTGCGTTTATAATATTAGTAGGATGTACTTTTTGTTTTAGAATTTGTATTTGTTTTTCTCAATTGAAAATGACTCTGTCACATTATGAGTTATTCCCACGATGTATTGCACAGGTGGCAATGACCACCTGTGCAACACAACGTGGGTATGATACAAAGCAGCCAGCAGTAGGTACATATAGGTACATAAACGAGAGCGAACATGCAGTTCGAGTAACCATGGCCACTGACGGTTAGGTAATCGCGGTTACTGACCTAGGTTCAGCCAAAGAGAAGAATGGAGTCGTTTTTATATAATACTTTTTTTTTAAGTTTTACCAGATTTTCTTAAACATTGATAAAAAGGGGTAAAAGGCATATATTTAATAAATTACCAAAACTACGCATATAATTGTAGGTACCTAAGTTGGAGGAGGAGAAGAATCGAGTATTTTTTAAATAGATTTTATATTTAGAAATATTAATATTTTTTTTAGTTTATAAATGTGTAAATTCAACAAAATATTAAAACAACGCTATAAAATAATTATTTGGGTAAAAACAATTTCGAGAAGGAGGCCAAGAGAAGGATCCAGTTAGGCTGGGCAGCGTTTGGAAAACTACGTAGATTTTTCTCGTCATCCATACCGCAATGCTTGAAAACGAAAGTTTTCAATCAGTGCGTCCTACCCGTCCTACTCCTACCTACGGAGCTGAGACGTGAACACTCACGATAGGGCTGGTCCAACAGTTCAAAGTCGCTCAGCGAGCTATCGAAAGAGCTCTGCTCGGAGTCTCTCTGAAGGATTGGATTCGTAACAAATACATCCGTCAAAGAACCAAAGTTATAGACATAGCTCAACGAATTAGCAAGCTGAAGTGGCAGTGGGCCGGTCATATCTCGCGAAGAACCGATAACCGCTGGGGTAAACGCGTTCTTGAGTGGAGACCGCGACTCGGCAAACGTAGTGTAGGACGCCCTCAGGCCAGGTGGGATGACGATCTGCGAAAGACTGCAGGCAGATGCTGGATGCGGCAAGCTGAAGACAGGGCGCTATGGCGCTCATTAGTGGAAGCCTATATTCAGCAGTGGGCTAATATAGGCTGATGATGATAAAATAATATCATCCTAGCCAACTATACTTCTTTTAAACACGCTTACATATTAGCTTCACTTTTAACTAACAAACAATGTACTTAATCACTACCTACTTCTTATTGTCGTATCGAAATGAAACTTTGTATGTATATGTAGTTCGGATGACAATACTATAATTTGGTAACTGGAGCTGGTCTGATGATGGAGACAGGAGGTAGATAGTGGAACTCTTCAGTGGCTACTAGTAAACCCCTCTAGTTTAGGATTATATTATTCGTTGTGCCGAGTCTTATAGATTGTACTCGCAGTCGATTGTCTGATGGTGGAGCCAGGAGGTGGATAGTGGAACCCTTCAGTGGCTACTAGTAAACCCCTCGAGTTTGAGCTTGATAACAAAGTCTGATGATGGAGCCAGTAATAGGATGTCTTTTTTATAAATTTTAGTGCGTGATAAAAGTTTTAGTTTTTTAACTAGACATTTTATTTTATACAATCAACGTGGACTGAACAAATATGCATATAGCTCATCTGTTGGAAAGTTGTTACTGTAACCTTTGGACGTTTACAACAGAGGTATCACGCGTTGCCGACCCTGAGACTTACCTAACTTTATACAGCTTAAATACTAGAAATTGACAGAATTATCACATTTGGTATTACATTTGATAGCGCGTACAAGTTTTTTATAACAAACTACAATACGGAAGAGTACTTTTACTCATTCATGGTCATTTATTTTGTGCCGTGTAAAAGTTTACTAACCTACTTAGTTTCAATGTCATAAGTTTGATGGCTTAGCTTATAATCTGTCACGCAGAATCTTAATTAGGTACTATGGAAAAAGTGGCCATGTTCCGGTATATGTATTCGATGTTTGACTTTTAATTTTTATCTTAAACGGCTTAACCGATTGAAATGCGGGTTTTTGCAATCGTCTTGTGTGAACTTCAAGGAAAAGTTTGAGATGTTTTATTGGTACACGGCACTAGAGGACGCTGCAATAGATAATGGAATACAATTGCCTTGAGATTTTAGTGGAAGAAAACTTTTAAAAGCATAGCGACTCTACTCGTCCTCTGTTCGACAAAACGGGCTTTTTAGGGTTACGTACCCAAACTATGGTACCGTGCTCTACGGTACTCTATGCCTAAATAAGGCTACCCCGTCCGTTTGTCAGTCTGTCACAAAATTGTATTTTTTTATAGCCTGGTCAGATGGACGCTGTGGCGGCAGTGGCAGTGTGGCCTCGAAAATCAAAACCCATACAAAACCGTTAAATATCAGTTAACTGTCACGTGGCTGTATTTTTTACTGTACTTTTTTTATTTGTATTTTTTACAACATGTGTAAAAATGGCCTCTTCTAGGCATATAATAAAAAATCAACTAGTCAAAACTGAAGGAAGGTTAACGGTTATTTGGGTTTTAATAATGTCCACATTTAAAGGAACGTTATTTATCTTAGAACTTGAGCTTATACTGTGTCGTGTTACAAACCCTAACGGCGCGATCCGAACTCGCACTTGGCCGGTTTTTTTAGTTACTTCTTTTGTCAACAATGCTTGAACGGTTACACAATCAGTGGAGCGATTCTTGTATTTTAGGTCAGGTTCACACTGAATTGTTTTTACAATCGCTATGCAGGCTAAGGTCAACAATTACTATCTTGATGAATGCCCGCAGTTTATTTTAAAGCCTTTGTAAAATTAATTCGCTAATTATCAACGTTATTTTATTAATTTATTTTATGAAGTCATAAACTGCTAACAATATCATAACTAGCTATTCAAAATAATAGTGTAAACTGACTCCACAGTAAGATTCACTGTATCGTGGGTATCAGGAACTATGAATAACAGGATATGTCGAGGTTCGTGCGTCGTCATTTTGGAGTAAACAACACGTAAGATGCACAACGTGCGTTCTGCTAAGGGGCGAAAAAAATACCTAAACCTTTTGTTGCATTTCGTGCGTCGAGTATTTATGAATAGCTTGAACAAGTAATACCATAGATATACATAAACAAAACAGAATTGGCAAAGGCTTAGCTATGACCTTATTCTTAGCACTTTTTTTACAGGTGATTGTTGTATTAGTATTACCTACCTGCGTTATTGTCGATTATTTATAATAAGGTTTAGGTTAAAAATATGAATCAAAACGTACCTACTGAAACTCTCATGATATTTTCAATTATCTGACCTGCAGTACATGCAACATTTGTCCTGCAGCGGGATTGAAACCGCACCTCTAGGGGGGGGGGGGGGCGCAGCCCGCTGAAGATAAATAATTAACTGCCCAGGATGTGGCTTTGTTGGTTCCTACAGAAAGCTACTTTACTTGTTAAACTTAGTTTATTTTTTCTAGAGAAAGAATTAAAAGTTTGAGGGGCCGCCTTAACTATAAAGATTTTTAAATATGTTCCCTAAAATCTGATTCAGCGGAAAATGAATCAACATCTAATCGGAAATGCGTTGGCCAATTACGCTATGAATCGAGTGACACTAAGTCACAATTTATTGAGCACTTTTTAGGTAGGTAAATATTTTTTACGTGTACATGCTGGGGATGTGCGAAAAAGTTACTATTTTCTCATAATTGTTGTTAGGTTCAGAAAATCGACAAAGCCAATTTTATTTCTATTACTATTATAAACGCGAAAGTTTGTGAGGATGGATGTTTGTTACTCCTCCACGCAAAAACTACACTGAACAGATTTTGATGAAACTTTACAGTAATATAGCTTATACATCAGAATAACATATAGGCTACTTTTTATCCGGGTACCACGCGGGCGAAGCCGTGGCCAGAGGCTAAGTACACCCTGAATGTAATCGATGTTTGTGTGTGTGCGTGTTCTTATTGATAACAAATTTGGTTAAATAATTGTAGTCTCCATTATTTTACAACATCACAAAAACAAGGGTTCCTTATATTTATTTAAATTTAAACATAAATAAAAACCACTAATATGGAAATGCTACAATATTAATGACTTTTAGATGACACATTTGACCTTTATTTGCTCTTTTAAGTTTATTTTTAAATCTTTTGAGATTTTGTATTTGATATTTTCATGCTTAATAAAATGGTTAAAAAAAAATCTCTGTCGTGCAAGTTTTAAAACATTAAAACTTGAACTTTGCGTACATAGCCGTAGTGCGATAATATCTTTTGTATGGGAAACAAACAATCGATGTAACGTATCTGCACCAAGTTATTCTTTAATATTTTTAATGCTCATTTTTTTACAAGCAACCTCAAGTAACTGGCGATTAAAATCAGTTATTTACAATTCATAGATAATTAATAATTATAGATAATTAACTAGACTCAGTGTAATAGCATACTAAATAGCTAAATAGGCCTACGTATAGGGTGTCCTAGCAATTAGTAACATTCGGAAGAATTGTGTTATGAAATATTTATGAAAAAAGGGGTTTTCTTTATTTAATTAGGTTCCTACGAAAAAGCAAGGCAGGCTATGCTGTGTTCTGGTTTAAAGGGGGCCGGTGAAATTACAGTCACATAGGACTTTCACCCGTTATGTCTGCAGGCCCGTATGCTTGTTTGGCACATTGTAATTTAAAAAAATATTTACAAGCAGAATAATTAATAATACCTACATAGTTATATCTACGTATATAAGTGTGTACAACATTTACAAATGAAACGGTTGAGGCATCTAAAGACCGTTACACACACGCTATAGATAACTCAATTTATCCAGATCACTAACAGACAGAAACATCCCAAAGAGGCTGGTGACATTGCCAAGCTGAATCGCAATACCTTTAACATACTCAATAACCTGTTAACATTAATCTGTAACTCCTGTTTTGGCAAATAAATATATTCTATACTAGCTTTTGCCCACGGCTTCGCCCGCGTGGTACCCGGATAAAAAGTTGCCTTTGTGTTATTCTGATGTATAAGCTATATTACTGTACAGTTTCATCAATATCCGTTCAGTCGTTTTTGCGTGAAATAGTAACAGACGTCCATCCTCACAAACTTTCGCATTTATAATATTAGTAGGATAGGAAGTAGGATTCTATATATTATTCGAAATTCTAATACTAATGAAAAGGCAAACTGGAAAAGGGAAAATCATCCGACGGTGAAATTTTTTACCTCCCAATTTAATTAGCACTTTCTAGGACACCCTATATCTTATCCTACAGCGAGGGCTTGGAGGAGTTTCGCAAGTTTAATTTAGTATGCAACCTTCATTCCGCTTACTGACTCGTTTTGTCTTAGTGCCGCTTTTGGTATTTTAGAAGTAGGTTATAATTATCTGTCATTAGTAGAAAAGGTGGCAGGCATTTTTCCTAACAAACGTGGTGTACGTTTATACCCTTTGGATTATGATACTAGAGCATTTTTAGGATTCCGAAGTCAAATGACGAAAATGGTATCCTTATTGTTTCGTCATGCCGTCTGTCTGCCTATCTGTCTGTCCGTATGCGACTCAGGCGAGTAGCAGCTGGCTACTCGTCTTCCTCGCTATCGAAGTTGTCGAATTTTATTGTTCCAAATAAGATTATGTTCCTGAAATAACATTAGTACCTATTAATGTAGGTATTAACCAAAGGTTTTTGTTACACAAAAGCTCGTACCCAAAAATTTTTTTTATATAACTTCTAGAATTTTGCTTTTTTTTATTTGAGATTTACATCGTAATTAGATAAGTAAATTATTTATTTAATCAAAGTCAAAGTCAAAAGTCAAAATTAATTTATTCAATAAAATCACAAGGATCACTTTAAAACGTCGGTTTTTATCTAGGTGCCTGTTCCTCCGCGACCAAGCCAGGAAAGAAAGGCAAGAAAACAAGGCTGGTTATTCTTTTTAATGATCCTTTTACAAAACAATAGGAGTTTTTGTCATCTAAATAATCAGATATTTTTTAGTATGCCTTTTTATAAAGCTTTTGTTTAATTACGTTTTTAAATTTGTTAATTGATAATTTTTGTATATCTCTTGGGAGTTTGTTATAAAAACGTACACCGTGCCCTTTAAACGATTTACTAACTTTATGGAGTCTACAAGGGGCAACAGCGAGTTTATCTTTATTTCTAGTATTAACATTGTGATTATCGCTTTTTTTCTTAAACAAATTAATATTTTTGTGAACATACACAGATTTTCATAGATGTATTGACAAGGGAATGTCATTATATTTATTTCATTAAACTTTTGGCGAAGTGATTCTCTGGGGCCCATATTATAAATTACTCGAACAGCCCTCCTCTGCAGCACAAAAACGGTATTGATATCAGCAGCACTCCCCCACAGCAGTATACCGTACGACATAATGCTGTGGAAGTAGCTGAAGTAAACTAGTCTAGCTGTGTCAACGTCTGTATAAAGACGGGTCTTTTTGACTGCATATGCCGCAGGACTAAATTTCTTCGATAACTTATCAATATGAGGAAGCTTATTATCTAGGGTGATACCTAAGAATACGGTGGTGTCCACAAGAGCCATTTTTGATTTTGATATTTGCTTTAACTTGTGTAACATTGGGTAGTATAAATCTAATACACTTTGTTTTCTTTTCATTAAGTAGGATATTGTTAACATTGAACCATTTTACAACGTTTACAACCTTTGATAAGTATTAATTAACTTATTTTTTTTTTGCCTGAGAGGTCAAGTACCTACTTGCTCATATCCTATTCTATCCTACTAATATTATAAACGTGAAAGTTTGTGAGGATTTTTGTTCCTCTTTCACGCAAAAACTACTAAACGGATTTTTATGAAACTTTACAGTAATATAGCTTATACATCAGAATAACACACATATGCTGCTTTTTATCCGGGTACCACGCGGGCGAAGCCGTGGGTAAAAGCTAGTTTTATTATAAACTATAAAAAAACGAATGTAACTTTTTTTAAAATTTTGAAAGTAGGTAAAATTCCATAACTTATAAAACCGAACATACAGACGAACATAAAACCTCCTCTTTTATAGAGTCGGTTGTTGAGTTTGATGTTAAGAATTATCAAGTCCGGGAGCTTTTGCGGCGTTTACAAATAAACCTGTCTATCTATGAAAGGTCTCTGATAAGATTCGGTAGGTACTTATTTTTAAGGTTATCGACTGTTCCGTACCCGTAAGGCTTCCCTTTCCTTCTTGTAGTAAGACAAAAGAATTAGGTAGTATATTTTTATTCAATAATTTTTGTTTAAGTAAGACTTTTATCTAAACTAGCCCCTGCCCACGGCTTCTTCTGAATAGTAACCGGATCAAAAGTAGCCTGTGTATCTAGATTACGAACTATATTTGTTCATTAATGTATGACTAGCTGTACCACGGCCGACTTCGGCCCCCGACCCACGTCACATCGCCTGCCCGCGCTTGTACTTCGTTTTTGCTAAGCGTTCTTTCCGAAGCGTGATGTTAGCATATAACCTTTCTCAATAATTGGGCCATCAAATGCACAATATTTTTTCAAATCCAACTGTTAGTTCCAAAGCGTGTTTAAACAAAAAAAAGTATACAAACTCTTCAGCTTTATTATTGGTATAGGGGTTATTCCCGATTCGTACTCTCAGATAATTATATAAGCTAATTTATTTATTTTTATTTTCCATACTGTCATTCCCGTCTCGTACACTTGAGTCAAAAATTAACAAAGTTAAAATTTGAGTCGAAAAATATGACAGAAATATGCATCTGCTGACTGTTGTACAAAAATGTAAATATTTTTATATGATACGAAAAATCCATAATATGGCTCGAATCGATATTGTTTTCAGAATTTTATTTGGTATCTATGTGTGATATTTTGCTGTCGTAATAATTCAAATAGGTATACTATTAAAATAAATATTAGATCTAAGACACGAAAACTCTTTGAATGCAAAAAATATGAGAACAATAAATTGTAACTTCTTCACAACATTTTAGTTATAGAAAGGTTAAAAAAGCTAGAAGAAAAAAAAAATTAACTGAAATAATTTTAGAAGAGCTCAATTTACTACAAATTAATTACATACATATGCAAAGAGTTAAGTTCAATAAAATAGATTTTCTGTGAAGAAGAGACTCATTGTGAACTCTTAGAAAACATGATTAAAATCTACTTCATTTAATTTCAAATAAATTAGTATATACCAAATCACTGAGACACAAGTAGTATGCCCAAATAAATTTAATCTGTGGTCATCCAAGGGCATTTTTCTAAGAATAAAACTTTTTAACCTTTATGCAATTTCGAGAGAAGGTAGTAATATTTTACCACGCTAGTTGTGACAACGACGACCTGCGACGTAAGAAACCCGTATCTGTGTTTGCCGAAAGTGAATGTTTGTTTTTATTTGTGTATGTTTGTGTATTTCTGTTACTATTAATTTCCTAAACGGCTTATCCGATTGAAATGCGTTTTTTTGCAATCGATTTGTTTGACTTCAAGGATAGTTCTTAGGTTGGTTCGCCACGACGAGTCATTTTTTTTAGTTCTATGTTTGTGATTTTAAAAATTCTAATTATGTACAATTTCAATGTTAATGTAATTCTAGGATGCGCAATCATATTATTTAAATAAACGTTAATTAAGTTACAGAAACTTATTAAAAACATATACAACAGACGACGGAAGACACGTCAAGGGTTTAAAAGAAAATTTACTTTTGACAAATCTATATAAAAAGTGAGTAGGTACTGATGAAATTTTGTATCGATTATCGATTGAGCAGTTTTCGAGATGTTTTGCACAAACAAAGAAACAATTACTTAACTCGTTCTAAGAAGGGTCTACCTTCAAGTATCATCTCTGAATCAACATGCGATTGAACCTGCAACGGAATCTAGTATTAATTTGTATCGATGCTGAGGTTAAAATCGAAAGTGGAGGTGCATATGACCCAAATATAAGGAGAACCTTGTGGTTGCTCGCGGTAACCACTCACTTCCGAGGTCCAGCTTCAAGGCGGACTATTGTTTGTTCTTTGATGATGATAGTGCAAGAGCTAGCGGCAAAACGGCGTCGTATACGCTTTAGAAAAAAAAACCTTAGTAATTATTAAATAGTGTATCTGCTCGCTTATTGCTCGCTCGTATTGGGCAGGGCATGTGAATGCATCCAAATCGTTGGGCAAATCTTGTCACTGAGTGGTTGCCAAATAACGGACGAGGTCGCCGCGGAAGACCAAGGAAAAGATGGCGCGACGATCTGCATTCGAAGGCCAAAGGTTGCAATGGACCGAGTGGCATAAAAGGAATAAGGGAAGACCTTTGCCCAGCAGTGGGGCAGTATAGGTTAATATAAAAAAGGGCATTCAAAATTGGGTTCGATTCCCGCTGCAATAAATATTTGCATGTAACGCAGATATTTATTTCGGGTCTGGGCGTTGTGGTACAACGATATTCATCGTTCAATCATTAAAGAAAAGTAAGCTTTCGGTATAACGCCAAAATACTATCTTAGATTAAAACTTCAAATTAAATATTGATGACAGGCTGTCATAAAAAATGTAAACATGCTGGAACTCGTGTGTGAATGAAACATGATTGCTGAATAGATAGTGCCCAATAAATTCAATTTCAGCGTTACTAGATTCGTGGCGGAATTGGTCAACGCACTGCCTATAAGCGGTGCAGATGCGAGTACGAGTCCTATGAAATGAAACATTAAATTTACCATTTTCATAATTTCTTAAGACAGACGATTCCCTTGTGAGTAGTGCGCGAGTTTCACTCGCACTTGGTCGAATTTATTTTAATAAGAGCTCTAATTGAACGGCCGCTCCCGTTCTATATTTGCATTTTAATGCGCTGTCAGTAAACTTTAAGTAAAGCGCTCGTACTCATGCGAAAATTAATTGGTGACCCTGATAACTTTAAATTGGTCTACAATAAAATTAAAGTTACCTAGGGTCACTTTCAGGGTAACACTATATAGACAAATAATACTTAAACAGCTTTAAACTTATCAAATCAGCTTAATTATTTAACTGGTTTTTTTTATCGATGTGAAAATGTCCTCCGGCCTGAGGAGAGCCGATAAAGCTGTCAAGCTCATCAGCCAAACCATTAACAAAGTGCTAGTGGGTGGTGACATACCGAATAAAAACCCATAGATATCCCGTTTTTCACCTTAAGGCTAATGCGTTGTCAAACCAATCGTCTTTAGACTATGTATGACTATGTCTATGTACTTAGTTCAACTCGTTCAACTAAACAATGCTTAGATCTTGATGTGTCAAAATGATTGATCCTTAGTAATTCGATTTAAGGTTAGTACCGTTTTTAACAGTTTGGAAATTATCATCGGACAAACTAACATACTTACTACTTATACAAACGCCAGATTGTCCAAATAGACTCGGAGATCTTTATTAATTTATTTATTTACTAACACTTTATTTCACAATTTATAAAGAGTGTCAATAGGCGGACTTAATGCTAAAGCATTTTCTATCAGCAAAGGCGGTAGGCGTTATTCTATTTAATATATGTTATTCTAACTCTCTTACTTCGCTCGCTCGAACAATAAATTGCCATAATTCATCTAGAATCGCTAAACAAGAGAGTCTTTTTGTTTAGCATGACAGCTGCTTTAATCCCAAAAGAACATTTAGGTATAATATATCTAAATAATTTGTAAAACACCATTGATTAAAATTTAAATAACTTTCAAATTACTTATTTCCATCCTGAGGTTGTCTCGAAGATATCGCGCTTCAGCGATAAGACATGGCCATGTACGCCAATTGTAAATTGTACCTTTTTAAGATATTTATTTTGGTTTTTTTAAAATGGAGTTTATATCTACCTATCTATAAATTTGCCTGTAAAGAACCAAATAAAAGGAGTGATAAATAAAACTAGAATTATGGCAAAATTCAGGAAATAAATTTTGTTGTTTGATTGATCAGCTTTAATGGACATCATCCTAACGAAAGACTAACAATACTCGTATATATAAATTTTCAGGCTATAATCCACCGAAGGATAATCATCGCGTGTTTGATGCACCTCCCTCCACTCTGCATAGGTGGATCATGGCCCTAACGGATATTCTTTCATATACCGGATATTTTAACCAGACCAGAGATCTTTCGTCGTGCTCTATTTAAACTGGTGAACCAAATTATTTTATTTATTATCTTTAATTAGGTTTCCTTTTTTTAACAGACATATTCTGTCCCCACTCTAGTATTCCCTGTGTCGTGGGTATCAAGAACTACGAGTACTATGGTCGGTACCACAGTACCTACAACACCCAGACCATAAACAAATATCTGCACATTCTGCACTGAGTGCATAGCATGTAAACATTTGTTCCGTAGCGGGAATCGAACCCGCATCTCTTGTGACTCAGCCGGCTACCCGTTGCACCACTGAGGTTGTCGTACACGAGACTTAGAGACTGAAGCCGAAACAACGCTTTCCTAAACACATTTCAGCAAGATCGGTTTAGTTTGTTTAGTAGGAAAAACATACGTTATAAATAATTCATTACTTTACCAAGAAACTTTTAGTTTCCAAAATAAGATCCTATTACTATTATAAACGCGAAAGTTTGTGAGGATGTTTGTTACTCTTTCATGCAAAAACTACTGAACAGATTTCAATGGAACTTTACAGTAATATAGCTTATACATTAGAATTACACATAGGCTACTTTTTATCCGGGTACCACGCGGGCGAAGCCGTGGGCAGAGGCTAGTAATATTATAAACGTGAAAGTTTGTGAGGATGGATGTTTGTTACTCTTTCACGCAAAAACTACTGAACGGATTTTGATGAAACTTTACAGTAATATAGCTTATACTTTAGAATAATACATAGGCTACTTTTTATTCGGGTACCACGCGGGCTAAGCCGTGGGTAGAAACTTGTTTTCTATAACAGGTTCTCTATAAAAATAAATTACCTCTGAAGTACCATTCGTGAAAAAAAATCTGATATCAACTAAAAGATTGATAGAATTTGGAAGACTAAAATACTAAAATAATACTTTGGACTATTCATATTTTTAGTTAGGTTATCTGGAAGAGATAGCTTCTGAGCTTTAATACCGCCTATTATACTTTAATAATAATAAGATTTTGTTTGTTTTGTTATGGTGTACAATAAAGTATTTTCATTCATAAAAATAATTTCTCCATTGGAATATTACGGTGGTGCCTTGTTTTAACCAAAATATGTATATTTTTGTGTGTTACTCGATATCTTAGGCAATTGTGAACCGATTTTAATGATTACACACCCCTAATGTGAAAAAATGGGAGGTGAAATTTCATATTGGATTATCTACTTCTCGGTATTTTATTTTTATTTGCTTTTTGTTGCTTTAGTATCACTGCGGCCGTCACATGCCTATTGTGACTTGCTTTTCCCATCAGGAGGCTACGTCCCCGGTATTTGAAGCCGATTTTTATATTTTCCAGAAAAAAAAAATTATCTGTCGTCCACTATCACATACGAACTTGTTTTCATGTCGGTTCATTAACCGTACTCAGTGTGGACTAGATCTGTAACCCTTGGCATTGATAACCCAAGGCCAGTAGGTTTGCTACTTGCATGCGCAGTTGCATTGCAAGTTACGAAGGACTCATCGCTTTTTTGTGTGTAACTCAATTCAATTTACATTAAAAAGGTGAAAAATTAATATATTTCTGTATAATAATACTAGCTTCTGCTCACGGCTTCGCCTGCGTAGTACCCGGATAAAAAGTAGCCTATGTGTTATTCTTCTTTGCCTCAATTTTGTTCAATCGTAAAACTAAAAGTAAAACTACTAGTTTATTATTATAATATTTGTGGTAAGACTAAGTGTAACCACCCATTTTTTGACCATCGTCGGACTTTTTAATCTTATTATTTTAAAATCCAGATTCAACATTTCAACCAAGGCCAGTAGGTTTGCTACTTGAATGCGCAGTTGCATTGCAAGTCGCGAAAGACTCATCGCTTTTTTGTGTGTAATTCAATTCAGTTTACATAAAAAAGGTAAAAAAATATATACCTCTGTATAATAATACTAGCTTCTGCCCACGGCTTCGCCCGAGTGGTACCCGGATAAAAAGTTGCCTATGTGTTATTCTTCTTTGCCTCAATTTTGTTCAATCGTAAAACTAAAAGTAAAACTACTAGTTTATTATTATAATGTTTGTGGTAAGACTAAATGTAACCACCCATTTTTTGACCATCGTCGGACTTTATAATTTTATTATTTTAAAATCCAGATTCAACATTTCAACTAAGGGCAGTAGGTTTGCTACTTGAATGCGCAGTTGCATTGCAAGTCACGAAGGACTCATCGTTTTTTTGTGTGTAATTCATTTAGTTTACATAAAAAAAGGTTAGAAAATAATACAGTGATATATTAGTATCCTACTACTATTATAAACGCGAATGTTTGTGTGGACGGATGTTTGTTACTCTTTCACGCAAAAACTACTGAACGGATTTTGATGAAACTTTGCAGTAATATAGCTTATACATCAGAATAACACATAGGCTTCTTTTTATCCGGGTACGACGCGAGCCGTGGGCAGAAGCTAGTACTCTATAAGTATATAATTATACCTCTATCTGTCATTGTGTAACAAGGAAAAATGCGCTTATATATAAAATAATGATACATAATAGAAATGTGTAATTCCGTAATTCCCATATACCTATTTGCATTTTATACACGACTAGCTGTTGCCAGCGGTTTTGCAAGTGTGGGGTCGTGTTTTATTTACATTAACCCACCATTCTCTGAAACACGTTATAATTTATTTATGCTCATTAGTGTTTTTTTTTGTTACTAACTTCAAAGAACAAAGGCGAAGTTCCTCCCCCAAATTCCCCCCTAAAAGTGAAAATTTCAAAAAATCCTTTCTTAGGACATATGCTTACGTTATAAAATAAACCTATGTTCCAAATTTCTGGTTTATAGAATTAGTAGTCTTTGCTATGCTTTGATAGATCAGTCAGTCATTCAGGACAAATGATTTTATAAGTTTAAATTACCTATTGATCTATTGACTGGTAGCCATTTGTTTGACGTAATGTTGATTTGCTAAGTAAAATACCCACATAGGTAGGTATAGGTTTGACAATCTCTGTGGCGCAGTGGGCGAAGGATCGCCTGAGACGCAGAAGGTTGCTGGTTCGACTCCCGCAGCGGGACAAATATTTGTATGATCTGCAAATAATTGTCTCCGTCTGCATGTTCTATACATAATATATATGTATTTACAAAAAAATATCAGTCATGCAGGTGGTTCCCATAATAAAAGCTCTGCTTAGTTTGGGGCTAGATAATTATGTGTGAAAAATGTCCAGAATTATTTTTATTATTATATAGTTGGTTTATAGTTGAAAGTCTCGTAGCCAGACATACAACTAAAATGTGTTAAACATTAGACTTGCCTCTGACTACCCTATGAAACAGAATGCCCTCACTGATCTTAATCTTCACAAATATATTTATTTGTTTAAGAAAAAAAGCGATAATCACAATGTTAATACCAGAAATAAAGATAAACTCGCTGTTGCCACTTGTAGACTCCATAAAGTTAGTAAATCGTGGGGCATGGTGTACGCTTTTATAACAAACTCCCAGGAGATATACAAAAATTGTCAATAAACAAATTTAAAAAGGTAATTAAACAAAAACTTTATAAAAAGGCATACTATAAAATATCTGATTATTTAGATGATAAAAATTCTTGGAATTGAAAATGCTCCAACTCGATAAAAAAATGCAGGGACCTATTGTTTTGTAAAAGTATCATTAAAAAGAATAACCAGCCTTGTTTTCTTGCCTTTCTTTCCTGGCTTGGTCGCGGAGGAACAGGCATTAAATAAAACCGACGTTTCAAAGTGATCCTTGTGATTTTAATGGATAAATGAATTTTGACTTTGAAATCCTAGTGTCAGGAATATTGTACGTGTCCGTTGCGTGTATATTATAATTAAAATATTTAATTTATTATTATTATTATTATCATGACTAAATAGTCAAATGTTATACGTACCTACAATATTACTTTGAGAATATTTCCGTGTTAGTTGGAGCTCTGCTTGAATTCCTTTTTATTTGTTGCGAAATCCTGCGTATAAGTTTTGTTGACATGTTTATTTAGTATGATATTTATTATGGTAGTTAGGTACAGTATATATCAAAAACCCCGTCTAATTAAAAAATATTTTTCGGTATCGATACGCGTTTACGTAGTTATTGTCCTTTCAGAAAAATAAAATATTACTTTCTCCATTAAAAGCCTTTTACCAAAGTTCAAAATATACTGTCAAAATGGTTTCTAGGGTTGTCAAAAAAAGTGTGTTCAAACTGTTTAACACGTAAACAGTTTGGTAAGTTTATTTGATACATTATTTGATAAGTTCAAAGGATTTTTTGGAAATTTAATTATAACTTCACTTTGAGATGATTTACAAATTAATTAACATAAAAAGAAAAAACTTATTTTTAAAATTCTGATTGAGAATACTTACTCTTTAAAAAAAACCTAGTAATAGGTAGGTACTTACAAAAATAAATCGCGTCCTGTCCCGAAAAAAAAAACGGTCACTCAAATTTCACAATCACGTCAGATTTCCCGCGCTTTCCCAAACTTTCACAGTGCGCGCACTTTCCGTTGACGTTTTCAGGGTTTTATTTGAACAGTTTGTACGCGGAGTGACCGCGCGATCGGACACGGTCAATTTATATAGTCCTTGTAAATGATTGGTTGGTCCTGGCGCGTGTTGCTTGAACCTATTGTTGTAGGAGACTGTGCGACAGACACTTCGGGGGTTTTTAATATGGCCTTAAATGCGCGGTTTTAGGGTTCGTAGTTTTATTTTATTATAAAGTAATTGAAGTCGCGCAACAATAGGTACGGTAAGCGTCTGAATCTGAAGATGAAATGATAATAATAATAATAATAATAATTCTGGTCATTTTTCACACAGCTTCATCAACACATGACTACATGACTGTTATATACTTCTTATGTATTTTTTTGGAAATACATACATATTATATATAGAAAACACCCAGACCAGAGGCGAGACAAATATTTGCATATACAAAAATATGTCCCGCGGCGGAAATCGATCTTCCGCGTCTCAGGCGGGCTTTCACCCACTGCGCCACAGAGGTCCATGAGAGGATGCCGTCTGTCTGTCTTGATTTCTCGACGGTAGCACCATATACTCCATATACTCCGTGACCACGGCTTTGAAACACAGTCGAATAATAATAATAATGTAAAATAATAATAGAACAATTAAACTTGCTATAGGGAGACCCGTTTACAACGTTTATCGATGAAAAAAAAAACAACTAAGCCCTTAGTTAACGGGCTTATAGATTGAAGTTTACATTTTTAATGGTAAATAATTTAGGTAATTTTATGATTGTTTTCATCATTAGTTGTATTAGTTTATAAGTCATGTAAATATAAATAGAATATACATCTAAAAGTAAAAAAGTTTACTTAAAACTCCAGAAGTCACCAGTCTGTGATACTGACTGAACATAGTGTATTTTATCGGCCTTCTTTTTTTTGTGTTTATTATCATGTGAAATTTGAATTCAGTTTTTTTTTAATCAGTCATAGCTTGTAGCGTCTGTACTGCTACAATTCAACCTACGAGCCGCAATAATAAGTTGATACGGCAAATAAAATACGATCTTTTTTTTTTTGTTTACTTGTTGTTTTGTAGCCAAATAGTTCAAGGAATGTAACTTAGAATAAGAAATTTATAACTAACATTTATTATGATGATCCAATGTTGATTTTAATAAATAAATATGAATGAATGAATTTATGATCTTTGCAAAAGAAACATTTATTCATACATTTAACATGTACAAGTAGGTATATAAGTATATATAAGTAAAACACCTAGCTATCTAAAGACCGTTGCAAACGAGGCGCTACCAGGCGGAAGCTTTCCCAAAATGCTGGCTGCATTACCACACTGAATGTGAAAATAATGTTCTTTAGGAAATGGGGTTAAATTTGCCAAAATCTATTTTTTTTTTCTTCAAATTTACCTATTTTCAATTATTATAATGTTATAGGATTCGGGGTTTAATTTGTCAAAATCTAAAATTCCTACCAGGAAAAACACATTTTTGAGTAGATGGGAAACTAGTACTTATTCCTTATGAGTCATCATTAAGTTTTTTGGTATTCATCTCTCATTCTCCTACATCATGGCAGGCACCGTCTGCCAACTGTCATTTTCCTCTTAAACATCGTTAGAAAATTCCCACTTACAAACAATAAAGTCGCAGTATTACCTGCAAATTATATCGTAATAAACTTGTGATAATCATTAAAATATATAAATATTTATGTCGAATAGCGCATTACTCGCATTTTTATTAAGTTCTTCGTCAACTTATCGTGTTGTACCAAATAGTGACCGAAATTGTATGAATAAAACCATTATTATTCTAGAAGCTGATGAAAACTATTATTATTATGGCTATCGTAATTTGTACGTCACACAGCTCAATAATCTTATTTACTACCTATTCGTAGTACTATTGATATTTTTAGTATTTAAAGACATTATCTGCTTTCGAGGGCTTTATGATTTTTAAGTTTTACTGAACGATGTTATTAGTACAACTTAGGTAATACAAAAAAATAATCAGTCGCAAATTTCACGGCTTTTGCGCATACTAGAATGGCGCGGACTGTACGGTATAGTGGAAATGTTTACAAAGATCAATTGAATATACATACAAGTAGTTTATTATACATATAGTGTCTTGCCACTGTCTTACTTGTAAAGATTGCAATTTTCTTCTCTAAAAGCTTTTCTATTGAAAATAATTCTAGGTTAGTAGGTACTATTTGCTTACCTATATACTCACCTAAATAGTGGTGCAGTGGGTGAAGGCCCGCCTGAGACGCAGAAGGTTGCGGGTTCGATTCCCGCTGCGGGACAAATGTTTGTATGTTCTACAAATATTTGTCTCGGGTCTGGGTGTTTTCTATATATAATATGTAATTATTTACAAAAAAATATATAAATATAATTAATATATCAGTCATGTAGTTCTCATAATACAATCTCTGCTTAGTTTGGGGCTAGATGATGCTGTGTGAAAATGTCCAGCATTTTTATTCCAAAAACTATCGTGAACTTCACTATTCATATTGTAAAAACGGGAATTTTCACGTACTGCACTATCGGTGAAGACACCGACTAAGTTTCGACTCATTCCGAGAGTCTTCATCAGGGTGAGTGGTTGCGACTTTCTCCTTCCGCGGAAACTTAGTCGGTGTCTTCACCGATAGTGCAGGGGGCTAGACAAATACCACTTTCTGTTGACGTTAACGCCTGCGGAAAGATACAATTGTATGGAAATGACATTAGCTGTGGAAATGTCACGTGACATTTCCATACAATTTTATCTTTCCGCAGGCATTAACGTCAACAGAAAGTGATATTTGTCTAGCACCCCAGTACGTGAAAATTCCCGTTTTTACAATATGAATGACCAGCATTATTATTTATTTATTTAAATACTTTGGTTTTTTATGTAAAATAGGTATAATTCCTTGCATCGATAACTTATGACCTTATTTATTATACTTATTTTATACCAAAACAATTAATTTTCTCAGGAAACCATAGCGTTGCATGACACAATAATTATTATTGCAAGTGGATTGGGTTATTTACCGCCAGATGTCAGCGTGACAGCTGTCATATATTACGATATGACTCACGCTATTTCTGCGCATTTCCGTATGTCGTTCTTTTACGCGTGGATTTACCTACTTAGAATTTACCAGACTTGAGATAAAGACTTACATAAGTATTATTATCCTACTTAAGTATAATCGTTAACTTGGTTTATAATATATGTATATATGTAAAGTGATATTTTAATAATGGTGTATGTAATAAACAGTTATCTATCTATCAAATAGGTTATCTACCTTCTTAGGGTAGATATCTATACCGTATGGATCAAATAACCCCTTCAAATCCGAAAGCGTATTATTAAGGAAGTATTCCCGTTTGAGCACCTATTTTTGGGCACCTATGCTTTGAGCACCAAAGGTATTCTCATTTGAGCACCAATCAATATTTTAACATGGTGCTCAAAGGGGAACAAAAAATAAAATTTGATTTTATTCCCCATTGAGCACCTACGGTGCAGCTTCTAGTGATGGGGTGGGTGCATGTACAATTCATAAAATTAAAAAAATAACCCTACTACTATAATAGACGCGAAAGTTTGTGAGGATGGATGTTTGTTACTCTTTTACGCAAAAACCACTGAACAGATTTTGATGAAACTACAGTAATATAGCTTATATGTACATCAGAATAACACATAGGCTACTTTTTATCCGGGTACCACGCAGGAAGCCGTGGGCAGAAGCTAGTATAGCATATTCTTCTTTGGACTAATTTGTGCAATCTAGACTAGAGCGGAACTTTAATTTGATTATTTTCTAATTTAAGATTTGAGCTCTTAACGTTCAGTTGGTGAAATTGGGAATTTGCTAGTATCTACAACATACCTCATGGTTAAACCAAATCAAATAATTGATTATTAGTGAATTTAGTGAATTCAGTGTTACATCAAGGTGGTAAATTAAAACTATTTGTATCACTAAATTCTGCCCTTAGGCTTACAAACATTGAGTATCTACTAGTATCTAGTATCTACAACATACCTCATGGTTAAACCAAATCAAATAATTGATTATTAGTGAATTTAGTGAATTCAGTGTTACATCAAGGTGGTAAATTAAAACTATTTGTATCACTAAATTCTGCCCTTAGGCTTACAAACATTGAGTTAAATTAGGTTGATCTCAAAGAATACTGAATAAATAGGTAGGTACCGATAGAAAATTAAATATAAAATGTTTAACTACGGTTACAGTCACACGAAAACTTTTTATAACATACATACATAAACTCACGCCTGTTTCCCGGAGGGGTAGGCGGAGACTACGGATCTCCACTTGCTACGATCCTGACATACCTCATTCACTCTCATTACATTCTTCATACATGCTCGCCGGTTTTGGGTATTCTTGAACTGGGGCCTAACCATCAACTCATCACCTTATTGTGATTTAATTCAGGCAATTATGTCAAATCCCGCTTTGCAAATGACAAAGCTTTAACAACGCCATAGCGTCCTCAATCGCAAAGCGGAAAGTGACATCTTTGCCTAAACTCGCTATAAGACTTCATGGTTAGACTCCTGACGTTTCTCCAGAACGTGATCGTTGATAATGATTTGTTTATAACGATAGAAATAAAATGTCACATTACAGTACAGTCACAGAAAACTCATCTACTGTGAAATACGTTTTTTATCAGAATATCATTTAGTTCTATTTCAAAACAGGTTCATTTGACCTTTGTTTCAGTTTATGCAGAATCAATTAAAAATGCAAGATTTAGCACGAAATCTGAGACAGAGTTTTCTACGGCTTGTGCTGCCCTTAGGCACTGTCTTACCTTTATCATGATTACAACCACAGAATAATAATGTACTTAGGTAGGTATCTACCAATTAAGGCACAGTTTCGGTAATTACATCTGTGGTTAAATCCAGCTGAAAAATACCTAGGTCTTATGAACAATATACAGGTTGTAAAAAGACGAAAACGAAAGAGGGAGGTACAGGAGCCCAAAATACAACCAAAAAAAAATGTCCGTTAAAAAAATTATACACGGTAAAAACTGATTTCTTATAGAAAGACAAATTGCTTTCCATTAAGACATTTTTATTACCTCCAAGAAAATGATTCTCTCCCTATAGACACTAGACAATAATATCTTCGTAACAGTAAAAAATCATCTCATTTTATTTATTTGTTACGAGATAAATAAATTTAATTCAAGAAACATATTGTTTTATTTAACACATTTATTTGATTTTTATTTGATACGACATAAAATAAGTCTTGAAATAAACATATTTATTTTCAAGTAAGAACAAAATTGAGAAAAATATTGTCTTCAAAAAAGATAAAGCAGTATTTTTGTTTTAAGTATTAAGCTCTGAGAATACTGATGTGATACGGCTTTGCATTTCTTCTGCCGTATCGCACTGCCGATCAAAGACTCTTTACTTGACATGACCCCATACAAAAAATCTAATGAAGTCAAGTCAGGTGACCGAGGAGAGGATGCAATGCACGAGGTCCAAATCGTCCAATCCACCGGTTTGGGAACTCTTGGGCAGGATAAAAATGATTTACGAAAGGAGATTGACGAAACATGTATATAAGGGAAGCGTGAGTGAGATAATTGGAAAGGGTAGACTCCGACGAACGTACTCTAACCAAATTTGAGATGTTCTGGTCAGGTCAAGAGTACCCTAAACCGGCGAGCATATATTAAGATCGAAATCAGAGTGAATGAAGCAAAAGAGGTATGTCAGGATCGTAGCAAGTGGAAATCCGTAGACTCTGCCTACCCCTCTGGGAAACGGGCGTGATATTTTAACTTTTTTGGTCGTGATAGAGCCGTAAACGGTGCAACCAGATTCGAACCAACTTGAATCCGGTTACTGCCCTACCTTAATCCGGGCTGTGATTAAGCTAAAACCAGATTGCAACTAAATAACAGGTGATATAACCAAGGTGTCTTACCTTATCAAACTAATCAAAGACTAAGAAATCAGGATTTAATGTCAGATCTAGCCATTAATTAAATCTCGCTGTGCTAGTCCTTGGCGTTATTACGTAATTATAAATAGATTTAAGGTAATATTACGTTGCATTGAACTAAATTACAGAGATTCACAGTCTGTGAATCTCTGATTTAATGGAGGTGCAAGAAACGGCTGTGATTATAATTAGCTAATGGTAATTCTGTTTATTTTATTCATTCGGTTCCCACCGTAGGTCAAATTTTTGTATAAGTAATCCACAAATATAATGTTAATGTATAATAAATGTTTTTTATACTTACATATTATTTAAGGTAGTTTACACAAATTATAAAGTACACCCCCGGCCACTTCAAAATCATATATAATCCTCTCCATCCAACGGTTGTCTGGAAGAGATCGCTTTTAAGCGATAAGACCGCCCATTGTACCTTTATCATATGTGTTACTGTTTATTTTGTTCGTATCTTAAGGTGTACAATAAAGTATTTTCATTAATTCATTCATTCAAATATTTGTATCAGGTCTGCATGTTTTCATGTGTAAGTATTTAAGAAAAAAAGGATCTATTGAATATATCAGTCTTGTAATTCCCATAATACAAGCTCTGCTTAGTTTGGGGCTAGATGATACTGTGTGAAACTTGACCAACTTTATTTATTTATTAATTTATTTTAATAATTAGTTTTATTCTAGACTTGTTCTTGAGTGGAGACCGCGACTCGGCAAACGTAGTGTAGGACGCCCTCCAGCCAGGTGGGATGACGATCTGCGAAAGACTGCAGGCAGATGCTGGATGCGGCAAGCTGAAGACAGGGCGCTATGGCGCTCATTAGGGGAGGCCTATGTCCAGCAGTGGACTAATATAGGCTGATGATGATGATGATGATGATGATGATGATGATGATGATGATGATGATGATGATGATGATGATGATGATGATTCTAGACTTGAGATCTATTTTACATGCTAATCATTCACTGGCGTCGGTTCTTTTGTACACCAGCTAAACCTTATTTTACCTACCACACTCATTTACTAAAGAAAGAGATTCACGACCTCTGTGGCGCAGTGGACGAAAGCCCGCCTGAGACGCAGAAATTTGCGGGTTCGATTCCCGCCGCGGGACAATTTTTTGTTGATCTACAAATATTTGTCTCGGGTCTGGGTGTTTTCTATGTATAATATGTATGTATTTACAAAAAAAAAGTATATAATTAATGTATCAGTAATTTAGTTCCCATAATACAAGCTCTGCTTAGTTTGGAGCTAGATGATCCTGTGTGGAAAATGTCCAGCATTATTTATTTATTGTTTATTTATAGCAAAAATGTTAATGCTATAAAATTATTCAGATTTAAGTTTTCCATAAGTATAACTTATGGAAAACTTAAATTCAAAAAGTGTTATTTCTAAACATGAATATGAGCGACATGTAAATTAATTGTCTAGAGTAAAATTCTTGACATCTCTTTTGCGTGCACTATATGTAAAAGACACAGTTTCAATTAAGTTTAATTGGTGTACAAGGGAATCGACGTCACTAACTAATTAAGGGATACCTTAAACTAACGAGGGTCTTAACGCTTTAAAATAACTTTTGTAAAAAAATATAGGGTATTAAAGGGGAGTTGTTCACATTGTAACTTTTCGTCGCCAATACTGCGTGACAGTGTCCAAGACCCATGTGTATAAACGCATTAATAGTTTACAAGACACCACCGGTCAGCTCGATGAACCAATTGTAGAATACCTACTCGACTATATCACTTTGTATAAATATTTAATATAACGTAGATGATGTTGCCTGCTCGGAAATCGGAACACGACTGTCTTATCCGCTCTGTACAGAGTCGGCCATATTTATTGGACTAGCAGATTCTAGTCAATTGAATGTCTGCTGCCGTCGCCACAGTGATATCGTTATTTGCTGTAACTCTTTTATAAAAAATATAATAATGATCTGTACCTAGTAATTATTTTTAACCACAAATAATCAATACACTACAGTACCTAATTTTTCCGCGTGACAAAAGACAGTACACTGTTCATATTGGAAAAATTAGTTTTATTTCAAAAATTATCGTGAACTTGACTATTCATCAGCACGTCGCGTCCTGCACTATTACGCAATGACGCGGAGGGAGAAAGTCGCGATCACTCACCCTGATGAAGACTCTCGGAATGAGCCGAAACTTAGTCGGTGCCTTCACGATAGTGCAGTACGTGAAAAATCCCGTTTTTACTATATGAATAGTCAAGTTCACGATAATTTTTGAAATAAAACTGTCCACTGTGTTTTTGATTAACTACGCGTCTCAGACATGGTCAGTATGGTCACGGAGTTGTTATCTACTGTCACAGATGGTATAATATGTGTACTGCATTGTTCAAAATCATTGGTACTATGTGTTGGAATACTACAGCTGTAGTGTTACCTCTAGTGTTGCTAGCGTCCATAGATTATACCTACCTACTATACTTAGTAAATATGTGTCAATGTATGTAAGTTATTCTTAAGTTTATATCGAAGCTATCTGCCACTGATATTGGGATAGGACGGAAGATCAGCGCGCTACTTACCTTTCACCAGGTCTGCGGCGCTTTATGCTGAGGCCCATCCCAATTTGTGGCTACTTATCACATCAGTATTCCAATCATCGAAGTTATGTATTTAATTAATAAGTAGTCACAAATAAATGATTTATCTATCTATCTATCTATTATGGTATGGCTTACGAACAGTTGGGACGTATGCTTGTTATATAAAAAATGCCGTTAAATGTCTGACCACTACAAATCAACGCTCTCGTAATAATTATTCAACAGCACCTAAGGTCGTCTCACTCGCTTACTTTGGGGGTTAAGGTCGTACAAAGTGTGATACCTACTCGTAATCTGTCCGACGGACAAGCCTCAGCTGATGTTAGTAACCTCGTGGGATTCTGTGAGGCGTACCATACCTTATTAAAATACTAAACACACTAAAAAACACGCGCATGATTATGCGAATCCCTATGATGCGAGTTTAGTCTTACCTCAGTGACGATTGGCCATCTGATCTTATTATAAACGCAAGAAAGAGCTATATGAAGAGTTAGGTTGTGTTTTGGTTGCGTGCTGAACATTAGATAGATAGATAGAAAATGCTTTATTGCACAAGATAAAACAAGGACATAGGCGAACTTAATGCTAATTAGCATTTTCTTCCAGCTAACCTTTGTGTTATGAAGAGTGGAGCGGTAGTGCGTTTGGCTGATTACCAAAATAAGAACAATGTATTAAATAAAATAACTAGCTAATTAAAATAGAAGTAAAAAAAGGCAAATCGGTACAGCCTTTCTCAAGTGATGCGCTTACCAACAAACAGCATTTCATTTTTATTTATATACTTGGATAGATAGAATATAGAAAATACTTTATTGCACATCAACTAATACTTCAGCTAAGATAAATACTTATAAGTAGTAGGTAAAGACAATGTATATGTAGACAATATTATAGAGGTAATTAAAAAAGTTTGCAGGCCACACAGAATTGGCTCATTTTCACCAATGCCAAATCTATTGTTCTCCAAATTTAAAATTCCATATGGATTCTCAAACAATCCCATACCATTTTTAAAATATAAATAAAGTATTTTTCTTTCCCAGCCAATGCAACGAGTTTTAAGTAGGTTGGTAGGTAGGTACAGTTAACAGAAAAATCCTAAGACTATGTCGAGTTCAAAGAGGAAGTAGGTAGGTACAGTAAATAAACGCCTGCAGTGGTTATTTCCTCTATGAATACCTACCTACTTTTATTTTGTTGCAAATTTGCGTACGGCATTGAAGATATTTTCGGAAATCGTACAGTCTCGAATTATACCTACGGCAAGGTTCTGTATTTTTAGATCTTGCTAGGTAAGTATAGATTTTATAGTTTAAAAAAAACCCCGCGGAAGCATAACTGCGATATAAATAAGTTAATTTTAGTGTGAAGGCAAACATCGTAAAGAAACCGGTATGCCCAAGAACCAAGATGAGTCTCTGAATAACCCCTATTTAGTATAGCTACTTTCAGATCCGCGTATACTGAGTATGGATCGGAGATTCTCCTTGGGGATTATAGTCGTTTTTGTTTTTATTTTAGTAACGTAAACAACTAGACCAATACTATAGGTACCACTTATGCTTCTGCCAATGGCTTTACCCGCGTGGTACCCCGATAAGAAGTAACCTATGTGTTATTCTGATGTATAAGCTATATTACTGTAAAGTTTCATCAAAATCCGTTCAGTAGTTTTTGTGTGACAAACATCCATCCTCCACAAACTTTCGCGTTTATAATATTAGTAGGATTAGCTCCTGCCCACGTCTTCGCCCGCGTGGTACCCGGATAAAAAGCAGCCTATGTGTTATTCTGATGTATAAGCTATATTACTGTAGTTTCATCAAAATCCGTTCAGTAGTTTTTGCGTGAAATAGTAACAAACATCCATTCTTACAAACTTTCGCGTTTATAATATTAGAAGGATAGGATAGTAACATATCTAGTATTCATATCACAGATTTCTCTGAACCTTGTTATCAGCTTTTATCTAAACTAGCCTCGGCCCACAGCTCCACCCGCGTGTTCACGGATAAAAAGTAGCCTGTGTTATTCTAAGTCACAAACTATATCTGTACCAAATTGATCCAGATGTTACGGAGATTCAAACATCTGAACGAGATGAGAAGGATAGGATAAGATACCTAAAAAACACAGCTTCGATTGTCAAGTTATCACTCTACGAGTTGAGAGGCTCGAAAGAGGCGTGCGCCTAAAACTATTTGATTACAGACTAGTTACAGGCACATTTGATTCGACCCCATCCATCCAGGAAGTCCCAGCCCCTCCAAGGATGGAAAATAACTAACTTCCTCATCAAGTCCCAATTAATGGCCCCTTTCAAATCACAACCAATTGTTTAATCTGTTCTAGCTATGTAAGCTCTGTAGCTATGTACCTAGGTACAAATATTATAATACTAGACCTGGGTAATCTCTATCTCATTCTAGTTGTAGAGATACTAGATATAAGGGAAGGATTATTAATTTGTTTTCGGTGATTTATATAGAAATCCAAAATCATCCAAAGGTTGTCTTGAAGATATCGTTATAAGCGAAAAGACCGCCCATTGTACTCACGTGATAAGCTTGTAATTTGCTCTGTTTGAATTTGTATGCAACATATTATGTGGTTTAGGTACCTACAATGAAGAGTTATCTATCTATCTATGGAACGTTCGTTTCTTTAGGCACTCTTATTTGCTAAAAGACCCGTTTTCAGTAAGAAGTCAGTTATTCATTCATTTATATTTTAAGATCATTATGGAACACCTTAATCAATGCTGCTTTCATGAGAATTTTTTTGAAATATTCAAATACTTTAGAAACATTTTATCCGTATGCAAAATAATAAACAAAATTGAGCATTTATAATATGTTTTTTTTTGCCTTTATAAAACATAACAAAAATAATTATGATAAACTAGCTTCTGTCCACGGCTTCGCCCGCGTAGTACCCGGATTGCAAACTCCTTTATCCTACTAATATAATAAATGCGAAAGTCTGTGTGTGAATGTTTGTTAACACGTATCTTCGTAACTACTAAACCGGTTTTGATGAAATTTGGAATATAGATAGTTTAGGTTCTGGAATAACACATAGGCTAATCTTATTTTCGAAAATCAACCCCTTAGGGGGTTAAACAGGGTGGTAAAGTTTATATGGAAAAAATATTCCTTGGTTTTATTCACTCAAAACTCGGTATACATAAACTTTAAAATAAATAATGAAACACGTTTTTTTTTTTTTAATTACCCTTTCGTGTTGTGCAATTGAGTTCTAAACTTTGTATAAATTATAATCCTTGGTTCGATTCATTCAAAAGTTGGTGGACATAGTTTGAAGCCTGGAGACGGTCCTATGCTACTTTTATTAACATACCACGTGGGCGAAGCCGCGGGCAACAACTAGTTTTCCATAAAAGAGATTTAGGGACTACCAACCTGTCAAATATGACGCCAGCTCTATGGTAACCGCTTTACGTTTCCATAACAACATGACAATTTTAACATAGCCCACCGACTGCCAAACGAAATTTATACAGTTTTTTAATATTTTTAGTGATTTTTTGAATTAATTTAACATGGATCCTGATGAAGATGAGCCCTTCGGGGGGGCTCTCAATATAGGCTCCGAAACTACAGAAGCGGAGAAGGAATTTGAAAAGGTAAGTTCTCCACACTGGGTCTTCTCTCGGTCCAGAAGGCCCGCTTGCGTGACCTAGACTTAGCATTTTAGAGAGCACTAGTGGTTTAGCGGCTAGACCTCCTTTCCTCCGTCCACCTCCCCCCTGTCAGTTCATTAGTTGCTCGACAATAAGATCCCACGTAGAAGAATTTATTGTCGGGCTTAAACGAGGTGCACCATCTCATAAGCTTTCGTTCACCCCGGAACCGTAAAGATCCATAAGCGATCAGAGCCTACAGGCATTTGCGAAGGTTGACCGACAACGCACTCCACCTTTTATGTCAAGCTCATCATTGGCCTAAATCAGGACCAAGAAAAAACTAGTGGCAAAAATTAAAATATTCCAATTTATTCCAAAAACTATCATGAACTTGACTATTCATATTGTAAAAACGGGCATTTTCACGTACCGTACTATCACCCTGATGAAGACTCTCGGAATGAGTCGAAACTTAGTCGGTGCCTTCACCGATAGTACGGTAGGTACGTGAAAATTCCCGTTTTTACAATATAAATATTCCAATTTGTATCAGGAGTTACTCAGATTAATTTTATCAATGCTTATCATTTTTATCAAAAGGCTGATCCATGCTCTGCTTATCAATAAATACATCGAAACTTAACACCTTACAGATACATGCATTGTCCTGACTTCACACTAGGATTCCCTGTGTCGTGGGTATCCCACACCCAAGCCGGGAACAATCATCTGCAGACGTTATCAGATCCTTAGACAGATCCTTGTTGTTTTAAAGAATAAATGAATTTTGACTTTGACTTTGACTTAGACAAACATTTATCCCAAAGCGGGAATCAACCCCACAACTCTTGCGTCACATCTGGCAACATGCCCGACACACCGTTGAGGTCGTACTTTTCGTTTATTTTACAATAAACTGGAAAATGCTTAATTCATAAATTTGTTTTTTTTTTTTTTTCTCAGGTGCTAGATGAATTGAGAGAAGCGGAAAATCTGAAATTCTATTCTGATGTGTACACAAAATTATACGATTCTTACTACAAGATGAAGGATGACAATCTAAAGAACATTGATGAGATCAATGGTTTGAAGGTCAGTCCTCATTTCATCAGAATTTATCTAATAAACAACCCTGGTGAGTGATGGTGGAGCTTAAAAGCAACAAAAGTATAAAAACACTAGCTTCTTCCCATAGCTTCGTCCGCGTGGTACCCGGATAAAAAGTAGCCTTTAGTAGTAATTTCATTAAAATCCGTTCAGTAGTTTTTGCGTTGAATATTTAATCCTACTAATATTATAAACGCGAGAGGATGGATGTTTGTTAACAATAATATTAGTAGAATTAAATATTCAACGAGGTAGTCCTGTAGTCCTTTTACTGCAGCTAAAAAACAGACTTCTATTCGCAGATTAATAAATGTTTAAAAAAAAACTATAAATAAATTTAATTTCCTTAAATATCAACCATTCAACCGCCCTGAATAGGATTAGGTAATATGATTCCCTAGATCATAGGTATCAGGAACTATAAATAGTACAATCCTATGTAACGATTGATATGGCCCCTGATAGGCAGCCTTCTGAAGCCCAAAGCCCTTAGTCATGAAAACGAGAAACGGTCACACATCCAACTGTATACCATGCTGAACGTGTTTGAAACTTTATTCATAACTAGGTACTGCCAAAGGCTTCGCCCGCGTAGTGCCTATTCGTAAAAAACACATTCGCTCGACCGTTTTCATGATCGACTTATATTGCGAAATTGGTCTCCACGAAGTTAACTTTTATTTTAACGGGATAATAAACATATGTGCACCCTGAAGGTCCATTCTAAAAATTGGTAAAATATTTTTTGAAATCGAATAAGAAGTTTCTGAAGTTACCTCCTACATCCAACATTTACCTCTTACTCTCTCTTACCTCTTACTTTACCTCTTTATAATATTAGTATAGATAATGCATTTTTCTTCTCCGTTGCAGACCAGGCTAAACCGCTTTGACGATACTATCTCTGACTATCTGGCAGAGATTGCTGAAGCCAACCAAACCATTCAAAAGCTAAGAGCTGACATCGGTAAGTTCATCCAACGCTCTTCCCACCACGTTAAGATGAATCAGATAGCAAACTATCTACCATTCTACCTGTATCTGTAGTGATTTGGTTTCAAGGATGCTGATGAAATAAGAGGTATTATGAGATGCTAGCTTCTGCCCACGGTTTCACCCGCATGTTACCCGGATAAAAAGTAGCCAATGTGTTATTCTGATGTATAAGCTATATTACTGTAAAGTTTGATCAAAATCCGTTCAGTAATTTTTGCGTGAAAGAGTAACAAACATCCATCGTCACAAACTTTCACGTTTATAATATTAGTAGGATAGGATTTAAATTTTGTCGGCATCTGTATGCATACAGATGCCAATAGGCAACGGTAACCGGTTACTATGATATACTCGTAATTGTATCGTTAGACAGTGGTCTACACCAAACAATCGATCGAAAAATCGATTTGATCATACAACATTTGTCGCTGCGGAACAAATGTTTGTATGGTCTGCAAATATTTGTCTCTTGGTGTTGTCTATGTATAACATGTATGTATTTACAAAGAAAATGTATAAGTAGTACATCAGTCATGTAATTTCCATGATACGAGCTCTGCTTAATTTGGGGATGTGTGAAAATGTCCAGCATTATTATTATTATTATTATTATGTATTATTAAACAATATCGAAATCAAACTAGTTCAAACAGATCATGGTAAATATCTCGTTGTTATTACAATAATTATGATCATAATCATAATAGTCGTAGTTTTAAAAGTTCTTTAGTTCCCTCTGCCGTTGTTGATGATAGAACGTTTCTTGCAGAGGAGGCGAGAGCCTTGGCTGATGCAATGCACGCCCGCGAGCTCGCTAGCGTGGAAAGCTTGGAGACTATGAAAAAGACAGTGACCAGGCTTGAGAAGGAGCTAGACGCGAGGAAGCGAGCGGGGGACGATGACGCGTGAGTACCATTAAAGTCGCGAGGAATCGCAAAATCACTTCAAACCCATAAGCCGCGGATGCAAAAAAAGTGAAAAGTTGCTGTACTTGCTGTTCAGCTCTCTTGCTTTATTGAAACCACTATGTTTAGCTCACACTTATTTAATATCGGTTCGAGAAATAATACAGTTTATTTAGCACAGTAATAATAAAATTGCACGACGCTGCGTGTCCCGAAAAGCAAGTTAAAACGGAAGTGACCGAGCGGCAGTAACCGGAAGTAGTCTGAGCCGCTCGGCAGAGTTGCCAACCTTACGAATGCTGCCAGTGGCATTCGGATACGCCACAGAGGTCTGGGTCTCTAGGTTGCTAGACGAGAAAGCAGCCAAGCAAGCTACGATGTCATGTGGCACTGCAAATGGCTTAGCAGCTAGGCATCTAAGTGAATTGGAACAGGGACCGCACTGCGTCTAGGGTGCTATAGGCGACAAGACAGTTAGTGGCGTGGCGGTACTGCAAGAAGCTTGCTACTATCCATGGTGGCCTTATAGGCGAATCGTTAATAGAGGACATACTCCGACATCTTCTGAGAGCTATATCGGACGCCTTAAGATATCACAGTCCATCTGGTAGGTCACCTTTCTTCACTGCACTCTGTTAGTAAGTTGAGATCTCTATTTTTTTGAAAATAAATTATTACTTATGCCTTTGTTACTTCCTGATAATTTAGCTTTCTACTGGTTAAAAAATGGTTAAAATCGGTCCGGTAGTTTCGGAGCCTATTCGCTTCGGAGGTTTAGAAGCGCTAATTGGAAATCTAGTATTATGGTTGATCGCAGATCATGGCTCTTTGTGGGCTTATGTCCTTCAGTTGAACTTGAACAGGCTGTTGAGTATGATGATGTACAGGCTGTCGGTACGTATTAGACATGATTTACAGTTAATTTACTTTGAGTATTATAAAGATACGAGAAGGGCTGTGTGCCGAACCCGATTTAATGCCTTGGCCATTGCCTGAAGTCTGGAATCTTGTGATGAGATTGTAGTATTCAAAAAACTTGCTACCTGGATACCGTTAGTATTATGTGCCAGTGTCGAGATGTACTAATCGTATCGTTCGCATTAAAAGAGTGGAAAAGATCTGCTACTTACATCTACTCGCAATGACCTCAATTCCTCCCGACATCATGGTAAAAAGGTAACACATGCAATAGTGGCGAAATATTGGGAAACATTAAAACTCACAAATCATGGTAAATATAGCGGTTTTTTGTAAAAAATACGTTAGAAATGAATTTAATATGGTACCTACTGAATTCTTGTTGCGCGAGTCCAGCACGCACTCGGACGATTTTATTACATCTTTTTAGTTAAAGGATTTTTTTCACGCGGAAATCAAATAACTTAGTTTGATCTTTGTGAGCATTATCATTAACTTTTGTGTTTGAGTCTAGTAACTTTTCTGATATATTTTGTGTACTAGCTTTACAAACTCTCGACAAAAAATAGCTTTGTCTGAATAGATATTTAACTTTTTGACGGGTTTTTGCCTTTAAATAAATGATCATTTGATTATGAAATCAACCACTGTTAAATTTAGTTTTTATAAAATGGTAAACCAGAAATCATCTATTTTTGGAGTGACGGTCTTTACGAGGGCCTTTTGCACGCAAGAATTTCTTATATAATCTATTTACTAGACAGCGAGCTTTGCCCATTAAGCTTGGTTTTGCCAACACGATGTCTTTCATAGTTCATGTCTTACGAGGCATTACTCTATTTTTCCCAATTGCTAATAAGACATTTTTTGATCCCAATATCTATTTTTTCGTTCAGAGGTGCTACATCAGCAGTGAAAGAGAAGGAAAAGTTCGAGAAAGAGAAAGCAAGACTCCAAGGGGAGTTGGACGGCATCAGATTGAGGCTCACCAATGCTTTGAACTATCAGGAGGAGCTGGAACAGCGCAACACTACCGCTGATGAGACGATAGCCAAGCTTGAAGAGAATCTTGAGGTAAGAAGGAAAGTTGCGCAAGCTAGGCTGAAAATGGCTGGTAGGAACTACTTTACATATCGAGTGCCGGCAGACGATGAATAAAAATCAATTAATAGGCTAGACATTTTTCACACAGCATCATCTAGACCCAAACTAAGCTGAGCTTGTATTATGGGAACTACAGGACTGATTATAATATAATACTTATATAGGACGATAGGTACTTTTTTTTTTAATGCATATTATACATAGAAAACACCCTAATGATGATAGCATGATGGATCCCAGATACTAACTTGCAGGAAGCTGATAACAATGCTGTGAGGCAAAACCGTCTAGTCGACCATCTGAAAGGCGAGAGTGCTACTCTCAAATCTGAAGTCGAAAACAGGGGAGTTACCATTGCAAATCTAAACGATAAGGTAAGTTTTACCATCGCTTCAAATACTGGTATGACCTTTTTGTTACTTTATGACCCCACAATTCTCTAGTCACATCGAAATTATATTAATAGAACCTTACTACCTTTCAAATAGTATCGTGACGATCGAATCAACGGTTTTAAAATTATCTTCGGATAAAACATGACACATATATGTAGGTATAGATAGATAGATAGAAACTCTTTATTGCACACCAAAGAAAATACAAAATCACTGGAATTCATAAACAAACAAGGTACAATGTTGACAACCTAATTTTGAAACAATGTTGAACAAGGACAACCTTTGTTGTTCTTTCAGACAACCTTTGTATGGACAGGATAGATGTGTAGGTATGTGTATTAAAATATAGATAAATAAATAATGCTGGTCATTTTTACACAGCATCATCTAGCCTCAAAATAAACAGAGCTTGTGTTATGGGAACTAAATGACTGATATACTACTTATATACATATTTTTTATAAATACATACATATTATACAAAGACCCAGATCCCGAGATAAATATTTACAGATACAAACATTTGTCCCGTGGCGGGAATCGAACCCGCAACCTTCTGCGCCTCAGGCGGGCTTTCGCCTTCTGCGCCATAGAGGTCGTTATGTATGCCGATCTGTTCAAGTCATATAGCATTTAACCTCGAGAGGCGTCATATTGAACCACACTGTTCTGTCAACACATCAGTCTTTTAGGACTGATGTTGGCAAACGCGGACATTGTCATTGTCATTGCGTCATGTTGTCTGCTGTTCTCTGATTGGTTGAAATTACAGTTTCGACCAATCAGAGCACAGCAGGCGTGGCGGGACTCGCACTACAGTTGACAGAATTGTTTCCTAGCAAATTATGAAAAAAAATGCGTCTCTTGAGGCTGTCTACTCTATGGTTCAAGTTGTCTAAAAGAACTCGCTTTGGTCTATTTATAATTGAAACTTGTATTTACAGAAATAAAAAAAAAACACTCACTACTGTCATCCTAATGATGGACGTCCTCTGATCTATACTCAGTATACGTAGATTTGTGAGGATACTAAGTAGGGGTAGTCGTTAATTCCGTCCAAACTAAATATTTGACACATGCCTATGTTACGCAAGTAAATCGCATTCCACATGATAAGGTTGCACGCTCATCGCCACTTATTGAAGCACAAATCGATGGCGTTGCCTCCGATTTTCTCGTTCTAGAGCACAGGTTCTCAAACTAATTTTTCTCAGCGCCCACTTTGACAACAAAAGAAATCCTAGCGCCCCCAAAGTTTTTAAACATAATAACCTAAGCTTCCCCTTATAGACCACCGCCTTAGCGCCCTCAATATCTTCTAGAGCCTTCTACCGCCCGCCCCCCTGAAGGCCTCCAGCGCCCACAAGGGGTCCTTATCGCCCACTTTGGGAAACAGTGTTCTAGAGCATGCAGGTTTCTTCGCAATTATTTCCCTTCACCGTTTCACAGAAATAACTACCTCCTTACAGCTGAATAAGGCCGAGAAGACGATAGAGCGCCGCGATCGGCAAGTTCGTGACATGACTGCGAAGCTTGAAATAGCCACTCAGGAGCAAGAAGCCGCGTCTACAAAAGCAGCTCAGCTGAGAGAGACCCTGGACCTGACCAACATAGAGTTCGATAAGGCTAAGCAGGCGTTGATCAACACTGGTAAAGAGTTAAAGGTTAGTATTAAGATCGTCTTCGAAAGCAGCTCAGCTTAGAGAGACCCTGGACTTGACCAACATAGAGTTGGATAAGGCTAAGCAGGCTTTGATAAACACTGGCTAATGTTAGTAAGAATAAGATCGTCAGGCAATCATGGACAGACGATACTGGCGTCGATCCTCTTGTACACCAACTTAATTTGAAGGGTTCCCGTCGCGTCTTGTACCACGGCGTCTAGAACTAAAATGTATTGTGTTATGTTAATGTTTCTGCTAATTATTCCCAGCACGTCAACGAACAGCAAAAGTACAGTCAAAGTTAAAAATAAAAACAATTGATTTACTAAAGAAATTGATTTTATAAATTTTAATTTATAAAATCAGTATAATCACAGATGATTGTTAGTAGAATCAGGTCACTGATCTAATTATAGGGTGACTAAAAACATTGGCCTTTTACTCCAAAACCAATCGTGAGTGGCATTCCTCATAATTGTAAGAACGAGCATTTTACGCACCGGATGAAGGCACCAACTTGTTCCGGCTTATTCCCAGGATCTTCTAGAGTGTTCTTTTGTATTCTAGAATATGATAGACGACGGCAACAAGCTACGGAATGAAGTGTCCAAGCTGACGAAGCAAGCTGTTCAGCAGACCAAGAAGTACCAATTGCTGGAGCAGGGCAAGGCGAATGTAGAATCTGATCGGTAAGACTGGTCTCTCTCTGTATACAATCTTATTAATATTACAAATGCGAAAGTTTGGATGTTTGATGCTAATATTTCCATTAAGGCTGAACAGATATAGTTTATGGTCTAGGATAACACATATGCTACTTTTTATCTAGATATCACGGGAGCGATGCCGCGGGTAGAGGCTAGTATCACTACTAGTGAAGACGAAGTTGTGAAGGAGACAGACATTTTTATTTATTAACCAAAAGACACAATGTACCTACATTTTAATAAAATCTAGGCACGAAACACAAAATTTAGAAAAATATATATACAATTTAGCGTACCTACCTTGTGTTAAGGACTGCTAGTTTTTTATTTTTTCAGTTAACTGGCAATTCATTTTTAGGTCCATTATATTTTCGAATGAGATAGCGTTTAGCTTGTTCCGAATATTGTGTTATTAAATGAGGATAAACAAGCGTTATTTTACCTAATTCACAGCTTTTATGCTTTTCCCCAAAATTACATGTTTGGCGAAAACAGTTGGATGGAAAGTCCAGGGAAATAACAGCTAAGGCACGGTGATCCTTTGTATTCTGATCTATATTACTGTAAAGTTTAATTAAAATCCGTTCAGTAGTTTTTGCTTGAAAGAGTAACAAACATCCATCCTCACAAACATACGCGATTATAATAGTAGTAGGATGATTGTACCTATTCACAATAGACAAGGAGTATCCAAAAGAAGTACTTAATGCTGTAGGTATAATTTGAGGACTTACAAATAACAAATGTGTAAATATGTATTGCATTGAACTTACATTAAATACATAAATTAATGTTTGCATGTTCTGCAGATATTTGTTCCGTCTCTGGATGTTGTGGTATCACGGTACTCGTAGTTTCTGATACCCACGATACAGGGCATCCATGTGTGGGGTCAGGATTAATGCGACTGTTGGTTTCTGTTAATTCCAGCGAGCGCCTGCGCCAGCAAGTGAGTGTGATGGAGCGGGAAATAATGCTGAGCAAGAAGCAGGCGGAAGCTGATCGGAGAGAGATTGAGAACCTCAATCGGGAGAAGGATATCCTGAACAAGAACATGCAGAAGATACAGAGTGAGTTTATTTTTACTAACACGCTCATATTAGCTTCACTTGTAACTAACAAACAATGTGATCAAATCTTAGAAGTCAATTTTGAATTACTTCTAATGGTCGTATCGAAATGAAACTTTTTATGTATATGTAGCGAACTACCGAACATCCGAAGATGACAAAACTATAATTTGGTATCTTGGAGCTGATCTGATGATGGAGCCAGAATGTGAATAGTGCAACTCTTCAGTGGCTACTAGCACAGATAATACAAGTTACTAGCAAGCCCCTCGAGCTTGGGCTCATATGGTTAGTTTTGAGAGTAGATTGGGCTTGGTAACGAGGGTCTGATGATGGAGCCAGGAGATGGATAGTGGAATTCATTTTTATATTTTTAGTGTGTGTTAAAAACGCATTTTTTATGTTTGGTAAACAAGCAATATCCGCAGCACATGTAAACATTGATCCCGCAGCGGGAATCGAACTTGCTCCGCTTGCGTAATCCGGCTACCCGTCTGCCGTGATATCGAGGTCGTCAAAAAGTCACTTAAGTCTTCGTCTAAGCTTCTGACTTTACTGACTTCAGTAGTATGTTTAACCTAGGACGGTTCTAGAATTAAAAAATAAGCTTTTTAATGTAGCCTCTTGTCCTTTATGTTATTGAATGTCAATCGTAATACGGGTTTGTAAAATACGCAGTTAGGTAGGTGCGGTATTGTGTTCAATCGCGTGCTATCCGTATTAAAAAGTGCCCAAGACGTGGCCAGACACGCTTTGTTAGGCTCCCGGAGTTCCTTCATATTTCCTAAAGTTAAGCTCCTAAGTTGAAAATCTGTCGAACTATTATTCGTTGGTAGTATCAAATGCTACTCGTTAAACTTTGGACCTGAAATTAAACAGCTTGAGGGGGAACAACTTTGGCTACTTTGAACATTTGGAAGTCTACCTATACCTTAAAGACGAAGGGTAAAAAATAAAAATGGCGTAGGAAACCGCAAAGTGATTTTTTTAGAATATCAATGATAAACACATGGGGTGTGCGAAAAGTTAATCTTATTTTTTTTTAAACACCCCACATTTATTTTGTTATTGATATTATATCTTGATAACGCTTACTTCGAAAACCGAGCTAGAAATCAGTGTAACACACGGACGTACAGACAGAGAGACAGACAGACGGACGGACATGACGAAACTATAAAGGTTGATTCACATCTACAGCCACCGTACATGGCAGACACATAACAGCACAGACACAAAAATATTATTATATAAATTTTCGTCAACGCGTTATTGCGATACCTCTTTTTACTACATATATTAGGATGCATGCCCTACGATAATAGGAAGAAGAACGCTAAAACGCATTACGATAATAACGATCTCTTTAAACAATTTTGCTTTTTGTAATTTTTTTTTAGAACGGGTTTGTTGCAAGTCTAGAGCGATGCCCCCTACTCAGAGACACAGACCTATAGAGTTATATATAAAACACGTACTCCAAGGCCGTTCTGCACAAAAATAGTAGGTAGACAGGCAAGGTCATACATTAGTGCGCTTCTTGACCGTAATGTGTATGATTTTAATGACTATAATAAAATTTACAAGGTACTAGTAGATCTTGTTAAGATAAGGCGTGAATAAAATAAAGCTGCATTATTTTCTACCGCCTTCAAAAACGGAGGAGGGTTCTCTCTGTATGTTTTTTATGTATGTATGTTACGCAATATCTCCGCCAATTGTGAGACGATTTTAATGATTATTTTTATAGTAGGTAGGTAAATAAACCTTACCTACCATATGATCCAGAAATACAATGTTGGAGGTGTTAAAAAAAACAGTCCTAACATTTTATTTCTGGTCCCATATGATTTTTATAAAAAAAATCCTTAAGGGTGAATGAATTTAAATTATTTTATAAAACTATGCACGATGTAGTGAAATAAATTAAAAGATTAGGTATTGCATTTCTATTGGCGATGGAAGTGGATTCATTATACACTAATCCATCGCTAGCAGTAACTGAGCATGACTGTGGCGGACAGCATGTAGGTAACCTTACAAATTGCTTCGATTATATCTAAACTAGCTTCTGCCCACGGCTTCGCCCGTGTACCTAGTACCCGGATAAAAAGTAGCCTATGTGTTATTCTGATGTATAAACTATATTACTGTAAAGTTTCATCAAAATCCGTTCAGTAGTTTATGCGTGAAAGAGTAACAACCAGCCATGCACACAAACTTGCACATTAAAAATTAGTAGCATACCTACCTACAACTTGACTCCCCCGCGCGTAGAAGTTAGTTCGTATAAGTAAAGAAGTTAGTAAATAATACACCACAATAGGGATATATTGCTGTATTCAAGTAGACGGTAGACAATTTCTATGAAAATCAAAAGTTTACTTATGCACAGCTAGAACGCATTGATAGCGCGTTTTAGCTTTTGGTCACATTTTTTAACGCCATCTAGTTATGAAAACCTCAACTAAAACTCCCTAAATCTCCCCAACACCGATTGAAATGCGGTTCCTCGATTTGACAAGTCTCAAGGGAGCGCTGCAATGGACGATGAAAAACACGGTGGTGGTTTTAAAACTTTGCAAAAATTAACTTGTAATCAATGCGATCCGCTTCCTCCGCTTAGCGGTGCCAATTATCTTACAACACGTACCCATTTAAATAGAAACACGTAGGTGTCTTCCGTGAGTTAAATTATTACATTCAGGAATCTCTCTAAACTGGACAGCATTGATCTTTATCTTCATTAGCAACGAGTTAATCAATCAAGATTGACAGGTTTGTTTGGCATTCGCCTACCTTTCAAGAACTGCTGTGTGAGACTGTGAGAGCTTTATTACCTAGTTAGAGTGATAACAGGCTTCTTCTTAGACTTTTTTTTTATTCACTTGACAGTCATATCGTACTTAAAATCGATTGAAAATAATACCTAGTATCACGGTAAAGAAACGATCGTGAACTTGACTATTCATATTGTAAAAACGGGAATTTTCACGAACTACACTATCGGTGAGTGCACCGACTAAGTTTCGAGAAAGTCGCGATCACTCACCCTGATGAAGACTCTCGGAATGAGTCGAAACTTAGTCGGTGCCTTCACCGATAGTGTAGTTCGTGAAAATTCCCGTTTTTACTATATGAACGGTAAAGAAAAATCTTCTATATCCTCTTCTAATCTTCTATGGTCCCGATCCTTCACAAGTATAATCTGTACCGTGGGTATCAGGAACTACGAGTGTATCACAACACTCGACAAATATTAGCAGAACATGAAAATATTTGTCCCACAGCTAGAATCGAATCTTGCTTGTGGAGGAGACTTGTCTTCCAGGACAACCACGGCTACCTTGAACGGATGACGCAGTGAGGGAAGGCCCCTTCCACCTAATGATATCGTAAAGGTTGCGGAAAGTCGTTGTATAGAGGTAGTCCAAGATCGTTCCCCATGGCACTCTTTTGCCTTTGACCAGCAGGACTTCTACGGCTGATGATGATGAAAAACAATTCTTTTGTCTTTTTTTCATAACTAAAATTTGTTATAAATAATAATAAATGATTTAATAAATGGTTTTTATTTCTATAACATTTTTTTTTGCAAATTCATTAGGGTTGGGACCTTTATTTAAGTAGAAAATACTTGTGTTAAATACTTGTGTTAAAAGGCCCCACTCTTCTAATATCTAAGACTATAGTTACAGCTATTATGTTTGACTTATTTATGCTATTTTAGAAAGATCAAATATGTGTGTGCGAAAAAGGTTATTTGTTTGCTGTGTTATTGTACAGTGCTTTACACGTTAAAAGTTATGCGCTTCAGAAATCTTTTTCTATCAAATTCCTACGCATTTCCTCTTTAAAACGTGTATAACCGTAGGTGCGGTTCAAGTACAGTTATGAAGTGTATAGAGTTTTAAACGCCCCAGTTACCTACCCATTTCCAAAGATAGACAATGATTTCCGAAGCGCATAACTTTTATCATAGTACTTACTGTTTTTTACACAACTTACGGTCCACCTGTTGGTAAACGGTGACCGTAAACAATGGACGCTTTAACACCAATGGCGCGTTGCCGACCCTGAGACATAACAGGTGAAAAGTCTCATATGCCTGTAATTTCACCGGCACCCATACCCTTCAAACAGGGACACAGTAACGCGAGCATTATAGCTTGGTGGCAGAAATAGCTATGGCGGTAGTAATTCCCCCCAAGGAGCTTTACTACTTCTAAAAGTACTGTTACTGGTGTTTTACACAATAAAGAGTTCAATCTATATATCTCTGCTATTGATAGATGAAGCCATCGAGAACCTTCACATGCTGAACCTGCAAGAGCAGCGTCGGAAACAGCTGGAGCACGAGCTCGAAATGAACGCGAACCAGATCACCAAGCAAAGACTCATCATCCGACAGCTGGAGAAGGACAAAGACAGGTCAGTCACTCGTCATCCATTCTGTATGCCTGACGTCATACCTGCAATATTGCATTTATTTATTTACTTTAATTAAAACGGTTGCATACCAATAACATTTATTAAAGATATTTACATTAAAGTATAAAAATAATATTAATATAAGTCAAAATAATTCATGAAATTACAATAAAACAATTGGAAAAAGATGTCAAATATACAATAAAAATAATAGAAATTAGCTAGACGCACAGTCATACACCACGCTCACAGAACTCAAACATTCTGTCAAAATATTCGTCCATCCATCCGCAAACAAATCACAGTCAGGACTAGCATTCAGAAAAACGTTGAGCGCAGTGAGGATGCGCGGGATGGGGGACGAGGCTCTAGCCATCAAAATTAAATATTAAATTATTTTTATATCAAAGAGACTTTGTAGTAAGAGTTGAAATTGAACTACCATCGGAACGAAACCACAGCACTCATTTTAAACAAGTACGGTTAAAAACGCGCGGTGTACTAAGCTCACAGAATTTATAGTAAAAAATATTTATGTATCCCATTACAAAACGAATAGAAAATAAGTTTTAAAAAATGCAACTCTTATAAATATAAGACACTAAGGTTAAGAGACTTTTAAAGGCGCCACAGCCGGCTGAGTTATTTGTAATTATATGTTATATAGTAGACTGTGTCTAGCTTTATATTGAGTCGTGTTTGTTATGATTAATGAAGACCCGTTAAACAGAAAAACACTCATTTTATGACGCTTAAAGTGCCTGACAACTACTGGAGAAACTCTCTTTAGAAGAAGTAAATAGGTTACAACTGTGTTCTTTAAAATGACATAAGTCCGAATACTTACGAACACTATTGCCTTTCGCAATAGTATTCGTAAGTATTCAGTAGAAAGTTTTGAAGAAACATTCCTACTCTCATATACCTACTATAAGCACATCAATTCATACTTTACTTTTATTGCAGAATGCTAGAAGAAACGATAGCACTTAATGAGAAAATTGATGAAATATCAGGTAAGTTTACTTCAAGTAGAAACGATTTAACTTATTTCTTTCTCTTTTCGGTTTATCTTTAAATCTAGGTTGAATCTATCTCTTAACTCATTTCAATCCAGAAAAAAACAATATCCTAACCCATATCCATCTCTTTTCGCCAGGTATAATCAATCTCCTTACTTTTTTTAATCACTTTCATCTTACAATCTTGGGTTAAAACTCAGCCAGAATCAATCTCTTTTCTCTTCATCTTAATCTAGGTATAATCGTGTTTAAATCACTTTCACTTTACCTTTAACCAAGCCAGAACCAATCTCATAACTCATTACAATCGCTCTTTGTTTCAGAGGAGGTGAGACTTCGGACTGCTGACATCGTTGACCTAAAGAAGGCCCTTCGCGAAGAGACTGTCAAAGCAAGAAAACTGTCGGTAGCCCTGGACGCCACGAGAGCTGAGAGAAATATGCTGCATAAAAACTACACAGAAGCTTTAGATGAAATACAGGATCTCAAGCAGAAACTTAAGGTAAGCACTGATAAAATAATTAGGCATGTATAACGAGGCTGTGTTTTTGTAAGGAGTTGTAAGGAGACGAGTTATAAGGGAATCTTTATCAAAGAGATTTATCATCTTTGGTTTAAAAACTAACGCTTAGACTTAATTTTTGGATTGTCAAGTCCTTCAAACCTAATGCAAAAAAGAATTAGAGTAAAATCATGATCTATTAGTGTGATCATGCTGAAAATTTGCATGGTAATGGTAATACGAATGACGCGTGGAAAGCTATGTAAAGAAAAAAAATATTTTTGGGTTGAATTTTTTCATTTGTGTCATTTTTAACTAGCTGCCTTCAGCCGTTATATATGGAAATAATCCATAACGAACCGCAGCGCTTCCACTCCACGATCCTTGTTTGACTTTTCAACCAATCTAGTTAACTACAGCTAGATAAACATTACCAACCTACTAGAAATAATACAACAATAAAATATTCCACAGATGCTAGCATACCAGATAGAGCAGCTCAAAGAGGATATCAGCGGCAAAGAAACCGGGCTGAAAACATGTGAAGGGATACTGGCGAAATGCAACAAAAAGAATGAGCAACTGCGCGCAGAGGTGCAAGCCGGACTAGTGAAGCTTTCCGACGCGAAAGCAGATATAACAGCGTTGAGGCAGGAAGAGGCCAAGCTCAATAGGATTGTTCAGGTAATTTAATTCGCTGGTCAGAATCACGGCTTGCGGACTCATCACCCGAATTTTACGGTCGTGAAACGGGTGATGAGTAAAAACCTCTATACGATCAACGAAACATCACCAGGAGAATAGTAAAGTATGTGTTATTTTTTATTATATATTTTTTTATTTATTTATTTGAACATAACTTGCTTAAAGTAACAATCCATGTACTACATGCTAAGTAAGTAGGTACTAGGTAACCAGTACCTATGTTTTGATAACTTGGCTCATACAGATGGTAGGTGGTATGCGATCACAGTTATGACACTATAATAACGAGTACATGGCCGAGTTCCAACTCCTAACTAGGTTTCCCTGTATTTAGGATATCAGGACCCCTCTGCACCTGGTAAGAGTTTATTGCATTCATGTGTTAAGTGAAAGTAAAATAAAAACAATTTAACTTTTGGCTTAGAAACACCACTTTGCGTGTAGACATGCATATAGATAAATTATAAGCTAGATACAAGTGTAAGGTAGGTAGGTATAAGTTCCTCTACTCACTCAAAAGGCACACCAAAATTATGCTAATACATAGAGTCGTAATAATATCCTAAAATGATACTAAGCTACGATAATATCAAAGCAAGATGTCTCTTGTCTGACAATTTTATTATCTGCTCGCTTCACTCCTTTCGCATTTAGAGCTACTCGCATTATGCATTTCCTTTATTTTTCATAAACTCAAGCGGTCTCATTACGAAACGTGGCCTAAACTCGAGTTCAACTCGAGTTCTGTCAAAAACACTAAACCAAGGTTTAAATATACCTTATCGAAAAAGTAATATTGATTATAAATTAATGTCAATATGATTTACTAACATTTCAAAACCACAAAAAAATACACATAATTGGCTTGGTTATGATAGAAATAAACTAGGTGACCGCCTGGTTTATCTTTTAGCAGTTATTTAAATCAACCTTTTTTTTGAAACGTCACATAGACTGTCGGCAATTTTATTTTAACATTCAATTTTAAACCTTGTATGCTTTGCTATAATAATTTGTCTTGAAAAAATCAGGATTCAAAAGTCTGGTCTCTGAGAGATAAACCACCGATTTAAATCACGTTTCATAATGAGACCGAAGAAGCCTGTTATGAAGTCGCACTAATCACTTCCTTCACTGCAGAAATACCTTCACTAAGTAGAAAAGTTTGCTTAATTTACAGACCTTAAAGTACAGAATAATCAATAATACTAGCGTTGATATAAGGTCATTCTTTTAAATTTCTAGTAACTTCAGTAACGCCCGAGTACCTACACCAACACAATTACGGTTAGAACCTAATCAATGCTTTATGACACATGTTTTCATAGAAATCTGTCATTCATCAATGGTTTGACTTGACAGTCCGTTTTTTTTTTCTTCTCTTGGCGTTTCCACTTTCGGCATTTGCTATTTTAGTTTTTTTCTATCGAAACATTTAAAATATTTATAAAATTACACGATACGGATATTAAAAGGATTAGGATAAGGATCAGCGGAGTTTATGAATATAATATAATACAGATTAATATTATTAGTGCATATGAAAGAAGCTAAGGAAATACATATATCAGGATCTAGGGAAGAAAGAATGATATTAATATTAGTAGGAAGAGGAACATGAGAGGAAATGAGATCATGGTATAAAGAGGCATGATCATACAATTTGCAGGCAAAGATTATGTGGTTAAGGTCACCCAATTCATCTCCGCAGGCACAATTTGGATTAGAAATAACTTTAATACGGGCAAGATGAGCTGTGGTACATGAGTGCCTTAAACGCATTCGGATTAAAACTGTAGTTGCACGTTTACTAAGTTTCATTTTAAAAAACCAAGGCTTTTTTGGAATTGATTTTTGTATGTATTTGTAATATTTGCCTTTAAAACAACCTGAATCGTCCCAAGTTTTATCCCAAGAGTTTTTGAGATAAACCTTGGGAAGAGCAAGAATATCATGGGAATAATTTTTATAAGGAAAGATGTCTCCACACTCTACAGCCTCGTTGGCCAATTTGTCAGCATGGATGTTGCCTGCAATACCGCAATGGCTAGGTATCCATGCAAAATGGACTACTAGGCCTCTGTTTTTACACTTTAAAAGTTTGTCTCTAGCTTCCGATATAAGAGGTTTATTTTTTTGTGAACTGAAGCCTTAGTCAATCGAAAAGTCGAATTAGATTTAGTTGACTGTTGATCAAGATTCAATTTACTTAATAAATGATTTATCAAAGCCGTTACTTCTGTAATGATAAAAAGCAACTTTTGTTAAGCTATTATTATACGTTATTTTAAGTTAGTAATTATGTAGATGACTTTTTTATATTTTGCATTAAAATCTGGGGGGCTGGTTTTGATTTTGAAATAATATGATCACAATTTATCAGGGATCTAGTTCTGCTGCTCAGTGTCCAGCCAGTGTGACATTGGATTCGAACTAATTTTGCAGTGGTTGTCCATCTAGTTTTACTATAGAAAAAAATGGTCGAAAAATTTACTTGTTTTACAACTTAGTTATGATAGGCGATAAATGTACCTACAAGTAAAATTTTGCAAACATTTAAAACCTCCGTGCATTTCATCAACTATTAGAGCGCCCCCTCGTGACCTGTGACTATAAAACTTATCGAAGGACTAATCTTAAAGACGTACAATTAGATTGAAAAAAAAAACGCATTACAATGCGATATACCGTTTCGGAGATAAATGTCAACAAATAAACAACCTCCTTACACGAAAAGCAGTTAAGGATACTAACTCCTCCTTTCGTCACGAGAAATGACACTCCCATTCCCATCGCAGGAAGGTGACACTGCCCGTGCCAAGCTCAACAAAGAGCTGGAAGGTCTGATGAACGAGAGAGACGTGGTGGGTGCACAGCTCGTGCGGAGGAACGACGAGATCTCGCTGCTCTACGAGAAGATACGGATACTGGAGGTCACCTTGCACAGAGGTAGGTCTTCAATATTCGATCAACCAGCTCTCAATAACAACCGAACTATTTTTATTTAAATTTTTATCTTTATTTGTTTGGTGCACTCTAGTCTATAAGTTATCATATATAAATAAATAATGCAGGACATTTTCACACAGCATCATCTAGCCCCAAACTAAGCAGAGCTTGTATTATGGGAACTACATGACTGATATACTACTTATATACTTTTTTTGTAAATACATATATATTATACATAGGAAAAACCCAGACCCGAGACAAATATTTATAAACATTTGACCCAGGGCGGGAATCGAACCCGCAACCTTCTGCGTCTCAGGCGAGCCACTGCGCCACAAAGTTCATCATTATTATTATCCATCCTACTACTAATATAAACGTGAAAGTTTGTGAGGATGGAAGTTTGTTACTCTTTCACACAAAACCTACTTAACGGTATTTTATGAAACTTTACAATAATATAGCTTATACATCGGAATAACACATAGGCTACTTTCTATCCGGGTACCATGCGAGCGAAGCTGTAGTTAGAGGCTAGTTAAGTAATAATTAGTCATTTTAATAGTCGGAGGTTGAACAGGCCCCCAAAATCCATCTTTCAGCATTCGCCTTATACATAGCATGGCTGGGTGCATAATTTCGTTGATTTCGCGCTTAAATTTTCACATAGCGTCTGAAAAGTCCCCTAGGGGAGCCCCTATTTGACTATTGAACACTTAGGTCCGAATTCATAGTCAAATAGGGGCTCCCCTAGGGGACTTTTCAGACGCTATGTGAAAATTTAAGTGCGAAATCAACGAATGTCCCAACAGTTGAAATAAATGAAACTTTTGCTTGATTCAGCTAGAGTCGCGAGGAATCTCAGTAACTGAATTATTTGACAACCTCTATGTATGTATGTTAGTCTCCTTATAACATGTACCTATTGCCATCATTGTTGCGGGGCTAATAGCAATAATTTTTAATGATATTCATATTGTTGCCTGAAATAAATGTTTATATTAATTATTAAAGAGTAATAGTTTTACAGGCGAGCGTCAATACGAACAGCGTGTGGAGGATATAAGACTTCTGCGTTTGGAGATCATACGCCTTCGGAAAGAGAAGAACCTTCTGTCGAAGGGCATTGAGAACATGACTGATTTACGGCTTGAGGTTAGTACTTCTATCTTCGCCAAGCGTGAACCAGTTTAATGATTATTTTTTAGGTTAGGATAAACTTCAAGTGTAGTCCAATTTACATTTTAAGAATAAAAATGGGTGGTTCTAAAAATGGGTGACGATTTCATTTGAAAATTTGCTGCATTTTTTCCAGGTGTTCAACTTGGAACGGGAGCTGGGCCGCGAGCGGCTCCGCGTGCGAGCCCTCGAGGAAGCCCTGGAGACGCCTCTGAACGTGCACCGCTGGAGGAAGCTGCAGGGCACCGACCCTGAGAGCGTCCAACTCACGCAGAAGCTGAGGCTCACGCAGAAGTAAGTTCAGATTTCACCTGGAGCATGAGGAAATCTGTAGAAAAACTAAAGTCACGGACATATATCCATACTAGCTTCTGCCCACGTGGTACCTGGATAAAAAGTAGCCTATGTGTTATTCTGATGTTTAATTTATATTACTGTAAAATTTCAACAAAATCCGTACAGTAGTTTTTGCGTGAAAGAGTAACAAACATCCATCTTCACAAACTTTCGCGTTTATAATATTTCTAGCTTCTGCCCACGGCTTCGCCCGCGTGGTACCCGGTTAAAAAGTAGCCTATGTGTTATTCTGATGTATAAACATTCTTACTATAAATTTTCACCAAAATCCGTTTGGCTGTACCTAAAGCCTTGTCAATAAATGTGTCAATAAATCTGTAAGTACAAATAACTGTAAACAGATGTGCAGGGGCTTTGTCAAAACTATAACTAAGTACCTGCCTACCTCCCTTTTCATTTTACGCTGCTATTTCAGTTAAATAGTCATAGCTCTTAGAGTTAGCAAGTTAAAATGGCAACGGGCGGATTGCTTGCAGATAACTGCTGGGGGCAAAAGGTTCTTGAGTGCGGTGATCATCGGAACCGAAATTAGCAGGCATTCCTGCACATAAGCCAAATAAAGCTGCCAAAGACGGGTCGAAAGTAGCATGTTAGGGTCCCGATGTTGCCCTAAATCACCTAAAGTTTTTCTAATTAAAAATCTGCCAAACCAATTTTGTTCTACGAGTTATTTGTTCGAATACTAGGACACAAGTTAATTAGTTAATTGAGACGATTCAGATTCAAATTCAGATAAATAAATAATGAAGTTCAATTGTGTTCTACCATATCTATCAAACAGCATGCAAATATCAAAATATACAAAATTATGTCAAAAACAAATTTCTAAGTTAAATAGTAATTAAAATGTGTCATCTAAAAATTCATTAACATTGTAATAACATTTCCCAATCAGATTTTTTTTTAATTTAATTTTAAATAAATTATCATTAAGGTTTTTAAAGGACTTGGGTATTTGATGAGCTGAAGCTGATTGAAAGCTGTTTGTGTGGTATTCTATGGGAGAGACCTTTCCCCGGCTGCAACCTTATTGCTTCGAGAGAACAGCTATCAGTGGTCGTCCGAGCCGTCGTCATCTGTGTCAAATGAAAGTTCATACTGAGTTTGAAATCAGAGGTCCGAACATTTATTCGCTTGAATATATTTAGGCACAGTCAGCGACAAAGTAGATTAACACAATTTGAGTTTTTAGATGCATCAACTTTAGATTGCAAATAGTTCCAGGTCCTACAATGTAAGTTTTTCAACGTAACCAAGTGTACTATAGGTACCCATGGTTATAAATAAATTAGCATGACTTTAAAGACCTTCAAGATCTTCAAATACTTACAGACCAACATGTTGAATTAAAATACTTATACAGGGTTTAGAAATATTTGAATCCAACTACTATTATAAACGAAAAAGTTTGTGAGGATGGATGTTTGTTGGGTACTCTTTCACGCAAAAACTACTAAACGTATCTTGGTGAAACTTTACAGTAATTTAGCTTATACATCAGAATAACACATAAGCTAGTTATTATCTGGGTACCTACTATGCGGGCGAAACCGTAGGCAGAAGTACTTGTATTATAATATCTGTAGCAGAAGCTAGTAACTTATAAAAATCAAAACTGTTAGGTAAGTAGTTAACTCTACTTACTCTACTTTTGTCGACGATTATAATTTGAGTTACACAGTAAACCCGCTGATTCCTGATCTATAATTTTGTTCAAATCATATTTTACCGCTTTTCATTAGATTCTATAGTATCCATTACTACAAACCAAATAAGGATTATTATGAAAAGGGTAATATTACCACTTTTTTTAATTTTGTATATCTCGCCGTCGCCGATATTTGAAGAGCGAATTGCATTCCATTCAATTATGTTTATCATTCACTGATTTTCCTTATTAATTCGTGATAAAAAGCAGTTTAAACAAGGAAGCTCTTAGTTGTTCATAAATTACAGTGTTTTTGTACATTAGACCTTACTATAATTATGATGATGAAAACTTTTTCAGAATTGCACGATTATCATACCAGAAAGTCTACATTCATAGTTCTTGACATTTATTTTTTAAAGTGAACGTCATGTTCTCTTAAGGCGATCTCCTTAGTCTTAGTTATAAACTGTCTGGTAATCTAATAAGCTTGATAACAGTACGACTAGATTAGCGATTTGTCTTGGATTACAAGTTTTCCACAGACGAAATCGAGATCGTAAAGCATTAAACAGAAGTTGGTATGGGTTGTCTCTACACGTGCCCACCCGACAAACAGCAATGGATGCGTTTCCGTTAGATTTTCTTTTGTTTTTATTTTAGTTCTCTCTCGTCATAAATGACGAATAAGGAAAACTACTGATGACACATTCGACAGATTCCCTGGTCGTCAGATTTATCATTTCTATGACGAAAGCCATAGACGGGTTAACTAAGTACTACGGGAAACTACTACGGGTTATTGCCACTTCGTACAGTCAGTACAGTCTAGTTTTATGCAAATTTTTGTATTTTATGTCAAGTTAGTACAGCGCATTTCAGTACAGTCGAAGTAATAGAACTCCTAAAACTTTTGCACCCCGCTCCAATACTTCAGGGTAGACAGCGCATCAGCAATACATACCCTGGTATATCTTTGCCCTGGAGTTGCAAATGTCAGAAGTGTTAAAAAAGCAAATTTCAGCAACTTACACTCACAAATGGACGCTGCATTTCAAGGTAAGTAGTTAGGTAAAACCTAGGTAGTCTAGTAGTCTTTGGTAGGTCTCAATTTTAATCTAAACTAGGTACTTAGGTATCTCATCTACCTACTAGCCGTATTTCACGTCAGGTCTACCTACCTATCTATAAACTACGTTGTAAAAAGGAAAGCGAGACTTTTTGTAATGAGTCAGAAGGTGCTAATTACTGAGTATTTTACATTCTAACGCTATTGTAGTACGCCATTCACAACCATGAATTAAATTTAAAGGAAATACCTACCTGTGTTTACTATTTGTATCTACCTACTAGGTATGACACGTCACTGTTCTATTGTCACGACTTTAGTCACAGATAGCTTTAGTTAAATCACAAAGCGTGATTTGAAATAAAGTACCTAATGTCGAGGGACTACCTTACTACCTTTAGGTATAGGTTTGGGAAAATTTAAGACCACCTTATGTTTTTTTTTAGTATGCAAATTATGTGTAAATTTTGCGTACCTATCCTATAACTCAAGTATCTACGCAATTGCTATACAAATACCTACTCGTACTTACCAACTACTAATCTATCTTATGGTTCCTGCCTGCACGCATAGAAGTATTACTATACGTAAAAAGGTACCTACCAAGTCCCAAAACTTTATACGTGCTATGAATCACAATAATATGTAGTTACATAGCCAGTTAATTGCCAAGCATACAAAAGGATACTGAAAATTCCTCTCATTTCCTACTGGCGAGCTAACAAACTTATTCCTCATACGTCAATGCGGTCAGTTTCGGCATTTCTATTCGTCTCGAGCAAACAAATGAGTAATTATAGTAGGTCAGATTTGAACGTGTCATTCATTATTGACCACTATTTTGACCCTGACTTAAGTATTTCAAGGAATCCGGGGAAGAGAGTCATATGTTTTTTCAGAGTAGTCATATGTTTTAGATTTGTAGTAGAGATACGGAACTGCGATCGGTAAAATGTAAACGAATCCAATCTCCACTAAAAATTATTATAAAAAGGTACTACGCGTAACGTACGCGGCCGTCTTCGGAACGATTTTCCATTTGACAGTTCCTTTAAAGGAACCACTGAAACTTTTCTTTCAGTAGTTCCTTTTATCCTTTTCCTTCCTACACTTCTACTGCTACTTTGACACTCTTGTGACACCAAATGTCTGAGCCAGGATTTCCGAACCAGGATTTTGAACCGACTTCAAAAAAGAAGTTCTCAATTCGTCTATTTTTCTTTGTATTTACACGATATCTTCGCCAATTGTGATCCGATTTTAATGTTTTCTTTTTTAAATGGGTAGGATACATTCATATTGTAAAAACGGGAATTTTCACGTACCGCACTATCGGTGAAGGTACCGACTAAGTTTCGACTCGATCCGAGTCTTCATCAGGGTCGGTTAGTCGTTAATTAAAATTCCCGTTTTTACAATATTAATAATCAAATTCTTGATAGTTATTGGGTAGGATTTACTTTAAATTCCACTCCTTATGGTGAAAAATAAGGGATGAAGTTTCATATTGGACTATTTATCACTTTCCCGTTCTTTGAAGTCAGTTTTTATTTTTGTATAATTAACTTGTCACAGGAAGGTTCTGGCCCAAAGCGAGATGCTAGTTCTGAAGGACCGCGAGCTGAAGGAGACCCGGAACCTGTACAGCGCAGTCAAGGACATGCTGGCTCTGCAGCCCAGCCCTGAGATACAGGTTAGTTACTGTTTGTTTGCAATAGAAAAGGTCGGATAGTGTAAAAAGAGTTGTGATCATGGTGTTGTACATGTCAAAAGGTGACGGTAACCGCTTTTCATCAGGTGGGCCGTATGCATGTATGCCTCAACGTAACGTAAAAAAAAACCGGGAAAAAGTATTTACCATGGTTAGTAAGTTAGTTTCCCGATATTTTGACATGTATATGGTTATAGTCACCATAACGAATGGTTTCTCCCGTGATCAAAAAAAAACTCGCAAATCATGGGAAATATTCCGTTTAAACTTTAGTTGCCTAGGCGTAGCCGGCTAGATTAAGTATAGTCAGTAAAAATAGTATCTAAAAACCCTGACAAGCTACGCCCTAGCAGCAGCATACGTTCTTTTTTGTGCTCTTTCATCCCATGTATGCCCCGTCCTGGTACTTGATTGATAGGGTTAACGTCTGTGAAACGGAAGATCTAAGCGAGTATACATGTTATACAAAACCTTTGATGTTTTGGTTTCTTTTCAGCAAACTCTGAACCGGACGCAGCGAGCGTTGGCGCAGAGGACCACAAAAATGAAGTGTCTTATAGCTGGTAAGATATTCCTTATTACTCTTTCACGATAAGATGGATTGTTAAACAAAATATGCCTATAAGCTCACACTTTTTTATATCATAATAATTAATCGAGTGAAGCAAGATCTCTTAATCGACAGAATAATAATCTCTCAATAAATTCGGACGATGCCGGATTCAAAAGGTATTAATTAATCCTACTACTATTATAAACGCGAAAGTTTGTGAGGATGGATGTTTGTTACTCTTTCACGCAAAAACTACTGATGTATGTATAAGCTATAGCTTATACATGATGTATGTATAAGCTATAGCTTATACATACATCAGAATAACACATAGGCTACTTTTTATCCGGGTACCACGCGGGCGAAGCCGTGGACAGAAGCTAGTTATTAATGTTTGTGTTTGAAACATTATTCTTGTTCAGTACAGCAAATATGGCTTCAATCCTGAATCGATGCTTTCAGAGTTGAGTATGCGAGAGCGGCAAGTCACCGACTTGCGGCTGGAACTCGACCGAGTGAACAACGACCTGCTTGGCTTCAAGCAGAAGTACTATGAAATGAAGAGAGCTTTGGATGCGGACGAAGCGAGGCGGTTGCGAGTGCCTTCGCCCGCTGATACTGGCTCGCCCAAATGAACGGACTGACGAGTAACTCGCTCAACTGAATGGGGCATAAGTAGGTTTTGTGCATAGATGTTGAAGGGGGTGTAGTTGTGGATGGTACTGTGTCCACTGATATCAGTATTATGCACGCGCCAATGGCAATTAACTTGCTTTCAAAATTTACCCCTTTATAAGTATTATATTGTCTAATATTCGTCTCAGGTCTGGGTGTTTTCTATTTATAATAATTAATTGTATGTGTTTACAAAAAAAATATAATTAGTGTTTAAATTCTTCTGATCGCCACCCCCTTTGAAAATGTGGCTTTTTAAGCACAAAACATTATTCTATTAGAAATGGAATTAGTTATTCTATTGTTTTTTTTTTCTTGTTTATTAATAGTTTTAGGTATTATATTATAAGCTATCTCTTCAAGGCAGTGTAGATCCGTTTTTGACGAAATAGTATTATTTGTCTAAATTCAATATAGATGTACCAACTCGGAACTAGTTTATCATGCTATAATTTCTTAGAGGGGTCAAAAATGAATAAAAACTTATTTACATCTGGGGTGTGTCGGGGGTAAAGAATGGAAAAAATCACGTCTGTACTCCAGACTCCTAGGTATTCGGAGTCAGGTGTTCAAAACAGAATAGCAAGGTATAATATAATCAGGTAGCGCTTAAACTAGTAGAACTGTGATATAAAAATTCTTTAACTTAAATATTTGTTGACTTGACACCACTTAAACGCATCACTGATAAGATACTAATATTTTATTGATACATATTAGTGGACACAGCTTATTATTTATTTTTTAAGTATTTTACGAAGGGCCCGATTTCTCAGTGCCAACTTTGTGTTAAATATGTAATTTGCTCTACACTTTTGTGTTTAAATATGGCAAAATAAATATAACACAATATGAGTAGGTACATAGAAATTATGTTCAATATTGAATTGTATCAATATTGCGAGAGTAATGTGGTGTTAAAATATGTGTGCGTTTTGTAACATTTTTAGCTGTTATTCGAAATCATGAGACTGAATCGAGGTTATTTTTTAATAGCAAAATAAAACACCAGAGTAATTAATCCGAAAACAATAGTTTTATTTAAGAATTTTTCACTTTCTCATAAAATATACACATTGTTTTTGTCATTAAACTAAACTGTAAGTAAATACTAATTTTAAATACCAATTTTCACGATTTTGAAACAGGTGGATATTAAGGTTCAACCCCTATTCACGGTCTAAAAATGGTGTTTCCTTCATGTACAAATTCGTCACTTAAACCCTATTTAGAAAAAAAAGTAATCAAATGAAAGCATGATTTTGTACATTTCAAAATTAAAAATATATATTTATAGTAGAAAGACAGAACTGTTTTTCTCTTTTAATAAGTGTGATGATAGAATTCTACAGTCCATTTGTTTGTTTACTTATAAATTAACAGTTCGATTGCATGCGTTGCGATCGTGGAGACCGGGGCGCGATCGTGGAGACAAATGCGTACAAATGCTAAGAGCGAGCGCACACGCCGTTTGCGAGCAAAGTTTTGCATTAGATCGTTCAGGGGGGCTAGAAACCTAAAATACCTCACGCTTACTTTTCTTTTCACGCTAACGCAAATTTATCAAGGTAAAACTTGGCAGCTGTCACGTGACATTTCCACAGCTAATGTAATTCCCATACAAATTAATCTTTCTTCAGGCGTTAACGACAACAGACAGTGGTATTTGTCTAGAACCCCAGTGATCACTAATCCTTGCAACAATGCATAATGCTTAGGTACCGTCGACGTTTCAAGCCAATTCCAAGTTTCAACGCAAACATCTGTCATTTCGCGATTATTTGTGCAGCCCCTGTCAAAGTGCACATGGTTCACAAACCCATTTGCAAAGCACTCGGCAAAGCGAAAGTTGTGCACATGCGTTTGCAAATGTCATGTCGCACCTGTGGACAGCTTGAGGCTACGATAATGTGGTTGTCGGGTGATAACGACAGTGAGAAGGCGTTCAATAGGTAGTATATGTACGAGTCAAGACAGATCGCCCAGTTATCGGTATCGGCCAATGTCGACGGTCTTCGAGCACAACTCTGCGCACTAACACCGTGTGCGCGCACCCTAAAGGACCATCATTCTAACACAATTCATTCATCATACGTTTCGATAACACGACAACTATTGAAACTAAGCCGTTACTAATACCAGTTATGTTTCGACTATTTGGGTTATTACAAAATGCGTAGTAAGCGCTATTGAGCAATATCTTTATAGTTAAGCTTTTGCTATGGGATTATCGAAACGCCAATCAGTCAATATTCTCAGTGACGAAACAGGTGGATTCTGAGGGGTATGATGCAAAGGTCTTGATTCTCTCCTAAAAATTACAATTTTACTATTTGGCCGAACAAAATTTTGTTTCCTTCTAGAAATCAAACAGATCTTTATGATTGACCTCTATCCTAACCCCATCTACAATCCGAGCCTGTGAATCTCAAAACCAAAACACACCCAGTACATTTCACATAATACATACATCGGCCCGCGATTACCACGCGATTTTATAAAATAACAGTTGCAACTTCCTGAAGACAAGGGAATAAAATTATAAAGCCTTACTTATAAAAATCTGTTAAAAGTTAAACAGTGCTTAACATATCGCCATCTCTTAGCACTGGATAACGAACAGTGCTAATTATAAGTAGAGCTTAAATTTAAATAGGTTTTTAATAAGTAAGGGGTAGTTTCTTCTGGCAACACTTGTAACTAAGATCTTCGTATTTGATTCGGATGCCTTCAGAAACGTGCAGTTTTAATGTAAAATAGCTGTCCCAACTTACGAAATACAAACACGGAATCAACTATTCATTAACACGAAGTTTGCATAGAGACGCTTCAACAATGTTCTCACTATTACACAATTCACTTCACACTGTATATTAATCTGTGCAACCACTAACACACAGTTCGCTTGCGTTTGTCTTTCACGGTTTCATCACTGTTTATTTTCGTTTTATTCTAAGGAACGGTTGCATCCAATGGTAGCTTCAATTATTTATTGTCAGTAAACCATCTGGGTTCTTTCCGATGTAGTTGCAGTCTGGTCCTATAGTCATATGCACACGGAATGCTTTGACACTGTCTATGTTCTACCAACAATCGCATTCCTGCCACCATAGCTGAAGAACACAGGGTCCTCCGGTGGCTGCCACAGTCCGGGAGAGTTTCGTCTCAATGCAAACGCTGCGTCACTCGCGCGTCCTAATTACGAGTACTTGTTTACCGCGATGGAATAAAACTATTGTTTGTTTGTATGTACGGCGCCTGGCGTGACAACGGTACTGCAACGTAGCGCGTCTAGCCTAGTGGACGTCTGAGCTCTCCTTATTCAGCTGGTGGTTGGCCGGGTCAGAGGTGTTTATTGGCTGGAAATGAAACGGGAAAATTAATTCGCAGTGCAAGTTTGGTTAAATTAAAATTTGTGTTGGCTTTAAAGAGGATCATGAATTTAAATATTAGTATTGTCATTTTAAATAAATATTGACTGAACTTGCAGCGCCCTTACAGGGTCCATGTACTTCCCTACAGCTACTTTGATGTAAGAACTAAGCTGATGTACATTTGAGCATGAATAAATGAATATGAATAATTTTACGATTTTTTTTATTATTGTCAAAACATTTTCTTCTCGTGCAGTTTTTAAAGTAAAATACTGGAGCAAGCCTGTGTCAAGAGGAAAATTACTTTTAAATCGGATTCTTGTTATTTATGCTCCTCTTATAATATGATCTACCTTAACGGTTTTCCACACTACACAAAAGTTAGCTGGAACATGATGCTATCGAGCATTAAAGTCGCCTAATGTATTAGTACTTTCTAGTTGTGCGAATCTATGTATCATTTGATTAGGCGAGCGGTTCTCCACTTCCCCTGACTACCCCCTACCCTACTTGTATCAACGTTCAGAACGTTCAGTATAGATCAGAAGGTGTGAAGGTGTGAAGGTGTGAAGGTGGTGAGGATGAGTACCAGGGTGATGGGCGGCTGCGGCGGCTGCGCGGGCGCGGGTTGCGGCGGCAGCGCGGGCGGCTCGTGCACGGCCGTCGTGCTGTGCGCCGCCTGCGCCGCGCCCGACCCGCCTCCGTAGTACCCGCCGTTCATACCTGAATTAAACCAATCAATATTATATATTTATACGCTGTTCAATCCCTCAGTTCAGTTTAAAGAGTGAACTGCTTTTGTTCAAATTAATGGACTTTTAAATAATGTTTAATGGAAAAGTATACTTTTAAATTTAATTTATTTAATACGACCGGTTGCAGTATTGTGCAAGCATGAGTTCATCCCTAATTTATGACAGCAAGCACGTTCAGGAGGACAGAGTTATTCCGGGACGTCTTTTATTCGTCGAATGACGACTGAAATGTGCCCTTAGTGACATTCTGAGTTACTACGAGAGGCGCCGATATAACGCCCTCGTGCTCGTAGTGGAATTGCATTCATTTCGTTTGAGAATACCACCTAGGGAAGTGGTCTTTGTATGTATATTCTCCAGTGGAGGTAGATAAAATTATGAAAGTCAAACTACAGATTGTGCTCCGATAGCCAAAGATTACACTGTAAATCAATGCTGTATTCCTTTTAAGTAAAACGTCATTACAGCATGGTACGGCTAATCAGCGATGTTTCAATGATGGAACTTTTTGACAAATTCTGTGGCGCAGTGGGCGAAGACTGCCAGAGATGCAGAAGGTTGCGGGCTCGATTCCCGCTGCGGGACAAATATTTATATGATTTTTAGTTTGTCTCGGGTCTGGGTGTTTCCTATGTATAATTATGTATTTACAAAAAAAAGTATATAAGTAGTATATCAATCATGTAGTTCCATAATACAAGCTTTGCTTAGTTTGGAGCTAGATGATGCTGTGTGAAAAATTTCCAGCATTTCTATATGCTGGACATTTTGGCTGATATTATTATTCATTTAATTTGTGATCTTATTTTCAGTTAACAAATTGTTTCATGTTTTAAACGTCCACTAACTCTTAATACTCTTTCTTCATATACCCAGAAGAGAACTGCCTCCTTACAATCAAGTTCCAATGAGTGTTAACACATTTTACGTGAACCACATGCTTAAATGATAAATGAATAGTCATCTTATAAGCGAAGTGCATTGTATAACCGATTCCTCGCATCCAAGTATAGAGGAATCAGAGAACAAACACAGCTTTGTTATTTAAGTTGTGGTGGACCGCAGATAGTATCCCCAGAATGACAAAGACAGAAGAGGACTTTCAGAAGATCATACAATAATTAGGATTAGGTATAATGCTCACGCGTCATTGGCGAGTCGGTGCGTATGAGACTCTGCGGCGTGGGCGATGTGGACACGCGCTCCTCCGCGTAGTAGCGAGACGGGGCGAGGTGACTCCGCGAGGCCTTTACGTTATCTGACAACACAACATCACATTCCAGTCGATTCTGTTGCATCATTTAAAGTGATTATCCATTAGCGTGACAGAACGTCGTCGGTAGGACAACGCGCCAGCGAACAAAACGTGTTACCCGTCAATGTTTCATCTCAAAACCGGTGGTGCAACGGACCGACCATTATCCGTTTTCTTCAGGATCAAATCAGCATAATGGATTGTCAGTTATGATGTCAGGAACCGCGTCAAAATGGTCTCGTAAGATTTTAACACAACATACAATATTAATGATAGCATACAGCTGTTTAACAGCTTCAAGTTAAATAACATCTAAAAATACCGTGGGTACTTCACAATTTAGTCTATATAAAATAATGATATCTGTCAGCAGTTTTGATGCAACAGGAATGACACCTTAAGACTATTAACTTTAAAATTCACAAGTAAATGTTTAATTAAAACCAATAATATCACCCGGCTGGGAGTTTCCGTGCTCAGTCTTGCAAGCTGTGGTTACGGAAATAACATGTCACATCGCACGCTCGTCCTATGCATTTCCTACCCCCATTTTCAAACTGGTCATTTGCAATACTTGATCCATCTATGATCCTAGATTAATCACCGTGAAAATATCATTTCACATGTCATGTCATAATGCTAACTGATCTTGGATTACAGATTAATCAAATATTGGGAACGACAATCAGTCGGCTAATTCAGACTTTTCAAGAGACACCCAACTGAAGAATATGAGATTAGAACCTGCTGTTTCACCGTTGCAATGAGCATAGTAAGCTAGGATAGCATGAGATGCCACAAGGCGAGTGAGCGAAGCGAGTTGCAGCTACAAGTCATGACTTCGACTTGGGACACGAAGTCGACAATCATGACGTTGACGTGCTATGCTGTTTGGACTCCCAACAGCGTTGTTAGTGATATTAAAGCAAATTGCATTATGGCGCCGTGTGATGTTTTTGTGATGCCGGCAAGCAATACCGTTGTGTTAGTTTGGTAAGACATTATTTCTCTAAGGAGAATGCACGACGATATACAAATTATATCCAGATACGAATGATTGCTGTCGTGATATTCTCCAAGCGTACTGTAGGTCAGCACCAAGTAGCATGAGCACTCAAAACAACGATTTTGTCCATGAAAGTGAAGACAAAAAGTATATAGAGAGACAAGTATTTATTGTCATCCGTTTCGTATACAAAACGTTGCTCAAAACGTGCTCATGCTAAGCCTGCTGGGGTTACGTTAATGTACCTTCGCTGTATGTGGTCGGCGGCGGCTGCGGCATGGCGGGGGGCAGCGCGGGCGGCAGCGGGCCGGGCGCGCTGCCGGGCAGGAAGTAGTCCTTGTTGACGCAGTTGCGCAGGCAGTCCGGGATGCGGCCGACGATCGCGCGCCGGATCTCCGACGCAGCCATCTCGCGCAGCTCCTGGGCCGACGCGTCCGAGTAGAACGCGGCGTGCGGCGTGCACAGAACGTTCGGCGCGTCTTTTAGGGGACCCTGGAAAGTACGAGAGACAATCGTCAATATCGTCTTTTAGGGGACACTGGAATGTGCGAGAAAAATACGAACTAACGAATCGTCGACATAAAAGCCCGACTTTCACGGCCAATACCCGCTCTTAAGACTTACAAATCATAGAAACTATAGTGGTTGGAGATCATAATTATAAATAAAAAATATGGCTGATAAATAAACACTGTTTTTGACCAATTTTGCTGACGTTTCGTAGCCAGGTTAGTAGCTCTTCTCATATGCACAGATGGAAGACCGCCAATACTTATTACAAATCACGATAAATATCCTGTTTCTAGGAAAAAAATGTGGTGTTGAAAACATGTTGAAGGGTTGCGTACCTGGAATACGTTGAAGGGTTCGTTCTCGTGGACGTCGAGCGCGGCGGCGCGGATGCGGCCCTGCTTGAGCGCCGCCGCCAGCCCCTCGTCGTCCACGAGGCCCCCGCGCGCCGTGTTCACGAGGAACGCGCCTAAAAACAAACAAACATTAGCCCTGATTTAGACAGAAGCGTTGTCTAGCGCGGACGTTAAATACCAATTAATAAAAGAAAATAAAAAAATAATGTTTATTTAGATTACAGTCCACCTGTGCACTAAACTAGGTACTTATAATAAAAAAGAACTTCTTGCTAGTCTGCCGTGCTAGACTCTTGACCAGGCAGCAGGTCAGGGTATTACGATGTTTATCGTCCAGCCACCAGCTCGGCATATTGTTGCCAGCTGGGCGATGACACGTAGTATTGTTAGCGCGAAATGTTTAGGGGCTAGTGATAATGTATTCATACTCAGGGACCAGTGTTATCGACGAATGGTAAGTGAAGCAGGGAAAGTTTTGACCACCGACCGACCGACCCACCTCGTTGCGTTGCGTTATTATTAGCATTTTTCACCTATATGAACGACTGTCAAAATAAAAATCATACTTGCTCCCACCCTGCTCGTGCAACAAGTTTGCAGATTATCGCTTTATACTTCCGGCTGAAGTAAACATTCCTTTCGTTTCTTGTTGAGGGAGATGAAGTGAGATAGTGTAGGTACTCACCGGGGCGCATCTGTTTGATAGTGAACTCATTGATAAGGTGGTGATTGTGCTCGTTTAAGCTGCAATGCAATGAGACACAATCACTCTGGAATAGGAGGTCCTGGAATACAATAGAAACACCCGTTAGGTACGCTGGTACATTGTGTCTAATGACCCTGATATTCAATCTTGTAATCTATGTAGTTTTTCAGTACATTCTTCATAAAAATATATATTCACTATGCTAATGTGTTATCAAGCGGTGAAAGAAAACATCGTTAGTAAACAAACATGTAGAATTAGAACCAAAGTATCGAATACATGTGAATTGTGCTAGAAATTAAAAAGATTCATTTATTTGCCATATTACGGGTTCTTTCAGTAATTAGTTCAATGATCTGACAAAGGTTGATGTATGGCTGCTCTGATAATGTTTCTGTGAAGTTGTTAAAGAAAATGGAGCACATGTCCTCAAAATGTTGATTATAAGTTTTTACCTTTAAACTTATACTTATTTTAAGTGATAGCTTAAAAAGTACTCAAAATGTTGGTTCAAGGATATGCCGGTTTCAATTATGAATATTGAAACATGCTATCCAACTGGTATCAGAAACTGAGCGTACCATGATATCTTAAGATCATAATGCCCTAATTATATACACGCCTTGGGCATACCATTCTTCAGACATACTCTTCTGCAGGCTTAGCATCGGCCCAAAGACAACAGTTTCGTAAACGAAACAGAATACAAAAGCTACCTGTTTCAATCCTTCTCTCAAGTCTTCTCTTCCGTCGACAAAACCGTTGAATTCAGTGCTCATGCTACTGATTTTGCATGTTACGTTGTCGCTTCATCTAGTCCATAGGTTCTCAAACTTATTTTTCCCATCGCCCACGTTGAGAATAAAATAAAATTAAGCGCCGCCCAAAGTGTTTAAACATATGCTTTCCCCTCTATACCACCTTAGCGCCCCCAATACCTTCTAAAGCGTTCTACCACCCCCCTGAAGGCTTCCAGTGCCCACAGGGGGGCGTTATCGCCCACTTTGAGAAACAGTGATCTAGTCTCACCTGTAGCGTGTAAACCCTAGTGAGTCCTAACGACTTCTCGATGCCGTCGGGTAGGTAGGGGTCGTAGAAGATCACGTTGAAACCGAACGCCTTCGCCCGCAGCGCGACCGCGGACCCGATGCGGCCGAGACCCACGATGCCGAGCGTGTCGCCCCGGATCCGCGCGCATCCCGTCGCAGCCTCGCGTACTTGCTCTGGACCTGAAGTTCAACAGCATTATAATTATTATAATACGAAAATAATATAGCATATATTACCTATAGTGCACGATGCAACGCGGTGGGAGAGCGTCACGATCACTCACCCTGATGAAGACACTCTGAATGTCAGAAGCTGGCAGAAGCTAGTAATTATGTAATTGTATTGATAGTCTTTACTGGACACGCCCCACCATCTTTTTGCACGTCCAGGATGACTGGTAGAGAATAAGCACCAAGTCCTCCTAGCACTAAATTGTTTGTGCGGAAGTATTAAATAAATAAAGGACCCTTTCCTTCCAGATATCCCGGTCCTTTGCTATGTCTGTTTTCAAGCATGAATATAAATTTGATCCCAGTAAATAATATCAGCAGAAATCTTTCATCACGAAATTCAAGGTCAAACACTAGGTTAAAAAAATATAACCCGAAACTCAACCAAGTCCACACCTTTTGTTTAGTTTTTGACTTTTCTTTCTGCCGGACATTCTATTGTGAAGGCAATGTTGTCGCAATCGAGGAAAATACACAAAAATAATTGAACCAACCTGTGAATTTCTTTCCTTCTCGAACCATATTGGCGAGCCAGTACGTCCGTCGGTATAAATTCAATATTAGACACAGCGTCGTGTCTGCTACTTCTTCTACACCGTAACCGGGTACATTACATACTGCTATACCTGGAAAACAAAATAAGTGAAAGTTAGAACAATGTCATATTACAAAAACTGTTTTACGACAATTCCTCGCAAAGCGACCAAGCCTAGATGAACAAGATACTTTGCTTGATTATTTATTATTTCTTATAAGATTGATAGGAATATGAAGAATCATCAATTCCTATAGTAAGCTCCAGTTCTTTATCCACTCAGGACTTCTCTCTTTTTATAACTACTTGCACTCTTTCCAAATGAATAAAGTAGTACACCCCCAGCCATTATTACAATCTGATTAAAACCTCTCCATCCAAAGGTGGTCTGGAAGAGATCGCTTCTAAGCTATAAGACCGCCGATGGTAAGTTTTTTTTTTAGTTTTGATTAGTTATATCTATTTTCTTATGATGTACTAGTATTTTCATACTAGTACATCATAAGAAAAAAATGTTTGTATGAGCTGCAAATATTTGTCTCGGGTGTTTTCTATGAGTCAGTCATGTGGTTCCCATAACACAAGCTCTGCTTATTTTGGGGCTAGATGAAGCTGTGTTAAAATGTCGTGTTACGCGATATCTTCGCCAATTGTGAACTGATTTGAATGATTCTTTTTAAATGGGGTAAGGGTAATACATTTAATACCCAAATACATTTTATAAAATAATCACCCCTAGGCAAAAAAAAGGAGTATGAAATGTTATAATGGACTTTATCAACTTTCCGTAACTTGAAGTCGGTATTTATTTAAAAAAATATTTTATTTGTGTGTAATCATTTGGCTTCTAAGTGGCATATCCGATTTAAATGCGGGTTTTGGGATAGATTTGTATGACTCAAGGATGTTTCTCTTAGAGGTTTTATAGCCACAAATCACTAGGTGGCGTTGCAATAGATGGAAAATACGTAAGGGGTTTTAAAAAAATATCTTGTCTTTCTAGTTTTCAGGTCTTACGACTTGCTGTTTCTGTCCTCGTATATAACCAGACCGCTTAGCATGAGCACCCAAGACAACGGTTTTGTCTACCGCCGAGAACACAAAAAATATTTTGTCCCTCTCTTTGTTTTACATAATAGGTGACAGAAATATTTTTTGTCTTCTCTTTCGTAGACAAAACGTTGTCTTGGGAGCTCATGCTAAGCGGGCAGGAATTAACCTTAACGATTGTAGAAAGCAAACTTGATTACAGGTACAAGACTCACCTAATTCTCCGGCCGCTTTAACATCGATATTGTCGACGCCAGAACCGATGCGTACTATAATCCGTAACGCCTTGAACTTCTCAAGGTCCTCCTTAGTGAGTATGATGGTGTGCCACATGAGCGCACCCACCGCCTCATTCAGCACCTTCTCGTGTATCTCCGACGTTGACTGCGCATCGCAGAACGCTACCGTTGCCACGTCTTTCAGTATGGGCATCTCGACCGTGCAATCGCGACCGTCTAGTAACGCCACTAGGGGCCTGGAATAGATAGTTATAACACTTTATAGCACACCACAAACAATATCGATCAGGTAAAATGGGCAGGTCTTATTGCTAATAGCGATCATCTTTGGTTGAACTAGATTAATGGGATGAGGATATAAAAAGTTAGTAATGCAATGTAATGCAATAAATGGAACAATAAAAAAAAATTAAAAAAAAATCTAAACTGATGTGGCAAGCTATATTCTAGTAAGTATATCCATAACATAACAAATACATAGTCCTGATTACACACTGCGACTTCCTATGTTGTGCGTGGTATAATGAATACGAATACTACAACACTCAGACCCAGAAAAAAACCAGGGTGTAATATAATACGAAAATTGAAGATATAGAAGGGCATGTGTGTAAACCTGTCTCCCTAGCAGAAATTAAAACATTCACCCCTTTCACCCTTCAATATTGGCTTTCATTCACAGAACAAAGCCAAATCGTATTATTTCATAGCCAAGCGGAAACCCCATTCAAATAATTCATTGTACCAATTCCATATTGCCTTTACTAAAATTGATGAGTTTATTCTCGTCAAACAAAGTGTTATGCTCTTATCCAAAAGACTTGTAGCTTAACTGTCTCTAGCATAAAATACGCAGCAATGTAGAGGCCAAGTCATAAAACTACTAATAAATGCATGTAAACGCCTATAATATTTTCAGGGACTTAATTAAGTAGGAGTTACATGAACGTATGAGTGATACCCTTGATGGCAACATCAAGATAAAAGACTCTTGAGAGCCAACGCAAACGATATACTTTTATCAGCCGTAGACATTTATCGTAAACGAACTTTAACACAATAATTTTTAGTCTATTTGTAGTCACCTACCAATAATTCTTAATAGCAATGACTAAAGAAGTTAAGTTTAAGGGAAACTGGGCCTGCGACCTTTCTGAAAAGTGAAGACCTAACGCGCTGATCCATTATCCAGTGAGATTTATTTTCTATTACTACATTTACAATATAAGATCATTATTAGAACATATAAAACAATATTTACAATTTGCCAAAACGATATTATGACGGAAACCAACATGTCTAAGAAACAATTTGAGAGCATAATTAGGTAATCCGCTAATCAGCACCGCGTGGTAACAGTAATAGCTCCAAGTTGGGTAAGTTTAGGTTAGATAAACTCGATCACCGATTTGTCGCTAGTCTGCGATAAGCCTTATACACACTTGCCACATTGTGTGTGAGATTACTGGTTCAATTGAACTATAAAATTTGTAGACAACATTCTACGTTTTTCAGAGGGTTTATCTTGTAAAATAAATAGAGAGCTATAAAGAAACATGGGATTTTTTATTCCGTGTTTAATTTATTTCTAGGCTGTTGATTGTAGTTATGTAGCATATACTAAAAATCTGAATAAAACATTCTCATTCAAAATTACCATACTAATATTATAAACGCGAAAGTTTGTGAGGATGGATGTTTGTTACTCTTTCACGCAAAAACTACTGAAAGGATTTACAGTAATATAGCTTATACATCAAAATAACACATATGCTACTTTTATCCTGGTACCTCGCGGGCGAAGCCGTGGGCAGAAGCTAGTCACTCTATAAAAATCATAATTTTGTTTTGATGTTAGTAGTAAGTAAGGATGCCATATTGACAACCCCGTAATAAGGTGTGCCATGTTACTGAAGCGCTCGCCCTAGCTTTTGCCTAGTTCTTATGAGATCAAAATAATGTGATGTTTGTTTCGGAACACGTTTGTAAGGTTGATTGTTAGTGTTTTTTTTTACAACTGAGCGCTTTGTTGCTACGGAGAGCATGCTCACCTATCGGTCCGGCCTAGCATAATTAACAGTCGATAAGCTAAGTATCTTTAGCGATAAGGTTGCCTATAAGCACATATTTATTGAATTACTATTTTATATTTGTAATTCTTGTGTAATTACTACATAATACGATTCATACGTATTATGTAGTAATTACACACTGACACTGTTTTTTCAGTGTCAACGAACGCGTTACTGCGTCAAGGTTGCCTCTTGATATATATATTCCGCAGAAAGTTCCACATTACCATTATGTTGCGGGGTGTTGCGTACTATACCGCGAATAATTAAACTAATCTCAGAGTTTTATACTTCCAAATCGTATTAAAATTAGATTTTATATCATTTTTCTAGTTCATTGGCCGATTAGGTATCGTATCGGTCATTTACGGCCGACATTGCACTATGAGATTCGCATCCATTCTATGTCAGTAAAAGTTAACACCAAGAAAGAGTAATTTACCTGTCCGAACAATTTCTCACAACTCTAATGGAGAAAAATCGGCAGGAAAGTTCCTATAAAATATGAAAGGATAGTATCAGGGCCAAGCCAAACCTTCGAAAAATATTGTATTTGCCAAGCCGAGCCTCGTTTTTTATTTAGATGCGTCCAAAACTAAGCCGAAACTTCGGTCGGATACCCTTGATTTTATCTCAGTGATAAATGTGCGACGTTTATGCAAAAATATAAATGAATTAATTAGATATATTACTGCGGAAACAGGATGGCAGAAGAGATACAGTTTCCTGAGAAAACAAAGAATAGCGTCAAACCCGTTAATAATAAGCTTTTGTAGGTAAAATCAACTCCACTAAAGCAATTTGTAATTGTAAAGATATAACAATCTATTTTTCATGCTTTAAGGTAGATAAATCGACCTCGCTTTTGGTCGGACGGAACCAAAAGTTCCATGAAATAATATATTTACCTATCTGTTTGAGAGTAAAGAACTATGGAAATAAATAATAGATGTAGATACTTATAAATTAAATTCTGATACACAAAGGATTCTTTGAAGCAATTCCTTTGATACTTTATTAGTTTAAATGCTTAAGTTCTCAACATTATTTATAGTCTACTCATTCACAAATAAAATAAAATAACAAGAGTCTAGTTTCGAGGAAAGTAAATGCGAAAAAGGAAACAAGTAACCAACAAAGTTTAATTAGGTACTTGCCTGGAAACAGTAACGACAATTAAATTGTAACTTTCTTCGCAAACATCGAAGGAAACTTGCAGATTAATCAGCCTCTCTGAATGCAGAAACAAACAGACTATTCGGAAGGGCAACAAATAAATCCAAATTGATGGGAAAATTAAATTTCTGAACCAATATTGCGAATCCAAGTTTGTGACTTTGTGAGGCGAGTTGGCTAATCAGTGACGGAGACATACCCAGGGTGGGTCGGGGCCACTACCACCGGAGTAATTAAGGCACGCCAAGTGCGATTAAACTAATAATTTAAACTTTCGTCATGGCGTAGCGGAATTATTATTATTGCCGAGCAAAGTTCTGGAACTGGAAAGTAATTCCGAGCGCGCGGGGACTGGGGGAGTTCGCGGAATTTCGCCAACTTTCCCGGGCAGGCACAGACGAAAACAGATTTGGCGGCCAAACAAAGAGGTCGAGAGGGTCCCCCCACCCCCAGAACAACTGAAGTTATAATAGTACTTATGTACAAAAGTTTCACTCCTCTAAAACAAACTGAAGCTAGCGATATTGAAACATGTAGTCAGTTTTCGCTAAAGCGCTAACAATAGATCTTGGACTTCTGGATATTTGGTAACTCTTGTAAAAATCAACGCTCAAAGACAACAAATTATCCTTCCTGCTGAAGGATTGCTCACATCTGACCTATTAGACAACAACCAGTTTCTGTTGGCGTTAACGCCTGCGGAAAGATTGAATTGTATGGAAATAACATTAGTTCACAACCTAAAGATTGTGAGTTGTCACGTTAAGATTAGTTTTTCCTTGACGCCTTGCTGAGCTATATTGTTTTTTGAACTAAATCTGATTTACAAGAAAACCTCGACGGGTTTTATAGCGGCATAGGGTTGGTTGTACATCGTACAGTCGCGAGACAACCTCTTCGAGCAAGTTTTGATGGAAACCAAACAGGATTAGCGCGAGAAAAGAATAAGTGGAGTGAGGTCGATGGTAGGTAGGAACGTTGTTTTGTTAACTTGCCCGCGTTTCGGCGACTCGAAACAACTTGAGCTGCGAACTTGGTGGGGGTTAGGGATCTTTGGTAAACTGTTTGAGTTTCTCATTGTGAGTTCTAATTGAATTAATGAGAAATGGCTTAACATGATTACTTCTTGACATAAAACTCAATGTCACGCAACAACCGCTCTGAGTTTCACTCTGTGACACAATCCGAAACTGGGAAATCCGTGGAAGAACCTATGCCAAGTTGGAGTGGAAATGGATAAGCAATATAGCTCGCAGAACCGAAAACCGCTGACGAATAAATGTTCTCAACTGCGAACCGGACGACGTGGTGTTTAAGGCTTCCGACAGTCCGATGATAACATGGCACTTTTTGAGGCCTATATCCAGCAATGCACTTTTAAAGGTCTCTTGTGTGTGACTACACTGGTTATTGATTTGCCCTTGATAATGCTTTTGGGTCACGAAGCAAAAGCAATCGGGCATAATGACTATTGAAAAAACCGGCTTGGTGAGTCACTCTATCAGTATCAATCCTACTATAAGTAGAGGCAGGATTACTGTCAGGGCGATCGTTAGTATCAGATTAATGGTGGACAGTTCGGAAATTATCTGACTAATGCTCCTTTCACACTAGTCAGTCATTAAAATCATTAAATTAATTGGATAGAGTTAAGGAATATCCTCACATGAGTACTTATGTAAGGATATTAAAAACATTTTGCTATATGGTTATCAATGCCTAAGGTAACGAGTGGAGTGTCAGTTCGAGAATACCTTACCCTCCGAACTGGTTGAAGAATGTATCTCGTCGGGCAGTGTCTCTCACTCAGGTACCCACTGAACAAGGGTGGTGATTTAATAGTTTCGGTACAGTTAAATCTCTAGAAGTCCCAATGAATAGGAATAAACAAAATTAAGATAGATATCTACTTATATTTAGTTCTTGATACAGACAGTGGGCAGTGATGATTTAATAAAGTTTCGGTTATAGGAACAGACAAAAATGAAATATCTACACAGGTAAAAGTTCTTAATACAGACAGTGGACTTAATATCTAGGTATGTGTGTACTTGTGAGTATTTTTCTAGACTCTTGGGTGTGTAGCGTGTATGTTATTCATGTGTAAGTTGTGATGTTTGTGTGGATCATTGTTGATTCAAGGTAAAAAACGAAGCAAGAATAGCACATTCTGAATACTGTTAAATGTTCAACAGCAAGTTTGTATCCAGTGACTTTTAGCCAACTAAATCAGTAAATACTGGGAAAGCTTGGGAAGCGTTAATAAACAGGAATTAGTGAGGAGTGATTGGTTAGTTATAGTGTGGTTGTAGAGAGTACTGGTGGAAGAGGGAGGATCGACGGAGTGGGTTGAGTGTGGATAGTACATTACACAATACATGCTGAGACTGGACTTCGTAGCAGTGTGTCATTTACATAAGAATATTACCTTGACTGTAGGGGTCCATTTGCAATGGGACCCCTCATGCTATCCATACGCGCTCTCTTTGGCAGCATCTTGCGCTTGTCCATTTAAAGCGGCCAAGCCGCTTTAACACCACGCACCGCAGCGCGTCACCTGGAACAATACAACATCATTATAATGATTGATCATGATTACACTGTGAATCATACATTCGCTTGGACTAGGGCCAACTGCCTACCGAAGCCTCGTCTTTCGCGCGTTATTTCATTTTACGTCTTGGACGGGTGGGATAAAAATGCTATAAAACCGATATGTGTCGGCGACCTAAACTAAAGCTGGTATTATGCAGCAACGCAATGGTAACTTTTTGTTTCCGATGTTCTTAAATAAGTTACACGAAAGGAGCAACTTGTCAATCGCGCGTGGCGTGTTCGAATGTCGCATACACGTTCATATTTTTCATTTATGTTAACGCTTCAGTCGACAGTAAGCCGAAAATCCATTTGACGTTCCACATACCGGCCGCATGCGAATTATGCTGTTGTAGTGCCTAAACGTATCAGATTGGAAAGGCTTTTACTCGAAGTCTACCTCCGTGAGTTCCGCAAAGTGGCAAAGATTACATTTACAGTTTTATAATGTTATTCGATGCGGCATATTTCTTGGACAGTTCTCAGTTTTGTAAAATGCTATGGCACATCGTCGTGGAAGGCATTTTCCTGAAGACCGATGAGTATATGTAGATATATATACTTTGGATGACACCGTTACGAATGCGTTGGCAAAGTTGGCTCTATACAAACAGAATTTAATGGAATATCCCAGACGGACTGTGTCGGTACAGGACCATAGCAGGGCCGGCAACAAAATTAAATGTCAGTCGGTACATTTTGTGCTCGTTAACACACGTCCGTGTCAGTAGCGTATTCGTGACGTGGCGAGTGGTTTCAAATCGTGCACACTACTATTATTTAAAGTTGATAGTAATTCAATTGTTTTTTTTCTTATTTCTTGTCCATATCTGCCACATTAACTTCATACATAAATGTGGACATAAATGTAAAAGAAAATGTCCGTATTAATATTTACAACTGGTCTTATTGAGGATAATATTACAAAACCTGCATTTGCAATACTTGACTCAACGGCACAACCGAGTAGTTATTAATAGCAGCACAATGAATGAATAAGATACAAGGTGTATGAATGAATGACTATCTTGGCTACTCACAATTGTAATGTCATTAGCGTTGGTGATGATATGCGATGGTGGTCCTGTACCGCATAGACACAGCAAAAACAACAGTTTTACAAGCATTCTTACTTCTTAGATTCCACTAGGAAATAATTACTCAACAATTCAAAGTGGTCGATAACACCCCTTGGGGGCGCTGGAGGCTTTCAGAGGGGCGGTAGAAGGCTCTAGAAGATATTGGGGTCGCCAAGGCGGTTTAGAGGGGAAAGCATAGGTTGTTAAGTTTAAAAACTTTGGGGGGCGCTAGGATTTATTTTATTCTCAAAGTGGACGGTGGGAAAAATAAGTATGAGAACCTGTGCTTAGGCTATTAACCTATAACTTTATTTTACTTTATTGACAACCTCTGTGGCGCAGTGGGCGAAGGTCCGCCTGAGACGCAGAAGGTTGCGGGTTCGATTTCCGCTGCGAGACAAATGTTTGTATGATCTGCATTCATTTGTCCGAGTTTGGGTGTTTACTATGTATAATATATGTATGTATTTACAAAAAAAAAATATATAAGTAGTATTTCAGTCATATAGTTCCCATAACATAAGCTCTGTTTACTTTGGGGCTGGATGATGCTGTGTGAAAAATGTCCAGCATTATTTATTTATTTTTTAACTGTCATTACTTGTCTTTATCTTGGTATTTTCATCTTTAGAGTAAAAGTGAAGTATGACCTGTCATATAAGACGTGAAATGTGATCTTAAATATAGATCTCAATCCCTGTGGGATTGAGTCGTAGCGTGGTCGTCGGTCGTAAGGTCGATCGATAGGACAACTTGTACTATGAATAACGAAGCGAATGGCTCACGGAATCGACCAAAAGTGGTCTGTCTAAGCTAAAATTATGAGAATTTTATTCATTGAAATCACATGAATAATTTCGAATCGCCTTAGAGCTAGTGCATTCCATATTAATTTATTATACAACCCAATGTTGCAACGCCTTAACAAGGCTCACGTACTTCTACTAATACGACCTCTGTGGCGCAGTGGGCGACGGCCCGCCTGAGACGCAGAAGGTTGCAGGTTCGATTTCCGCGAACAAATGTATCTACAAATATTTGTCTCGGGTCTGGGTGTCGCGGCGGGAAACGAACCCGCAACCTTCTGCGTCTTAGGCGGGCATTGGCCGATTCAAAAGCGTCTAAGTCTAAAAGAATCTTGGCTATGTCAATCTTTTCAGTCTAGCAATCTAGCTCATTCCGCCATCTGCACCTGGACCTTTCACGTATTACAGTAATTCTTCGCCATGCTACTAGCAGCAAGCTTAGCATGAAAACCAAGACAAGCATTTTCTTACTTCTGTTTCTCTTTTCCGTCAGACAAGAGAAAGACAGAACTAACGATTTCTTCTCTTCCGTGGACAAAACGCTACGAGTCATTGCTAGACTCATTTACTAAGTGCTGGTGTCTACCACGAGTTTACTACGTTTAAAAACTACTTCCAATAAGTATTTCGTCCTGAACAATACATTAAATGCCACCTTGATTTTCGTGGTATTCAATTAAGACTCATCGTTCTAGATGCTAGTTTCCTCATATTTGCATACACAACACACCCACCTCATAGCGCTACTTACTTTCAGAATTCAGATGTCTCTACATAAAACAGATAGGAATACAATGTAAACAATGCAGGCATTCCAACAGACTTCCATTTGAGTGCTTAGGAATCTAAACAAGCAGCTAAGCTATCCGATGACCCAGAAAGCGCGGCGGGCGAAAAGCCGGTTGCATCGCAATAAGTGCGGGTTCCCGCAGCGGGGCCATAGATTGCATGTTCTGCAGATACCTACTTGTTCCGGGGCTGGGTGTTATGTTATGGTACCACGGTACTCATAGTTCCTGATATCCTTGATACAGGGAATCTTAGTGGGGTCAGGACTATGTAGGTGTCTGAATTTATTTTTCAATGTTACAAATCAGAACAGAATTCGACCTCAAAATCATTTCGTCAGCAAAAAACTAACTTATTACGATGATACGACATTGTATATTGTCTAATATGGCATTTTTTGTGCGACACAGCGACCTTGATATTGCGATTACTATGACAGGCATACTCGGCTGGTATAACGCCGATACCAGCACGTGACGAGATTAAAGTACTTATTGACCTTCGAGCATGGCGCCATGTCACGTAACTAATGGTGTCGATAAGGCTGTATGCCTATCTAACCCGTAGAGCATGGGTATTTCTACCTACACCGTGTAGCAGCAACCTGTGAAAGGCGAAAAAGTCCTTTTACCACACCTGTCAGCAGACCCTTTTCAGAGCCATCATGTGAACCTGGCTACTGACTGGTGAACAAGGACTGCCAATGTCAAGACGAATGAGCTGTGAAAGAGTTATAGAGTCACCTGGCTCAAAAACCAGAACACCACGCGTGTGGTACACGCAATAAGTCCGTAGAACCACTGATAAACCAACTTCCGAATTCTATTTCCTGAGCCAGATCGGTTACTAACGTAAACCAAGACAGGGTTAAGTAGTATTGGCATCGAATATCGAGTTTAAACTTTTACAATTCTCATTACTTCTATTGAACCTACTTGTAACATCTCTACCTATTACTCTACCACCCTAGACCATTGCCTACACAGAATCTGGGGCCCCATTCTCCTCCAATAGGAATTATGTCGACGGTAACATTTTTTTTCTTTTTACAGCACTTTCAACAGATTTTGTATAATTTTAGGATGAATAAAATCTCTAACGAGAATCAGTACACAGGAATGAGTGAGAGCAGAACAGAAGGTTAAGTACCCGGTTATTCAATAAAGATTTTTTCAAACATCCACACCATTTTCCCGGAAGAGACCACGGATTTCAACTTGCTACGATCCCAACATACTTCTTTTGCTTCATTCACACTGATCACATTCTTCAAGCATGCTCGTCGGTTTAGAGTACTATTGACCTGCGGGGCGATCACACTAATTTTCCCATGGCTGGTCTCATCGGAAGGGATGAATCGTATCATGCTAATTTGTTGTAAACTGGATGAGGCATTGATGGACGATGCGAATGAACAAAATTGGTTTCATATTGGACGTTCCGTTTTATGGATGGATGGGCCATTAAAATAAGGAACTAGTGTCAAAATTGATTGCCATCTCGATAGCCATGAGTTAGTGTGATTGCCCCGCTGGCCTGTAAAAGTACGTTCGCCGAGGTCTTCCATTCACGCTTGCCTTATTCATAATGTTCCATCTCTCCTTTCATCAATCCTTTCCAAATAGCTAAACCACCTTAGAATACCTTTCTCTGTTTCACTCTACAACGCTTTCTTATCAATTATTTTTAGTTTTCTGATAATTAAGGGAAGGATCATTGCTGTGTCAAACTCATAAGTTATTTCGAAGAGATGATTTTATTGATGTAACCTAACTTTGGTATTCATGTATGCGAGAACACACTGAAAAGAATCCGACCCTGTTTAAAGACCGGTTATTATAATCTGATAAACAAAAAACTGGTGCATGTATTGCAACCAATTTTAGCTGACATTTAATTGCTTTTGTAGGCTATCCGAAAATATCAACTTCGCGGGAAAATTACCGAGAGGTTACTAGTTTTGGTAGCCGAATGCTGTTACCGCACAGGCCCAGACAAGCCCAAAGTTTAATCAGGCCTACCTCCTAGTTACAGTAGCTTAATGACTACATATTGGTAACGTAGCTATGACACTCATAGAGATGATAAAGGGTTTAGGTCTAGAAGTGTCCCCGTTTCAAGTTTTGTCAGAAGCTATTTTTCTTGTGTAATCAGGGGCCAGTTGTATAGTGTGTTACAGTGTTATATCAGCCTCTGCTCGCTATGAATACTTAGAAATTATCCCAAATAAGCACGTACTTTTAAAGTACTTGCTAATTATTCAAGTAAATAATGCTCACCAGCGCTGCTCTTGAGAGATGTTCAGTCCACGATCACCGCTCCATCGGCGCACCGGCATTGACTTGACGCCAGTGTATGCGTCACTCCGGACGCACACGCACTCACTGTCACACACTGCACTACACTGCACAACACAACACTACACTGGCACGTTTCACTGCACTGCGTCGCCGGAGGAGAACTTGCACCTGCGACAAAAGAGAACGATCTGTTAGGCTTGTGTACGGGGGTACGGGTGCAGATGAAATGATAGTTGGTACGAGTACGGACGTCTGATTGATGCAAAGTGTTTAGTTTAGTATTACGTCTAGACGCGCATACAGCCGATCGTTTCGAAAGCCGACAAGGAAATATTGAAACAAAGCGTCTGGAACGTATCACTCGATAAACTGCTGATTAAAGTTAAATTGCAAAAATTTAAATTGTTCGATAAGTAAAATTGCATAATTCCAGAAATGTAAGAAATTGTGCCCTAGACATATACAGGCATTCATCAGCATATAGAATACTACGCTGACATGTCTTCATATAGAGTGCTATGAAGAACGGTCTTGAGCTTTCCACTGAGTTCCCGCTTTACGATCCCATCTGTCAATGTGAGAGGTGTTACACTGCGTAATCTGGTTCGTGGTCGCCATTAGAGATCCTTATTCCCCAGTAGATCTAACTTCTGCTTCTATAGCATGCCTATATTGCCACTTAAACATGCTAATTCTAAGTGCTATGATGACCTTCGCTCTTCTACGGCATAAAATTAATCCTCTGAGCCTCCTTTCTTATACAATACTATTATACTCTGTATTGTATAAGAAAGGAGGCCGAGACACTTGTAATCAGGTCTTTTATCCCTTACAATCTATTATGCCTATAACGATCACCACTCAGTCAGGGCCTAATTCCACCTGCCTCTGAAGCGTTTATTATTGTCTTAAGTCATAACACAGCATCGTCTCCAGATAGACGTAACGTACGGGCTATAAAGCAGCGCGGTAACATTACATTGTAGAATTTACTGCAGAGTGCAATACCTGCATTGTTTCTGCACAAAGTTATGTGCACGTATTTCCGAGTTCCAGTAGTAAACATAAAGCTGTTTAGGTTATGTCGCACGTACCGACCGACCGTGCTATTCGCTTCATTAGATGGCCGTTTTATGTGCTAGCTGGCAAAATAATGGCTGATAATAGGTGAAATCTAAAACGCTATTGATGATTTTAATTGTGAGTCCAAACGTGTCTAAAATTCAGCTTTCACTATAAGGCTAAGGGACGTAACCAAAATTCAGATTCCATATATTATATGTCCTTACTTGGCCTTCAGAAACGAGTCTCTATTCTTATTGAATCTTTGTAACCATTCCTAGAGACGAGCGAATAGCTTTATAACAAACGACAAAATATGACTCCAAAAGTCAACCAAGCACAGTAGTAACCAGAATACATAATTCACAACTTACATACAAGTACTCAATAAAAACGACTGGTAGAAAATGGTGTATATCAATTAGTCTTCCCTTTGTACAGGGATAATAAATAAATAAACTAGTTGAGCGAAAACGACAAAACTTTAAGCAGCCATCGTCGCAGTCGGCTAGTAACCGAATGTACTCGCAAGAGGCGCCAAATTCCAAGCGAACAGCGAAGAGAACAGCTTTTCAACGAGTGCCTACAAAAGCCTTCAACGAACAAGCACCGGTCGTGTAGTGTTATCATTTCCGTAAAAACCATCTGCCTGCTCCCACAGAGTAAATAGTAGTTGTCGGGGTGGAGAGGCAACTCAACCGAACAATGCTGCCCCACCAACGAACTGAGCCTCGGGAGAAACTTTTAATTGAAAGGGCCATTGATCGCTTCCGGAATGAGACTAGGGCTACCGCCTGTCCTGTTTGTTGTTAATTTAATACGATTGTCGTGACAATGGGACTGTTTAATCTATGTAATGTATTGCGAGGAACTTGTTGGCAAGTTTATTTTACCTAGTTGAATATTAAGTTACGATTTTACTATTAATATGTACTGTGAAATTCCGTAAGCCGACTTAGCGTTTTTTACAACAACGCTGCTGCGCTGCTAGTGTTTGGGATTTCGTGAAATCACTTGAAATAGTAACCAGCATTATTTCTTGCCTTCTTTCCTTTCCTTGACATGGATGATGTGGCTGTTTAAAATGTCATCGCTCCGTAGGACTGCGTCAGTGCTCCGTATAGTAATTCTGTGTAAGCATTCTATTACTATTATAAACGCGAAAGTTTGTGAGGATGGACGTTTGTTACTCTTTCACGCAAAAACTACTGAACGGATTTTGATGAAACTTTACAGTAATATAGCTTATACATCAGAATAACAAATAGGCTACTTTTTATCCGGGTACCATGCGGGCGAAGCCGTGGACAGTAGCTAGTATCAAATACAATACCTACGTGATTTCCCAAGTGTAAATGCCAGCCCTACGCCAAAGCACGGTGATTACAGCATCTCGTACCGTGATGTTAAATGTTATTAAACAGTTGTAAAATGTAACTGTACAATTCCGCTCCATTACAAAATAAGTGCTGCTGCTGCGGATATCGGACTGTCAGCGAATTGCTAAATAAAAAGCTTTTATTGGTTAACAAAATGGCGAAGCAATCATAGGTACTGTACAATGGATTAATTGTAGAAATTCAATTAAAACACTTTCTTAATAGTCAGGAAAGAGTATTTAATTTTCAATCTAGGTACACTAAATGTGGTTGAAGATTTAAAGGTTACTAGCTTTTCGACGAAATTTATTATAGGGATTTTCACTTTACAATAAGTTATACAATGATTTATTTAAAATCTATAAAATTGTATAATATTACAGTAGAATTTCCACACCATTCCGAAAGTTCTTGTCAAAAGTTATGAGAATCAAACCACGTGTTGCTATTTAAGAACACTATAAGCAACAAGGGATCACTCAGTACAGCTACATTGCCCCTGCGTTATACCAAACGGTAGCCTTAGATAGATAATAAATAATGCTGGAGGTTTTTCACACAGCAGCATCTAGCCCCAAACTAAGCAGAGCTTGTATTATGGGAACTACATGACTGATATACTACTTATTTATTTTTTTATAAATACATATTATTTGTAGAAAACACCCAGAGCCGAGCCAAATATTTGCAGATCGTACAAACGTTTGCGCCGCGACGAGAATCGAACCCGCAACCTTCTGTCTCAGGCTCGCCTTCACCAACTGCGCCACAGAGGTCGTCAGTAAACTTTCACAAAACTTTGCCAGGTACATTTAAGGTTACCGATATCAAAGTGTGATCAATTTATTCATATTTTTTTTCTAAGCTCATCAAATTAAAAAATTGGGTTCGTAATGAATTTGTGAACAAGAATCGCATGATTTCACTAAAAGTTTGCGATTTCTTGATGGAATTGCGAACAGTATTTTACCTCAAAGTGGGCCAGCTATCCACAAAACCATGGAGCCGAGAGGCATTCCTTGCCGTAATTAAAGGAGGCAGGGCGAACTTGCACACGTACATTTTCTAATTCCCCGTGGCCGTGAGGGCGCGGAATTCGGAATTTCGCCAGAGCTCGCCACCGACCGGTTTTTCGCAAAAAGAATACTTAATTTGCGTGAGTGGGTCGGACAGCACACTGCTAAAGCTTCAGGTAAAACGAGGATTTAATTTGAGTTTCATTTTGAACCTATTCGGTTCAAGTACTAGCATCTGCGCGCGGCTTTGGCTTCGCTTGCATGGTATTCTGATATAAAATGGCACATGTGCTGTGGATCTAGAGTTCACGAACTATTTGAGTACTATTTCATTCATTTCATTAGATAAAGATTTCTAATGAAATGTATTGGCTGTATCACAATTTACTCTTTAGAGGAATTATTTAATGCGCAGAGCCCGGATGAAAACACTGGGCCACTGGTTATACACACAGCAAATAAGGGGCCGCTGGTTTACTCGTCTATTTCCTGTAGTATTCATAGCAGATAAGTGAACTGGACAGAACCTGGCTTACTGGCCTGGGTTCAATCAAGTAAATTCAACTTTCGTATAACTCATACAGGCATTTGGTTGATAATTGAAAATTAATAATTGTTTTGCTTGGGTTTAGTAACTTTAAACACTCCTCTATTTTTTTTTTTTATAATGCTGGGCAATCCACACAGCGTCATCTAGCCCCAAGCTAAGCAGAGCTTGTGTTATGGGTACTAGATGACTGATATACATAAATAGATATTTTTTATTATACATAGAAAATACCCAGAACACCCGGAACAAATATTTGCAGATCGTACAAACATTTGTCCCAGGGCGGGAATCGAACCCGCAACCTCCTGTGTCGCAGGCGGACCTTCGCCCACCGCGCCACATCGGTCGTCAAAAAAAATAACTTTTCTTTAAATAACTTTTCTAGAAATTCCACTAATCCGCCGGCTTTACCATTAAAACATTTGTCCCTGTTATTTTACTTGAATTTATATGCAAAGTTAAACATATTTACTCCTATACTATCCAAAATCGTACATAATCAATCATATAGGGGTGATTCAGATGGTCCAATTTACAACCCAGCCAGTACTGTTGCTTTTGGACCACCGCACCGTGCTTTAAGTCAGGCTGTATATAAAACTGTTCAAATTAAATTGGAAAGAATATAGTGTCAGCTGGCCACGATTCAACTGTGACCATCGGGTTGCAATGGTTCGCAACAAAGCGATAAATCGACACTGGCTCGCGAGGGTCGTTGAACTATCGATTGGGTTAACTACGAGTACAAGTACAAGCGGGGGCGATAGGTGTTAGTGAATCCTTTGTCACTGCAGAGAACAATACAACTTTTTAGTGGCTTTTGGATGACAGAAGTTTTATATAAATAAGAGCTTTATATAGTACTAGCTTTTGCCCATGGCTTCGCCCACGTGGTACCCGAATATAAATTAGCCTATGTGTTATTCTGATGTATAAGCTATATTACTATAAAGTTTCATCACAATCCGTTCAGTAGTTTTTGCGTGAAAGAGTAACAAACATCCATCCAACAAACTTTCGCGTTTATAATATTAGTAGGATAATAATTTGCGGATTGCATTCCGACACAACAAATACTTGTGAATTGAAAACACTTTTGGTTAATTTGGAACATGAAATAGCTAGATTAATATAATAAGAACCAAGCACACGCGAAGGTAGCGTGGTGCATATTTAATCGAAATAACCCCTTAGCACTACTGCTTTTCAGTTTCGAACGATTTTACGAAATACAGCACTGATCAAAGTACGCAACTTATGAACACAGCCTGGCTTGTTAGATAAAATCGCTGCAATGCCATTTAAATCGACAACGCCCTGAACGCAATGTTTATTCATGTATTCACAAAGAGTTTCATAATCTCGTTCAACTACGCGCTGCAAAGCGGTTCCAATTATTCCTGGCCACTAATCCGATAACGCCATTTCATCGCGCTCACACGTCAAAAGAACCCCTTTCACCGCTCATGCGATAGTTGATAGGGCCGCCTTGTCTGACCGCTACTATGTTTATATAGGTACACTCTACCTTCTATAGGTGGGCAAAAGGGAGGCAGGGTATCAGTAAGCTTATGTAACATGCGTTTGCAGCGTGATAAAAAAAAATGGATCGATTGGAAACTTAAACAAGATATCTAGTAAGCCGATATGAGTGACGAGTTGAGTATATTAAATGATGCTACATGAAAGGAGTTTCCTCTTAAGGCGCGTTGACTCTTTCCACAACACTGGTACTGTCATCATTTTTCATGGTCACGGTACATGACATGACGTATGAACGAAGATAAAAATTATAAAGATGTTTTCCAAAGAGTTAAAAATTAGAGTCAATCAGTCACTTTCTGAATGTTAAGTTGCGCTATTAAAGTTTGAGCAGCTGATATATCCCTGTATAACCCATCTGCTAACTCGTATCGAGGTCATGTCAACTCTCGCGTTGTTTAAACTTGATTGGTTCTGTTCGCGATCGAGCCGATGGGGTAACCGATGTTTAATTAAGCCTTTGGCGCTTGTTCGTTCGTCGAGACTAACCAATCTCAAATCCGAATCAATCACTGTTGTACTCAAGTGTAGAACAACAGACAGGCCGACAAATAAGCCAGTACAACTTCTGGGCTGGTGAGAGAAATGAAAAACGACACTCGAGAACACCATTGTTGCAGAAAAAACTATTTGAGCGTAAACTCGAAAGTACAATTAAGAAGGGATTGGTGCAAAGTAGGGACATTTGTTGTCCAAAGAGAAAGGGAATGAACGCTCACAAATTATTGTTCACAAATATCGATAGTTACGGGTCTGCTTTCTCCCAAGAAGTCACATAATAGATGGAACATAACCAATAGCGATTAATTATAGATATCGGCGCCCTACCGGTAGCTGGGTACCGACTGATCGGGGCGAGGGGGGTGCGCAAACACTGTAATTTACCAGCGGCTATAATCTTTGACAGACAAGACAAGGGGTCCCCTGACGTCCCCGGTATTGATTGCGTCGGGGCGATGGACTGCTGAGACAATAGGCAATTAGAAACGGACTAATTAGATCGCTCGATGCTGAGCTATTCAATAAATTAGAAGTCTTTTGAGAGGATACCTTGGATCTTATTATTTCTTTGGAAGTTATTGAACTGGTTAGAATCGATCGAATAATCGAGCTCATAAATGAAATACAACGATAAAAGTCCGGCCCGGAAAAACATTAATGCCAATTATGACATTAATGTATCTTTGACCTGTATTTTGTGCGACAACTAGTGTACCATTTTATTTTTAAATCGGAAACAGGGAATCCTATTTGTGTGATCACCGGTTATATATGTACGCGGCTGTTGGGTGTTAATTACTTATTAGGTATTGTGTGTTTAACTCGAGCATATAAGTTTTCCTCCTTAGCAAAATGAGAGCCCCTTACTCCTTAATCACAGTTCCGGCGTTAGATAATCTTACCAAACTAGCAACTGCAAATGCAATTTGACCAAGTTGAATATTCATCGATTCTAGTTTGACGGCAGAAGCTTTCCAACATAGTTGTCCAAAGATACAGCGAAGTTACCACGTCTCGGATACGTAGACGGGCAATTTCGGCGAGTTCGCCAGATCTGTTTCGGGCATACATTCTTGATGATTAACGAGATCGTTAGCTGGATATATGGATGTTCCTATCTTTGTTGTCCGTGTCAGAATTAATCAGTTTATTATGCGCCTTATATAGCGCTATGTAGTTAGTTAGTCAAACAAATTCGTCTGGGCTAAATCCGTCTTTTCCTCGCGCTTCATTATTAATGCAATCTCATTTAAAATAAAATAAAATATGAACATCGAGTCCACCCGACAAACACAACCTACCGAAATCCCTCAAGACTTGTTCGACACAACAAGTTACAAAAACCTATTCACGCACGCAGTTTCCTCGTCCGAAAGTTACAAAGTCGACACTAGAGACGATAACATTATTTCCCTTTTACATTCAGCATTCGTTTCTACCGCGAAACTCGAAAAGTCTGAAAACTAGCACGAGTTCGATAGTTACACAGGCTTGCAGCCGACGAACTTTGCAAGCAAAGAAAGTCGGCTAAAAAATACTGGAAGAGACGATAAGCTAATCTTTCTCTTGGTCTTTAAAGATCGGCAACTTGTGTTTATAGAGCAATCAGCTATCACGCATTGTGAAAGGAAAATTGTTTCATCGTTAGTTTTTGAACGGAGTACATCTCCGGTATTGTAGTTTCAGTATCGTTTGCTTATCGAATATTATATGGGGTGATTCTAGATTTGGGCCACGATACCCAACATAGAGTAGACTAAGCCTGCATTTAAAGTCACAGTAATTAACGTAATTCTAAATCCGTAATAAAAGAACCTGATTCGCAAACGTATCGCTTATTTCATTTCCAGCGGCTCCTCACATCTGCACTTTTAGTTTCCCCGAGTGTGGAGCGAAGTTGCGAACTGCGCAGACTGGTTCAGACGGGTGGAGGGGAGCACTGAACAAACTCTGAGTAAACTTTCTCCACGAGGCCAACGTATAACTTGTGATGTGTCATAATCTTAGTGCCACTTCGATGCAACAACAGAGTGCAGTGAAAATGATGCGGTAAAATACATAGTACGTTATGGACTAAGTTAAGATTAAGAAAGATTGTGATCAAAATGACTGAGAAATTTTCTGATTTTTTATCTGTGGCAGTCCAGTTTGACAGTCAATTTTACTTAACAAAACTTTATTCAAAAATAAAACAATACCGTAGCGTTATGTTCGAAATTTTAAAATTTATATCTCCAAGATGGGAACCAGATAATCAAACCAGTCCCGATAATAAATCCAATGACATTGAACGAAGGGCACGATGAGAACCGCTTGATTGGATATCCGAGAGAGTCCTTGAGACGTCCAACACTCCAGTGACTTTCTCGGTAGAGCAGACACGCGAGCTTTTATGTGGGCGCGATCGAGCAAAAGCTTATAGAGGACCAACCTAGAACGGGCGATTTATTTTCAATTTGTACGTAGTGGGTAGCTAAGCGTGTCAATTTTTGTGTAGGCTATAAATATAGAGACCTAATCTCTTTCTCGGATGGGTACGCCATTTGGGAAGCTAACATACAGTGGTATTCGGAAATATCGGTCGGAAATTGACAACGTTTTGTGGTCTGTTTTGAAACTGGAAAGGGCAAGTGAAATTAAAATGGAATTCAGTAAATGGACTCGTATTTATCACACATGGTATTTGTTTAGATATTTTCTAGCTACAACTATAGAGCGCTGTTCAGGAAAGTTATTCAAACTATACGCCGGTCGGCATTCCCGCCGTAGTAGCTCTCGCAAGAATTACAAAAATGATAAATCCAACTATAACTATATAGACTACCGCAATATTATAAGCAAATAAATGTTGAGTACCTAAATTTTATTTATTTTATCAATCCAATGTGTTTACGGCTACGAATATTTCCGCATCATAAATAAGATTTCCTGGATTCATTCATCCACGTGTAAAATATTGAAGAAAATGTTTCATAGACAGGATTTCAAATTTTGTTCGGAAGCTGTAGAATTTTGCAGATGTTGACGACCGATGTGGCACCGCGCCACATCGGTCGTCAACATCTGGGCGTAGGTCCGCCTGTGACACAGAAGGTTGCGGGTTCGATTCCCGCCCTGGGACAAATATTTGTACGATCTGCAAATATTTGTTCCAGGTGTTCTGGGTATTTTCTATATATAATAAAAAAATATCTATCTATGTAATGTATTGTATTAATTATATCAGTCATCTAGTACCCATAACACAAGCTCTGCTTAGCTTGGGGCTAGATGATGCTGTGTGAAAATGTCCAGCATTATTTATTTATTATTTAGATAATGTTCAATTGAACGTTCCATTCTTCCAAGAGATACTTCAAATTCTCACATGTTTTTGTTAAGAAGGTAATAAGTCGTAATTTCATTACGTTAGCTCTTTCACTTAGTATTCTGGGGCACGGTTTTCCTCAACCTATTTAATTTGATAGCCGGGAAATGCTAAGCAAAATAAATGGATGATATTAAAGCTACTGTGGGCGACTGGGCAGGGCTGTTTATTTTTTTGATTAAAATAAAACTGTACGGACTACCGAATGTAATCCCTTAGCTTAGCAGACTGTTGTGTTATTTTCACGATTCAACCAAGAAATTCCCTAAAAACGACGCAGACCCGCGAATGTTTTGACATGATATTTTTGAAGCCGTGCCGTTACGCGCTAGTAAATCGTTTGAGGTCTGGCTTCCCTCGAAATCTAATTAAAATCCATAAGAGCCAACTATACGAAGTTCACACATCTCCCTTACCCAAGTTATGGTCCCTCGAGCGAAATTTCGACATAATTCGTACAAATTAGACAACAATCCTCGTTTAAAGGCATTAAGAGAGAGCCTCGCAAAGTTATAATGAAATTCACGAGCAATAAAACTTCCCTTTTGACTAACCCCTAGATATACATTTGGGTGTAGGGTTATCGCATCTGGTGGAAAATACGATATTATCTGCACGAAGTTCGCATAGGTACCAACTACTTTTATGAGCTTTCGATATTAGTTAGACGAAGGTAAGATAACTAGGAATAATATTGTTGTATAGGTATCAGCTGTATTTCATAACTAGCTTCTGCCTTCGGCTTCGCCCGCGTGGTACCCGGATAAAAAGTAGCCTATGTGTTATTCTGATGTATAAGCTATATTATTGTAAAGTTTCATCAAAATCCAATCAGTAGTTTTTGCGTGAAAGAGTAACAAACATCCATCCTCACAAACTTTCACGTTTATAATAGTAGTAGGATGAAGACTAGCTGAAAACGGACGAACACGATTACATAGTAGAACACAGTTGCTTCACAATTTATTTATAACCTGGCATTTTTACTTCAATGAAAATATTTTCCAAAAAATTAAATATAAAAGCTTGACTATCTGGTTGAACAAAAACAATATCAGCAATAACAATGGGAATCCGGGGAGATCGTTTAAAACGACATTCGCCGGGAACAGTTGGCACAGCCCTGCAACTTACGTCAAGTTATGAAACGGTAGCGAAGCCTTCGGCCAGACGAGTGCCAAACTCAGACAAAGAGAGACTAACTTCCATTAAATCTTTTGCAACTAAGTTTACCGTCCCCGCTGACTCCTGCGTCGTGTACTTTATCTATATCTTCAAACTAACAAAACATAAGCACAAGAAAACGTTTAACGCTTTGCGACAAGTTTCTGTTCTTGCATATAATATTAATTTATATTAATTTTATATAATTTTACCCAAAGGAAGTCGTACTCTTTTGGTAAAGTTACTCTTGCAAAATGGTGTGAAACTATACTCTATGTAATATTGGGTAGTTATAGCCGTGAATTAAAAGCAAGTTTTATGCGTAATTAACTAACATGGATCGTCAACAAAATTAGATAAGAAAGACACCAGTAATAGTGTAACACGTCTTTCGAGAAAAAAAGAACGTGATATTGATAAATACGAACACAATGCGACGAATGATAAACTCTGACTTGTTTCAAAGGGAGGCCACGCTTGTTTAATAGATTAAAATATTGTCATTAATACATTTTATTTTTAGTGTTATTAAATTTATTGAATGTGGGTCAATATTATATTCAATTTCATACATTAACCCTAAATTATATAAGCTTATCCATGTTTAATTCTGACAGCAGAAGCTATTGCAGAACAAAAACAAACAGTATAGTACAAATGACAATGATGTTAAACCAGGAAGAGTAGTGTTGTCAACAGTCTAACAAAAAATATGTGAAAAGTTTACAACGTGGCATAAACATTCCAGGGTGCGGTAGATTGCGCAGTAAATTGGGTTATCTCTGTTACAAAACGTTGCGAAACGCAGTGTGCCGTTATCTCGCACAATAACAGCCAGCTTAATTGTAAACCTACCTTTATATACCAATCCATTTATATTTAATCTGTAGGAATTTACCGATTTATTCTAATTTCCAGGTTTTCATAATTATGCCAGCTTAGCAAGACATGGTTATTTTTGATACTTACGATATAGACTGAGATGTTAAGACTGATGCGTTTGTTTAGCAAAAGTAGAGTACCTGACAAGATGAGTCGAGCAGGAAAGAACTGAATGGGAATAGATGAATATCACAAAATGAAGGGGAATCCCAGGCAGTGGAATACGTGCTGAAACGAAAGATCGTACCTTGATCGACAATATAAAATCCCCAAAGAAGCAATTAGACACAAGCTTGAAACTTTCAGAAGACAATTAGCTCCGTTGTTTTAAAACTTATAAGAACAAATTATGAACCAACGAAAATTTCAAAGTTTGGCTCTTCGAAAGTTCGAAATAAATCAAAACTTTCTTTCATAAAACGTAAAGTCGATTAAAAACATCCCTCCTAGCAGTCTGCGAACAATATTTATACAGAGTGATCGAGTTTACCAGCAGATAAATTTTAGAACTAAAGCAGTTAAAGTTGGTTAAAACTGTTGGCTACGTGTATGCCATGTTTTTGACGGATTACCCGCTTCCAACTATTCTGTATAAGCTTGCTTAACTGAACTGTAGTGCAAGTTTGTGGGAGAGTTGAGATTTGGAACACGGCATAGGCACATTACATTAGCTTTAAGATTGAGAAATAAATGGAAATATTGGTCCGGGCTAGCTAGAAAGCACAGGCAAGGATTACTGTTTAACACAACTATATCCAATTTCAAAATATGTACTTCAGTAATTTTAAAAGCTGCATCCTAAGTGTGCTTTACGCTTAGCCTGTACAAAATGAATTAATCAATTTAAAAAAAAGTTATCATTCCGACGAAAAGTTTAAGTACTCCATAGACTTCGACCTATCCAATAGGGCGGTATCAACTTTAAATTTAAATACAAAAGTGTAAATGACTAAACTACCTTCTTATAGATGCATCGTTAAATTTCGATTCTCATTGACTATAAATAATCGCACTTCGATCAGCAGCCGACGGCCGACAGACTGTCTGCTAGCGATTATAATAACAACCAACGTAACGGTGCTACAACGGAGTTTACGGCAACTTTCAAATAACAACTAAACAGTTTACCCGACCACCTATCGGGCGCTGTACGTTAACTTGCCCGTAACTCTTGAGAACACAACGTTACCTACACATAGCTATAACACGCATAGGTAAATTATACGTGTTGTTATATTATGATTCATAATCCACTGAAGCGTACGTAGACATAGCTTGGCGAGCCTTTCTGCACTGAATCTTTCACCATCGGTGACTAGGTCCTTAACCGGGCCAGCATTTCTCATTTATCTGGCCATTGGCTTAACGCAGGGTGACCGAGAACACACTATAGATGAATAAGGATCATAAAATAAAACTAGGCTTTAAAGTTTTTTAAAGTGAATTTACGCCGATTCCTCGCGCGCGACTATGCCTAGAAGAATCATATAGATCATTGTGATTTAAATGAAAAAAAAAACCCTATTGTTTTTGAGTTTGAACAAATGACATGAAAAATAAACGAATCAAATGCTGTCGATAGCTTGGTTGCAGATACGCGAGCAAGTCGTCGTTTCTTCGGCAAGAGTGGAAATCATACCATACTAATATGGAATGTAAAAGGTACGGACTTACTATACGACGTATAAACGATGTTACGAGTTTAGTGGGCGACATTTAAATACATTACGCAGAAACATCAAAGCGATACGTTCAAGCGTGAATTTTAAATGACGAGGATGTGGCTGAATTTAAAATTCTAAAAGCGGAATGTTATGGTAAAAAACTAACCGTTCGTCGTTGTCTCCCCAGAGATGTCGTTAGCTGTTTTGCAGTTATGTTAATACAGATTCAAATTTTTCGTTCATTTTAATTGTTGACGAACTAAAGACGGTACATTTCCTATTATGTTAAACAGACGAATGTAGATATAGAGTATATTATAACCTATCCTATATACAGGCTATATCTATAACCTTTAAAGGTCATGGGATAGAGCAAAATCAAGTGTATTTTTTTTATTTGCACAAGCTGTTTACCTACCTACACAGAGATGATTGTACTAATAACCGACCTTCAGTCATATATAACTTTCAAAACAAACTTTCGAAAGGCAAAGTGTTAAGGAAAACATACAAGTAACTGTTTTCAAGTTCGATTAGGCACGAGTGACAATACTATTATCCTACATCTTGTTATAGATACCGCTGAAACGATACGGATATAAAAAAGTTCGGGACCTGGAATAACGCAAGCTACTTTAATCAAAACGAAGCCGAAGGTGGAAGATGTACTGAAAAACGTTTGAGAAAACAGCTAGGTAAGTTTTCATGAGTTTCATAAGCCAATCGATCCAAAGTCGCCGCTCGTGCAGAAACGCAGAATGCGTTTTACTTGGGAAAATCGAAAAGTTCACTTGCAAAAAGTGAATGCTCAACTTCATCCAATCCACAATGCTCTATTCGGCAGTCGCACAGTAATTTGTCGCGTAAGTGGGGCAGGGCTAGCGGGCGGCAGAGGTGCGGGCGGGGGGAGTGTTCGATCGCGGGGACGCGCTCAGGTTGTTCACCCCGCGCCACCGAGCCGGACCGACATCGACACACGCCGCACGACCACGTTGCATTCTAACTACGGATTTAACTAAGAGTTTAATCGGACTTGAAGAGTCGAATCAAAGGTCGATTACTTTTCTGAATCGAAGCGTTCGGCGGTAGCAGCAGTTGGATATAGTTTGACATACTGACATTTGACCTATTAACTTGTTATCCGCGATTTATATGGGTTTGCCATAAGAAGTTGGTTGTCTGCCTGTTATCATTTTATATCCGAAACGGTTTGTAATACGGTTTTTTGCAATCGATTTGTAAGTGTTCGAGAATGGTTCTTAGATAGGTTTTATCGCCAAAGTCACAACAATATCCTTGCATCGTCATCACTTTAAAAACTTCACTTCAAGGAATAATCCAACCTGAAAATTTCATACGCTAATACGACGACTTCACCATAGAAAACTTGATTCTACATGAACAGTTTAACACCATTCCAGAATGGTCTAGAATTTGCATATAAAATTACTTATCTATCTAAAATAGTGAATACAGGGTGAATCATACTTATAGACCGTGAGATCTTCTGTAACTTTGTTTCTTTTGGACCATGATGAGTTCTTTTGCTCATAATAAAGTCTAAAGCTTGCTACTAAAGCTTGTAAGAGTTATAAGACAAAAACAGAGAATCAGTAGAATTTTTATTTTCTTTTGGACCATCACTCGGTAACATATTGAGATGAATTATCGACTCGACCTTTTGTAAACAAGATCAAGAATAACCCAGTCCATTTTGTTACCGATTCTTCTGGTGCTTCGGTCGCGAGATATCTGTTTAAGGAAATGAGACGTGTCCACGTGGTACTTGAAAACCAACTGAAATAAACGATTTTATGAACCGAAGTAAAATTTCAAAATGTCTAGTTTGAGTCTTCAAGAGACGTAGAAAATAAAGCTATTATAAAAATGGTGAAATGAACGTTCTATAGACAGCCTCGGTGGTGCGGCAGTCGACTGTGACGCCAGAGACGCTGGTTCGATTCCCGTTGCGGGGCAAATATTTACATGTTCTGTAGATATTTGTTCCGGGTCTGATGTAGTATAACGATACTCGTACTTCCTCGCCCTCACGATACAGGCAATCCTAGTGTAGGGTCAGGACTATGTATGGGTTTGTTGGGTGTTCATTGTAATTGTACAGAACATAAAACAAACACGCGAGATCCTCAGATCCATACTCAGCTGTGAGGTTCCAGGAAGGACTAATCAGAAATACGTCCAAACATTATATTTGGCACCTGTCCGCGTTATGCATAGTAAGTCAGCATTCCACGTTATTTTCGTATTATTATAGTCTGAACCGGCGACTTTACTTGAGTATCCTTATTATTGAGAGCAATACAAGACCCTTTCACCAATTTATTAGTGAGTGGGCTATCAGAGAGTAAACAACCATCAATTCGTGGAACGAGATCGATCACGAGAGTACCATCGTTCGGGCCCCACCTTTCCCTTCACTGGATGTAACCGCACGGGAAGTGGGTATGGGTTAACATGCCACATAAACTTTATGCGGCTTGTTGAAACATTTCTTTAGTGCTGTGGATCGGTGATCTTCTGAGGGATTCAAAATTTTATGTAATTGGAGAATTGGGGTGAGCGTTTTCCACGAATATATTTCGTTAAATATGAATGGGATGGATATAAGACTAAAGGTAGGTTAAAAAATAGATCTATGGATTGAGATAAGGATGAAAGGGAAAGAAAATTAGTACTGAGATGACGACTAATAGAGAAGAGTGGCAGCAGAAAACGCGCTGTCCCGACCCCAAGCGATGTAGGATAAGGCTAGTTAAAACATGTTTCTCGTATATTTCGAGATTGTCGTGCCTTTATGGTGGTGTTACTAACACCACCATAATGGCATCACACACTTTTGTAACAGGTAATAATGATGCGAAGCAGATTCTATCAGTGTGTTTGCAAAGAAACGACCGCACAACAAGGCTAATGCTCTCGGGCTCTACATAAGCTATAGTTACTTACTTTATAGTTACTATTCAGGTCGCTCAAGTGAGCGTGCCGATAACGACTAGTCTATTGATCCAGCTCAAAGCAGACACTTGGAGCGGACGGAACGCGGTGGCCACAGATCGGAAAGTAATGAAGCTGTTTCAATGGACAGGGATGTGAGGGATTTTACACATGATGCGGTACAGCTTAGCCAGCCATGATATTTCTAGCGGTCTATGTAATACCCAATCTTCACCTTCTGACACTGCACTAGGAATCCCTGCGTCGTGGATATTAGCAACCACGAGTTCCAATACCGTGTACCAACACCAAACCACCAAAACTACCCAGAGCCAGAACAAATATTTGCAGATCATGCAAGTATATGCCCCGCAGCGTTTGGACCGTCGATACTAAGGAAAGTTGGAATATTATAATGTAACCTAACCAAGAGATAGCGAGACAACATGTCGGCATTGTATCTCTTTATAAATTTTCTTTCCAGTCCTTTTTCAATACGTTTAAACTTAGTATGAACAACTCAAAGAGTAGTATTTGTGGCCAGCAGTTCAATTGCCACTTTGTAACTCAAAATGAGTGCTGACTAAAAAACGACGAAGCTAACAACAGACCAACGCTGTTTTTAAATTTGTCACTCGCCCATTGGCCCGAGGCATTACGGCCGGGCACGTTTGCCAGTAGCCTATCTAGCTAATAGGTAGGTGTAGAGTGGAACTTTTTATTTTCGTTTGGGCAGACCGGAAAGGCCGAAACAAAACTGCACCGATGGCTCTGTCCGCACAAAAGCGATACCAACAAATAACCGATACGAGTGCTATTGTAACGGATTTGAGCTTTTTTGTGCAACATTTAGGTTTTACTATATCATATCCTACCCATACCTAGTAATACCGATGCAATGTAATTAAAGACATGCTGGTTTGAGGACTCAACAAAAGTACGTATATTCTTTATGAAATTGGGCGGGGCTTGATTGAATGTAGCTTTCAAAATGCTAATACGTAAAGCTCATTTAAGTAAAAATTCGCAATAAAGATAGAGAATGCTCACGTAAGCAGTAAAATACAAAGTGACCGACCCACCCTACACTTTCAAAGTACCTATTATAAAATTCTATGCCGCAGCCACACTAACCATCAAACGACTATGCAAGCGAAGCTTTTGTGTATAATTATATTGTATTGCTGCTATTAATATAGAACCTTACTATCACAGGCGTTATAATGACATGATTGCGAGGGCTTGTTTGTTCGTTAGATAGTTTCACATAGTTTAAGAGCATTGTTTACTACCGAGATGGAATTGTTGGATAGAGTAAATAATTAATCAAAATTTTAACGCAATTAAAAGAACAGTTTCTTGTGAAGTTCTTTTGAACAAAAATCTGCTTTACAGGTGATTTTTCGAATAAACTTCAGGGAGACGACGATGTTTCCAATTCCCTGCGTGTTGCGAGCGAGAAACGCGTGTGTGTACCTACTACCTAGTAGGCCCAACCTAATGCGAGTAACCAAAAAAAAAATGTCCATTGCACAAACTCACTCTTCACAACCACATGCCGAAATTTATGTATTAGCATAGAGTTTGTTGCCAACACAGCATACTGTAACGGGCATAAAACAGAATTCACAGACACGAATGCTGGATCAGGTTATGGCCGGCGTAAACAGTAATGGCCGTATCGGATCGCGAGGGTCACTTTTAGGACCCTCATGCCATGCTATAGTTCCTTAGGGAACCATAGAGGTTAGGTAAAGTAGGTTTAATAAAATGTGAAGTTAGTACATGGTGAGTTCATACTAATTAATACATATTATGCCCGATTTAAAATCTAGAGACATGCCAAATTATATTAACTAAGAAGCAATCAAACAAGATATACACAGCCGTTGAAAATAATGCATAAGAAGTATCTAGAATGTTTGGTTGGATATTATTAAATCCAATCACAGCTAAGAACATACCAGTTTATCCAAAGATGATGCACTTGATCCAACAAATTGACGCCAATTTCTTTACGAATACTACCAGATACAACTAATCACAATTCCCCAACAGCAATAAAATTGCATATTAAAAAGCCACACGCAGTATCGAAGTGGCGAGAGTTCTATCTAAGGGCAGTCTCCGCACAAAAAGCGAATGCCCATATCAGCATTCCATTCGAGCAAGCTAAGCGGAAGCGAGCGAGCTGTCTTTCAATATTATTATTGCTCGGAAACTTGCTACGTTCGCATTCGAGTGCGCTGACTTGACTGTGCTCATTAGGGTTGTCAGGCAAGCTCAAACAAAAACGTGTTCATATTTTATTTGATGTACCGGTGACTTTTTATATCTGATGCCACGATTTTCATGCTTTATTTTGAACGACAGAAAGAAGACTTCGTTGAAAAGACGTCTTATATTTTCTATTCATAATGCGATGGAGGCTCAATTTGATGTCAAAACAAACAGGTATTGTATGGAAGGAAGACAGTTCTTATATTAACGAAGGTAATTTGTGAAATACAACCTTTGTAACCTTTACTGAAGTTTTCTTAGAATGTACAATTCCCGCGCCGCTCAACATACTTCTCAACCGCGAAATTTTGCTAGCTCGCTTATAGTTGGTGTAATTTATAACAAATGGTTAGAGTAATTTATATAGTAGATTGATAGAATAATGACACAAGTGGTGATAGACAGTGTATTATTATGATTCACTAGCTACTGCCCACGGCTTCGCCCGCGTGGTACCCGGATAAAAAGTAGCCTATGTGTTATTTTGATGTATAAGCTATATTACTGTAAAGTTTCATCAATATCCGTTTAGTAGTTTTAGCGTGAAAGAGTAACAAACATCCTCACAAACTTTCACGTTTACAATATTAGTAGGATGGGATACACAGAGACTGACTAACATCAAGGATTCCGATTCGTACACCATTTGGTGGCACGCTTTCTGGTTGGTTAATCTTTATTCTTAGGAAGTTTTATAGTTATTGTTGAAGCTGTATTAAATAACTTACACTCGCAAGATGATTTTCATATTTTATATTATTAGAAAACACTTAGCTTCGACAAAGACGCGACTTTGCAAAGCAACAATTCATTGCAATTCATTTCAGAAGCGAGAATGCCTATGTAAAGCATTTACATAGGCATTCTCGCTTCTGTAAAGCATTTACATAGGCATTCTCGCTTCTGTAAAGCATTTACATAGGCATTCTCGCTTCTGATCCCGTAGAAATTTACATTATTCACATTATTTCAGAGATAAATAATGTTCAGATGCAGCCCTATAAAACATACCTACAGTGAATAGCCGAGCGATTTGCCGCGCAAGTAAAATATGGGTAAAATGAAACGCGGCAATCGCAAACGGTTGCATTTTTATGGGTGCCCCGATAAAGCAGTTATTATTCCGCGGCGTGTTTTAATGTTAGCTATCTACAGTATCTGTAATCAATATTAAAACGGGTTTATATCATATTGAAAATATATTATATTAATAACATTTACATTGAAACAATGCAGTGTTGATAATACTTTAATTATTATTTACGAGAAAAATCGATAATTCCCAAGAATTCTTTAGTATTTAGTACAAATTCACTACAATAATATATTAAATAGAACGTGTACAAAGATTTTTTTAAAGATCCGTTCATTGACTACACAGCCATTGCACTTTATTACCTAAATCCAATGTACAACACGCCAAAATGTATCTAAATTTAAGGTTTTTGTTTAGCTGTGGACTTCTCTAGGTTGAAAATAACATGATAAATACATGATAATGGCCAAATCATCGTCAGAAATATATTTAAATATAAATAGATCAACTTATTTAAAAAGATTTCAGATAATATCACAACACAAGCACTCTAGTAAGTTTTTAAAAATTCAATCTTCAGATAAAAGCTTTGTTGAGTTTATAATGTCTTTAATGACGGAAGTTGGCATAAGTTTTAATCGGGTCTAATAAGTTTTTAGTAAAATTTTGATCGCTTTCCTATATTTAAAATTCTAAATTAAAGTTTTAATTTCTTTCATGAAAAAAAAATATTGAAATACATGGGATTATTGTGGTTATACTTGGTTTGTTTTCACTTTAGGATATATTTATTAACGACTATACTAAATGCTAAGTTAGTCAGCAGGAGAATCCTACTATTATTATATATGTTTATTATTTTAAGCACCTATATGTTTGGATGGATAAATGTTTGTAGATGAGAATCTTCGTAATGGCCGAAAGGATTTGGGTAACATTCGGAATAGGTTTAGTTTGTGACCTAGAATAACACTAAGGATCTAATTATCTTGGGGTCAAAGTAAAGTGGGCTGAAACTAGTATATCCTAAAATTTAAAATGAATTCTATTTAGACATTTCCCCATTAGATCTTAATTATGCATTATGTATGAGACGTACTCAATTATGCAATTAAAGTGATGGGAATTAATAATATTGTAAATATTATGGATATAAATACTTAACACTACGTGGTGCAAGATCAAAGGAGTGTCGCGCATTTAATGTTAGCACACGAGGTCGTTATACACATATTAACAGTTAGAATTCTTTACAACCGGTAATCGTAAACAGTCTTTTAATATAAATTGTACATTAATTTATCAGATGCCGCACCGCACAGATGTTGTTGATTTATCTTTTATACGACTCTGAAATAAATAAAAGGCCTTTGTTATCTTTACAAAAAAAAGTTCTTTTCAAAAACGTCCTGATGTTTTAAATCTGGTAACGAACAACTCAGGCAAACCAACTTGACAATTTCCGTATATGTAACCGACGAAATAAAAACCAAATGTGGCTATAAATTAGATGCAACTTATAAATCTGCGCTGTAAGAACACGATACTAAGCGCATAGAGACCAGAGAGCAAAGATCGCATTTGCTCGAGGCGACGACGGCGCACGGGGTCACGGGTCAGCGCTTAGGTCGCGCAAACACCAAGCCAAGAGTACAGAAGAACTAATAGTACATTGTACTGAAATGTCACTAACTAATACGCATTATTCCTGTCGCCATCATACAAATGGCTACACGTGGTAGGGGACGACAAGAACAACGCCTGATGCTGAGTTGTTAAAAGTTTGTCGCGTACATTATGTGTAGAACTGTGGCACGCACGCAAGCGATGTAATAAACTTTGTCAGCACGTGTCACTCATATTTAAATTGGACAATCAGTGCCTATCAGGCTGCCCTGTATTCCTAGATTCGAAGAGCTCGCATACGAGCCATAATAAATCTAAAGAAGTCGATAAGAGTGGCACAGGTTTGCCAAGAGAACGTGCATCTTTGTGCGTGTTCCGTTCGGGATACACCGAGCGCCATATTATGTAGTCAGCTATTGTTGTACGGCTATACGGAAGCACGTACTTCTTTCACAGTGGGAGGGCGATGGAGGGTCCACGCTCCGATTATTTCTAAATAGGTCATTCCCGCAACAAAATTCCGTGAAATATAACCGCGTGTCTTGTGATATTGGTGTAGATTTGTCGTCATTTCAAAGGCGATATCGAAAGCTTTTTCCTTTCAGTGAGTGGTTTTGGATTGTTGGACGAATTCAAAGGGAATCTCGTAACAAATAAATTCCCATTTCGCATTTTTGAAGCAACGTTGGGCAAGTGGTATTATTTCATACAACAACAAAGCAAGTAAATCGAGTTCTTTAATACTGCACGCTTTACACGGCAATAATGTATGTATAATATGTACCTATGTATTTACAACAAAAAAAATGTATATCAGTCATGTAGTTCCCATAACACAAGCTGTGCTTACTTTGGGGCTAGATGTGTGAAAGTGTCCAGCATTATTATTATTATAATGGTTTCGCTCTGATTGATCAATGTCAGAATTAATTCAACGCGAGTTGCGTATCGCATACGGTCACCAGTCAAAGAAGCCCTCGCAGATCAAACCGCATCTAGTTTCTCCGATAGAGTTTCCCTCAATCTAGTCGCCCGTAACTAGCACACAATGGCGAAACGATGCAAAATTTGTTCGTCGCTGTTGCCAGGCGAGTCGGTCTCGGTTCGCGGCCGGCACACTCACACGAGAAAGCGAATGAAAGCGGATCACTTTCCAGACACGGCAGTTTGCTTGTTTTCGTTAGAAGGCAGATAGCAGGCGCCTGGCTCGCATACAGATAGATATACACAGAGTCTGCGGCTTGATAGCCTATAATCAAGTTATTATGGTGAAGGTCGCATATATATTTAAAGTAGCTTTTGAAGAGTGCCAGGGTGGTAGTTTTAAACTTTCGAGGCCACGATAAGATCCGTGTTAAAAAAAAATACTAGGAAAGTACTCTTCGAATGCTTTGAAAACCTTTAACGGGTTCAATCCAGACCCATTGGTCCAGACATTGGTTAACACCAATGAAACCTATCCCAATGAATTATGACGTTAGATAGGTAGATAAAAAATTCTTTATTGCACAAAATAGTAGCGCATAGGCGAACTTAATGCTAAAAAGCATTCTCTTCCAGATAACCTTTGTGTATTGTGGAAAAAGATGAGTTGGTAGTGTACAGAATGGTTTAAATAAAAATAATAATATGTAGTGATTATCTAACGCGAATGTTACACCCAACTTGGTGGGCGAGTAGGCTGAGACATGATTTGATTCCTCTCTGGTCTCTGATCTCTGTGGTTGCCTTTCATGAACCTTGCTTCCCCAGCGGTTGTCGGCTCTGCGACTATATGGCCTGCCCGTTGCCACTACAAAGTTGCTAATTCTTAGAGATATTAGCTAGCGGATTTACTGTTTACGATTTTATCACTGTCTTTATTATTAAAATACGAAAATAAATTGAGGACTTGTCAGCTGGTGTAAGAAACATAGACGCCGCAGATAGACCTGTGGTGGTAACCTGTTTTATATGTGAGTGCGTCTTTTGTGCTGCTTGAGAGTTGCGACATGGATAACGCGGTCGCAGTTACATATAGGGCTGTAAATCAATCGTAATAATACGATTTAGTCTGCTGTTATCCCGTATAAGATAAGGATGGTTGGATAAGATTGATCATATTATCAGCCAGTTATTCATATAATGAATATAAAATAAGCTATCATCTAGCATATGGTTAAATTATTATATTTATGTAGACTTCAATCTTTACAATGCAAAGCACGCTCGATCAATGTATCTTAGCTACTTATTTGTATGAAAAAATGAGAGACTTTAAATCTTTTTCTACCTCACTTTTGGATATGAATGTTTTGTTTGAGCAATAAATTTTATCCTTTTTTACAAACTATGTCAAAGAATTGTTGGGCAAAATTCTAAATTCAAATCCAAACACAATTCGAACGTAAACAAAAATCCAAATGAAACAACATGCAAACTAAACAAGCCCGACAGCCCTGCTAAACAACACAGACACATCAGCGAGATCAATCGCATTGATTGCGACTATTCATAGCCTTTTTCATTGCCGTATGCAAGCGAACGCATATCGGATGAAACACGTGGCCACTTTTTATTTCGCTTGCCAATTACCCATCCTTAGAAAACTTAACTAACGAATGAAATTATCTTGTTGGGTATCATTTTTAATATATTATCGTAATATATCAGATATGCGCAAATAACAATAACCCTTCTTCGACAGTCGGGCACATTCTACAGTATACTCCTAAGTTTTATCTGCAGAAAAGTGCTCCGTCGTCAAGTCTCCTTATGTTCGGGCAAATAATGCTAGAAAACTCTATCTAAAATACTCAAGTGCCGTTTGTAGCTCGGAGTTCAATTTCAGCGCAAACCGAGTGGCAAAGGTAAACGCCCCTCTCAAACGTTCGCCACCGAGTATTTTACGTATTCCGACATGTCTTGGTATTCGACGATGCGAATATAAAATGTGGAATAGGTGAGGGCTTGGAATCTATAATTATATAAAGTTACGTGGGCTTATCATTACGTAAGTTAGCGTCTGTATCAGATAATGTACTAACCTAAAGATAGATGGAACAAGCGTTTATTTTCTTTGTTTCAACATACAACCGTTACTAACAACGCCAACGGCTTGATATAAATGAATTTTAATGTATTTTTAACGATTCAGAAAAGTTCTCAAAGCCGGAAGCGGTATACTGTAGTTTTCTTGTTTGTTCTTATTTAATTTATTTTATGCGGAATGACTTTTTTATTGAAGTTAAACCACTTGAGAATTGGGAATTGTCACTGTACAGTGTACACGCCCCTGAAATACCTGTCCCTAACAATGTTACGTGTCTTGGCCGGACTAGCGGTTGTCCGATAACACGTAGTATGTAATAGTGTTACCATACGTTACTTTTTCACCATTTATAGGGGTATTTCCGGCAGTCTAGTACATCGTTTTTTCGCCCCGAAACCTCCAATTCTGAATATAACATAAAAATCGTTTACGCCAATCTCGAGATGTTTTGAACGAAGTTTTATCTTTTCAAGAATAGCGGGATGGGATAAGATTATGCTGCATTTGTCAACAAAATTATTTTATCTCTAAGAAAGAAGCTTCCAGGCCAAGTTAATTACTTTCCAGAAAAGAAAAGAAAGTCAAAGCACTTGATTAATGTCGTCAGGACAACGGACATTTTCCAAGGCCTTTCATTACGAGCCGTTTTTTTTGTTCCTTTTTGGGGTGTTTTACTTTAGTTATTTCTTTAATACCCTGAACGTTGTCAATTTAAGCCACTCTGAAAAGACGCGTAGTATAAACAACTTGGTAAAAAAACAATAAAAAGCAAAACTATTTTTATTTTTTTAATTTCTCTTAGCCCTCGTTTGCTCTTACGATGTACTCGTTCGTCTGAGAAAAACTTCAATCATAAAAGTCGATCAGTAGATCTATCGGATTAAGATCTCACGGCGATATAGAATAATATTAATTAATGCTAGTTTATGAGCTACACGGATATAAAACTAGAATAAAGATTAATCTTGGATGAATAGAGGTTCATTCAACCATATTGCGTCAGAGCTAGAAAAATGGCCATAGTGATAAATTTCGTTAATCGCTTTGTGTAAGTAAACATGCGCAGTTTTATTATAAAGATGGTTCGTTACAGACAAGTGGTAGAGTGCGTAAATGTATTGAGTTGGAAACTAGCTACTTTTTTGTTGTTTGGTATCTTGGTATGTAAACAGGCATATGTCAATTTTCTTAATGCACTTAGGATCGTGTATCTACTCTCTGGCTGGTGTCGGAAGCTCTTTGCTTAATGTACGCTGCTTCTCCCAGCGGAAATCCTATGAGCCTGATATTCGGACGTTAGACAGTATTACAGAATTCCACGGAGCTTTATGCCAGAACAAAATATACTACAATAACTCAGGGTAATTTTGCAAGTCTTTAAAGTGTGTCTGTTTCTACTACGGTCGCGAGACGCGTATGGTTCGCAGTATCTTCTTTAGAAACTCTGATCTTTTTGTTTCTTTACATACTTCATACCTTTTTTCTCGTCTTGTGAAATACAACATCAACTCCTTTATTTCCTTCAAACCTCGTCTTGTCTACAGGAAAACATTTACAAACAGTGGCAGTACTTCCTCCGATGCATTCTCCGCTGGCATCCGCTAAGAGGCCATTAAGCTGCCACCTGCCGTTCATAACATACAATACATCTAGATAATAATCCTGTTACATACGTAGATACTTGTTTTATAAAATAAATGCAAAAGAAGACTGTATCTCTATAAGCAGTTTCGTTACTCGTTTTGAGTTCTGCGTGTTCTGTCTCTGAAATTAAACTCTGATTTTGAACAAAAAAAAATATCGTTTTAAAAGGATTTGGGCTTATAAATAGGAAATAAAAAAAAACATAAAATATAAGCTAGGCGTATAATTTAATCAAATGTAAAACCATCCAGTTATTAATATTTATTATTAATTGTGGAAGAGTTTCAGTTGATCCTATAGATTTCCCGAGGGTACTTTTACTCATAAAATAAATAGATTGAGTTTCGTGCTCGTTTTACTTATTCTATCTTCAATTATTAATTTTGACTAAATATAAGATCTAAGGATTAATTAAGCAAGCTTCTAAACACAGTTCAGTAGTTAACTTACTGAATGCCATACCTAGACTCTACGAAAGTCAGTCTAGGTCTACTGTATTTTCGACATAAAGTCGTGTTTGTTTCAAAAATACCTCAAAAGAGAATCGTAAAGTGTTATGTATGCACAACATAAGTAATGTACCATAGCAGAGTAATTTTTATGTATGCACAACATAAGTAATGTACCATAGCAGAGTAATTTTGTTCCAGCGAAGGAAAATAACATCTACTAATTTGCATTTGGTTGGTCACGTCGACAAACATGGTCATTGCCTCTGATGTTACTTTGCAGTTCACAATGTACTTTTTCATCGGAACAACTTCAAATGAACTGGATGAGTTTGCTCTAAAATTGTATATGCCACAATCGCGTGGACTAGTTCCTTTGTTATGAATATATTTGAATAACTTGAACTGATATTGTGTTTGTCATCTTGCGTTCGATTGGTATATTCATAGATAAAACTTTTTGTTGACGCCAACTGCAGCCGAGCACGATTTCAAAATTTCGTAAAAACCTTTTATTCGCAACACTCATCGCGTTTCCATATTCGAAACAATAAATAAAGACAAATTACACAGCCTCGGCCTTATACCGAGAATAACGGTACTTACATAGGTACTTGTCCAATAAATGCCTTTGAATGATAGCTAATTGACGTCACAGTAACCAGGTAACTTAAAAACAACTCCAGCTCTGGTACAGTCTTGTATATATTTGTTGGAAGACACTACTGCTATGCTTTATGCTCATGGCATATATAATACGAGTCTCAATTTTCTCAACTTTCTCTTCCCGAAAAGACTTTTACCGTATTCTTTTGTAGAGTATTGCCATTTCTGCAGTACAGACACGGCTCTTCTACAGTAAATAAATACAAATACGCGTTGGTTGTTCGTTTGTCAATCGGTGTGGCCTCATTCCGCTCGCCGTCAGCCTTGCGTGTGTGCGTACGTGTGAACTAGACATTTTGTTGCAAACCATTTGCCTGGTAACCAACGGGAAAAAACTGCCAAGGTTTTATTCTCTGTGCATTTTAATTAGACGCGTTGGCTCTCGGTTACCTTCTATTTATAGTTAGTGTTCTTACACGTAACTTTAGAATATTGAGTATGTTTTAAGTTTAATTAGTATCTTTATCAAACTTATTACTGTGTAAGTAGGTAGCTAATACCTTCGTATTTTAATCTGTATTAGTATGGGAAGACTAGGCAATTTCCCCAGAAATAGGTACGATATTTTGATACGTTTATAAAAGAAGCAAAGCACTTTGTCTTGAATTAAGTTATGGGCCCAGATAACTAAAAATCTACTATGCCGAGCCAGCGTGGTAACATAACTGGCAATAGCTACCTCCAAAGCAAGGTTAAAAACTTATTTAGAAACAAACTTACAGAATGTTGTGTACACTGGCATTACAGTATAACACTTCCGGAGCAAACATAGCGCTGATGTGTGAAAGAGATGACGCACGAAACATTTCGTTTAGTTGTACAAACAGTTTGTTAACACCTTCGCATTGTTGAAGTACGTGACAAGAAATCAGTCACATTTCGAATGACTTCTATCGATGACATGATACATTTTGGATTAATAAATAAATAACGCTCAACAGATACATAGCCTAACCTCACACTAGGATCCCTAAAATTTTGAGCCTTAATCAATGTCGTAATTATCAGTACTAGTATCATGACGCATTCCAAGAATATCAACATACAGACCGAATATTTAGTTTACCATGATACCACCGACTTGTTTTTTTTTTTTAAATAAGTAGTGATGAATTATGTAAGTTCTAAGAACTCTCAATCAATACCTAATGTGGCCGTGTTGTTCAATTACGCTCTCGACTTGTTCACGAGACGTGTTTCTGTGCAATAAAAACTGAACAAACGTCGTTTATTTAAAGCAAAACAAGTCAAACCTTGCTAAGAGAATCTGCAATAATAAAGCTCATTTTAATAGATTGGCACTCTACACACCTGCGCAACCAACGAAGTAAGGTTACACGAACAACAAAAAGTTACAAACAATACCACCCCGAGTGGTCGCAAACACGGCTAGTTCGGAGCGCGTAAATCAAACTCCTGTCTACCGAGTGGCAAACTTTACTTGGATAGTTTTTAATTGATTCAGTGGCGGTTATTACATTTTCTCCAACTTGTGCCAGGCAACTTTTTGTGGCGTGAAGTAAGCATTCATATAATTTATATGCTGGCTCCGTTACGAGTATCAGATTGGTTAGCGATTTCTGTGACTCTATTCTGTAGTGTGGCTCATGGATGACGGATCTATCCGCTATATTATAGAGTCAAGTTGGCACGCTGACCGTCCAAACAAAATACTCGCTGAACAAGACACATGAATAGGTATTTTACAGTAAAAATTACGCTGTTTTTTGTATATTTGAAGAGAGCCAACTTAAAATGTTGTACCAGCAGCTTTTGTATTTACTCTATATTTTTAAGAGTTTCCGCTAAATAAACACGGCATTTTCCTTAGAAACAGCCGACGTACTTGCGGTATAATAAATTGTATAATACGAGCGGTTAGTGACTCTCACATTTTCCTGTTTATTATATATTTCCCTAGCATAAAAGACCCCAGTAACAAGTACACAAGATGGCGTAAATAAAAAGGGCGTGAACGACTGATTTATACACCACACCACCCTATCTCGACATGAAAGTAATCGTTATTTTCCAATACTAAATATTGACATTACAAAATAGAAATCACCATTTTTATATCAAAGGTTGTTTTTTGTTTTCGATCAGATTTTGTAATCATTTATTAATGTAGGTATTTTTCTAGTCTGTTTTATTTAAGAAGAAAATGCTATTTGGATCTCATTGGATAAAAATATTCTAAAATAAGGTCTACCTTATAATAGACACGGGTACCAAAACAACTGTTAATTTAACTTATATTTACATGTCTGTCATTCATTACAATAATACTAAACATACTAGACGAGACGTATAAAAAACGCAATAAAACATTTGCGGTACGAAGTGTAGAGATACATAAATTGCCTCGAAAGAGCTCAAGTTGCGCGGTTAGGTATTTACAGACGAACAAACTACTTGAATACACACTGTAATAATAATAACTTCAACTGTTTGAGGCATAGCAGGCTAGCTTGGCAACCCAAGATTAGCATATTTTACTGTAAGAAAACAGTGCTGCTTAATGCTACCTAGCAATATATGCTAAACACGAATGTTTTTTTCAACAGGACAACCAAATTAAAAATAATAGAAGACCTAATTAATATAAGGGGAAAATGTTTATTCAAACGGCTAATTTCCTTTTATAAACATCCATTAGCCGTTTATTAAAATTGCAAAATATACAACAACGAATCGTTAAAGAATATAACAGCATAACTATCAAAACTCCTATAAGTTAAGAGCCCAACAAATCAGGAAGCTCACAAAACAATATAAGAAAATCAGGTGACGGCAAGACCGAGTTTGTACGCACAGCCTGAATTAAACCACGTGAAGCCCTTTCGAGGTCAATTCAACAAAAGATTAATGGAATTAGTTCGAAACTCGATCAGAATTGGATTTAAGAACAGTTTTTGCTTGCTAAGTCGTGCATTGTCAAACGGATTGTTTACGACTTTAAGGTACACAAAAGGCGGGTAAAGAGGAAATCTAGAATAGTCAACCCAACAAGTAGAAACCAAAATAGTTACGAAGACACATAACACCTCATACGAACTTGACCTAAATTTCCAATAAAAATCCAAGGGACAGACAGATCACCAAACCCAATGCAGGTAGGTGAAGTTGAAACTGGCTGGCTTCATATGAATCAAGAGGCAACATTAAAAATATCTTATCGTATTATTGACAGAGGTAGATAAACCATAGTGGCTTCGTAATATGGCAGGTTATGCGATAACAGAAAGTCGATAAGATACCGGGTATCGTGCACTAGAAATTCTTTCGCAAACACACGAGCGAAGTACTCGTAATAGAAGGATTCGGATGACGTGTGCTCGCGAAGATATAAGAGTCACATTCCACCCGGCCTTGGTCAGCGTTATCGAATTGCGCATGCCAACGACGCGACGCTAAATTGCTTCGTGGCAAGCTACAGTCAAAGGTCATATACATAATGTTGATTCACTTGTGATATCACAACCATCCATATCTTTACACGGTTAAGATTATGTGTCTAGGTAATCCTTTGCAAAGTTGGGTGAGAAGACAAAGATTGTTTAATAGAATATTCTCTATATAGGTAATATACCAAGCTGTGATATGAATAAGATTTAAAGTAAAATACTTGTATATTCTATTATGTACGTACGATGTGTTCATCGTACGTACATAATTTTTGATACTCTCTGTTGAGAGTATCAAAAAATCGATCAAATGTACTCTATGGTATGATATGGTATGGTACACATAAGATATGTCGCAATGCTGACGTAAAATTCAAATTGTTACTGTATTAATCGGTCAATACAACACTAAACTAGGGTTGCCCGCGAGCAGCACATACTAACATTACGAACTCAATTAAACAGACTAACCGTTTGTAATTAGTTTCAGTGTATGTTGACTTGCATGCCTCCTGAGAGAATCGCATTACAGACACAGAGAAAGCTTTATTCCATTTCCCTTGATGCCACCGGTTTATATAATGTAATCCTGGAGGTGCAGAATCGTAGACGTGTGACTGTTTCCTGCATAAATAGAAGTAATGTGGGATTTTTACGCTGGTAAACGAGTCTTATGCCTTTTCTACGAAGAAATCACAAATAAAAAAAAACAGAATGTGCTTCTAAAAGCAACTAGAGGCGTGGACTGAGAACAGAACACGTTCCTGAGAACTTATGGATACTTAAACAACGATAAATTTATTAAAATAGGCGACCTTCATTTCAATAACAAAGTTCAGTACTACGTCAGTGACCTGACCCGTATAGTTATTATATAATATAGTTATTTATAGTAAGGTTTAATTTAAACAGATCCTTGTGTGATTCTATTGATGAACATTAACATTGATTTGCTCTACCAAAATAGTATCTGCAATTCAGAAGACTCGCACGAACGATTTAAATCACACGATCATTGCACTGCAGCGAAACGGCGAAAATGTATTTGCCGGCATACACGGTTATTATCGAGTCGAGAAGCGTATTCCGAGATCACGTAGGGGACCGGTCGACTCGTACTGAACACTCCGCGTCGGCGAGCCTGTGTTAAATTACCACCCGCACATACAGCTGAGCTATACAAACCGTATACATAGATATGCGTATATGTGTATATGGCAGTGAATGTATACAGATATATTGCAAGATATAACAAGCTATAAGTGGCGGCTGCTGCGTCGTAAAAATGTGCAAGCTAACGGACAACTGCAATATCTTCCAGAGAGGTCGGACTGTCGGACTGGACTGTTCGTAGTGCTAAATCAGCACGCGCCTTTTGCAATCACTTCGCCGAGTGGTCGTGCTACTTTAATCCTCTACAGTTCCTTGTTGCCAATCAATTTTATTGCTAAACATCTACAGACCTTAAGTAGCAATTGACATTTAAAGATCTTGACATCAAATTAAGCTATTAGGTTCGCATCCAAGATTGGTCATTTATAAAAGAGTATGTCTAAATAAAAGGCCGCTAAATTATGTTTGGCTACCATACTTGGTTAGGATTAGTGTCAGGGCCAAGCGGAAGTCTGCATAAAATAGTAATAAAAACACGTTTCAAGTAGCTCGCTCGTAAAGCTGATTCATGACTTCGTTAGGGTAAACGTTTTGGAATTCAGGAGGCATGTGGTGCTGAATCGACATTTTGCTACTCGCATTGCTGATGCGCGTGGGTATAGATGCGGCGTATCGCTATTCATGCCACATCCACGAGACTGTGGACCCATTCAACCGTCACAAAACGAAACTGAATTCCATTTCGTGTCAAGATGCGCCGGCCGGTCGCTACAGATCCAAGAGGTCGTGGCCGGGAGTGGAGCGGTGCGGGGGAGGCGTCTCGCAAGCCGCCCGGCAACTGCGCCATAACTCGCCGCGCACGTACAACCAGACAATCGCAATTATTATTAACAGATATACGTTTAATGAGCGTGTGTGCCGCACTCACTCGGTCCGCTATGTAGGTTTCTTCGCAAGCGACAATGGTGTTTGTATCTATATGTTTTTGTGTCACATTCGCGCGTCGGAGGCCAATGAATGATTCGTTACGGGGCGAGAATTATCGAAGACGGCTCAGAGTTATATGTGACGGAGGGGCTTGCTTGCGAACCGAGTTAGCAGAGTCGATGATTTGTGGTGCGGTTAGCGCTCATCTAGCAACTGCGGGGAGGCAGGTTATTACTCACCGGGACAAAGACAGCAAGCCGTGTGTCACCGTTCGGATGACACAAAGCACTTATGTATGATTCTCGGTTGACGACAGAGCTCGGCATACTCCGGATGAATTCCGCAAACGATCGTGAAGGCACATCCCAACCAAATTGGAATTTCAGAGAATTTTTAGGACCTCGTGCTTTGCCTTATCGTGAAATCTCTCAATTATTTCAAACAATACGAGACGTGATAAGAAGAGTAATTTTATAAGCACGATCTGGTATATTAAGATGATGAATTCACGGTTAGCGAGCACGACGAATTTTTAATTAACTTAAACTAATTAAAAAATCATGACTTGCTTCTGTGACAGACAAATCGCATTTTATGTAAACTTGTCTTTATACAACGTACGAGATATGAAAAAAAAAAATATATCCTGCATATATTTATGTTGGATGACGGGTACCTACACGTAACGCTATCGGTCATGGGGTCACCAATAGGTTCTATCTGAAAACCAGCGTAGCTTCACATCCTGGTGATGTGGAGTTTGCATAATACGCTGAGACAGGACCTATTTGGCCCACGCGTTGCGGAAAGGAATTAGTACCTAGGTAGCTTTTTGCCTTCAGCCGACCACGGTACCTACCTATTAAGGTAGGGTCGATATATACATGTATAGAATTATGTTCCTTTCTACCTATATCTTATCTGTAAAATTGTTTGTGTCAAGTAAATGTATTTTCTTTCTTTTACACGTATGAATAATATTTGAATGTTATATAACTGATGGTTCACTTGCGCGTTGTTTTTTTGGGACGTATTGATATATTATGTATATTTCGGTGATATGGCTAAATTGAGATTGGCAGTGACAACCTTGACAAAAATGTCAATAAATAAGTGAAGATATTAGATATGAAAAATATAAAAACCAAAACTCACTTTATTGTCCACTTATGCTTGTTATAATTCAATCCTGAAATCTGTAACAAACGTAAAAGAATAATTTTAATTATTTATTTAAAAATAACAGCAAAATGTTTTCAGAGAAAACCAGGAATAAACAGCAACGATCAACAGTGAGGATTTTATAACTAGAATTCCTGGAACTTGTAGACAAATAATATTGAACTACATTTAAAGATGGGCCAGGCCTATTATAAAGTTACCATTTCCGTGTAACACCCGAAGAAAAACACAAAAACTCAAAATAAATCGACTTTTTTTGGTTGACTGTACAGTACAGCCTTTTGACAAGTTGACGATGATTAATAAATTATTATTGAGCAAATCAGGTCATTATGTTCAAAGTGAAGGTTATAATTTATCTATGTCGCAGCGCAAAACGTATAATCCGCTCTTTTACATACCGATTAGCCGCTTTACAAAACAGTGCTGTGTTTTAATTTGGCGTATTGCCGTCCAGCTGGAATGTCATTGCGATACGTTTAACAAATAAGGCTGCCAATGTTTAGCCATATTGTAAACAGAAGAGAGGTTAGATTCTTGTTTTTTTTTTATTACAAAATGGCGCTACAATTTATAAAACAACCTACAATTTTTCTATGTATATTATGTATGTATTTACAAAAAAAATGTATATAAGTAGTATATCAGTCATGTAGTTCCCATAATACAAGCTCTGCTTAGTTTGGGGCTAGATGATGCTGTGTGAAAATGTCCAGCATTATTATTATTATTATTATAACCACATATTTTCAGCATTGGAAAACCGCTTTGTTTATCCGAATTACAATCTGGCTCGACGTCAAAACGCCGGATTAGAAAACAGCACTGTTTTGTAAATCTGCTAATTAGGCAAAACATCTGCGACATATTATTATACAAAAGCAGTCAAACATGATCAAATTTAAAGCAAATCAAACAAAAATAGCGCCATTCAATACTTAAACAAAGAAATCGTAACTCATTTATAGAAATATCGATAGCGAATCAGGCCCTATTCGGCGGCCCGAGCGGGTGGCGCCTGGGGAGGGCGGCCGTAGTATAGACTACGGCCCAAACCGACAAAATGGACAATGCGCATAAAAAATCAATAAAAGCCGGGGCTCGGCCTTCGTCGAGGTCGTATGCAGTGTTGCCAACTCGGCCCCGACCAAATTAGCTAGCATCTTACTAAAAAGTTAGCTTTGATTGCGCTAATTTAAAAAGATGCTAAGCAAAAACCCTGAAAACAAAGTCTTTAACCGATTTCAATAGGGATATTTAGTTGCAAGTTATTTTGCTCAGGAATATCGAATAACATTAAACACTTATCAGACCTACCAAGTCAAAAGTTGTCACTACCTAAGCTATTCAGTAGATATAGCCAGACAATAGACAGGCAAATAACCAGTAGTTAAACAATCAGATTGTAACCGGGTGTTCCCGGTTTCTGAAAGGTTGATAAACTTAATAATTATATATTCAATGGTCAAATCTCATGTCAAGTGATGTGATTGGTTGTTTATATTTCGGTCAACCAATCACAATAATTGAGATTTGGCAACAGGTTAGTTTGATCGGCCTTTCAAAAACCGGCCGTCATTCAGATAAGTTGGCAATATTGGTCGAGTAGACGCTTCGAATAGGGCAGCCCCCGCTCGGCTCCCCTCGGAAGATCAGCTACTCTTAACTTTCCGAATTTAGGTTAGCGTTGAGTTCGGAATCTTCTTGAGAAAAGTATTTTATTGGTGATGATAATCTATATTCGGTCGGTGACTTAAATTCTGTTTTCTACATGTGCTCCTATCATTACAGGTAGAGAACAGTCTTCTTTTCATTTTTTTTATATTATGGACATTAATTATTATATTTTGTTTTTAAAGTAATTTTAGTATTCTGTTATAAATACAATTTCCAGTTCTCATATTCATATTAGTGAATTACATTTTGACTTTGACTTTGAATCCAATTGGGTTCTATTCATTGGAGCTGTGAAGATTATGAAATTAACGATTACATTAGTGTCGCTTATGAATCGTAGATTTATTACTTTATTGAATGAGGATTAGAATAATATGGCAAATGAAAAATGTTTTTTTTTATTTTTTTACGTTATCGGGTAAAACGAAACGGATCGAAATAATTATACCAACTCAACAACTAAATATATTCAAAACCTTTCTTCACATTTTTATTATCTACAATTTTAACTTTTGATGATTTTGAATGATTCATTATAATTACCTATCTATCCAATAAGCGTGTAATAACTTCTTAATTTAAGTTTGTAGTATGTATAAAAAGTACGTTTATTCAACCGACACCATCGTGTACCGAAATCAACTGCCGGCCGAAAAAGGAGCTAGAACGAGGACCGGAGTCATTCTAATGTCGTTCCTTTTCCGGTCACAGATAATATATATACAAAACCTTAAACTAGTGCGGGCGTACTCCCCAAGTTATTTTATTCGTATTATCATAACTACTATCCCGGCGGAGGGCATTGGTACGCCATCAAACAGGTAAACCTAGTCTGGGTACCAATGTTATCCATCAAGGAATGACATATATTTAAGATCTGATTGATATTAAGGATTGTTTTATTTTAAGTAACTGTAATTTTTGTAAATCATAATAAATTTCAATTTCAAAAACGACATTAAAATTAAACATTTAATAGATCAGAGCAAAACAGGGACTAGGCGTGACGTTTGATATATGGTGTACTAAAAAAATAAACTTAAAAAAATCAACTCCTATGAGTAGCGGGGTCTCAAAATTAGTATGGGGAAACAGATACGCGGGCGTTGCACGAGCTATTTTCTATAAAAACATATTAAAAATAAAACTATCAACCACAGTTCACGTACACGTTATTTATGTTACAAAATAGATTGATTAAAATCTTCATCAAATGCAGATAACGAATAACATAAAGTACCAAATAAAAGTATTGAAACTTGGCCTTAGTTCAAAGAGTTAACGCCGTTTAAATTCAGTGCCAAGTGCAATATTTTTAGAATAAAAGAGTTTGCGTTACTTTGGCGAGGTGGAGTGACATGACAGACTTTTGAGTCGCGCAATCACTAAATTCATTTCGGGAATGTCTATACGATAAACTATATATAATAAATAGTACAGTGAACTCTTTCGTGCATCAAAAATCTGGAATTGCTTTGTTAAGACGTCTAGAATACGAAACTAAATAATATAATCTTCTAAAAACACTCAGGTAATGAATATTGTTTCAAGATTTCCTATCTCAGGCAGGTGATACGAAGATGAATTCCCAAAGAATTTATTAACTGCTCCGTATTGTATTTTCCTCGGCAACTAGAAAGGTGATCAATAAAACGTCCATTTCGTAAAGGAAGAAGACCACCAATTGGATTTCGGTCACCCGTGACTTAGCGAAGGTAATCCCGAGCTTGACGTAACGCTATTAATCATCCTAAATCCGTTTCTGCTGAAGCTATACGGAGGTATTATGAAATAGCTATTCCTCAATCGCCCTAGGAAATTGTGACATTTCCTTCCTCGGAAATTAGTGATTTTTAACAGACTTCTTTGAAGGTGGAGATCCTCAATTTAGTACAAGTATTTTGTTTTAAGTACGTAGTTTACTCCGTAATACTTGGTCTTACACGAAAAAAAACCATATTTTTCTTTGTTTTTTTTGCAGAAGAAGTTGCCAGTAAGGTCTCACGAATCTATTTTCTGAATCTTTGATTTAAAAAATAATTGCGACATTTATGATTCATTAATGTGTTATATTTTCTCTAAGTGCACAGATTAAAATAGGTACGATTTCACCTGGAATAGTGAGCACTGCGTCCGTCACCCATCAAGACGAAAATTCTCATCAATATATATAAAACTGTTCCGTTACTGACTGGCGGGGATCAACGCATAGCCTAAACCATAAGTCCTAGAAGCATGAAAATTAGAGGGTATATTCCTCTTATGGTGTAGAGTTGCACTAAGAAAGGAATTTGGAAAATTCTACCCCTAAGGGGTGAAAAGGCCTAAAAACAGCGGTGCAGATTTCTGCTGGAATAGAGTTCCACAAGCGGATTGCAATGACAGTAAGAGTCCGTATAGAAAGAGGTAGAATGCTCAGGTGTCAGAAGATGTTAGGGTGCAAGGCACGCACCTAATGATTTTTGATGCACCTAATTACCTACCCTAAACGAGTAAAACCGCGGGCATCGGCTTGTGTGCCTATAAATTTACCGCCCGTACTCTTCATAGAGTGGTAGTTCTTCGGTAGAGCACACAAAGAGCTCTACTTAATACTACTGTAGAAAGTTATCGACCTAATTCGGCAGCCTATTTAATAATCCACAGCTGTCGTTTCCAAGAAACAAAGTGGTAAAGACTATAAAGTTCCGACAAAAGAAATTTAAACTCCAATTAAAAAGAAGGAAGTCCGAATCAATAGCGGACAGTCCCAGCGTCTACTCGAGCAATTATTTCTAGAACCACTCAAACTTAACGGCGAGAGAACAGTGATAGGGAAGTTTAAAGTTGAAATAACTTCGAAAGAAGTTAAGAACCTTATTCAGGGAATCCCGTACACTTTCCCACGGAGATGGCTAAGAGCACGACTGGATAACGATCGCGCGAAATGTCACAGTGACATAAGTTAGATTGCACTATCTCTATACCTGCCTATATCCCCGCGCCAACGGTTTCACTAGGAACGTTGACTTGAGGTGTTTAAGAAAATCATGGATAACATCTGCTTGACTAGGTGACTATTTCTGTTGACATTGCCATCAACTCCAATCACTAAATATGATTATTTTTATTTTAACCATTCTGTGCACTACCAACACATATTTTTCCACAATACACAAAGGGTATGTGGGAGAGGCATTTTAGCATTAAATTCGCCTATGTCCAACTATTTTGTGCAATAAAGAATTTTCTATCTAACTCCAAGTCATTTGAATTATAAGTTAAACATATATAAAAATAAGTAAGAACTTAATAAGTTCTATAAATTTTGGCTTTGTGTACAGTGGGCGATTTTATAGTTAACCTACTGATTTGTAATTTGGTTGAATTAATGTTAGTCCAATAAACATTGCAACGGCTATGATTTGAAAGTTGGCTATGAGTTGGATAAATTTGAAAGGTCTTTATCAAGAATAACGCACAGGCTACTTTTTGTTTGTTTACCAAGCTAGCTCACACCCAGGACAGAGGCTAGTGATTCTACAGACCAAATCCAACTTGGCAACACATCAATACTTTAGCAGCCACACTATAAACATTAGCTGAACACGGCAGAATAGTGTTTTTTTTTGTTCATTTCTATTCGGCTCGAGCCTTGCTAAGAACCGGTCGAGTCTGCTTGCACATACATAGAACAGGTCTAGAAACCATTCTCTGTAAACAGAGTTGGGGGGAGTAAAGAAAGTTGCAGTGGCGTAGGTCGAGATGAGTGCCGGCCGGGCAATTTTGCACAAGAACAAAATAGTTCAGAGAACGTAGCGAGAAACGCGAATTCAAAGCGTAAAAATGCTAAAAAGCTGTTTTTTTACCGGAATACTTATGAATGTTGTCTATCTAGCTCAATAGGAGTTATCCGTAATTTATGGATGTAATTTGTAATAGATACAAACTGATATTTTATTAATAAATCTGGAGTAATCAGGTTATTTATTGGCCTTATCCTCAGTTTATCACATGAAAATGGTTACATTTCAGCATACTTGCCTCAAAAATGAGAGTGTATCAAAATTTGGCTGTATATCCAATTTTTATTATAGATTTAGCAACAAATAGGGAAATAAAACAATTAGAATTTATTTCTTCACTTTGCGCGATTATGCGTGACAATGTGCTATTAATAATTGAGGGAATAATTTTTACGATCCTATTCAACACGATTTTGTTCCATGTTCACATAGTATGTTGACTCGAACGTTTTCAAGGCTACACCCGGGATTCAAGTAAGATTAATTTTATCAGTAACTAGCTTCTGCACGTAATCTAAAATTTAAAACAGCTTACCAAGCTAAAATTACGATAATAGAGTTTTACATTCGTAACCTTCAAAATGATCCAGAGTACATTCTCCGAAGTAGATGGTACGTGATATTATAATCTAAAGCTAGGTGCTGCGCAAGACATGAGATTTCTCAATACAATATTTTAATCAAAAGGAACCGACGACGCTTCAGAATATTTACATAAAACACGAACACATATTGATAATGTAATGACATCACTATCGCTTATACATTATTGAAACACGTCCGCCCATATTGATTGTAATGTTAATCACGTTTTGACATAGCTACACTAGCTTATTCACACGGAGTAAGCGTTATTTTACTCGTATTTGCTTTTCCGCGTGCTTGCGCTTCAAAAATATAATATTTTATTATAATATTTTGCGTTCGCAGAATTCGTGTTATGAATAAGCAAATTTTGTGGAACTGAGGTAATTGCGATATGAAAGTTTTTGTAGTGTTATATATTATGACATCCCGAGTTGTTGACGATACTAGAGACAAATGTGTAGTTAATTTTGTCAAAGTTTGCAAATAGCGTACGTAGATCAGTAGTTCCCAGCCGTTCACCTATCTAAAAACCCTGACACTTATCATTTTCAATCATTATTGAACCTATACAAGAACATTTTAAATTCGTATTACAATTCTACATACATAGTAAAACAGAACAAACGTATTCTGCTATCTATAGTTTAGTTGTGTACCCTTGCGGCTCGGCGCTATCACAAAGAGTTGCTTCATAAATTGTTGGCAGACAGACAACAGTTTTTATACAAATGGCCGCCACGGATTTATGCCGGTACTCGCCACAGTCGTATCGATCACGTCACGGGGCCGCCCCGTGGGGACACGAATTGCATTCGACTCGATTTAGGACACACAACTATAAAGTTTATTTTTTGTTGCGACAGACCAGACAGAAAAATGTGCTGCCAATAAGTTATGATGCGTTTTAATTTTGGCAGACAGGAATATTTGTAGCGAGGTTTAGTAAAAGTAATTTACAATAAAATTATGAATACAAGCAAGATGAAATTGTTGCCATCTCAAAAAATAATAGGATTCTATATGTAATATAGCCAGTTCAATTTGATTGAATTTGTTTCAAATTAATACCTAGCTGTACCTGATCAAATGTTATGTTTACGATCATACGGCTACATAAGAAAAATTGTAGAAAAGCCGTTAGTAGTGCCCAGACATAGACTAAAAATGTGTGACAAAAACTTTTATTTAATGGCAATTAAAGTTTATAATAAATTACCAAATTAAGAGCACCAAAAGAAAATGAATTCAATCATAAAATATATCAAATTCATATTTTAATGTTATATTTTTTTCTGTTATTTTTGTAACTATTTTATTTTATATTGTAATGCATGAACATTAATGTATCAATTTAATTTATTATACAATATAAATTTATTCTAAGTAGTTATGTGCCTAATATTTGCACAACAAATTTAGTCGAGTGCAGTGATACCTAATAACGTAGCATAAGAACCAATGTACCTGTATTTAAGTAAGTATATAAAGTTTTCATTCATTCATACTTTACACTATTATAGCGCTATTTTAAACAAACATGAAGAAATGAGAAATGTTTGAAGAACAACTTACTAACAACCACAATCCACATATCAAAAAACAACCCGGCACAAGGTCAGTGAACGGTTCCACGCCCTATAAACACCCTACTAGGGTGAACTTATTCAGTTCAGTAAACACGTTCAGCAGAGCCCATAGTATTGTTTACAGTACAAGTGTAGTTTACATCACAGACGTACCTGCTGATAAAACCCTCCGCTGTCGATCCAACCAAACAATCCGCTGACCGAGCAGCACAATCCAACAATCAGGTATGCACAGCACAAAGGGAACTATTCCTTGTCAATCAACAATAGTAACAATGCGTCACGAGAATCGAACACAACTTCGTACGGTCGCGGGGAACGTTTATCTGTCGGCGACAGCGAACGCCGCTGCCTCGAATAATAATAACAAGGTAGTTAATTATTATTATTACCGCTCAGCGGTCGCAGTCGCCCGCTGTACTCGTGGCGATAGGTAGGTGGCGTTACCGCTGAATTCCATATAATCGCAGCGCACTGCCGCCGCCCCGCACTCACACAGTGACGGCAGCCGGTGCGCCACGTGTGGGTGACGTCGTCGGCGTCCGTCGGCGATGGCTAGGCGCAGGTAAGCGTGTGTTCTGTGCTCAAAGCGCGTTGGCGGATACGCGCGCGTATCGATCTCGCGATAAATTCGATACGGTGTGCGGTGAATGCACCGCACGCGGCCGGTTGCCAGCGGTCGCCTTTCACGACGGGAAAAATGCAATTTACTATCGGTGCAAACCGCAAGACTAGACCGGCGATATAATATAATCACGAGTTCGTATAGAACGCGCGCGATTAGCTGGAGCAGTCGGCTGAACACAGCAGTGAGCGCGGGCGCAAAACCACGCGGTCAAACGAACATTCTCGAACCGAGAGATAACACGTGCGTTTATTAACCGCGCAAATTGCGCAACAAGCATGTACAGTCAACTGGTAAACGTATTGCATCGAACCTAATTATTACAGATATCATAATGTACTAAGGGAACGCACGCAATTTTATCTGCTTAGTTTTTTTTTCATACAAACTTTATCTTGCCGGTCACGCAACGATTTTATATATATTTAGTGAAATAATTTTAAGAAACTGACTCCAGATATCTGTGACAGACACCTTTTTAGATGCGCGGACGACGCCAGGTCGCATGTCATAGAGCCATAGTGTTTCACGGGCAATAATCCAATTTGGCGTCGGCCGCGCCATTTTCTAATCACCCTAATTGGGAACGCCCCGGACTCCAATTACCGACCACTATCGTAGGTCGTTTTCGAGCAACCACGTTTAGCAGTAATATACACAATTAAAACGACAAGATATTCCTCGGAGAATGAAGCAATTACATAAACAGATTATACGTGGGAAACTAGTTCGTGAACACATCGATTAATATGCGACTAAGAGTCGGAGCTTGTTTTAGCTCTTGTAGATTGATGAATTGTACAAGTCTAAATTGGCTGCCGCTGTAGCCAAAGATAGCGGCCATCTTTCATCTCGAACGGAACATGAATAGGCTAAGCACTAAGCCATAACATGCGGAAACTGCGTGATTTATAGTCGCAACGCGACGCGTGTTCATATTCAGCCCACTCACGCGCCCGGTGTGCCTCCTTGACAAGGAAAATTACGAGTTCAAAGCGTCAAACTGACTGTAAGATTAGCAATTTTGCATTGCCGAGAGCACACAATCGCTCGAACGAAATTGGATGAACGAATTTTTTTTCTAGATTTAGATAATATTAAGCACGGAAATAGTGGTCGTTCGAAAATTACAAAGCGTCTGGTCGCATCAAGCAGTGGCACAAAAACGTCCGTGTCAACCAAAACTAGCCGTCTGCTGCGCTAGCTTGCAAAAAAGTGAATAATGACAGTCGTCTGCCCGCAACTCGGACGCACTATCGCGCTATTTCGAGACACGTTCTCCTCGTAGCAATAATACAAGTCTGCATATAATAATATCGCAGTTCCGTTCAAATTACCACACGGAATAATAATGATTGTTTGCGAAAAGACGTTTGGTACGAGCGAGATGTAAGTCAAGATAAAGCTGCACGAATTTATGAAGGGTTAAAACCGACACGTGGCCAAAGCGAACTCTGGCACAAGGTGAACGACTCTGCATGTTATATTATGAAAGGGGGGAGCGCAAACAAAAACCTCCAGCAAAATATGGAAAAGGATACGCAAAGATCCCCATCTTTGCGTTCGCAACGCAAATTAGAGCCGCATTAGCGACAACTACAAGTAACATTAAAGGAGTCTCTGTTATTACCGCACGCGACAATATAAGCGTCTCGATGGACTAACTTAGGAAGTTGAGAGAGCGTGGAAGATTACATAATACAGTGGAGTTTGGTGCGCGAGTTGCCGCGAACTTGTGTTTTATGTGCACACATGCAAGCGTTTGATGTACGTAGTGTTATGAGAACTGTTCTAAACTCGAGAGCCGGCAGCGGCGAGGGAGGGGGACGTATAAAGTTGGTGCGTCAACTTTCCGGGAGCAATTCGCCGAGTGTGCACTAAAATATAGTTCAAAGTAAGTTCGAGCAAATGGAACGGAGATGCTGCTAACAGCTGCGTGGAATTCGCCATTTATGTTAGCTTACCAAGTTATTAATCCAAAAACTTGGAGCAACTGTTTAATAAATTCACACACTATCTTAGAAATGGAACTGCGCCAAATTTGAGCATAACTCTCCAATCGATAGACCTCAGAACTTGCATCGTTGTGGCTATGAGTATTATAAGAATATGAAATAGTTTCAAGTGTCATATTGGATTTTGCAATAGAGTTCAGCAAACTGCTAAATATAATTCTCACTGAACAAGGTGTGCGACAATGATATCATAAGGAAAGTTGATCCCGTGTGCAATTTAGCTGGAAACTTTACAGCTAATTATTCGCAATTAGAGCCTCATTTCAATTCTCGTTCCAGCATAAATTATACTACATAAATAGCCCTCATATCTCGTGAATCAGAACTAATTAAACTAAGTGCAATCAAATATCATAACTTCCCAGCGTGCGCAGGCAGATACGACGCTACATGGAATATTACTAACAAGTTATGAGCGTGCAGTTCACAAATATTCAGCTGGATCAATCATATAGGATTCAATCCAAGAAGTGGATACCTTCCGCATTTAGAACGATTAACTTCTGCAGAAACCAACAGTAGTTTTACAGTTACAAAGATTTTTAAACAGTTATTTAAAAATCTTCACGAATCACGCAACGATTTTATATTATTTAGAAATTACTTTTCTGATTACAAAGAATGGCTGGAAGAAAATGCTGATTCACAAATATTCAGCTGGATCAATCATATAGGATTCAATCCAAGAAGTGGATACCTTCCGCATTTAGAACGATTAACTTCTGCAGAAACCAACAGTAGTTTTACAGTTACAAAGATTTTTAAACAGTTATTTAAAAATCTTCACGAATCACGCAACGATTTTATATTATTTAGAAATTACTTTTCTGATTACAAAGAATGGCTGGAAGAAAATGTTGAATAGTGGTGCTATTTAACATTTTCTTCCAGCCATTATTTTCTCTCTTACGTTTATTTTAGTATAACAATGTGAAATAAAGAATTGTATATCTATCTATTTCCTATGAGCTAAGTAATACCAGTAAACAATGAATACACAATAGCACAAATCGTTAAGGGATGTCTAGTTTCTGTCTGATAGGTTTAAAGATTAGAATATTTTACGTTTTATAGATTAGTTTCTAGAAAAGCCTTCTTTTAGATCATGTTATTACATTTCTTATTTGCATTAACTTTCAAAATAGTTTAAAAATCATGAGTTTCAGGGATAGATAAAGTATTCTAGAAAACAGTTATTTACCTGGATAATAAAGCCTGTCATAACAGGAAAATAAAAAAAGTACATAGTCTGTTACTGGTTCGGTGTGAGTGACACAAGCCTACTAATACCAAGAGCCATATTCCAGGCTAGCCAATCAGCTCAGGGAATTAGGGACACAACGCAACTCAATAAACCAAAGGTTGTCTGGAAGAGATAGATTTTAGGCAATCAGACTGCCCATTGTACTTGAAGGGTTTTTTTAAGTTTTGTTAAGTTGTACCTATTTTTTCTTACGGTGTACAATAAAGTATTTTCCTTCATTCATTCAGCTTATGTCTTTAAATTATTGATCCTATGCGTTTTACGCCATGGAATATTCTTTTTAACGGTTTTTACTTTACTTTGATAATTTCCCTATTAAGACTTCAAAATAAATGTTTTAAAGACCGACACGACGGGAGAGGACAGTGGCCTCTCCCGTGTATGTTTTATTATTTCAGCTAGGCTGAAGTAACATTCCGCCGGGACATAATTTGTTCCAGTAGTGTCATTATGATATGTCGGAAATCTTTGGGCGGCCTAAAAACTCCCGACGCCACAGTTGAACACCAGCTCATACGAACTTAATAATAATCTACACCTTACAAGTAACATACATAACTCTGATCCCACACTGGAACTTTCTGAACCGTGGATACCACATGATACTACATGATACTACATGATACTACATGGTTGGTCGAACTACAAGTACCATCATGATACCACAACACTCAGAACCGGAACAAATATGCAAAAATTTGCCCCACAGCGGGAATCGAACCCACACATCTTGCGTCTAAGCCGGTAACTCCGCCGCGCCACCGAGATCACTTCAGTGAACTTCGATACCTACCGTAACGAATAGTCACGACAAAGTCACAAATCATGGTCAATTGGTTTGATTAAGCAGAAGAGCGTGACGCAAAAAATAAAATTCATAACGACCGCGACGGAACGCCTTTCCTGTGTGAATGCAAGTTTTGATTTAAAAAAAAAACCTTTTGACGTGGCTGTATACTATACAATATACTAAGCATACAAATAACTAACTTTGAGGCTCTACAACAGAATTATTTAGTTATTACATGGCATTGCGCTTCAATACCTAGTTTTTACGAAGCCGTCGGATTAGCGTTATATATTTTCAGGACAGTGATTCTAGTTATTTATAACGCGCATATAACATTAAGATAAAAGTATCCAAAATCGAAGAACATACTAGGGGTGATTAGGGTGGACCTCTCTTATTACTCATTTTGGAACATGCCTGTATAATAAAAAGATTTATATTTTATTTTGATTGACAGCGAAACTGGTGTGTAGGCATATTTTCGATACTTAGCCCAACTAGGCTAGAGAGATAACGAACACAAAAAGTTCAGTATTAAAACAAACAACTATTATGTTACCGAAACGCAACATAAAAACTGTTTTCAATATACGACAAATACTTTCATCAGTTTTGTCAATACTACATGGAATCCATATCATTTGGTTATCCTGTACCCAAAAGTGCGTCGAATCTCCAATATTGTCGACCTTATTTATTCTCGAGAAGTCTTCATTCCTCACCTGCAACAAACAATAAAAACATGAGACATTGAACATCGAATATTACACGAGAACAAAAAGACGACATCATACGGTTGATTCCTGACACGCATACCAAGATATATATTCTTAGTAACCGTCAAAGGAGTGGGTCCTCAAAAGTCAGCTCACATCTCGTCCCTGAGGGGGCAGGTGGGTGTAGATGTGGGGGTTAGTTGGGACGGGTGGGCCACCTCCCCAAGGTCGCCGCCCTTGTCTATGTAACCTACCGACGACCTGTGTCGCTGGGTCTCTTGGCTCGCTTTAACGATTTAATATCGAATTATACTACACAGAGATTTTATGTGAAAGGAAGGTTTTAAAATCTTATATCATTGGAGTAATGTGGGTGATTTTACGCTAAAAGATTTATGTGAGTGAGGGAACTTATGACTGTGACACTTATTTGCCTGACTATTAAGAATTTGTTCAAAGAGAAAATAAAAAAATGTTTTTATATTTTCCAACAAGAGACATTGTTTTTATTGACATTTAACGGGCAAGTAGTAGTTGAAATGAAGATACATTAATAATTTTACGTTACATAATACATTTACTTTTTATTTACATTTCTGATACTTCCAAGAATGTTTAATTACGTTCATGAAGATTTTCTACTGAAATGTTTAAAATACCTTTTAAAGTCCTTTCTGAGAAAACATTGTCGACATTCCGCTTTCAGAGTCTTTTGTGTTTTCCTAAAGCCATTTAAATTTAATATAATTTTAAATTAATGTTATATTTATTATTAAGGGGCAACGCGAGCTTTACGCCTTACCAGACGGTAAGCACTTGCCGTTGCATATTGACTTCTCGCAACTATTGCTAATGTTTTGCCTGTCATTTCTCATGTGCCAGTATTTTCACTGGCATACCCTTCAAAGCGGAACACAAAAACAGCAGTAGTAATACCCGGAAAAACTCAAAACGAAGGGGCTGAACATGACAAAGGGGCTGTACTACTTCTGACCGACCAGGCAAAGCCACAGTAATTCACTAGCACATCAAATGCGTCGGCATGCATCGGTAATCGTTATCCGATACCATTTCGTGAGTCATTCCTTCAAACATATTGCATCATACATTTTATTGCTAATCCAAAATGGTATGTGTAAATACCTAACTGCTATTAAACGTAGGTACCTAATGTTGTTTATGGCAGTTCTGGAAATCATAACGACATAATAGATACCCACAATACTCGAAAGATACTCAACCGCTAAATATAAGATATCAAGTGCCAACTGTTTGAAAACTACCACTGGTTTTAGTATCTCTTGAAGCGCTTTGGACGTCGATTTGTATGGGAGGAGAGTTTTGTTAAATGTATTGCCCATAGTTTCAATACAGAAAATCTATATTGTTGCAAAGTTAGATTTTTAAAATTTACTCCACATTCAAATCAATACCATGAATGTGGAGTAAATTTTCCACATTCATGGTATTGATATATCGAAACTAATGATGTTTTGTGAGCTAGGAAACGACTCAAAGTACAGAAACCTGTCTTTTTCTACTTTTGATGAAAGTATACAGAACAATCTACATCTCTCAATTGATAATCTAGCATGATTGGCCAAATTTCAAAATCATTGCTTACTCTCCTATCAAAATCAGATGGCATCTTTTCATCCATTTCATTCCTCGACTACTGTATAAAATAAGTACTCGTACACAATAGCTACGATACAAAGTATAAAACCAAGTGGAATTCCACACAGAGACGGTCGCTTCTCAAACAGGTTTGCAGATAGCCGAGCCAGGTGGATTTTATAATTAGCGGATCTCGTCAATGTCAATTACATAAAAATCATGAATATACCAGATTTAATTATCTATTAATACAATTTACACGATTTTAAATACCTGACTATTAAAAAGTTATTCCTTGAAGTCTACAGGGAAGAAGACGTAAGATATCTCATCTTATAATTTAGAGGTTAACCGATAGATTCTAAATACGAATCCTTTTGGAATAAGGAAATTATGTAGCCTGAACCGGTCCAGCAGACCATTAGGCAACTCGATTCTTACACCACACAGGTTCTTTATTGTTGACACGTTTAAATACACGAAGGAGATATTTGTATCAGTCTAAGCACTTTCGTAGACTAGACGATACTCAGCTATGCATTTTATCAACTGTCTAGTTTCAAAAAGACAAAAATGATTAGTTCCATCATGTAGGCAGTTACACTAGTGCTTACCTACAATCGCACACACAAACCCATTTGCGCGTAGTTTTATTTTCACGTGCAAGAATCTATTCTTATCGACAGAGCGTGCAATCACGCAGTTATTACGTACAGCTATAAAAAGTTGGAAAGTTTCCTATTCTACTGTTGTTGATTTGCTGTCGGGGACAATAGCAAATTATTTTCGACTTTAGAATTATCAGCCGTTGAAATGGCGGTGGGTGGTCTGTTCTAAGTTAGACAATTTCTTCGGTTTTGCGCTTCTCTCATTAAACCATTATGATATACATAGAAGGAAAACGTTAAAACAGACTAATAAACACGCATACATTATGCACTCTGATGATCGTATTTGAGAAGACTTACAGCAGACAGGGAATTTCAAATGAATTTTATGCGTTAGCAAACACAATAAAATTGATAACAATGCAAAATGCATGCTAATCAATAATAATAATAAATAAAATAATATATTAAAACACCCAACAGACTCATACATAGTCCTGTACATGTAAACATTTGTCGCGCAGCGGCAATCGAACTTGCGTTGAAGCTGACTACTCGCCCGCCTCGCCATCGAGATCATCAATGATGGAGTCTTTATTTATAATATCGTTAAGCCGGAATCCGGTTGAATTTAATGTATCGTGTGGGAATCGCCATTAATTATAGACATATCGGCATGTTACACTTATACTTTACACCAATTCTTCGTCTGTTCTTAAAGCTACATACTTCATTTCATTCGCGTTGACGATGGCTTTTATTTTGACCTTCATTGGAATTTGTGTACACAATACTTTAGTTGTTTGATAGTATCATAATAAATATGTCAAGAATTTCATTTATATATAGTAGGTTCTTTTTTTCTCAGAACCCACTAAATTCATATAATCATAACTGAAGCAAACGATCCATCAAATCGCCACGCCTTTAATCCCAAAGGTCAGACAGAAATTTAATTTGGTAGTCGTCAGCCAATCCGTTAAAATATAATTATATTTCATTTAATAGAACCGTGTCATATAAACTAACCTCTGTATTTATATATTTTTCAAATTTCTAACCTCTGTATTTATATATTTTTCAAATTTGTGTTTTAACGAAATGTACAGCCAGGTGGTTGAACGATATTGTAAAGGAGACGGTAGGAGCTGAGCATTGAGTTCGATTGACGCAAAGACGGAAAGAGTAATATGGATCTTATATCTGAGAAGAAAGTTTAAGGTTTTCCTGTGCTAAATTAGCACATTAAAATATAGCAAAACAAATTTCAAATTCGGAGTAGAAAAAACCGGGAGATCGTCGAACTAGTGGCCGAGCCTAATATTATTGGCGAAACCAAAGCTTACAGACTGCGTTGGTTCGGCCACGTGCTTCGAATGGCAGCAGATCGAGCAGCACGACGTGCTTTCCAAGGTGTGCCGGTCGGCCGTCCCAGATACAGGTGGAAGGATGAAGTGGAGAAAGGCCTTCGCTCACTTCAAGTCCTCGCACCTAACTGGATGGAGGCGGCGAACGACAGAGACCGTTGGCGTTCTATTGTGTCGGAGGCCAGGATCCACTTCGGGGTCGATGCGCCAGGATAGTAAGTAAGTAAATTTCAAACGCAAATTCATTAAATTAATAATTGCGCGCTCACAAAAAAGTGAGAAAAAATACTTTTTTTTATATAATTATAAATTCTAATAGCCCACTTTTATCCATAAAAACTGAGTATAAATGTCATGTACTAATTTACAAACTATATTGACTCTACTAGAGAAAAATTCACCCAAAGATGACTAAGCAACCCAACCATACGCTTCAACTTGTTTTATTGCATCTACCTAAACTTTTTGACATTAATGTGGACTGGCAATGTTACAAGTACAGAGTTTATTACTTGAATACTAATAATAATAATAAACATTTATTTTAGGCAACAACATGAACAACTTTAAAAGGATGACAGTAGGCCCATAACATAAATACCTTAGAGACTAACATACATAATATTATAGCAGTATAACTTATCACTACTTGTTAACACGTAAAGTCGACTAGTATGTTAGTAACTCGATTCATAATAAAATTAACCTTTACTGTTAACGTGTCCTTGTTTCGGCAAGGGGATACCTAGGTCGTCACTCGAATCCCCTTTAGTTGCATTAGCTAAACTTGGCGAATCATCTCTTAGGAATTGTTTCCAAGTGGTTCTTCCGTTGTGACAATATTTTGTCGAATAACCGACAAACTGTTACTTCGGTTTTGAATGGTGTTTTTACTTTCCAATTCTGATGAGCGGTTATGCAATTTGTCAACAGTAATTGACGGTAACTGGACAGTTATTTAGTGGCGAAAGCTAATAGTATGCCATTATTTTGTTATCGTATGTACCTGTAACTTTTATTTCTAACTATGACGAAGCATTACTAAACAACTTCAATAAGTTCATCATACGTAGCCCATCATAGTCAATGATAAAATATTTGATAGCAAACGTTTTCGAGGTTCTACTAATTTTCACTGTCTCTGGCACGATAACCTCGTGAATACATACTAGTTCTTACTAGTCATGGAGTACCCTACTTGGCTATCAGTCACAAAGAGTTTGTAAGCAAGTGTAGTGACCAATATAGTTTTTCTGGCGTTAGTAACGGTTTAACTATAAATTAACGGATACTGGTGTGAGAGTTGTGAATTGTAAGACATCTGGCGAAGAAATAATTATATCATTTAAAAATTCAACTTAATTTCGAATAAATAAAAATAGCAATTCAAAATCTTCTGGCCCAATAATCTTTCAATGGACTACCAACTTTGTTAAACAAAGTCGTAAAAAAATAAAACGTAGGCTAGCCATTTTGATACTGCTCCCCGGCGCATAGTACAAACTTCGTGTCGACTAAGTAATTGGCTTTTACAGTTTGTCACTAGCAAACTTCCCGGCTGACTCATCCAAGACTTTCTAACTGCACTCTATAGTATTTTTTTTGCTCTGGTGGTATCAAACGGCTTAGCAAAACTTTGCTCTGAACTCCTCATATAATAATATAATAAAATAAAATAAAAACTCCTTATACTTGAGTTTAAATAAAATATTACATCAAGAGACTACCCAAATTAAATTCTTGCGCCGTTAAGAAGTATGTATCTCTTTCACAAAGTCAGCTAGTAAGAACAATATACTTACACATAAGCGTGATTATTGACGTGTCGTGTCATGCATCGGTACTGTAAAATTGCCGTCGAAAACTCTGTTTACTCTTTATAATGTTTGGTAAGTCTACAAACCCCACACGTCGCATGACTAAACATACTTTAAAAGCCATTTTGTTGAACGTCTAGCAAATTCACAAATGCTCAAACTATCTACGCATTCAAGTATTAATATGCACATAATACGATGAAACGATTTAAGTTTGATATATCAAACAGTGGGATATTCATTTTCGGGGAATCGTAGAAAAATACTCCTTTATCAAGTTTTTAAGTCCTTTAACAAGGCCTGGCTGATACTGAGTACAGGAAAATACAGTGCTCAGCTGTAGCAGAGTGCATAAATTATGTGTGGACTTTTTGAAAGAAGTTTGCTTACAAGTCGAGTCACCCGCGGTTTACGTCCTGAACGAAGTGTAGCTGACACACCGTTTTGTGCGAAAACAACGTGCCTCCACAATAGTATAATGGGTGGCTGAGCTGAGCGGTTTCCTCCCCCCTCCCCACCGTGCTCCTAACCCCGTCAGTAGACGCCCCGCTCCCATGACTCAGCAACGAGCTTCAGATCAAATTCGACGTCGCCCTTCTAGTGGCTTGTTTTTCGCCGTAAATAGCTATTTTTCGCCGATAAAGCATTCGGTAATGCGGACACGGGCAAGATAAAGGTGAACCACGAGCGTGAATAAATTAAGGTGCACAGCGGCGTTAGAAGTTATTTATTATTTCTTATAAAACTTTGGTAAAGATTGGCGGACCGGAGAGAAACTTCATCCATCTTAATTTGAGATTTTTACATCAAAGCTTGTGTGCTACGCAAGATGCCTTCGTAGTCTTTTGAAAGTTACAACCGATATGATAGTGAAACACCTGAGTCAGCTCAAAAATATTGTAAAAACAGATTTTGAGCAGACGTTAATTATTTCATGGCGATTTAACTACCATTTAGAAGCTAAAACACAGACAAAAAGATTTCGGCGCTATTATTGTTCCAAAAAAATCCATGACAAAGTGTCGAAAAGGTGAATAACACCAATTGAAAACCGAGTTGAACCGGGCATATTCCGGTCCGAAATGGAATCCAATTAGCCATCCCATCTCGTCGGCTTTTACAACTGGCCGGATGAAGAAAAAAATCCAGTTTTCGCGAAACCGAGGAAAATGGCTTATACAAGACGTTAATTAAATACATTTAACGATTGCCCCGGTGCGGAATCAAACATGCGTTTTAATTACGTAAATGACAAAACACGTATAAGCCTACCTGATTCCATTCAACATTTCAGGTTTCCAACTGTGAGAAAAATGGCTTCGGGTGTACGGCGATAGCATTAACATAACATAAAGGAATGTGGAGTGCTTTTCATCAGGTTTAATAAATAATAATAATGCTAAAACTCGCCTGTCAAGTATTGAAAAGTAGTCATAACGGTGCTTTTATTGAAGTAGTTAGATCGATATCGGCATTGTATGACTTATTCTCCTAAACACAGCGTTAAGATTTAGATCAGGGTATCCTATCAGATTAGATGAAGTATAATATTTGCGATCACAACTAAAAACTACTGGTTCTACAAATCATTTGAACGATACAGCAACACAGGTCGTATAGGAAGCATATGCTGTGGGAACACGAAACCGAGACATAAATTGCGCATAATGATACTGATACCCGTGTATCAGCGATAAACATTATGATCGCGCGAAAACAGACACAAAACTAAGTCACATATATTATATATATATATATGTGACTTAACTTTATATATGTAACAAATGCTAATACGTAAGAAATCCAAAAGTTTTATGGAGTAGTTTGGCGAACGAAAGCATAAGCATCATTAAGTCGAATACATATCTGTCGAATACATATCATAACAGAAGGCGTTTTCCAAACGGTAACGAGACAGGTGCAAGCACACATAATGTTAGCTCCAAGGTGCTTTAATCACCTGCTATTTGTATAAATGTTTGGCGACACGGATTAAACTAAACATGTTTGATTATTGTTTGTAAACTGATGACATATTCTGTAGTCCTATGTACTCAAAAAGAGTAAGGCAATTCTAGTGTGCTACGCGCTCACTATGATTTGATCATAATTTAATTTATAGCTAAGAAGTACCTTAGAAGATTTTAGTCCAAAACTCAGTTCAGACTTTGTCAGACTTCATATCGAGACGACTAATTGAAATAGTGAACTTCGTTGTTTTCAAGTCACTCTCAATATGAGGAGTATCACACAATATGCTTGAATTGGAATGGTGTCATGCAAAAACCAAATTGGTAATTGCGTAGATTCAACACGCAACATTTTTATTTTTAGATAACCTTAAACGTTGCGCTGAACACCCACGATCAGCTAACTTTTGATAAGTGTCCGCCAAAAATATAACATGATTATTTTTCTAACGTAATACAACTCTTATTACTACGTAATTATTTATTATAGTGAACGTTCACTTTATTTTTTACTAGCTACTATCCACGGCTTTGCCCGCGTGGTACAACGATACTCTTACCGTTAAGACAGCGCTCTTAAGATACACATTCGCACGACCGTTTCCAACTTCGTTGCAAAATTGATCGCCACGAAAAGCCCTTTTATTTTAATATACGGGACAATATACAGACTATGAAGGAATACAGGCATCCATTTTAAATATAAGTGAAATATTTGTTGAAATCGACGAAGTATTTTCATAGATTACCTCCTACATCCAAACTTATAAACTTACCTCTTTATAAAATTCATGTAGATTGATTAATAATCATATCAAGAGAATTCAAAAGCCCAAAGCCTAAACTTAAGGCGTTAACGGTGTAAGTGAAAACAAAGAGAAATACCTCCCGTATCGAGTTTGAGTTAAGTCGCGTGAAGCCCCTCTGTCAGATACCTTTTTATTAATATTAGGGTGACTGTGCTGCTTTCAATCGATAGCGTAGTCTTCCAAAAAAAAGAATAAAGCCTGTCCCTGAAAAAAGCGTTCTCTGGTCTCATTCCTAAGAGACTGCGGCCCCTTTTAAAGAAACATTTAATGCAAATGTTAGTTTACTAAATTTAATTAGATGTGACTGCAATCCAAGCCACACGGAAAATATCGCCGCAGTAAAAACACGCCAATGAAACCGAGATCCATTCGTGGAAGTAGGTAAATCAAACTTGGTTCGTTCCCGTTTAATATTCAAGATTCCATTTCCGATTGCGTAACAAGCTTTCGATAAATAAAATCAAAGGGGAGAGGAAACGCAATATGATATCGAGACAGTTTTCTACTTCATAACATCGAGTGTTGTGGGGGTATTTGCGTAATTTCTGATCCACAATACACAGCTGTAGGTATTATGGCTAAAGTGTGGGTAGGACTTCTGAAAATAAGGTTACAGGTATCTGAGACAAGAATCGAGAAAGGAAATGTGATTGGAGATTTGTCGAAAAAGTATTTATGCATGGCTTTTACGTCAAATCTAAATTTGTATAATGTCGCGCCATGCACTACCACGGTCGCGTAGTGCACGGCGCGACGCGGAAGGAGAAAGTCGCAACCACTCACCCTGATGAAGACTCTCGGAATGAGTCGAAACTTAGTCGGTGCGTTCACCGATAGTGCAGTACGTGAAAATTCCCGTTTTTACAATATGAATAGTCAAGTTCACGATAGTTTTTGGAATAAAATTTGTATATCAGTTAATTTCATAAATAGTTTTCAATGTACGGAAACTCGTAATAAAATAATTAGTATCAGTCAAGTTGTACATAAGAACTTACGCCAAGACAAATAAAAAACTGCGATAGACGCCAATACAAAGTCAGTTCGAATTATATCGGATCTGACGTTTAGCGATGAGATCCCCGATTATGATACGAGTGTTAGTTGTTGACATACAAAATAGGTGAGGGAACTAAGTTTAATGTATATGATCGAGTTAGCTTAGTGCTAAAAATCAGCCATGCATTTTATAGTCCTAGTTTCGAATGCCAGATCGAATCAAACGGAATCCAAATTGAATATAGTTTGTTTGACAGTTTTTAATATAAATGCGTTGAAAATGTATTATATAATCTAGATCCAGATATATTTCACCACAGTATAGACCAAGGCAAAATGTTCATATTTTTATTTTTATGTGCTTCTATTGACAAGAAAGTTTATTACAGCAAAATCGGTGTTTATAGAAGTTCCCCAGCTGATGTTTGAGAGTTACGTTTTCGGTTGATGATCAAAACGCGAATAGATCGAAGTCCCAGCCATGTCTGTCATGTCAATATTACCATAGTAATTCTCGCATTGTGTCAAAATTACACTAACCATTGTTTGAAGACACTTTGTGAGCGCTATAATAAGAAGTGTTCATGTGCCGACCGATATGGATGAGTTTTGCTAGCATTTTGTCAATGTGTCTTCTTACTGTAATTCTGTGATATGTATGTTTTTGAGGGTACGCAGAAGTCAGTCCAAAATATGAAACACCATGTTCATTTTTATTTTAACATTTCACATTGTAAGAATTTTGTAAGTTATTTGCAGCAGGCATACGGGCCACCAGATGGTATGCGGTTGCCGTCGACTATGAAAAACTGCATCACTAGGGGCATTTCTGATGCATTGCCTATCATAAAAACAACGTTAGAAGTCTAAACACGACTAAAACTTTTTCACAAAACCCTCCTGCAAGCCAATGTCAGAAGTCTAAACATGACTAAAACTTTTTCACAAAAATCTCCTGCCTGCCAGGTAGTGGTCAGTAAAAGTTGTAGAATCAGAAAATTGGCTAGTCGACGATATTTCAACAAGATCGAACCACTCGAAATTATGATACACGTTGTGTAATGTTGTGAATTTCATGGCAGTTATACTGCGTTAGTTTTACTGAAGTTACCACTAACATAGTTATAGACACAAACAAGCGCCTAGACGTAAACCTTGTATGAGTACATGTTCCGGTCTTCAATGCTTGTATACATTTTATTAGACATTCAACGCTATGACAGTCCTTTGTTTCACAAGCCAGCGAAGACAAAACTACGTCTAGAACGAAACTTGCTTGGAACACGCCACAGTCATTTCCTTTCCTATGTGCATTAAAACTTTTTTATTGCGCCTCCTTTTCGTAATTTCTATAAAGTTTAATGGCACCGCGAAAGAATTTAATTCGTCAGCTTTGTTTAGCCATGGTAGGGAATGGGGCACTCGGCATTCAGCCGAGATTAAGAAATTCAAGAGATTACAGCGGTTTTCGCATTTCAGACGAAATTTATTTTTGCAAGAAAATTAAATAAACTATAATTAATAATTAAACACCCAAAAATCACATATACATAAACCTGATTTCAGGTTATTCACAGTTAATTACATTCAAATTATTAATTAAACACTGAAATTGGTTGATGGAGAATAGTTTACGAATCATGAGATTCAAACATTGAATTTTTTCACTGTTAAATAAAATTTATGCGTTTCACATAACAATTAAATACTTAAATTGTAAAATTGCAATAAAACTGTCATCATAATAACTAACACCATATTATAATGATCCAATGTTGATTTAAATAAATAAATATGATGATGATAATATTATTTTCATAACAAGAAACCATATCAAAATCCACAGCGGACCAAGCCTCCCACAGTCAATATGACATCATTTCAACAATAATACAACAGAGACCGGTGGTAATTACAATTTTAATAGGTCGGTCACCGAATAGGGGGGCTGCTGGCCACTCTCCCCATTGGGAGTGGGGAGAGGGGGGGATTAACGATCCAAAGCAGAATGGAACTGTACCAAGTTAAATTATATCGTTTTCGATAATTGTACGTAGCTATTAAGCGTGCGATCGTTAGGTTCAACTCAGGTTTAATTTGAACGTTGGCTGGTTTTCTGGCTGTACAACCTCAGTCTATTAGACTGAGGAGTAATAATAGTGAACGTAGTTACAATTTTCATAATTAAATCAGACTGAGATCTACTTTTTATAATAAATTATTTTCCATTGTGTAATTGTGTTGTGTTTATCATTAAAACCAACTCTTGTGGCGATCGAATCGACAACAAAATAAAACTAAAAAGGTTATCAGATTTTTATCCACCAGTCATGCCATGTGAACGATTTTAAATTGCAATCTATAAACGTGCTAAGTGGCCGGTTACGGGGTTATTACCAATTTATATACCAAATGGCTCAATAACAAAAGTCTATAGCTGTTGTGTCATGGAAAAAATTGTAGTTCAAGACAGATAAACAAATAATCACATGATATGTACAGGAATAGTCAGCAACGAAACTCGGTTTAACAGCTACGAGTTGTAGTGTTTTGCTGAATCATCAAGAGGAAAATGATTTACAAAATTGATCATTTATCATTTTTTTAGCTCAAAGCTATTTTAATTTTATTTTAATCATTTCACACTTTGTTTAACAACTTATTACTTTGCCTATGTCAGATTTCTTGGTCGGCCATAACAATCAGTGAATAAAATTTCGCTATTGCTTGTAAACACGGGTCCTACTTAGCGTGTATTTTAACTAAAATTTAAATGATAAACTTAATAAACATAATGTAGACTATGGTCTTACTATTGAACACCGACTGCTTGCCATATCTATAGATATGCGATATCCATATGTGTATCATCACCTTGCGTTGTTGCATAGTTAGTTATATAACCACAAGTTAGCTGTGGCCGAGTAAATCGCGGTGCTGTCCGACCGATAAACCAATTTGCCAATAAATGAACCATTGCTAGGTGAAAATCTTTGTAAGCGTTGATAAGACATTAGTGTGCAGCTCCGAAAATTAGAAATACGTATTTAAAGAGAGATCTGCATGTACTTCCAAATTCGGCTCGAAAAACCAAAGCGACATAGCGGAATATACTCTATCCGAAGCATTTCGGTCTTCACACTCATCAATTCTCTAAATAAAACGATGTTTTATACCATTTGGCCATATGGCAACCCTAGCCGGTTCCGCGCAACAGCATCTGAGTCAGTAATTATGCGCATACATTAGGCGAATTACACGTCACCGAGCGAGAATTAAAATCGATATTTTTTATGTAAGAATGTATTGCGATTCTCGTTAGTAGACTAATGGTTTGGTTGGAGCATAATAGAAGAATATTTTTATCCTTGTACCAACTTATGTCAAATTTGCTTGGTGACAGTCAAAAATGCTCTTGGAAGGAGGTAAACCGTCTCTTTGAAATCTATGAAATTTTATTCAGAATGCTATTCTGTAATTCATCCAAAACACTGCATGCAACAGGTAGATTAATTTTAAGAAGGCTAAAATCCTAGCTAAATAATGATGAGACTAGTCTTATACATAATAGTTCAATTCTAGACTGTGGCATTAAACTAGCTTCCATCTGAATGCCTTCTGAGTATCATGAAAAAAACTTGATTTGCGCAACCTTATCAATCATTTTCTCAGCAGAAATGTTAACCTGTTTCTAAGCTTGGCTTGTTTGACTTGCTTCTTCGATCACATTCAAGATTTTGCCAGCGCAGTCCTGACTTATTTACTTTGAATAAATAAATCGGGTGTTAAATATTAGGATACTGATGTTTGATGCTACAAGCACTAAATAAGCTTTATAATAATGACCATATTATATACTAGCCTCTGCCCACGGCTTCGCCCGCGTGGAACCTGGATATAAAGTATGCCTATGTGTTATTCTGATGCTATAATACTGTAAAGTTTCATCAAAATCCGTTCAGTAGTTTTTGCGTGAAATAATATCAAACATCCATCCTCACTAACTTTCGCGTTTATAATATTAGTAGGATAATAATATTCACCGACAGAGATTTCATTAATAAAAACAGCATTTTTCAGAACTCATTTAGAAAATAGTCACAAGAACTTGAATTTACGAATCAGTTTTCGAATACACCAGGTAGATACGTCATTTAAACGGATTAATTAAAAAAAAAAAGATTTGTCCTTCGATTTGTGAAACCAGAATCAGATAATAAAACGAGACAATGAGGCGGTAAAACGGGTTTTGAAGACACCTTTCCACGGCCTCGGCTGAACAAAGCTCTCGTTGATTGTACGTATTTAATACGTTATCGAGTGATCGGTTACTTGAACATGCGAGGGAGCTAGTAGGGTATCCACGTGAGATACATTTCAAGCGCCTTGCGCGCGACTTGTCATATTGATATTTCGTAATCAGTTGAAGTTTTCTTAAACTTCAACTGATTACGAAATATAACATTAATATCAATATAACATTAATTGACAATTTCTTTGGATACTTTTCGTGGATTAATTATAAAATTTTAAAATTTCAAACCGATTTAAAGAGCTGAATAGGTAGTGGACTGTGTAGTTCATTTTGTGGTAGTAACTAATACGCACCTTTTGGATAATATTATATCAAGAAAGCAGGTGAATGATAAGGCTGTGCTTCATCACACACTAGAAGAATCTGCATGAAGAATCTGACTTTGACTTTGACTTGTTGGTCATTTTTCACACAGCATCATTGAGCCCCAAACTAAGCAGAGCTTGTATTATGGGAACTACATGATTGATATACTAATTAGATACTTTTTTTGTTATTTCATACATATTATTCATAGAAAACACCCATAGATTATGGTTCGCATTTATGTTAAAATGTTATCTCTGTGTTGCTCCTTTCCCTGAGACAATTAGAAATATTTTTTTCTCATAACAGACTTTTATTTATTAATACAGTAGGTACGTTTATGTAGATATTGTAATGTAGCATATTGTAATGAATACTTGTTTATATCATGATGTGGCGAAAGAATGCTGCATTAAGTCCTACTAACACTAAATTGTTTGTACAGAAGAATTGAATTGAATAATCAAATGAATAAAAACATTGACGACCTCTGTGACCTCCTGAACCTGAACCTTCTGCGCCTGAGACGCAGAAGGTTGCGTGTTCGATTCCCGTTGCGGGACAAATGTTTGTATCTGCAAATATTTGTCTCGGGATCTGGATGTTTTCTATGTATAATATTTATGTATTTTCAAAAAAAAATACATATAAGTAGTATATTCAGTCATGTAGTTCCCATAACACAAGCTCTGCTTATTTTGGGGCTAGATGATGCAGTGTGAAAATGTCCAGCATTATTTATTTACATATTTTCTATTTTCGGAGTCTTAAAAATCATGTTGCGAATGGTCACCGCATTGGGGCGTATGTGTGTGTGAGATGCATACATACACGTGGCGCTCCCTGACGGATGCGGTCTGTCTATTGACTGAGTCGAATAGCCAGCTAGCCGGGTGTCGTTTTAACGATTTATAAACGCGCGTGTATGGGAAAAATATGAACGTAACTGTCCAGCAGCCATAAAAACGTGTAAGCAATGTTTTATATCATCATTGTTGGGGAAACAAAGGGTCTCAGTGATTTAGCGATTGCCACACCGCGAGATGTTGTTAATTTCTTGGTTTGATCATGATTTCTATTAAAAACCAGCTCAGAATCATATTCCCAAATATTTTGTTACTGGGATCAAAGTTGGTAGAAAAGTTACCACTCCTGATGTTTCTTCAAAAAGTCAAAATTAGCTCTTAATATACCAAGCATGTTAATGTTTCTAATTGGCGTAGGAACAGCTATAATGTGAATAGCTCTAGTGACATGAAGATTATGTCGAGGCGAACGCGGCATATTAAGATCTGTTGCTTATTTATTGAATAAATATCTGCACATAGATATATCATACCCACTGTAAATAAGGTAAGTATAGATACATGGTAAGCCAATTATCCATCACGCGCGATACTACAGCCAAGAGGGCAGTGGTTTTCTACGATTAGTTGGTTTTATTTAGTAGATTTTCTGATACAATAGTGACTACAAATTTGTTTTATGGCAGCTATTATGAACGTTAATTGTACACTGATAAAATATACCAACAGAGGTCTTAACTTTAAAAAAATTGCATAGAAATATTTTGACACCCTCTGGGAAGACGACGTCATCAACGAATAGCAGGTTGAGACAGAGGATTCCACAGCAGGTTTTTAATTAGTTAATACTATTCCTAGTTTAGTTGTAGAGATAGCATGTAAACTAGTTAATCCTTGACACAGGCAGCTCTAGGGATGCAATACTGATTGTTTGTCGCTTAGACTTACTTTTAATTTTGATGTTGGTTGTACCTAGAAGAGAGGCTGCTGAAGGTACCTACTAGGTACCTTCTAGCTTACTACAATAAAAAAAAAATTTTGAACAATAAACATTATTATTATAATATATAATAAAGATATCAAACAATTATATCCATATAAAATCATAGATTGAAATTAACATGGTTTGGTATAATTTAGACTAGTATCCTAAAATGAACAAAATTATAAGCACTACTATATTCCTGCTAAGTTAGTAAAGTAAAAGCCTAAAGCAGGAAAATAGTAAAGTATGTGAAACAGTCATAATAATGATAATAATAAAGGCCGATGATAAGTAGTGATAATATCCTACATGTCTAAAATAATGATGGAAAGTAATTATTTTTTTTGTACCCAGAATACTATCAAATAAATAAATTGATTTATTAAATTAATTTCTTACTGTCTATAATAAACAGGTACGAAACTTTATATATAAAATGTTCTTTGTTGGTATTAGTAGCATCTGCTCACGGCTTCGCCTGCATGGTACTTGCGTAAAAAGTAGCCTATGTGTTATTCTGACGTATAAGCTACATTACTGTAAAGTTTCATCAAAATCAGTTCAGAAGTTTTTGCATAAAGAGTAACAAACATCCATCCTCACAAACTTTCGCATTTATAATAGTAGTAGGATTTACACTACACAACTAAAAATGTTTTTTCTTTTTGAGTCTTCTATGGCAGTGTTGCCGAGGAGGTGAATTGGCCCAACATTCTGCTTGTCGAGTTATATTCTATTGTGTACTGCCAGAATATAAATGTTGGAAAAGCATTTTCAATAAAAACCATTTCATATAACTTCAGCACAACTTTTCACAAACAAAAAAGTTATTCCTCTGAAGAAACTTCTGATTATTACAAAACTGGAAAGAATTCTGGAGAACAAATGGAAAACAACCAAATAGGTTAACAATGAAAGGTGGAAACTTTTAAATGGAATCCCATTCAAAGTATTCGTTGAATACCCAAACTGGAGCAAGAAGTTTGGGACAAAGTAATTTAACTTTCTAGAAAACATGAGCTGTGAATTTTGAAGGAATGTTTGATTTTATACTTTATGATTTGAGACTTTCAAGTTAGCAGGAATTATTTTATGGAATTATTAATTTTGGATTGAGAACCAATAAGCATAGGATAAAATCTTCTATACTTTTAAAAACTATTGATGACAAAAAACTGAACAGCTTGGAAACAAGGTAATTTATATATAGTAATCCTATGTATATCTTAGTGAAGTATCTGAAATCTCATTGGTGTTGTGATAGTAATTTGAAATAGATAAATTCTCACCAGTCAAATAAATGTTAAAAAGTTAGCACTAATTCCACTTTGAATTTCAAATTGGTACAAGTAGGTATTATTATGGGCGCAAAAAAGTTTTATAAGACGAAAGCACAAATTTTGGAGGCAGAATCTTTCAGAGGCTTCTAGAAGCTCCAATTCAATAGTAACACGTTTCTCACGCCGCCACTGAGGTGGGAGAGGTGACGCTCACAGGCCAAGTCCGCACCGCGCGCCTACATAGACGCTAACGCATTCCAATACAATTACTTATACTCGCTACACGTTCCAGAACTTCACCTACATACTATGATTACATAGAATCACAATATTACAACATAACTCACCTCAAATAAGCCGGATTCAACAACAAAGGGACTCCGCCACGCGCTCCAATTATAGGACACTCACAAAACACGAATGCACAAGTTGTTACAGATTAATTTATTTCACGATCAAGTCAGGAACGTCCACAATAAGTTTCTAGGGCCAATTTCAAGAAAGTTTTATAGTTTTCGTAGGTGAAATCACTGAAGCGAGAAAGTACACCGTGGAGCACCGCGAGCTACATACAAAATGGCGGATTTGCGTAATGAAAGTGACGCGCTGCGCTGAAAGATGACGCGCCGCGCGCCGGCAATGAATGAAATAAAGAAGTGTCTATGGCTAGACCATAGAGGAAATACCCACTTTAGCCAAGTGATGTGCTAAACTGTTTCGATGGTTAGTTTCTAGATTCTAGAATATTACAAGACAAATTTACATGTAAAAATCATCAATTAACTATTTAGATGTGATGCTTCATGAGTAGGCATTTTCTTTAGTTCAGTTTATGTCTAACTTCTTTTACACCGCATTTACACCTACGTCATTCGCACACGTATGTTGACTATTTAATACTACCTACTAATTTAATTTGTAAAAACGTAAAAACATTTGCAAAAACGGCACATTCGTTACTTATCTAATCATTCGTCCCGAAACTCGAGTGCTCGGATCGGGGATGGTCTTTTGGACAGCGACTCATATCCACCCATATTAATAACCATGTATTTCCTTTTCAGTAAAGACAATACTCGTGCTTGGACTGATTAAAATTTTCTGTCATACATCTATCAAATCTTTCATTCCATTTCATTCTTGGTGCTTCTGGAAGACCATATAAAGCTTTATTTAGTTTTAGGATCCTTCCTTCTTTTACCTTTACTCCTCAATGGTGGTTCAATATACACCTCTGTAATTAATTCTCTATTCAAAAACGCTGTTGGCACATCCAGTTGCTTAATTAACAAATCTTCTAGTACTGCTTGACTCAGTATGACCCTAATCGCTGACGTTCTTACGACCGGTGAATACACGTAATATTTGTTATTTGTTTTGAAATCTGTGGCTAATAACCTTGCCTTTTTCCTACCACTCGTTTTGTCTTTAACAACCATCTTTTGTCGTCGCCTTATTATCTGCAGGCAATTCAATTTCATTCAGATCTACAAGAGATTTTATTTCATTCTCAATTGCTTTTTTTTATTCTTCTTCCTCATATGTTTGCGGACCTTAGCTAGCTAGCTACCTCAAACAATATGCTATGCATCATAAAATCATCATCATTACCTAAATGATAATCTATCAAATAAGTAGGTAAATGCCTATTTCTTTGAGTTCTACCTTGACTAATTAATTCTTGAGTTTCAATTTCGTCTGTGTTCTTTCTTCTACACTTTCTCTCTCTGATTTTCTCTCATTCTCATCTTACTTTCTTCTTCTTTTTCTTCCTGTTCATCAAATCTGTAGAATGTTTTGTTTCCTCTTTTCTGGTTTTCGTACATATAATTACTCTCATCAAACCTTACATCAAGAGTTATTAAAACTTTGTTTGTTTCAGAATTTCATAAACGATATTCTACTGGAGCATATCCAACAATCCATGTATCTATTAACCTTTTTGATAATTTGTCGCCTCTTGGCATTGTCATTGCCCATGCTTTGTTAACAAAAGTTTTTAGTCTTAAAAACTAAAAACTAGATTTCAGGTGTTCTATAGTTTATCACTGAAGATAGGCATTTATTAAGCTGATAAGTAGCACATGATATTGCTTGTCTCCATAGCATTTTCGGAAGACCTGTTTCATTAAGAAGTGTCCGTGTTCTGTCAAACAAAGTACGGTTCATCCATTCATATACGCCATTCTCCTGTGTACTGTAAGGCTGGGTGTATCAAATTGTGATTCCCTTACTTTTACAGAATTTTTGAAATTGGTTGTTCTTAAATTGACCACCATTATCACATCTTATATATTTTACCCCAACATTTTCTCCGTTTCTAATTTTCTAATAAGATTTATCATGCTTACTGTTGCTTGATGCTTTTTTTTAGGAGATAGGTGACGCAAAAGTGACTCAAATCATGGATAACAACTTGATAATATAACTCACTATTTATACCATGTGTACGGCAAGGACCTGCTACGTCAGTATTGAGTAACTCGCCAATACCTTGTCCTCATGACGAATGACACTGACTCGCTGTGTCCCGACTTGTGGCACTTATAACAGGTTACGACGAACGCAGTTTCAGGAGTAGTCACCGTGATTTGTTTCTTCTCATTAGTTTTAACTCTTCATCTAACAGTAGTGCCTTGACAGATTCCAGTTTTAGGTCAGATTTTCCAGGGCCTTCGCCCACTATTTACCTACTCTTAATATCCTCCGACCTCTGTGGTAGTGGGCGAAGGCCCGCCTAAGACGCAGAAGGTTGCGGGTTCGATTCCCGCCGCATGACAGATGTTTGTATGATCTGCAAAAATTTGCCTCGGGTCTGGGTGTTTTTTATGATACATACATAAAAAAAAAGTACACAGTAAGCCAATAAATACAACTTCAACTATTATTCCCTACTTAGTATTCATTTATTACCTAAACTGTGTAAGTAGGTACCTGCTTGTAAAAAAATATGTTGAAATAAATGTATGATTATGATTACTACTCTCAACCATAAACATTGAACATTATGACTGTCACTGTCCTAAAATAATTACAGTCCTACATTCTGGGTAGAGACAAAATTGAGTGGACCAACCGGAAGTAGGTAGGTAACTACCGACCTACTCAACTATATATACTCATTCTTTCGACATGTGTCAGTACCTTGGTACCAGTATAAGGAAAATTCTCTGGTTTAAAACTCAAAGGACATAGGTAGATTGATAACAAGGACCTTGGTTGGTTAACCTTTTCACTCTTATAGTTACTTCAATTTGACATCCGTTTATGTAGGACTAGGTAACGAGATTGTGTGCGCTACCGTTGTGGCAGCATATAGAGGTAGAAGCTTTAATAAGCACCCACTAACCTGTGTACCTATATTTACAAAATATATAATTTTAAAATGTCTATAGATATGTGGTTACACTGTTATGAATGTTATTTTCTTATTTAAATTTGTCTTGCAATACTTACCTACCTATCTAAAATTAGTTTCTACAGATATATCTAAACGCAGAGAGCACACTGACAATTGCGGGGGAATCGACCCTAAATACATTTGATATAACATGTTATGTTATATTACATTTAGTTAAATTCTACTAATATTATAAACGCGAAGGTTTGTGAGGATGGATATTTGATACTCTTTTACACATACTGAACGGATTTTGATGAAACTTTACAGTAATATAGCTTATACATATTACTGTAAAGTTAGAATAACACATAGACTACTTTTCATCCGAGTACCTAGCGGGCGAAGCCGTAGGCAGGAACTAGTTAATAAATAAAAAAATGTAATCTGTGGTCTAACTGAACACTGCCATTGTTGTGTGAAGGTAGTTTGCGTCTACACGAGTCGTGAAAAAAGCAAAGCAAACTTAAGCCTAGCTGGACATGGAAAAGAAAGGAACCAAAAATAATGACTAAATATTTGAATTGTCTATGAAAAGTATATTCCGTAACAAGTTTGGCTACTACACATGCAACGAGCGTAGCATTTTCCGAAGTCTGTGGTTTGGGCTACGCTGCGATGTGAATAGTATCTCTAATTAGTCTGTGGGCTAGATAGATTATTCATTCTCACATTAGTCTATGGGCTTAGATTATTCATTCTCGCATTTTTTTCTCTTGGCGTTGCCACTTTTGGCATTTGCCATTTTTTTATACTAACGCGTAGTATTTTTTTATTAAAAATAAAATTAGGGAAACTTAATAATGATATAATTACAAGATACGAATATTAAAACGATTAGGATAAGGATCAGCGGAGTTTATGAATATAATATATTACAGGTTAATATTATTATTGCATATGAAAGAAGCTAAGGAAATATATATATCAGGATCTAGGGAAGAAAGAAGGATAGTAATATTAGTAGGTAGAGGAACATGACAGAAAATGAGATCGTAGAATAAAGAGACATGATCATACAATTTGCAGGCAAAGATTATGTGGTTAAGGTCACCCAATTCATCTCCGCAGGCACAATAAGGATCAGAAATAACTTTAATGCGGGCAAGATGAGCTGACGAACATGAGTGCCCCAAACGCATTCGGATTAAAACTCCCTGGTACATATAGTAGTCTGTGTTAAAACTGTAGTCGCACGTACCTATATCATGTTTCATGTTAAAAAACCAAGGCTTTGTTGGAATTGATTTTTGTATGTATTTGTAATATTTGCCCTTAAAACAACCGAAGTCGTCCCAAGCTTTATGCCAAGAGTTTTTGAGATAAAACTTGGGAAGAGCAAGAATATCATGGGAATCATTTTGATAGGGAAATGTCTCCACACTCCAATTTGTCGGCATGGATATTGCCTGTAATACCGCAATGGCTAGGTATCCATGCAAAATGGGCTACCAGTTAGCCTCTGTTCAGTCTCCCATTAGGCTGTGGGCTAAGATTATTGTCTACAGATTGTGCATAGAAGTAGAATCCTACTAATAAACGAGAAAGTTTTGAGGATGGATGTTGTTACTCTTTCACGCAAAAGCTACTGAAAGGATTTTGATGAAAGTTCTGCGGAAAGAACTACTCAACAGCACAGGTGGGAATAGACGAAACTTTACAGTAATATAGCTTATTACATCAGAGTAACACCTAGGCTACTTTTTATCCGGGTACCACGCGAGCGAAGCCATGGGCAGAAGCTCGTAGTTTCATAATTTCTTTTTTTTTATAGATATTTGTACAGGATTGCCAGATGTGAGCTTACCAAGTCGCTAGATTTTCTGTGAATTCACACAATAATATTGATACAATAATGTTATTTCAGTAAGATAAGAAAGATGATTGATCGTTGCGTTACGGTTTTTCTCTCTTTTTACAAAATATTATAATGGAATCTAAGATTCCTAATAATTATAGGCCGAATTAGGCGTTTATGGCCCTGCCATGCCCACAGACTAGTTACTACGAAAGCCAGCTCCTATGCCACAAAAAAGTAAAACGTGTTTGTTTTGATAGAGCAGACCACACAGATTATATTTTTTTTTATTCTACAGACCTGGCAGACCATAGCACAGAGAAACTTGCAACTTGTTACCTTTTAGGTGATTTTAACTAAGTAGGGTAATTTTTAGGTTACACAACTCAAAGGTTACTAAGTAATTTTTGGAATTTGTTAAATATATTTTTAGTTTCTTACTTAAATCCAAGATATATATATATATATTTTTTTTGCAATGTGGGCAAAATATTTAGAGGAAAAAGTGGTTTAAAAAGTAATCAATTTCGTGAAATGCAACTTAAAACTAGCGATGGGTGTTAAATAAACGAACTAGTAGAATCAACCGTTTACGTTGAATCTACGTATCGATGGTTCACTATCACTCACTCAACTACACTCGCGAGCAGCTGAAGCGACTCAACCCTTCAAAATTTACGAAGTGTTTTTTTTTCAAAAATGGCTGGAATAATGAGCATAAATTCTTTTATTTTTAAAAGTTTAATCTTTATGCTTCAAAATGATACCATTATTGTAAAAATCTACCCACTACTTTTTAAATTAATCGGGTTTGAATGGAAAGTCAATGAAAGTTAAGTTAATAAGAGTAAATATAGGGTTGATCAAAATTAAAATAAAACGGAAAATGTATGTTTAACAATCAAGATTTATTATCTCAATACTTGGTGTTGCCTCCCCTAGCTTTGATAACAGCTCGAAGGCGGTTTCTCATCGAACTGATAAGTTTTTTGATCAGTTCTTGAGGAAGCCTTCCCCACTCCTCTTCCAGCGCTATCTTTAGCTCTTCGATGCTTGTAGGCGCCGGATTTCTGGCTCGTACCCTCCGTTTGAGTTCGTCCCATAGATGCTCTATGGGATTGAGGTCAGGACTTATTGCTGGCCAGTCCATGGTCCGTATACCAACTTCATCCAAGAACTGACGAGCGATTCGTGCTGTATAACACCGGGCATTGTCATGCATTAACAGGAAGCCGTCCTCGATGAAACCTTCATAAGGCAAGACATGGTCGAGAAGAATATCTTCCACATATCGCGCAGCAGTCAGACCGCCTCCTCAGCCTCCACCAGGGATGAAAACGAGCTCCGTTTTTCCTTCCAGCGAAATGCCCGCCCACATCATACAGGAACCACCGCCGTAGGCTACTGTTTCGGCAAAACAACACTGCGCAAACCGCTCGCCTGGACGCCTGTAGACCCGAGCTCTCCTGTCACTGCCATGTAGACACACTCTGCACTCGTCAGTGAACAGGACTGACCGCCATTGCTCTGCACTCCAATCAATGTGTTCGCGAGCAAATTCAAGGCGCGCTTGACGGTGAGCTGTGGTTAATTTTGGGCCTCTGGCAGGCCGTCTTGGAATGAGGTTCGCTTCTCTCAATCGTCTTCTGACCGTCCATTGACTGATAGATACTCCTCGAACTTCTCTGAGCTGCTGCTGGCCAGAAACACCAGTGAGATGACGATTTCTGAGACTTGTCGAAACGATAAAACGGTCGTCTCTCTCAGAAGTAAGCCTACGCCGACTGGTGTGTGGCCTCCTAGAGTAAGAACCAGTCTCTTGGAATCTTCTGTACACCCTCGACACAGCAGATTGGCTCAGGTTTAGTCGACGAGCGACTTCTCGCTGGCTAAGGTTCTGTTGCAGCAAAGCAACAACTTGAGCGGCTTCTTCTGATGATGTATCCATAGTAATTTTAAATCAGCGATCGTAACTTGCGTGGTGTGTTTAGGTTCACGTTTGGTAAGCGACTGATAAGCATACAGCAAAGGGTTTTCTTCTCACACGCCGGCGAAGCCGGTGTGTGGGGGCGCAGTATCGGGCGTTTGGCCCCTTACTGCGGTGTTCTAACCGCCCCCAGTTTCTACTGGGGGGTCATCGGGTCGGCTCGAGGGAGCCTCACGTATGGTCCTGTGTTCCTCCCTCCTCCTGGTCGCTGTCCTCGACCAGTTCTCGAGGGTAGGCCTTGCCACTGGCGGTCCGCTCGTACATCGGCGCAAGCATTCGCAGATGCGGGTAGCTGGACTCCGACGTCCTGGCGAACATGCTTTTGGCAAGGCGGCCGATGAATTGGTCCAGGGATTCTAGTTTCAGGTCGCGCTGGATTGTGGCGTTCCGTACGTACCGTGGGGCGTTCACGATGGTACGGAGGCATTGGCTCTGTTGGCTGCGCAGTTTCTTTCTGTGGCTCTCTGCCAGCAGAGCGTACCATGCCGGGGCAGCGTATGCGAGACGCGGTCGGACGTACGTCTTGTATAGTCCGATCTTCATACGCAGTGGGAGACTCGCTTGTAGCACTGGCTTCAGAATGGCTCTGGCTGCGAGGGCTGAGCCCCTTGCAATCTTTGCGTGTTCAGCCATTGTGAGGTAGCGGTCGATGGTGACTCCTAGGTATTTGGCCGTGCCGGACCAACTTATGGTTTGGCCTTGCAGGGTGAGCTTGGTGGGCAGGTTGTGCTTCCTGGAAAAGGCGACTGCTTGTGTCTTCCCCACGTTGACAGACAGTCGCCATTTGGACAGCCAGGGAGGGAGCTCGTTGAGGATCCGCTGCATTTTCGTGGCGGCATGAGGCAATTTGTAGGACGACGATATGTACGCAGCATCGTCGGCGTACAGGGCTAGGAGTGCGTCCTCTGTTCTCGGGATGTCGTCTGTGTAGAGTGAGTAGCAGGCTGGGGACAGGCAGCTGCCTTGGGGTACTCCGGCATCTATGCGGCGTACAGTAGAAGCCGTTTGCTCCACGTTCACTCTGAAGCTTCGACCTTCTAGGAAAGAGGCTATCACCTTCACTACCTTCCGTGGTGTTGGGGAGGTGGCGAGCTTGTAGACGAGCCCCGTATGCCAGACCCGATCGAAAGCTTTTTCCATGTCGAGGAATACTGCGACCGCGTGCTCCTTCTTGTTGTGGGTGACCGTCAGGTGGTGCAGTACTCTCGACAGCTGGAGAGTGGTGCTGTGTTCCGATCGGAATCCGTACTGTTCGGGGCGTGGAGGGATGAAAGGGATCAGGTGTTGGAGGAGCATCTTCTCAAAGAGTTTGGATAGGCTGGATAGGAGGGTTATGGGACGGTAGCTCTGGGGGAGGAGGATGTTCTTGCCGGGTTTCGGGATCATGATGACCCGGCCGGATTTCCAGGGGGAGGGGAAGTGACCGCTTCGTATGATCCCGTTGAAGAGTCGGGTCACGGAAGCGATCGCTTTGGGAGGGAGGTGGCGGAGGGTAGCGTTGGTGATTCCGTCTTCGCCTGGTGCCTTTCTTGGCTTTGTTCGACGTATAGCCCGTTGAACTTGGCCCGGAGAGAAGAATATCAGCTGGTCTGTCTCACTGCTGGCATCAGGTTCCCCGAGGAAAGCCTTGACAAACGCTTCTATTTCCGCGTTGTGGTCTGGGTCTTTGACGGGGTTGGGTTTGAACTGTTGTTCAAGGCTCTCCGCGAAGATCTCGGCTCTGTCTTGAGCTCGATATCGGGGGTGGCCGTCACTGTGCCTGAGTGGTCTGATGGGGGTCGGGGTGTTCCTCAGCTGGCGACAGAGCTTGTGAAGTGAGGCCTAGTCGTCCGAGGCATCTTCTATTCTTCTCTCCCAAGTTCGAGAACAGTCCTCGCGTATCTCCGCTTTCACTACCTCACATAGGGTGTTCAGTCTCGTTTTAATCGCTGGATCTCTCGTCCTTTGCCACACTTTCCTGAGGCGGCGCTTTTCCCCCAGTAGTCTGGTAAGGTGCATGGGGGTCTTTGGTAGTCTGCATTGGCGAGGGGTGGATGCCTCTGCTAGCGCTGCCTGGATGGTGCTCGTCAGTTCCTTGGTCAGTAAGTCCACGTCTGCGGGGTTTGTTACTGGCCTGGTGGGAGTCGTGTGGTTCAGGGATGCGGCGAACTTTGGCCAGTCAGTCCCGGGTCTTGGGGTTGGGCGCTGGAGTTTGGTGGGCTGGTTCTCCAGGAGCAGCAATACAGGCTGGTGGTCCGATTACATTTCATCCAGGAGTACCTCCAGCTTGGGGTGGGCAGCAAGGCCTTTATGGACCGCCAGGTCTATAATGTCCGGAGCATGAGCTGCGTAGTCCGGGTAGTGTGTTGGAGTCTCTGGGCCGGCGACTTCGTACTCGTGACTCTCAGTGTATTTGAGTAAGAAGTTGCCGTCACTGTTGGTCTTTGAGGAGTTCCAGGTGGGGTGTTTGCAGTTCCAGTCCCCGGCCACGATGATGGGATGGACTGGATCTGTTGGGAGGAGTTTCAGTAGGTCTGACCTCTTGAGTGCAGACCCCGGGGGCTTGTATACAGCGTAAATTTGCAAGGGGTGGCCATCTGCGCATATCTCAACTCCCAGTGCCTTCAGAGACTCCAACTCTAGACTCAACTCTGATAAGCATGCACTGCTTGCAGGGTGTTTTATAGGAGGTTGCAACGCGCCCGTGCAACTACCGCGTCGAGTGCATTTTTGATTCATTCACGAATATAACGATATAAAAAAAAATAACTATACGAATTTAAATGATTGGTGTTATTATAAAGCCTAAACATCAAGCTACAAAACAAATTAAAAATTAAATTACATTTTGTAAGTTACATTTTGTACTTTTTGTAGGGGTGAGTCGATTCAGCTGCTCGCGAGTTTAGTTGAAATCGTAGACAGCTAAACTAATATTCCACAACGTTCATATCGACGAAACGATGCGTGATCGTAGATGGTATTAACCGTCTACATCACTGTTTCTCAAAGTGGGCGATAACGCCCCCTTGTGGGCGCTGGAGGCCTTCAGGGAGGCGATAGAAGGCTCTAGAAGATATTGGGGGTTTAGGTCCGCTAATGCGGTCTAGAGGGGAAAGCATACGTTGTTATGTTTAAAAACTTAGGGGCTCTAGGATTTTTTTTATTCTCAAAGTGGGTGGTGGGTGACGCGACGAGACGATGCGTTCACACGTCATAGACGAATTTATAATGAAACTGGGAAAGAATGAAGTGAAGTTTTTTATTGCAAATAAATAGATACCTATATATTATATTATACCTATATTTTATTTATTTTGAGAAATAAAATATTTTTTAGAAATAAATTACCTACCATCTCTAAATCGTTTGCAAAGGTCTTTAGGTAGCTAACTGTTTGATCCACAAAAAAGTGGTCAATTCTGCATTAATAGTATTTTGCCTAAAGAAGTACTTAAAAAATTGGGTACTGTTGAAAAATACTCGAAATCAATGAAAAACACTGAACAGAGAAGATGAATTCCACAGAGTACTTTTAAAGGCAGCAGTTGGCGACACTGGTCTACTTTGTCTTACCCCCTACACAGCAGCACAGACTACTATATGTACCAGGGTACACAGCAGAGAACTTATTTAATGCGTTTTGTTTGGTTGATTTGATTGATCGATTCATAAAATTGGAGCTTCCTTCGTCCATTTTATTTTAATTTCTTCAATCAAGGTAATTTAAAAACTAAAGGATCCATTCAACTTATTCCAGCATATCTAGAAGCCAACCTTTTTAATCCAAAAGTTTCTTGCTTTTAGCTCCACATCCATTAATTTCGTGTCTATGATTTGTGAAATCAAAAATCAGCTGAGTTTTGTTTTCATTTTGTTGGTTCCTGTAATTATCGAATCGTAGCCCCAACTATATGTTTTTATTACGGTTTTAGCCAAAACGGAAAGCAAGAAGACACTATGAACGAACTCAAGGTGATGGAACATGCTACTTTGAAGGTAAGTGCTTAGAATGCTTAGAAAAATATATGGTTGATGTTCCTAGACAATGACATTTTTTTTACGCGTCTAGGCACGGACGCCTAGAAATTCTAGACAGCCCTAAATATTCCACACATGAACACGACGAAGTCCCTTTGACAATATGTTCAATGTTTTTGATAGCATCATCAATATTTTGATGTAGGTTCAATAAACAACAGCTGTCCATGTAGTGTGAAAAATATTGTGTACCTACATAATTTCATTACATTACATTTTCATATTATGATTTTCATGAATAGCACTTCTAAATAGCCACAAAACGTCAGAAAAACGAAGAAAAACATTACCTAGTTATTTTAGATTTTAATTAAGCTGTAGGTACCTATGTTCTCTATACCTAATATTCTGTGCAAACAATGATGAACAATCAATCTAATGAACTGATGGCATTGTGGAGGTTGCTTAGCAGAACCATAAAGGTTATATAGGTATATATATTAGTGAATACATTTATTCATACAACTATTTACAAGTAGGTATATACAAAAAATACAGATGAAACAGCTAGCCATCTAAAGACCGTTGCAAACAATATATAGATAGCTCAACTGATCCACATCACTACCAGACGGAAGTGTTCCCAAAATACTGGCCGCATTGCCATGCTGAATGGCAATGCTAATGCGAATGATTATATGTATAGGTTTTGACTATTGGATATTTTATGTAACCCTTATCAGGTGCCATATGAAATATTCAACAAACGCTACCGCAATGCCCAGAGAGTCCTGGACGTAGAAGCCAGGCAGGTGTCAGCCTCTTCTGGAGACATTGACTCTGCAGTTAGAAAACCGTTCACAGCTGGAGAGATTGATTCACTGTTGGGAGGCATGGTAAGATATAATTGACACTATTTACAAGTCCCTTTTTCAGGGATGCTTATTTAAGCATCTCTACAACATTGGAGCTACCGACAGCCCATTTTGCAATGGTCTAACTGATGAATAATCAGCAGCCCATGTTATCCTGGAATGCGCAGGTGTAGCAACTCAACGCAAACAAATCCTCAACAACCTGATGTCACTCTGCAAAGCCTGTGAAGTACCAGGAAGCTTTGTGCTTCTAGGTAGAGTTATGCTGGTTAGCCACCTAGGCAGGATTCCATGCATAATGGACCAACTTTACGAGTCCAAAATGGATTCCACCTACATACATACATACATTATTTACACTCCATCATCTTAGACTAGCCTATGCCCATGCTAGCTTTGCCTGTGTAGTACTAGCATAAAAGTGTGTGTTCTTTTTAGTAACAAACTATTCCTGTTCCAAAAATAATTCAAACTGGTTCAGCCGTGATGGAAAAGCCACAAACATCTAAATATCCAAACATCCCCATTTAAAATATTGGATAAAAAAATCCAAAATAAGCAAGTCAGATTTTTTTTATAGCAAATGTAAACAAGGAATGGCCTTGTTTACATTTGCTGTTTCTTGGTTCTTATAGGTTTACTCCATTTCTCTTCTCTTTGTATCTTGTGACCAACCCACATTTTATTGTTTTATTTTTTGTTTACATCTTGTAATTTTCTTGTTTTTATAAGTTGCTGTGCCCAATTTTGTCAATTATTGACAAAATTAAGAATATACCTTTAACTTACTATAATTGAGTAACTACTTACACAGTTATACTATATTTCTGTGCAATGAACAGACAGATTTGATGAAACTAAGTGCAGTGTAGGAACGTATGTTCCTGACCCAGCAGTCAGGAAGTTCACATGTGGAGATAACATTCATCATGAAACTGTTTGGAGGAATGTTAAAATCCTACTACTATTTATTATAAACGCGACAGTTTGTGAGGATGGATGTTTGTTACTCTTTCATGCAAAAACTACCAAACGGATTCTGATGAAACTTTACAGGAATATAGCTTATACATCAGGATAACACGTAGGCAACTTTTTATCCTGATACCATGCGAGCGAAGCCATGGGCAGAGGCTAGTATGAACATACAGCAAAAAAAAACTAGAGACCCCCACTACCCAACTACCTGAAATAGTGGAGATGGATGGTCGATAACATCAATGTTCCAGTATCAACATCATGGAAGTTGTTGATGAAATGTATGCTACAGGTGGAAAAGCTGACTGCGATGAAACGCAAGGCATCCGAAGCGATCACAGAAGAAGTACAAGCAGCGATGGTGTGCAAGAAACGACTTGAACATCTCAGAGAGCAGTCGGAAACTTTGTCTGAGCCTGCAACCCCACAGAACAAGGTATAATAAAATAATAATAATAATAATAAGCATTTAGTCGGACAAGACGATATTTCTTTGTTATTTATATATATTCCTTTTGTTCCATTTTTGTATGTCCATTTGCCAGCTGGCAAAGGCCTCCAATCTTCTACATAGTAAAATAAATAATGCTAAACATTATCACACAGCATCATGTAGCCCAAACTAAGCAGATCTTGTATAATGTGAACAACATGACTGATTTTAAGTCATGTAGTTCCCATAATACAAGCTCAAGTATTTTTTTTTTGTGAATACATACATATAATACATAAAAAGCATCCAGACCCGAGACAAATATTTGCAGATCATACAGACATCTGTCCCGCGGCGGGAATCGGACCCGCAACCTTCTACGTCTCAGGTGGGCCTTCGCCCACTGCGCGCGCCACAGAGGTCGTCATGTATATGGAGTTATAGAATTTAAGTTATACTATTTACATCATTAGCTGGATCCGCACCGGACGATCTACGAGTATTCTGACTCGCGCGGCAATGTCTGCATACCGTTTGACCGTCGCTGGTAAAATGTTACACTATTTGAACAATTTCTGCTTGGCAATCTCGTTACTAGTATTATATCTGTACCTACGGTCACCATTGTCATGTTATTAACTCAGCATAGACCCTCTGGACGTACCTGTTGATCGGGCGTGGGACTTTAAGCTTATGTATATATGTTACCGACAATCTGTATTATCCGGTATTGTACAGAATTCCTAGGCAATGTATAGAATGCCTAAAACGTTAAGGTAATATATGAAAAATTATTCATTTTATACTTTGCCTTGGAATTCTATACAATGCCGAATGCGCAGCCGGCAATGTGTGTAAAAGACGAGCGTAGGTAAGGGAGAGAGATGCGCGGGGAGGCAGTAAACGCGCGACTTGAAAATCGGACTTTTGTTTGGTAAAGTTTGAATGGCAAACAATTATTTCTGTGTTGTCATAAAAAAAAAACCAAACAACCTATCCGAGTCGGATCTGACCTGGAAGGATATTTATGACCAACATTAACTTATGAATGGCAACTTTTGGTTGAAAATTTCAAAATTTAGGTCAAAATCTATTTATTTTACACATTGCTGATGAAACATCAGGTACTCTATAGAATCCCTAGGCAAAGTATGTATTGGACAATAATATTCGTAATATTTCATACATTGCCTAGACGCCTCCGGTATTCTACACATTGCCATAGGAATTCTATACAATGCCGGATTATACAGATTGCCGGTAACATATATACATAATTCATGTCCTAGACATAATAAACTTATTCATCACCCCACCTCACACATAACTAGTAATAGTTTATGTGGCTTAATGTAGCAAAAATATATACAACTGATTAATTGTTTCAGACTAAATTATTCAGGGTATTCAACCTAATCAACAAAAAAACGGTTTAAGTAATTTGGCTAAAGCGCTACATATTTTTACCACAATTAACTTTGAACCCAAAATTCGTACCTATCCTTTTATAAAATCACTGTAACTTAGCTGGTGGCTAACTCTAAATAAAATTATTCTACTTATGGCACCTGCGAGAAATATCATATCATTTATTCAGGATACACATAGATCTAAAAATTATTATATAAGGTACTACCAAAACCTGCTTTTGATATAAATAATAAATAATGCTGGACAATCCACACAGCATCATCTAGCCCCAAGCTAAGCAGAGCTTGTGTTATGGGTACTAGATGACTGATATACTTAATACAATACATTACATAGATAGATTTTTTTTTTATTATACATAGAAAATACCCAGAACAGCCGGAACAAATATTTGCAGATCGTACAAATATTTGTTCCAGGGCGGGAATCGAACCCGCAACCTCCTGTGTCGCAGGCGTACCTTCGCCCACCGCGCCACATCGGTCGTCATATATAGATAGATAACTCTTTATTGTACACCACATAACATGTTGCTTACAGTTTCAAACAGATCAAATTAAAAGCTAATCGCGGGAGTACAATGGGCGGTCTTATCGCTTATAGCCTGCCTTTGCAGGCGAATGAATATAATATTGAATTTAAATTAATATTCATTCCATCAAATACAAATCAAAAACACCTGTATGTGGCTCACCTCAGAAGCCATTAACTCAGGTTTAAGCGAGTGCCCAATGTGGAGTACGTCTCTAACACTGCCCTTTTCTAACAGTAAACAGAGGATAGAGTTAGACAACTTGTATGTGATCAAATACACGGGTTGTTTATTTTATTTATTTATTGGTTTATTGGTAATCAACAGCGTTTACTTATAATCTAGGCAAAAACATTTGTATCAAGCATAAGGCCAATAACATCACCCCAATTTTATAAATGATGTAGGGGGTTGTTGAGGTAACAGTGAGCTACAATTAAGTAATTATGTAGGTTCATTAGAATTGAAATTTGACAGAATTGACTTACAAGCAATTTAGGTAAGTAGGCATTAGTTGTAAGTACCTACCTATCTGAGAAGAATATGATGACCTGACAGAATGAGGTAGGTACCCAAAAGAACAATATATTAAATATAGATGTAATAATAAATGTAAGGTAGGTAGATATCTACCTACCTTACTTAATATATTATCATTTACCTATCGAAAACTAATCAATTTGCGAGCATTCACTTACACTATATTTAATCATTTCTGTTCATGACTATGTACATTGCGTAGTAGGTATATAATTAACGTTATTTCGATGAAAGAAGATAATAAAAAAAAAATTTGAAGTTAGTTAAATAAAGTTAGGTTATGCAATTAGGTTAGGTATAATGATATACCCACACCACTCTCCCCCCACACACATCCCTCTACACACACTTATACATTGACAACTAAACATAGCACATTTCTCCAAATTTACAAACCTACCTACTTACAGACACTTCTCTCTTTACCTAAAATTGTCCAATCCACAATAATAATTCTAACCTACTACTTAGTCATATATATATATATATATATATATATGTATATATAGATACATAATGTCCGGAGGGAGGTATAGGTATGCCATCATACAGGTTCTAATCTAGTTTGGGTATCTATGTGTCTGCAATCTAAATTGTTTATCTTAGTAAAACCATTGTTAGAGAATAAGATTTGTAACGTTTGTCGTTTTAATAAATTATTATTATTATTATATAATGATATATGGATGAGTATACGCAGGTATAATCATGCCTCCAATCTTGCTTGTAGTTGCGATCGTGTAATATTTCCTTGTTATTTTTGTCAGGCCAAGTTGAATCAGTGGCGTAAGGTCCGTCTGGATCGCATGCTGGTCGATTATTTCCTTCGCAACGGCAATTATGACTCCGCCAAGAAAATGGCCGACGCGCGGGGACTGAGAGAACTTACCAATGTCGGTAAGTGGAACTTTTTAATCTAATTCTTTATTACTCAACTAAAATGTACTGTACATAGGCGAACTTAATACTAGATAGCATTATGTTCCAGCTAACCTTTGTGTAATATGTCTTAAGGTAGTGCATGAATGACAAGTTATAAACTACTAGCTTCTGTCCACGGCTTCGCCCGTGTGGTACCCGGATAAAAAGTAGACTATTGATTATTCTGTTGTATAATCTATATTACTGTAAAGTTTCATCAAAATCCGTTCAGTAGTTTTGCGTGAAAGAGTAACAAACATCCATCCTCGCAAACTTTCGCATTTATAATATTACTAGGATATGCTAGAGCTATACCTACTATATTATATCTGTGCTACTATTAATAAAACACAAAAACTATCCATCCATCTAAGTCACAGGTTCTCAAACTTATTTTTCCTACCGCCCACTTTGAGAATAAAAAAAATCCTAGCGCCCCCCAAAGTTTTTAAACTTAACAACCTATGCTTTCCCCTCTAAACCGACTTGGCGCCCCCAATATCTTCTAGAGAGCCTTCTAGCGCCCCCCTGAAGGCCTCCAGCGCCCATAAGGGGGCGTTATCGCCCACTTTGAGAAACAGTGATCTAGGTCGTCATTATGTATTATTGTGTTTAAGTTTTCTGTAAAATGTATTTATATTATCTCCAGATATATACGCGCAAGCGGCGATGGTTGAGAAGGAGTTACGTGAGCGACGCACAGTGCGCTGCCTGCAATGGTGCAACGAAAACAAATCAAAGCTAAAGAAGATCAATTCAAACATGGAGTTCAATATAAGAGTTCAGGTGAAGTTCTGTTATGGTACTCAATTAAAAAAAAAACCACAAAACTGCGCAGGGTGTCTCAACAAATACCTTATGCTTTGTTTTCCTTTCACGCTAACGCAAATTTGTCAAGGCAAAACTTGGCAGCTGTCACGTGACATTTACAATGTCATTTTTAATACACTTCAATATTTCAGCAGGCGTTAACGTCAACAGAAATGGTATCTGTCTAGATATCCTGATATACAACTCAACTCAAGTCAAAACTCATTTATTCATTAAAATCACAAGAAATTTTAAACTTTTTGATGACCTCTGTGTTGCAGTAGGCGAAAGCCCTTCTGAGACGCAGAAGGTTGCGGGTTGGATTCCCGCCGCAGGACAGATGTTTGTATGATCTGCAAATATTTGTCTCGGGTCTGAATGTTTTCTATATGTATTCACAAAAAAAAAAAAAGTATTTTAGTAGTATATCAATCATGTAGTTCCCATAATACAAGCTCTACTTAGTTTGGGGCTAGATGATGATGTGAAAAATGTTCAGCATTCTTTATTAACTTATTTTATTGACTGCCTGAGTGGAGACACAAAGTGATAAATATACTATTCAGGGATATTTATGATTAATAAATTGATTTATGACATTTTAGGAGTTTGTGGAGTTGGTTCGCGCGGACAAACGCCTTGAAGCGGTGCGCTACGCTAAGAAACACTTTTCTGCGTTTGAAGTGGGTCATTTGGAGCACATCCAGCATTGCATGGGTATGCTGGCATTTCCTAAGGATACAGGTATAATAAACAATCTATCTATACTATTATAAGAATGTAACAGGTCTAATTCAGTACTTTGAAAATATTGTTTTTTTTGGGCACTCTATAAGCGATACTGAAGCCAAAAACGTTTTTTTCTGTCTGTCTGTCAGAATCTAGGCCGCGCATAGCGCCGAAACTACTGAACGAATTCAAATGAAACTTGGCATGATTTTAGTTCATACTACAAGGTAGGACATAGGATACTTTTTATCCCGAAATACGTTTCCCTTGGGAGAGCGGATCAAATTCGAAATTTGTACTTAATTGTAATTCATTAACGCGTAGTCCGATTTCATTCATTCTTTTTTTGTTAAAAAGTAAATAAAGTAGTAAATAATAAACATCCAACAAACATACATAGTCCTGACCTTACACTAGGATTCTGTGTCGACGAGTATTGTGATACCACAAGTCCCAGACACAGAGTAAAATATCTGCTATAGAGGTACAATGCTACTCTTCACAGTTTTGACCATAAGCGTAAGCATATGACCGTCTCTAGGCTTCAAACTATATCCACCAACTTATGAGTGAATCGAACCAAGGATTACAATTTCATACAAAGTTTAGAACTCAATTGAAAAGGGTAGTTTTGAAAAAATAAAAAATACATGTTTCATTATTTGTTTCAAAGTTTATTTGTACCGAGTTTTGAGCGAATCAAACCAAGGAATAAAATTTTCCATAAAACTTTACCACCCTGTTTAACTCCCTTAGGGGTTGATTTTCAAAAATCTGATTAGCCTATATGTTATTCCAGAATCTAAACTATCTACATTCCAAATTTCATCAAAACCGGTTTAGTGGTTACTGAGATACGTGGTAACAAACTTTCACACACACAGACTTTCGCATTTATAATATTAGTAGGAATTAGGAATATTAGTAGGATAAACATTTGTGTTGTTTTGTAGAACTGGAGCCGTACGCGTCTCTGCTGTGCGTGTCTCGGTGGACGGACCTGGTGTCGCAGTTCCGGCGCGAGCACGGCCGCCTGTTCCACCCGGCCCGCGCGCCGCTGCTGCCCACCGCTCTGCAGCTCGGCCTGCACGCGCTCAACACGCCATATCCTTTATAATACACTAACACCGTGCGACACGAACTCATGCGGGACTTACTCATATACCCCATTTATGTTCCCTTAAGGAAAGGCCAAGTCAAGAGTAGACTAAACCGACGAGCTTGTATGAAGTATGTGATGAGGATGAGTGAAGCGAAAGAGGTATGCCAGGATCGTAGCAAGTGAAAATCTGTGGTATGTGCTTATCCCTCCGGGAAACAGGCATGACTTTATGTATGGACTAGCTTCTGCCCACGGCTTCGCCCGCGTGGTATCCGAATAAAAAGTTGTCTATGTGTTATTCTGATGTATAAGCTAAGTTTCATCAACATCCGTACAGTAGTTTTTGCGCGAAAGAGTAACAAACATCCATCCTCACAAACTTTCACATTTATAATAGTAGCAGGATATACTGACCGAGTAATTATAGAAAAATTTGTTGCTACGCTATTTGACTCGTTCCGCCTCCTCCGTTCCCGATAATGTTCGCAGTAGACTACCTTAACAGTGTCACACTCAGTGCTACAACGAGGTGAGCCGCGTGGCCGCGTGTCCCTCCTGCCAGCCGCCGCTGTCGGCCCTCGCGCGCACGCTGCCTCACGCGTACTGCTCGCAGTCCCGCCTCGTCTGCCGCCTCTCCGGACTGCCGCTCAACGAACACAACCACCCCATGGTGCTGCCCAATGGACAGGTCTACGGGGAGAAGGTACTCTCACCAACAACACTAACAGCGCAGCCTCCTGCTCGCAGTCCCACCTCGTTGGCCGACTCTCCGGACTGCCGCTCAACGAACACAACCGCCCCATGGTGCTGCCCTATGGACAGGTCTACGGGGAGAAGGTACTCTCACCAACAACACTAACAGCGCAGCCTCCTGCTCGCAGTCCCGCCTCGTTAGCCGACTCTCCGGGCTGCCGCTCAACGAACACAACCACCCCATGGTGCTGCCCAATGGGCAGGTCTACGGGGAGAAGTTACTCTCATCAACAACATTAACAGCGCAGCCTCCTGCTCGCAGTCCCGCCTCGTCTGCCGCCTTTCCGGACTGTCGCTCAACGAACACAACCACTCCATGGTGCTGCCCAATGGACAGGTCTATGGGGAGAAGGTACTCTCACTAACAACACTAACAGTGCAGCCTCCTAAACGTAGTCTCGTCTCGTCTGTCTCCTCTCTGGACTCCCGGAAAACATTTGTGATCGTCGTGTGACACTTCTTTCTTTGATATTAGATACTTATTAGTGTTTTTTTTGCAGGGTTTGAGGGAGATGATGAAGGAACACGGCTCCATCACTTGTCCGGAAACGAAAGAAGTATTCTGCATGAAACGCGCCGAAAAAGTATATATTATGTAAAGAATTATTTAGCATTTAAGATCTGCTCTTGATAATGCCACATAGGTATAAACAAAAAATACAAGCGTTATAAATTGAGCATGTGTCCATAACTTTAGCAATATGTTTTTGTTTAAAGCAATATTTTTTCAAGTTTGCTTAGTTTTGAGTTTGTTGTGCTTTGATTCGATGTATTTGTCTTCAATGTGGCTGTTATTTTATTTGGATGGCGAATTTAATGACTTATTTGGAAAGAGTACCTACTTTTTTCTAAACTAATTGATGTCATTATAAATTGAAAATTGTATATTATCAAGTCATCCAAAATTTTTATCATTGCCATAATATTTTCTAAGAGGGTATAATTTAGGATTTAAAATTGTATCTTATATGGTAAGTCACGGTCTTAAATGATACACTATTATAGATAATGTGTACATTTGCTGTGTATGCGTTATGTATAAATAAATACTTGTGTATATTCTAATAGAAATTTTAAGCACTTTTAGAAATTTTCTTTAATAACATGCTAAACAGTGTAACAAAATGACAACTCATTGTATATAAAATACTTATATAAACTTGATACATTGAGTAAATAAAAGTTAATCCAGAATTTGCTTTTTTCTTTCCGTTGTTTTGCTTAATATGAATTAAAGGATTTATTTTTGGGTAATTCATCAATGATCGTGAATGAAAAAATTAAAACAAGAAATTACTTATTACGTTATTTATTTTTCATACATTTTTCTTAAAATATACATATCCTTTGTTTATAAACAATACTTACAAATGGCTTGATATCACTTTTAATGACTACATTACATTTAGACAGCGCCCTTTTGGAAATAGTGGCAGTTAAAATGTACGCTACTAATTATGTATAAAACTAATAACTTAATTGATATCACAAGAAATATAAATAGCGGAGACATAGAAATTTTACGTTTGACTACGTACCATGATTTGGATTGGATTTTAAAAGGAATACATATAATTCCTACGAGTTTTGATAGAAGGCGCAACGAACGTCTAGGATAGTTAGGACTAATATTCGATTTAGGAGAGTATTTTTTTAATTATATTATTTACAAAAAATATTTACGTCATCATCTCATGACAACAGATATTTATTTGGCTTCGTCATTCTGAAGAAGCGTGATTACAAGAAAAAATCGTGATCTTAGCATATTATTCCATCAAATTGACCACGAAAGATTATTAGACTATTAGATAGAAGACTATTTAGTATTTACTCTGATCCGGAAAAATGTTAATAGTCCATCCACAACGATACCTGGGTATCATTACGAAATATACAACGATATATACTTTTACATAATATTTTAAGATGGTGGATCAAAGCAATCTCTGCTAGAATTAAACAATATTTCGTGTAAACTACATGGGTACATTTTAAAACATTTTGTATTGTATTTCCATTCGGACTAATGGATCGTAATGGTTTTATTTATTAGAAGGTATGACAAATTATTAAAAGGTTAACTAAATGATTTTCGGACAAAACGGGATTTTGCAAATCGGATGAAACTTTGCATGAAGGACCAATTCAGCTGGTTTTTGGTGGAATCTAAAATGCTCACTGGGTAATTGGTAAATGAATGCAACCTGCACTAAGCATTGTTCATAACAAGAAAATGACAGCTTGATAACTAACATACTTCAGAAATTTAATAATAGAAACATACCTACTTTTATTGCACCTAGACCTATATTTGGTTTTTGTGATTTTTATGAACTGGATTTCAAATAAGATTGGATAAAAAATATATTTTAATCATACTTTTCTAAAATGCAGAATAATCTCATTAAAATATTTGTTTTTTTATTCGATATTTTTTATCTATAACTTATATTCTAAATATACCTTCATCACTACAAATAATTGGGTACTATACACCTAAACTAATTTTTACAATTCGATATTAATACTTTTTGAGTATCCACCCTTGGACATAACATCTTTTCATTAAACATTGAAAAATATACTATCAGTTTGACGCATCCTCACTTCAAATTATATTTTTAGTGATTCAAACTTGTGTTGCAAAATTCGAATTTATTTATTTACTTTAAATGTGATGTAAATTGTAGCTAGTTCAGTTCCTATACGTCGCCGCAAATAAATTTTGTAAATCTTTCACATGCTTTTTATATGTCCTCAATATCTCAATACCCTTCTTTCTATGCTTCCAAATTGAAGTAAATTAAAACCTTCGTAACGGCCGAGCCGATTTGAATCAAAAGAATATTTACCTCGACTTGGTATTATCAGGCTATTTATCCATGTACGCGAGCGAAACCGCGGGCAGAAGCTAGTTTCTAATAAGGCAAGTGTTTACTGAAATCGACTCGGTACTAGACGAAAAGTTCGGCGATGTACGAATGCCGACGCGAACAATCGCGGGGTATACAGTCGGTATCGTGAGGCACCACGCGAATGACGAGGCGAGTGACTAGCGTGCAGTTCGCAAATGCGTCTTTCGCTACAGATTAATACTAAGTAATACGTGGCTTAGTTGGTATAGCCCCTACGTACCAAGCGCGTACCGAGGTTGAATTATTGGGATATTTTAAAATCTTGTAGTACTAAGTAGTCGATATTCGTCATTCGTGTTCACTCACATGCATGTGTAAACTTTATATTAGATGTTCCACGGTATTCCAATGTATCAGAAGTAATAGGTCATGGCTGCCATGGTAGCGATGCCGGCGGTGAGGGCGGCTAGGTGCTGTAGCGACTGAATCTTGTCCGGTTCTCGCAGTAACTCCGGTAGCACCACCACAAGCGCGATGTGTAAGAAACCGCCCGCAGTGAATGGAACTATCCATGATGTTTTCGCCTCTGAAAAAAAAAGATTAAGATTAAAAAAAATAAAAAAAAGAGGTATGTGGCTGTTGTGTTGGACTCACAGTGGCGCTAATTTTCTACGAGGAATCTTCTGGTGCGGTAAAATTGAACTGTATGGGAATGGCATTAGCTGTAATGTCGCGTGACAGCTGCCAAGTTTTACCTTGACAAATTTGCGTTAGCGTGAAACGAAAACTAAGCGTGAGGTATTTGTCTAGACTCCTAGACATTGTACTAATCAGTTTTTGTTTATTTTATTACTTGATGTATAAATTAGCCAGGCTAAAAAGTAACCTATGTGTTATTCTCATGTATAAGCTACATTAATGTAAAGTTTTATCAAAATCCGTTCAGTAGCTTTTGCGTGAAAGAGTAACAAACATCCATCCTCACAAACTTTCACGTTTATAGTATTAGTAGGAAGTAGGATAGGATATAAAGTATTTTACGTTCACTAGCTAGTCTATACTTGTTTGAATCAAATCAGGGAACTTACCAATTGAATTTCTGGCTCCACTGAATATGACAGCTGTCATGGCACCTATCAGACCCGCTGATGCTGTCGCCTGCAATGAGAACATTACTCATTCATATTGTAAAAACGGGAATTTTCACGTACCGCACTATCGGTGAAGGCACCGACTAAGTTTCGACTCATTCCGAGAGTCTTCATCAGAGTGAGTGTTCGCAACGTTCTCCCTCCGCGTCGCGTCGAGCACTGAGAACGCTCACACGCGGTAAACGCGGAATGAGTCGAAACTTAGTCGGTGCCTTCACCGATAGTGCGGTACGTGAAAATTCGCGTTTTTACAATATGAATAGTCAAGTTCACGATAGTTTTTTGGAATAAAATATGACTCATGTTAATCTAAACACAAAAACTACTGCATCACTGTTAGCGGCAGGGTTTTTTTAGAAACAACCTTAGTTTTAATTTTTAGTATAGGAAATGGTTGTCTGGAACAAATCGCTGTTTGCGATAAGACCGTCAATTGTAGGGCAAATGTAAGTTGTATTTTTTTGTGATAGTGCATATTATGTCAAGTCCTCCATAAAGTATTAATCCTGTTGTTTTTAGGGTTCTGGGATCCTATTAATGACCCTGGGGCCTGGTTTCTTATTACAGTCGTAAAAAAGAGACGTTAAAGTCAAATATCGTTTTTTTTTAGAAAAACGTTCGGTCGTTCGGTTACGATTATAATTGGAACCCGGGATTAGCCATCGCCGTCAGTTCATTTGTTTTTCTGTCAAAGGGTTATATCTTCTTAACAGTATCTTTGTAATATATCCCGGTAAAATTACTCGTAGTTTTGTGCAGCTGATACTGATTTAAAGCTAAAAAAAAACATTAACTTAGATAAACTAAATCGAACAAAACCTTAGTTAAAATGACTTACCAATTGAGCTTTAGCTGCCTCCCATCGTGAGAAACCGCTTTTTAATAAAATAGCGAAATCACCTATTTCGTGAGGGATTTCATGAACTGAAACAAGATGAATATAGGTAAATCATCATTTGAAATTTATATAAACAGAAATCGTTCTTTTTTAATTTAAGATTTTAGTAAAGTAAATCTTCATTGCAACAACTGTGTATAAAGGTGGTATTGTTTTTTTTTTTAGTTTCAACAGCTTGCAATATTGGTCTTAAGTTAAGTTACACTAAGGTTGGAATTTTCTTAATAAATAAGAAATAATTCGGTATATTTTCTTATTCGATTGCAGGTTCGCGAGGTACGTCGTCTACAGTACGTATATCCCACTAATGTGTCTATAATGTTTACTTTGAAAATATCAAAAACGGCTCTAACAATTTAGATGAACATACTTGTCACTAGCAACGGGATATTTCCTTCAGATTAAATTACCTGATTTTAATTGATTCCCGATATATCGGCTCACAAACCATGATTAATAGCGTTTCTAGTAAAAAAAATAAGTTCATAACCAGGTTTAAAAAAAAAAATATAAAAAAAGCTATGTACTAAGTCGCTAAATAAAAGTTGTTACTCACCAAAAAAAAAAGATAAATAGTGTTTCTAGTGAAAAATCAAGTTCATAACCAAGCTTCAAAAAAAGTTGACAGATAATTAAAAAAAAAAACTTTAATGCAAAGTCGCTAAATAAAAGTGTTACTCACCAAGTATAGCAAAAGTGGTGAGTACTCCAACTCTGAAGCCGACGAGGAAGGAGCCGCCCACCGCCAGACCGTGGGTGAAATTGTCTATTGAGTTCGCCATCAGATTCAAGTAGCCCGCTACCTGAAATATCAGATCGTCATCATTGTTGACCTGTGTGTAGTGGGCGAAGGCCCGCCTGAGACGCAGAAGGTTGCAGGTTCCATTCCCGCCGCGGAACAAATGTTTGCATAATCAAGTTCAAGTAGCCCGTTACCAGAAATAACACATCGTCATCATTGTTGACGACCTCTGTGCCGCAGGGGGCGAAGGCCGGCCTGAGATGCAGAAGGTTGCAGGTTCGATTCCCGCCGCGGAACAAATGTTTGCACAATCATGTTCAAGTAGCCCGTTACCAGAAATAACACATCGTCATCATTGTTGACGACCTCTGTGCCGCAGGGGGCGAAGGCCCGCCTGAGACGCAGAAGGTTGCAGGTTCCATTCCCGCCGCGGAACAAATGTTTGCATAATCAAGTTCAAGTAGCCCGTTACCAGAAATAACACATCGTCATCATTGTTGACGACCTCTGTGCCGCAGGGGGCGAAGGCCGGCCTGAGATGCAGAAGGTTGCAGGTTCGATTCCCGCCGCGGAACAAATGTTTGCACAATCATGTTCAAGTAGCCCGTTACCAGAAATAACACATCGTCATCATTGTTGACGACCTCTGTGCCGCAGGGGGCGAAGGCCCGCCTGAGACGCAGAAGGTTGCAGGTTCCATTCCCGCCGCGGAACAAATGTTTGCATAATCAAGTTCAAGTAGCCCGTTACCAGAAATAACACATCGTCATCATTGTTGACGACCTCTGTGCCGCAGGGGGCGAAGGCCGGCCTGAGATGCAGAAGGTTGCAGGTTCGATTCCCGCCGCGGAACAAATGTTTGCACAATCATGTTCAAGTAGCCCGTTACCAGAAATATCACATCGTCATCATTGTTGACGACCTCTGTGCCGCAGAGGGCGAAGGCCCGCCTGAGACGCAGAAGTTTGCGGGTTCCATTCCTGCCGCGAGACAAAGGTATGATCTGTAATCATTTGTCTCGGGTCTGGGTGCTTTCTATGTATAATATATGTATCTCCAAAAAAATGGATATATGACTAGTAAATCCGTCATCCAGCGCCCGTGAAGCCATGCTGCTTACTTTGGGCACCTTTGGGGCTAGATACTCGTAATGCTGTGTAAAAACGTCTAGCATTTTTTATTTACTTATTACATAGAGGAATAGAAGAACTAACCACTACCGAATTGGCGGTTTGAGTCCGTGTCAATTCAATTTGTAAACAATCTTACAATACAATACAACAATAATAATAATAATAAAATTTTATTGCAGATAATTCATCCATAGTTTTTGTTAAAACTAATAAACTAATGTTAGTGATACACATAAAATAGCAATTTATAAAAATACCTAAACTAGAAGTTTATTTGATGAGTATGTAGGTTAATCCAACGGCACCTTGTTGGGCAATCCCACCTGTCTGACAACGTGTTCAGGATGCTGTTAGGGCTGCCATGTACTCGCTTGCGCAACGATGCACATCGTATGGTCCTAACAATGACGTATGCTCCTCTGCTTAGAGCAAAATGACATAATTATCTAATAAAATCCTGATGGGGTGAGTGTCCGTGTCCGTGTTACAGCAGTTTTTTTAATTTTATTTTATATTAGCCTCTGCCCACGGCTTCGCCCGCGTGGTACCCGGATAAAAAGTAGCCTATGTGTTATTCTGATGTACAAGCTATATTACTGTAAAGTTTAATCAAAATTCGTTCAGTAGTTTTTCCGTGAGAGAGTAACAAACATCCATCCTCACAAACGCATACACAGTAGGATGTAAAAAGACCTTCCCAACTCTTTCTGGGCCGCCAACGACGTCGTCTTCCGTCTATCTACTAAGGTGTAATTAAATAAACCCCCGTTTATTTTTCGGAATTCAATAGCGTTAAAAGGACGATCTCGACACTTAAATACAATCTTAATTGACAGAGAGGTACGAGATTCCAAGCGACAGAGTTGGTTGGAGAGGTTTTGGCGAGACCTTTACCCAACTGTGGGAATATCGGTCGGTTAAAAATATAAAGAATAGAATTGAAAATAATATAATTTAGTTTCACCACAATAAATAATAACGGCAATGTAAGGTGACAAACAGTTGTTGCAAAAAAGGTCCCAACTCAGCATAATACTGGTTTCAATAATCAGCGCTGGTCTTCCGTTAGAACCGTTTTTTGAATTGCAGACTTGTAACATTTATTCTCAGTAAGCAAAGTAAAAGAAAACATATATAAAAGGTAGAAATTAGAAGGATACTAACATCTTTCTTATCAGTCTTCTCCTTTGTTGCTTTAAGAGACTGTTCTTTAGCCTCTCTTAAGAGACATCTTCCCATCCAACGACCGCTGTTCCCTTTGCATTTAACGGCGCCGTTCACAACCGTGATACTATTACAGCAGCCGCCTTCGCCTGGAATTATAATAAACAAAGCTATATATATCTAGAAATTGAAAATAGAAATTGACATTTTCACACAGGATTATCTAGCCCTAAAGCAGGGCTTGTGTTATGGGAACTAGGTATATATCCTATCATACTAATATTATAAACGCGAAAGTTTGTGAGGATGGATGTTTGTTACTCTTTCACATAAAAACTACTGAACGGATTTTAATGAAACTTAACAGTAATATAGCTTACACATCAGAATAACACATAGGCTACTTTTTATTCGGGTACAAAGCGGGCGAAGCCGTGGGTAGAGGCTAGTAAATAAATAAATAAAAGTCTTTGCTGTCCTCGGGCAGCCAGTGAATGTATGAATGAAAATACTTTATAATGGGCGGTCTTATCGCTTAAAAGCGATCTCTTCCAGACAACCTTCGGATGGAGATGATTTTATGTGATTTTGTAGTTGCTGGGGGTGTACTTTACAATTTGTGTAATGCGTGGACTATATATTAATATTATACATAAAACAAACTACTACATGCATAAAAAAATAGATACTATTCTACATACCTATTCATATAAATACTAAATTTTACTACTTATCACAGAAGTCATAGTTTCGCTTGATCCTGTTTTGCATTGTTGCGACTATCGGATCGTAGTTTCGCTTGATCCTGTTTTGCATAGTTGCGACTGTCGGATCATAGTTTCGTCTGATCCTGTTTTGCATAGTTGCAACTGTCGGATCATAGTTTCGATTGATCCTGTTTCGCATAGTTGCGACTGTTGGATCATAGTTTCGTTTGATCCTGTTTTGCATAGTTGCGACTGTCGGATCATAGTTTCGTTTGATCTTGTTTTGCATTGTTGCAACTGTCGGATCATAGTTTCGCTTGATCCTGTTTTGCATAGTTGCGACAGTCGGATCACAGTTTCGCTTGATACTGTTTTGCATAGTTGCGACTGTAGGATTATAGTTTCGCTTGAACCTGTTTTGCATAGTTGCGACTGTCGGATCATAGTTTCACTTGATCCTGTTTTGCATAGTTGCGACTGTAGGATCATAGTTTAGCTTGATCCTGTTTTGCATAGTTGCGACTGTAGGATCATAGTTTCGCTTGATCCTGTTTTGCATAGTTGCGACTGTAGGATCATAGTTTCGCTTGATCCTGTTTTGCATAGTTGCGACTGTAGGATCATAGTTTCGCTTGATCCTGTTTTGCATAGTTGCGACTGTAGGATCATAGTTTCGCTTGATCCTGTTTTGCATAGTTGCGACTGTTGGATCAAGTGAAACTATGACTTCTATGATGAGTAGAATAATTTGATGTGAGTTTTAAATATGGCTAGGGTCTTGGTCTTGGTCTTGGTCTTGCTAACCGAGACTGGTAATGTTTCCAAAGGCGAAGTTATTCATATAATTTGTGAATGTTTACCTTTAGAGTTATTATTGAAGACGCACGAATCGAACAGCTGTTTCGCTGTCGCCGTCCCGTTCCCGCACAGAGATTCTCCATTACTCTTGCCTCTTTGTTTTCTCTCTTTTAGCAGGAACTTCTCCAGTTCCTCTATCTCTATTTGTTTCACGGCGCCATTTTGTTTTACTTTATTCTCTTCTGTAGATTCCTCTTCGTGTTCCACCTCTGAGGCTGCGAAGAGTTTTTCTACGACTATGAAGACTAGCATCCCTAGGAGGCACCACAGACCACTACGGAGGGATACGTGATGGCCTGGAATGAAAATAAATACTTTAGAAAGCTGAAGAGGTTCCAATAATATTCTGAATAAATACAATTTATTCAGACAACTATGTACAAGTAGGTATATATAAAACACAGATGAAATAGCTAGCTATCGCTAGTCGTTGCAACGATCTATAGATAGGTCAAATGCTCCAGCTCAGACGCTTCCAGACAGAAGCGTTCGTAAAATGTGTATGTATTATACATATATACACCTACGACGACCCCTGTGGCGCAGTGGGCGAAGGTCCGCCTGAGACGCAGAAGGTTGCGGGTTCAATTCCCGCCGCGGGACAAATGTTTGTATTATCTGCAAATATTTGTCTCGGCTCTGGGTGTTTTCTATGTATAATATGTACGTATTTACAAAAAAAATTATACATATAAGTAGAATATCAGTCATGTAGTTCCCATAACACAAGCTCTGCTTACTTTGGGGCTAGATGAAGCTGTGTGAAAATGTCCAGCATTAATTTTAATATTTATGATATAATACTATATTTAGGGAATAAGTATGTATAAAATATGTATTGTTTTATTTGTAATTTAGCTTCATTCTCCATACGTTTTAATATCTTATTATATCAGTACCTTTATTTTACACTAGCTGCGCCCCGCGGTTTCATCCGCGTAAGTTTCGATTCCGTGGGAATATCGGCGATCTAATTAAATTTTAGAACACAAAAGCTGCTATTGTGATTTAACTATGATAGAAAGATATATTCCCTCGCGGATTTTTTTGTAGGCAATAATGAGTACTTTATTCATGTAGTACATCATTTTTATGTATCATCAATAGTTTTCTCAGCGCACGCCAAATAATACATTTTATAGGCAAAATTTTGCTTCTTTGGGTTACATTATTGCAATTTTCTTTAGGAACTCATTTTTTTTTTAAATAAATTATAGCCTATGTTACTTCCTGATAATTTAGCTTTCATTTGGTGACGAAAAAAGGGTTAAAATCGGTCCTGTTTCGGAGCCTATTCGATACAAACAAACAAAAAAATCTTTCCTCTTTATAATATTAGTATAGATAGTTCCATCCTAAGGTTGGCTGGAAGAAATTGTTTAGGAAATTGCAGCGATAAGGCTATCCATTGTGCATCTCTTATGTCTTTGGTTGTTTTATTTATGTTTTTGTTTGTTGTACTGTAAAATGATGTCACACTTTTTTTTCAACAATATTAGACCGTTCTAATATTGTTAAAAAAAAGCACAATAAAAAGTTTACCGATGTACTGATGACAAACAGTATTATTGGCCTCGATTCTGTAGTACACTAACTAAATTTAAACTGTCGCTCTCTTTTACTGATAGTGCAAGCAACAAAGAGATAACTGCAATTTTAGTGCTGTCAAATAAGTCAGATTTAAGTTTTCCATACAAATTTAGTCTTAATTTCATAACATGCTGATAGTAACACAAACAAAAGCGGCTTTTACAGCTTCCTCTCTCTCTATTGATAGATATGAGTAAAACAACAATACTTTTTGAGTCACTGTGTTATCACAATACCGTAAATAGTTCTTTGACATTATAAACAATAATAAGTACCTACTAACCATCTACTGACCCAATATTATGGCGCTTTATCAATGCGAGCTAAATCATTAGTCATTTGTATCAATAATGGCATTAAATGATGTACGTAAATAATACAAGCCGATAGAAACAGAACTCCCATAGAAGTCCGTAAGGAGGACAGCCGTAGAAGAACATTAAGTCGCTGGCATCTTATGGTTACCAAGTGGCAATGAATAGATTCTTATAGCTCTTAGAACTGACAACCGCTGAGGAAGAAAGGGTCTCGAAGGGCAAACACGAACGACGCGGTGTATGAGGTAAGGCCCTGATAAATGATGACATCTCGAAGCTAACTGTGAACTACTACAGGTTGGTATGTAATAAAGTATTTTATATCTGTATATCTCCTTTGCAAGCACCTAATGACATAATATTGGCTAGCTAATGATGGGTGGCTAGAAAAAGAGTCAACTTGAGGCGCTCTGAATTCTTTCACCACTACTTCAGACTATTCCGACGTTAAAAAGTAATTATAGCAATCAGCAACAGGCGTAGATATGTAATACGCATCGTATCCAGAGATCTGAAAGATTTAACAGAAGGCAAACCTGACAATACCGCTAATAAGATGGGCAATTGATTAACTAATCGCTTAACTCGTAGCGAATTATTTGCAATCACGGGCGGGCGACAAGATTTCGTATTTCAAGGTTCACGACAACGGATTGCTGGCGTAATCGTAGTTGCTATAGTTCCACAAATTTTTCGTTTTAAGTTACGTAATAGGGCCACCGATATCTACTCCAGTAGCAACTAACACCGTGATCGGAGAGGTCATGACATGACCGAAGGGCGCTAAAGGCAGTCAGATCGATAGTCATAGTATTTATTGATAACAAAGTTACAGGTCATCAAGTGGGTTGTTTTGGTACACTAGTTAAAATAAATGTACATTCACAATACTATAAATATGTTCGTTGGTACCTATTTATACAATTATAAAAAAAACACTTCATTTAAAAAAAAGTCTTCAAATTTGTATATCGTCTGATCCACAAGCCATGCCTTCAATTAGTTCTTGAAAGATTGCGTTGAACCAGCGCTTTCAACTTTTTCAGGTATTGAGTTATAGACTGAGGGAGCAAGGAATTTCAGTTCTATCAGTTTATTCTGTGTCGTGTAGAGATAACATTTCATTAATTGAGCAGACAAGCTCGTGATTCATGCATTGTGTTTACATTTTTTATTATAGCTTCGTAAACTAAGCTTGAAACTCGAAACACAAAACCTCAATACGACATAGTATGTACAATGAATAATTAAATATTGAACTTTAATACGTCGCGATAAGAACTACACGCATTGTTCCTTGGAACATACCTCAACGAATAAATATACAATCGTACTTATTCTAGTTACGGGGAAATGTATTTTATGATTTGTTGAAAATTGAAGTAAGCAGTTAATTTTCAACTTAATGAATTTATAAGAAAACAAGTCCTCACTGATTGATTGACTGAGATAGCAATGCAGACCCAGAGACAATCTGGAAGTTAGGTTTCTTTTGATACTTAGGGATGCACAAGAAACGATATATAGGTACTTTCATATTATTTTATTGACTGCACCACCGTCCCTTATCGTTCATATAAATACCTGCCCATCCAAAGGTTGCCGGAAGGGATCGCTAATAGCGATAAAACCCATTGTACTTCCACGATTAGCTTGGTGTGGTGTACTATAAAGAGTTATCCATCCCGAAATTCCATCGCTGGAGGGCGTAGCGGGAAGATGAAATTCGTATGGTAAACCTGAACGCAATACTATTTAGGAAAGTTCGGAAACACGAACTTTGCCGAAGCAACTTATTTTAATCGTAGTACTGGGGCCTAGCCATCAAGTCTTATTGCGATTCAATTTAGGCAAATATGTAAAATTCCGCTTTCCGAATGACAAATCTTTAACTACGCCATAGCGTCCTCAATCGCAAAGCGAAAAGTGACATCTTTGCCTGAACTGAATCGCTATAAGACTTCATGGTTAGGCTCCTGTACATTCATGCAAACTTTAACAGGCACTTGAGAACAATTTACCTTTGATCGCCACAACCAACGCGTCAGGTTGACCGAGCCCTTAGTCGCTTGGCATTCCACTAGTTAATTATAATGGGAATTCAAACAGTGTGAATAAAAACCTATTGAACTTGAATTTGTGCGCCGAGGACATTTTCCATTCGATAACGACAAGTTATTTTTGCAAAACTTTAAAACCTTTGAATCCGCCGAACCTTTTTTAAATACATACATAATTCGTTCATAGAAAACACCCAGACCCGAGACAAATATTTGCAGACCATACAAATATTCATATTGTAAAAACGGGAATTTTCACGTACTGCACTATCGGTGAAGGCACCGACTAAGTTTCGACTTGCTCCCTCCGCGTTCCCTCACCCTGATGAAGACTCTCGGAATGAGTTGAAACTTAATCGGTGCCTTCACCGATAGTGCAGTACATGAAAATTCCCGTTTTTACAATATGAATAGTCAAGTTCACGATAGTTTTTGGAATAAAAATCATATAAATATTTGTCTCGCGGCGCTGATCGAACCCCCAACATTCTGCGTCTCAGGCGGTCAACTGCGCCACAGAGGTACGTGTTCGATTCCCGATGCGGGACAAATATTTGTTCTGCAGATATTTGTTCGGGGTCTGGGTGTTGTGGTACCATGATACTCGTAGTTCCTGATACCCACGATACACGGAATCTTAGTGTGTGGTCAGGACTATGTATATGTCTTTATTGTTTTTATTATAACACAATTCTGACAGCTATAATACCTACACTAGCTCTCAATACATAGTAATGGGCTTATACTGATTGGGGTCACCAACATTTCTGAGAATAAGAAAGTTGGAGTGTAACCTACAAAATCTTTTGTTTATGTATTCTGCGTAACCGTGGGAAGATCTTTTAGTAAATACTGATAGTAAATTAAACCCAGGAAGGAAGCTACTCCAAAACAGCTCGAACAATGAAGCTATTGACTTTCAACTTCGATGTAAACAAACTGTCGTAGAATATTAGTATGAGTACTAACTAATCTAACCACTAATATTATAAAGAGGGATGGCATAAGAATAAGAATAACTTTATTTGGAAAATAACAAAACTTAATGAACAATATGTTATTTAGCTTATGGTTGTTAATTTACTGTCTACTGTTTTGTGGGTACAATTAAATTAATTACAATTAATGCCGGTAGCAATACAGTTTGAGAACGCTTACCTCCCGTGCTAGTTTATAACTTTTACGGCAAGGTAACAGATTCTCGCCCCATATTAATACGGATCATATTATGTTGATCTTAAAACACAACTGGACAAGACAATTGTATGAGTGATTGTGTTGAGGCTCGGATACTGGACGTTAACAAGTTAACGCAGTATACCCTTACAAATCAGACAAAACAATTATTTATTCATACAACTATGTACAAGTATACCTGTACTTCCTACTAATATTATAAACGCGAAAGTTTGTGAGGATGTTTGTTACTTTTTCACGCATAAACTACTGAACGGATATTGATGCAACTTAATGGTAATATAGCTTATACATCAGAAATTTAGAATAACACATAGGCTACTTTTTATCCGGGTACCACGCGGGCGAAGCCGTGGGCAGAAGCTAGCTAGTAGTATATAATACTATTTACAGGTATATAAAAAATACAGATAAAACAGCTAGCAATCTAAAGATCAAGAAGATGACATTCTGGGACATTCCTGTCCTGAAGTATCTTGTTCACGCTTCTTAGGCACTTTTCACTAATCTGGTGCAAGTTTATAGGAACTGGTAAGTAATCCAGGGCAAGTCCATTGTCTCGACCCCACTCAATGACAGAGTAACTACTGTTTTCCTCGTAGATACAGTAGCCGTTGTTATGTTAATTATATTGATAACGTAAATAGTAAGCATTGTTGAGTTACTAGAATTGTATTTTATGTCGATAACGATGTATCGGTTTCGTTACTATGTGCCTTCTTATTTTTAATACTGGATTTTTCTTGGTCACTCTGCGGTTGGTTACTCTTCTAAAGAGCTCTTATCAAAAAAACCCGGACAAGTATAAGTCGACTCGCGCATCGAGGCTTCCGAACAAGCTTGTATGTGTACCAAAATAATAAACATGAGCAATATTCATAAACTATGAAAGCACCAAAAATTGCTCTTACGAAAAGATAACTCGGATTAAATTAACGATTTTCGGACTTTTTCTTTTACTTGTGCTTGAGACCTTGCTTGCCAAATTTCATGATTCTAGGTCAACGGGACTTCCCGTAGGTTTTGATTTATTTGCCAGTATCAAAAATGTCGCATAAATCGCCGTATTCTTTTAGTGTTGACTTAAAAGCTTGATTTTGTTAGAGCTTCAAAATGTGCATAAAAATCCTTCCTGCTAATATTATAAACGCTTTTTTGTCTGTGAGGATGGATGTTTGTTCTTATTTCACGCAAAAACTATTGAACGGATTTTGATGAAACTTTAAAGTAATATAGTTTATACATCAGAATAACACATAAGCTACTTTTTATCCGAGCACCACGCGGACGAAGCCGTGGACAGAAGCTAGTGCACTATAAATCAGAACTGTCGCGATTCAAATTCTTAGATGTTGTTGGAAACGCATGTTATGTCATGCATGACATAAAACTATGTAGTTTTAAGATTTTCGTATTGCTCATTGGAAGTCCAAATAAGTATAATTATCTAAATAAAACGTTGCCTATGGCGATGCTCGAAACACTAGCTGACCATCGACGCACAGCCCAAACCATAAGGTTTAGAAACCTGAGATTTCGAGTCTACATAATATATTCATTTTGACGTGTAGGGATGCACTAAGAAATAATTTTCCCAAACATCCACACCTAGAGGGTTTAGCGGGAAGTTGATGGAACTAACTCAACGCGGATAAAAGGGGCATTCTACTTGTAATAAATAAGCACTCTTCTGGAGCAGAAAGGTTCTCAAAATGGTCACCATTCGGTGCCCTCAAATCGGACTACGCCTAAGCCCGATGGATATATCTTAAAGATTGCAGGAAGTCGGTGGATGGAGGAAGCCCAAGATCGTTCTCCATGGCACGCTTAAGAGGCCTATGTATATGTTAGAAATCCAGGGGCCTAACTATCAAATCCTATTGCGATTAAATTCAGGCAAAGATATCAAATCCCGCTTTGCGAATGACAAACGCCATAGCGTCCTCAATCGCAAAGCGGAAAGACATCTTTGCCTGAACTGAATCGCTACAGACTTCATGGTTAGGCCCCAGGCTGTTATGATGAATGCCAATCTCTTACCATCACTGTTGGCCACATCGTTCGCCCATGCTTCGGGCAGTAGATGCAGGAACACGTCTCCCAGTAGACCACCAACTGCGAAACTTAGCAGTATCCTCAGAGTGGCTGCACCGGCTGAAAAAAACCAAGTTTTTTGAAGAAAACATTTGCATTTTTGAGGACCTCAATGGCGCTGCGAATAATAGCCGGAGAAGCATGCGATGAGGACTCGATTGATAAATGATCGGCCAATACAAGACAAGAAACAAGTTTATTTATTTACAGAAAAAAATTATACTTTAACAGTTAAAATCAATTGAATAAATCAATTGCCATCAGTGAATTTCAATTATAGCTTCCTTTTAAATCTTAGCACCAATTAATTATTTAAATCATAAGGATCATTTTAGAATCGTCTTGTGAACTCAGTGAATTCCAAAACAGCTATTTAGAAATAGCTAACTTATCCAGATTACTTCTGTTTACTACACAGCGACCAAAATAAAGCAAACCACATGATTCCAGTACAATTTAATCTCTATAGTAACAAAGACCTGCTGATCATCCGCCAACGATGGTACGAGAAGTTACCTAATCTAATCGATGCAAATGGTTTTCTTGGAGTCATATCTTGCTTACTACTGGAAAGTCCAGAAAACCACATGATTCCAGTATAATTTAATCTCTATAGTAACAAAGATCTGATGATCATCCGCCGGCGCCGGTACGAGTGGGTTTTAATCTAATCGATGCAAGTATACGATAAACAGAGGCCAATTTCCTTCTAACGGTGTTACGGTGTCCTTGTATGTCTGTAAGTTACTTGATAGACGTGTTTTACACATAGAATTTGAAATAGGTGTATAACTAGTCTGTTTTGGTAGCTTATTGTTAGAGCTTCTTGTAAGAGGTTGTACGGGGAAGTGCTTGCATTGTTGTGTTCCGGTTTGAAGGATAAGAGTGTTCTGGAGACTTTTCCACCTCCATGCCTCAAGCGCTTGGTGCATTTGAGGTCAACTTAGTTGACGTGACCTAAGAGATCTTGCAGTTGTAGAATTTTAATGGGCAGGCGTTTCGATTTAACGAGATTATCAGATAGATTAGCAAGCTAAAGTGGCAGTAGGATCGTCATATATATGCCGTTATTCTACTAAGAACAACGCGTGTCTTTGTCGCGTATGTCTTTTGTGTGGTAGTTTTCAAAAAAATAATATAAATTTATAAATTTAGTAACTAATTATCAGATAGATTAGCAAGCTGAAGTGGCAGTAGGATCGTCATATATATGCCGTTATTCTACTAAGAACAACGCGTGTCTTTGTCGCGTATGTCTTTTGTGTGGTAGTTTTCAAAATATAAATTTATAAATTTAGTAACTAAACTGCCTATGTATTATATTTAAGCGTTATTTGCATCCTTGTTAGTTTTTATTATAACCTAGTAGGTACTGTATTGTTTGTGAGGATGGATGTTTGTTACTCTTTCACGCAAAAACTACTGAACGGATTGTGATGAAACTTTACAGTATTATAGCTTATACATCAGAATAACACATAGGCTACTATTTATCCGGGTACCACGCGGGCGAAGCCGTGGGCAGAAGCTAGTATAATATATTTAACAAGTTTTACCGTGTACGAATCACAGAAAAGGTTCAAAGGTTTATTTATATCAAAAGAGATCCCAACTCATGTTACAAAACATGTTTTTTTTATTTGATTTTGATATACTAATACAATCACGGAGGAGGAGAGGTCGGTCGAGGAGTGATGAATCGTTTTACCATTATCTATGTAGTAGTTGATTCTAATTAAACAGTGATTTTATTTACTTAGATAACATCGATTGCTCTTATCACACGATTATTTCGCGTTATCTTAATGTAGTACTTGTTTGGATACAAACATTGCTTTGGTTGTGTGGGAAATTAATTATATGAAACTAGTTAGTGATCCGAGCCAACAGCGTACAATAAACCTGAAAGGCACTGCCCCTTAATTTATCATCATCATCAGCCTGTAAAAGTCCACAACTTGTTATAGGCCTCCCCAAAAAGTTCCATGACGAACGATCTTCGACCACGGCATCGGTATATCGGGTGGAGCCTTTCTAGACTGCGTCGCTCGGCGCTTTCCCAGATTACAAAAAATGGCTACGACCTGCCAAAATGGGTTGTTCCCTATTATTATTAATCATCATCAATCATATTATTCTTATGTTAGTGTTGTTAAAGAGCTATTCTTTTCACAGTCGAAAGGGCAAGATGATCAAGAAATCTTAACTTATAAACTAGTTTGTCCTGACTGACTGATCTATCAACGCACAGTTAAAGTAAGCATGTGTGCAAAAGGTTTTGGATATTTACATTTTAAGGGGAGGAGGACCTTTATATGAGTTTTTGTTCTTTGAAGTAAGAAACATGAAAATTTGAATAACAGCTACTGAGCATAAATAAATAATGATATTATTCAGGGTTTTTGGATTTTCACATTTTAAGTTTGTATGGTAGTACCGTTCTATAAAGGTAGGAATTTTTAAATTTGAATTGTGGCTACTCATCACAAATAAATAATGATGTGTCTACATTTTAATACTCCGCGCGTGCAAAGCCGCTGGCAGCAGCAGTCATCTATAATGATAGCCAAGTACACCAAGGAAAGTTGAGTTTCTAACCATGCTGTTTTTACTACAAAAATATTTTTAGGAAGACTTTTGTGAGCCGATTAGACATATGTATTATATTATTTAACTTCGTTTGTGCAACTTTTTCAAGACATAAACTTCTAATTTGATCTCAAATAATCTACAATAATAACAACAAACAACTGTCAGACATCCTTATCGGTCGTTCTTATTACCATACCGTAGGGCACACTATCGGCTGGCACGTTCGCTTATCACCACGAACGGCACCTCACGTATTGATAAACGGATAGACGGGTGAAGTGTACCGATAACGGACCTATCCTAGTAGAAAACGGACTAGGGAAACTTTACTTTGTGTTTGAGTAAAAAATATTAACAACCATTTTTAGGTACCTACCATCATTTAGATCTTTATTTTTTTTTCCTAAAACAAAACTTTCTAATTGCAAAAGACAAGGTAGGTAGTAGTAACTGGTAGGTACCTACTTTTCTTGGGGTTCCCATTATCAAGCTATCAAGTGGCTCGTCGAGGGTACTCGTATAAACCTTCCAAATTGAAATCACAAGAGGAAATTCAATTGCAGTTGCGATGATAAGTATGCACTGTATTTTCCAGGTTTTTTAGTTTATCTTAAAGTTATTGACAACAATAGCTAGATTCTAGCAGATTGGTACTCGACTTTTCAGATTATAACAATGTAGCGGACGTTTTCAAGTATTTTGACTCGTGGGAACAAAAGAAATGTAAAATAGTATCAATTCCGATGACATTAAATTTCTTAATAAAGAACGCTAACACAGTAGGTATACTATATTTTTTGTAGCAGTCTCTCAAACCAGCTTCGCTTCCTTCCTCCATGGGAAGTACCTGTAGTAGTATAACGGTAGATAGACCCTTAAACTGTGATTAATTAAACTAGTGGGTTTGTCTAGAACTACCAAGAACGCTTCCATGGCAACATGATAATATTAGCTTCTGTCCACGGCTTCGTCCTAGTGATATCCGGAAAAAAGTAGTCATGTTATTCTGATGTATAAGCTATATTACTGTAAAGTTTCATCAAAATCTGTTCAGTAGTTTTTGCGTGAAAGAGTAACAAACATCCATCCTCACAAACTTTCGCGTTTAAAATAGTAAATAGGATTCTGAAATTCTGAGAATCGGAACTTATCATATTTTGCTATTGCAATCGGAATACCGAGACATAGGATCTTCATAACTTCACAAGATTTCTAGGAAACGGGCGCACTCACTTTGCTTTTATTTTGCAGCCAAAACTTTATTTTTAAAAAATCGACCATATTGCGAAATGCGAATACCTTAGCTATTCTGGATTGTTTATTTATTTTGTGTAACGAAGAATTTCCAATGAATGATTTGCATTTACGACCTCCGTGGCGGCACGGCGGGCAAGTAGCCGGCTGAGACAAAAGAGGTGCGGGTTCGATTCTCGCAGAACATGCAAACATTGCGCGACCAACGTTTGCATGTTCTACAGATATTTGTTACAGATTTCAGATTACCATGATACAGGGAATACTAGTGAAAGGTCAAGGTAAGTATAAACAAATAAACACCCAAAAGACATAATATATATCTACAAAATCCTGGCCCTATTAGGATTCCCTGTGCCGTGGGTATCAGTAACTACGAGTTCTGTGATAACACCATGTATGTAACTATTCTGTGTTTATTTATTTATTTAATACTCACGATAATAAAGTAACACAGTGACTATATTAATGTAGATTTTTTTATGTTCTATAATTAATATCTTATCGTTACGAACAAAATACATAAGAGTAACTATTTTGTTTAAAGAAGAATAGTTGCACATTTTGATAATGTGTTTTTGAATTTGATATAAGTCAAAGTCAATATGTTTTTCTTCATTGATATCACAAGGAGAAGCGTAAGCTTAAAAACTACGTGAATTATAAATTTTCATGAGAATTTACGCCGATTCCTCGCGAGCGACTAAGCTCAATAATCAGGCAACAGACTCTGCTTGTTTTATATTGATGATCCTTCACTCAGCTGTAATGAGGTGCCGATCGTACCAGGTTATAAGTAATTAAAAATCGTCAAGGCGCTGTGGATTGGAAATACGTCACTTTCACGCGAAAATATGCGCAGTACGGAAAGACGGATCGGGCATGAGGGCCAAAAACTCAAGTAAAATGGTCTAAATTCTAGAATTAACTAGAACATTTTATCAAAAATCCTTTTCCAGTGGTTGCTTGTAAATAATTATATGAACCTTAATCAGAAATGACAATCCAGACCTATCTATGAGGGTTTAAAATATTAAGTAGTATATCAGTGATGTAGTTCCCATAATACAATCTCTGCTTAGTTTGGGGCTAAATGATGCTTTGTGAAAAATTTCCAACATTATTTATAAATAATTACACCCATATATACCTATGCCTAACTAAAATATATATTTCGATATTGTATATTTCAAAATTAAATATTAGTGTCTACCTAGTGGTAGGTAATTTTTTGTTTCAAATAAATTAGCTATAATTTTGTTACTTTGTTACATAATAGTCCTGAGCCCACATTAGGGTTACGTTTCCTGTTACCAGAAATTAATAGTATTAGGGTTATAAAATCTACTTAAAATTGTCTCAGCGGGAATAGAACGCGCACTTTTTGCGTCTCAGCAGACTTCTCAAAATCGTTAAAATATACCGAGTCACTTGCAGTAATATAATTAATATCAGTGAAGTGAGTATGCCACTTGGCGTTAGCTGGACTCAGCAATATATATTAGTAAATATATTTTTTGGCTTACAATGTATGTACCCATCGTGTCCCCGATAAGAAACTAAATACCTACAACCACTTTACTCTTAGATACTTTATCATCTATTTTTGAGTTTAAAGTAGCTTATTGACTTATCAAAACTAAAATCAGTCAACTGTCAAGTGGGTCACACAAATAGATGAATTTCACAACTGTTGAAAGTTATCTTGGTAGTTTGAATTGAAATATTCAAGGTGATTCAAGCACCATAGTTTAAAAGGGTGACGGGGACCTCGTGGTTGACCCGAATGGCATGGGGGATGTATGTTCTATGATTTTTGTATAGTTCAGGAACTAGAGCTATTTTTGTATCCTGATCTTAATTTAATAGTCAAGAGGAAAAAGGTTTATGTACCTACAATTAAGATTTTGTGGTGAATTTGTTGGAATATCTTGATGAAAATTTCAGAATAATTCGTTGTTTTTTTGAAAAAAGAACAAAAATTATCTATGATTTTATTTGAAAAATGTAAACGATTTTTTTCCAAGTACATAGTAGAGCCATCAAAATTATTGTTGCAAACGATTTATAGCTCAACGGATCTAAAAAACGAATGAAGAGTCATCAAAAATAAAAAACAAATCATGAAAGAATTATTTTTTTGCAAAAATTTGCCACGTAAATCATTAAAAAAAACAATGTGAAATTTTGCCATATTAGAAGCTTTCATACCTACATGATGAAGGTAACTTAAGTTAGTTCAACTTTACTGCCAGCTTTTTTATCAATGATTCCATCATGGAGGCCTTTGCAATGGGAAACATCAGACTTTAATAAGTATTATTAATAATATAATAATAATGTATTTTTTGGCCTTGACTGTATCTTTTCTATTGTTCAAGTTATGAAATTAAACAGAAACTTACACAGTTTGTTATGTCTATTGCACAGCACAGTTTCAAATTCATTCTTCAGAGACAAAACATGGTGTCATTATCATTCAGCGCAAATGGCTTTAAGTAACATTCTAATAAAAAAAATAAAAAAAATCCATGAGAAGTCTACTCCTGGGCATAGGCCTCTGTCAGAGAGTGACATGATGAACAATTGCAGGCTAGGCAGGCTCTATCCACTGACTACCCGCAACATGACCCATAGAGGACTGCAGACTATTCATTGTTATATTTTTTAGAGAGGCATAGTACTTCTTCAGTAACAAGGGAGTAAAAATAATTATCTAGGTACTTAATTTAGTTGTGGTAGAGATTGTTACAATCTCTGTAAAGAAATCCATTTGGGATTCAATTTGTTACCGGAATTTAAAAGTTTGTTATAAACATAACACTACCTATAATAGTACAAATTATTCACAAATTTCAATGTAGGTCTTCCCTAATGCTCAAATTGTACCTACAACATTTTGTAATGCTTTAGGGCACGTCGATTGTGAATAAAACCATTAGTAAATAAGCAAGGTGATTGTCTGTGCCAAAATACAGATAAATTAATTAAAAAATGAGAGTATTTTTTTTTTATTTGTTGATTGTTTTTTTACATGTTGTACTTACATAATAATGTAGCTATTATCATTTTATTTGAAGCTTAGGCTGTTTAAAACTAGGTATTAGGTAATTTTTCGGTCTACATAATTGTAGACAAAAAAGGTCTACAATGATAGTACCTACCTACCTACTAAGCAGTTTTTCAGGTGTCATACAAGTCCTCTGATTTTACATAATAACTACTAAGGAAGAACTTAAGTAACTCTATTATTTGTTTAGGTATAAGTATAAAGGGTATAAACTGATTTTAATTGACTAGAATTACTTAATTAATTTTAACACCAAATTGTACAAATTGGAAATAATTGTTGTTTCATGTTGTCAACTAAACAAAGAGGCGCATGCGCCGACAACAGATGAATGATGACAAAAATCTAAAAATAATTTACACATGCGAATGGAATCTAAATCAATACTCACGTCCATCTTCAAAAGCTGAAGACGAATCAATGGGAATGACCAGCAAGGGCAGGATACCGCTCAATCCCACCAGAACAGATGCCAGGGAAGCGAATAGCCAAGGATGTTCATCGAGTTGATCCATCCACGAATATAAATTTGTTAAAAGTCCAGCCATGATGGTTAAAAAACCTAAACACCGCGCAAATCAAATTTCGAATGAGTTATTTTTTTATTTATTTTCACAATCGGCCAGTCGCGGCTACGTATTTTCTTTTGTTGTTCAGCCAGTTTATTCGTCCATGTCTACGAAGTAGCGACCGCCGTGAACTGTTCAACGCGACAAACTAAATCACCGAGATGGTGAGATGTACGCATTTCAGAGATAAAGAAAGATGCTGCCGCCCAGACAAAATAATCTTCACCAAGATTGAGTGCGCTGGACGTCCAGCCGCTGTTTCTCGTATCGCACAGTATTAGATTTATAATGAAGGCTCGCGATATACGGTGTTTTAATTTCGATCTATAACAAATTATTACGTAGTCGGATGTCGGAAGAACTAGAACACACACAACCTACACGTGCGAGGGCAACACAACAAAGTCAAAAAACAAAATGCGACGACGATGGACGAGTCGGACGAGTCCGGTTATTGTACAACCATGGAAAGCACAACCATGGAAAGCGCAGCCAGGAATACACAGCCAGGAAAGCGCAGCCAGGAATTTGCGACCAAAATGGTCGCAAATTCCTGGTTGCGCTTTCCCGGCACGTGCTGGGAATGTCCAACCATGGAATGCACAACCATGGAAAACACGGCCAGGAATTTGCAACCAAAATGGTCGCAAATTCCAGGCCGTGTTTTCCATGGTTGCGCTTTCCCGACACGTGTCGGGAATGTACAGCCATGGAATACACAACCCGGGATTTTGTGACCATTGCTGTGATTGGTTGAAAGCCCATGCTTCGTTTAGATGCAACTACAGAGTATAAATCGTACTATCCTATTTTTATAGACGAGTACCACAGACTATAGATGAAATCATTAAACCCAGAAACACACTAGCCACAAGTGTTGATTTGATTATAAATAAATAAATAAATAATGCTGGACATTATTCACACATTTTTGATTCCTACTTTTCTGAGTGGTAATAAAAAAAAAACCTAATAACCTAACCTATCCAAGACGGATTTGCCTAGGAAGGTTTTTTCAAGCCAACATTAACTTATTGTTTATGTTGGCAACTCTTGATTGAACATAATAGAACTTGCTCAGTGCAAACGAGGCTCGTCCTCGTCATGCGACTACTTTGCATCGACCAATGAGAGCTCAACAATATGACGAACTCTCGACCAATGAGCGTCGAGAGTTATGACGTCATTTGGCTTCAAATTCCATGGTTGCGTTTTCCAGGGTTGTACATTCCCGACACGTGTCGGGATTGTCCAACCATGGAAAACACAACCAAGGAAAGCACGACCTGGGAATTGGAAGCCATTTTGGCAGCCTTTTCCATGGTTGTGTTTTCCCAGTGTGTGCATTATTTTGTACGGGCTGGAAAGCACAACCATGGAAAACACAACCTTGGAATTTGCGACCAAAATATACACCAATTCCATGGTTGTGTTTTCCATGGTTGTGCATTCCATGGTTGTGTAATCACGGCACCCGAGTCGGACGACTTACGAAACGCAGTGCTGCCAACTGCTACCTTTAGCCAGTAGCTAAATATCTTGCGAAAAGTTACTAGGTTGCTTGATTTTGTTTGCCAAAAAAGTTGCTAGAAATATTTCTTAATAAGTTTGCCAAAAATGGCAAATTATGACAATCATTGTTTTATTAACTCAATCATGAAAGTATTAAAAATGAGCAGATTATTTATTATTATTAAAATGAGCATTAATGTTAAAATGTAGACTAATCAATCCAAACAGTTGAAGATGTCGATGGTTGAGGTTTAGTGTTTTTCATTGATTTCGAGTATTTTCAACAGTTCCCATTTTTTGAAGTACCTACTTCTTCAGGCAAAAGGTCTTCTTTAGGTCTCTGATGCAGAGGATTGAGTTTAGAGTTATCAGACACATTCGACAAGACAATGCAGAACACAGGTAGTAATTACGGTTTGAGTGTATGAATGAAACTGTTCCTGGCCAACGACCATTATCATAGATAGATCATATCTATCTATGATCATATAATTTTTTTAGGCTTGGTGACCTACTTATAACCTTTGATCGAAAGTATTCACGTCATGAGAAAAGTTGCTAGAAAAAGTAGTTACAAATTTAGATAGATAGATAAAAAATTTATTCGTTGCTACAGACACACACCAATATACATTTTATTGACAGTAAGTTTGTGTTTGTGTGTGTTGCAGTACAACAAAAAGGCCATGGCTCAGTGAAAATTTTTTGCTTAAAAGCAAAAACACTAATTTTCAGCCAAAAACCTGTTTAGCCACAGGTTTCATAAAATTATAGCTACCTGACACCAAAAAATAGCTAGATCTAGCTATAAAGTAGTTAAGTTGGCATCAGTGACGAAACGAATTGCGTACGATACTATTGCGATGTGATGTAACGTGCGTGAATGACTGCGAGGTTTCAGTATTAAAAGTACTCAGGTTGCGGGATGAGTTTCGTTTATAAAAAAATACTCTGTGGAGGCAAGTACTGCGACGCGACAGGCGCGGGCGGACGATCGAAGACAGCACGACGAGGCGACGGGGTGGGGAGGCGCGCGGCGCGCGACTCCTTCGTTCACTTGCAAAACTTGTTGTTGTTGTTTGGCTTTGCTTGACAAGTTGACACAGAAACGCGTTTCGATTTTGACAATTTGATTTGACATAACAGTGAATGAATTTGGGTTTGATTGGTTGAGTGAATGGTTTGAATGAAACATTCACAAGTGTTGCCTAGTTATAAAATATAAAAGTTGAAATGGGGAAAGTTGTTTTGTTAGGTATATTTTGTAAACCTGCGAAGAATTTATTCAATTTTGATCAAAAACATTTATAAAACCAAACAGATTTTATAAATGTATAAATCTATTCATATTTCTGAGGCTACCTCTGTACCTACTACTTAGATAGCTTTTGTAGGCAGGTAGGTAAACATTAGTATTGACATTGAATATTACAAAAATAGCACTTAAGAATAATCAATCAACACGCTTACAGGAAGTTACAGTACATCTCGTAAATCATAACTCGGCTGCATTGAGAAAATAAACGCAACACCAACATGGAAAGTCCTACAGAATCTACAGAACCTTCTGTTGCTTCTACAAAACCGGTGCCACTGCCACCGGATAAACTAAAAAGACGTTTGGTGAGAAAAACATTCCAAATTAAAATGATTTGAAAACTAAAAAGAAGAATGTTATGTAACAATATTTTCGATTGTGTTTTGTATCATTGTAGTAAGCATTCATTTATAGAATAGGTATATATCTACCTATCTACCTACCTATTTGTGAACTGACCAGAAAGGTACACGATTTTAACAATAAACTAATGTGTCTGTGTTCATTTAAGGTTCTACATTATACCAACTCAGCCATCAGAAAAAAACATTTAATTATTATCAAATCATGACCAGTCCTGAGGTTTTCAAAGTGTACTGGTAAGTGTTTCACTCGTGTCAACAAGCTTTTATTTACTTACCTGCTTATGTGTTTAATTAAGTAATGTAAGTATTTAAAAACCCAAAGTAGGCAGAAGGTTGTAGTTAAGCCTAATGTTCTTATCTTAATTAATAGATTAGTAGGTACGATAAAAATTACACTGTCCTCATCCTGTTCTGGCACTACAACGTGTTTCCTGCGATTAATGTCTAAATAAAATTATTGATGATAAGATTGCTGCTAGACAGATATGCCTATTGATACCTACCAACAACGCAACGGCATGAATGCAATATGAGTCTTCTTGGCAAACGCTACGGCCTAGCGCCCAGTTGAAGCAAAATGCCACACTTATTTTGGCCTGCCAATTTAAACCTCCGACAGTATAGGTACGACTGCAGTAGATTCGTCGAGCTTTCATCTAACATGAATCTTTACTCGATTGCTAATATGACGACAGTTTGAATTTGTGGAATTTCATCTGTAGTTTGCATAGTGTATTTTGCGCCATTCTGGATCGTGAGCTTCCCCGCGGTGGTTAGGATTTGATTAGTAACTAATTGATTGCCTGGGAGCTTTGATAATAGTTTGTGTTGACCTATTTGTGAGCTGATAATTATCCAACAATGGATTCGTGGGGGATGCTTAATGTGGATACCATTGCCATCAGGGATGATTTGAGTTCAAGCTTTCGACGTAAGCAGCAAATGGTAGGTATCAAAAATAGGTTTAAATTTTATTTTTAATTTACTTAGAACTACATTAAAACAGAATTATGCCATAGTATAAATGTAAAATACTTATCTGAAAAAGTAACCTACTGCTTTAGATACTATAATAATAAACTTAGATTTTTTTGTATTGTTAGTAACATCACAGAAACTGTTATTCGTAATAAACTTTCACTAAAAACGCGGAACGTTTAACATGAATTGTATTTTTTTGTTTTTGAAAAATAAAATTCTTTCACATATAATATGTAACAAAAATAATTTAAAGGAAAACAATAAAAATCACAAATTATGATACTCATAATATAAAATATAGTATAAATATACTAAATATCTAGTTTTTAGAGAAAATCACGATCATAACTCTCGATTCGTGTAAAAGTGTCAATTTAAACATCAATTTTAAAGCCCAGTTTTATAAAACATGACGTGAATGCCATACTAGAGTATGGCATTCACGTCATGATTTTCAAGAGTTCATATCGTAATATCCACATTTTTAGAACAGCAAATTCCGAGTCCCATTTTTAATAATCACCGCAAAATTATGACATGTTGGTGTTTCCAGCAGATGTTATCGCTTAAAACTAAATATAAAATTATGGTGGTACCTAGTATCTACTGTACCTAGTAGTACCTACTGTTTGCAAATCATCAATAAAGATTTGAAAACAACACAACAATTAACATTAGTAAGAATTGAATTTGACAAATTCATATTTCATATTATTATTTAATTTATTCATGCTAAATTCATTGCCCCAATGCTTTTTCTGTTTGATTTTTTTTCTTTGTAGGAGCTGTTTTTTTAGTTAAAGATAACAGCACAACAGACAAAAAAAATCTCGAAAATCTTGATGATTAGAACTTAAATTGGGTAATGGTACACGTGCTTTTAGGTAGGTAACTTGTTCAATCTAAGGCGTTTTATACACATAAATAAAAAATCATGAAGTGGAATAGTTGACATCGATGTTTACCTTTTTTAACATCTATAAAAATAAACATTTGTTTACAAAACTAGATGAACTTCTTCGAAGATACGCGTTAAGACCAGCTAGGAATAAAATCATACGATTACAACTAAAGGTGCATAGCGACGGCCCATACATTATGTCAATTAAAATTTATAATAAACTTCCGACATAACTAAACGATATACAAAAACATCCACTATTAATAAAAAAACTTAAATCTTTTCTAATTGACAGATGCTATTATAATATATAAGCTTATACTAGATAATCGTCCGATTATCTAGAATAAGCTCAGCAGTAAATAAATTTTACTTTATAAAATAATCAAATGAAATTGAAAACTGACATTAAATCTAAATTGACATTAAATAATATGACGATCACAATAACATTAATAACAAAATATATATTTATATAATCTCCTAAAGTACCTACATTGACTACCTACAATGATAATAAAATCTCGGTCTGCCGCCATACCCTAATACAAAGTTCATTTGAGAGACTTAACTTTATTTACTGTAGATATTTATAACTAGTTTGTTTACGCAAAACCTCGGCCTGCCTACCTTTCTGTTGCTATACCCTTAGACAGGGTTCATGTGAGATACCTACCTATAAACACCATCTATGTACCTACCATATGAAAGCAATAAATGTATTGAGTATTAACATACCTGCTAGATAAATAAAAATATCCATTAAACGGGATCTTGTTTTAATGATATAGTTCCAGGTGCATTCGGCATAAACTGCTTGAAATTTACGATACAAAGCACAGATCAGACAGAAAATGAGTCATTATTACAGGAAATACCTCTTTGTTTGCCAAGAAACAGGTATTAGTATCTAGCTGATATGTGGAATAAATAGCCATTTATCTTTATTGATAAAATTTCAATGTAACAAATTGAAAAGCGTCAAAATTCCCGCAGTGATGATATAATAGTATATTTTAATCAGTAGGCACCTACATAAAGAAAAACTATAAAAATGCAGGAAAAACGCATGAGTTTAAAAAAAATGTTATATAAACAAAACCATGAACAAGTATACTACTAGTATTAGTTCTCAACATAATTTAAAATTAATTTATCATTTTATCGTAAAATAATCAACATTCCTAAAATATTTCACCACGCACGCACCCGTCCACTCCACTCCCAGATGTTTCCAAAATTAAACACAGCGCTCCATTTAATCGCTCGTGGCTTACAATCCGCGCGTATGAAGTAAAAACTTTCGAGTGCGGTTCCTACTGAAATCATACCTTAAATGCAAATTCGTGTTCAAAAAGTTTGAATTGTGAAGTAAATATGGATATTCCAACCGATGTTTGGGGCCAACTGGCTCTGGAAGCCAGTCAGGTTTATCTGACTGAAGGAGGCCAAGTCAGGAGCCCATTTGCTAGCACGGTACAGTTGAATGTTATGTAAATTGTGATTTTGCATTGAGTTATGGTTTTGTTGCAATTTATTGACGTTATTGTATTAAATACTATAATTATTAGGCTTAAGACGCCAGAAACTTCAATATAACACAATTTACAAATAAAATTATATTATCAGGAAATTATATAAAATATAATCTAAGCCCCAATAGGTAATGAGCTCATTTAATATCTGAAAATTTTACTTACAGAGAGAAAAACTCAAGCTCTCTTTTTAGTAGTCATTTTACTCAGACAACTTTGTGTTTTTCAGACGATAGAAAAGTTACCTGACAAAGTACTATTAAACGTATTCTCATATTTATCACACCGGGAAATATGTCGTATGGCAACAGTATGCAGAAGGTGGCGTCTGGTCGCTTACGACACTCGTCTTTGGACCCATGTTAGTCTACGACCGGAAATCTCAGGACTGCATGTTGGTAAGTTAAGAACCGCTATCTTGGTTATTCCGCTAGATAGATATATATAATATATATATATAAAAACAATAAATACAAATAAAGTATATTGTATTATTTTCTTAATAATAATACCAACGTCGCCGGTAGCATAGCGGACGATTAGCTAGCTGCGACGCAACAGGTGCGGGTTCGAATCCCACTGCGAAACAAATGTCTATATGCTCTGTAGATATTTGTTCCAGGTCTTAGAATTGTGATTCTCGTAATTCCTGATACCCATGATACAGGGAATCCTACTTGTAATGTTGGGTTAGGACTTTATAATAAATACTAAGTAGGAAATGATTACAACAGTTAAAAAATATATAAATAATAAATATTCAAAATAAGTTAATTAAAATAATGAAGCTTTTATAGTTTCCAAATACGTTCCTCTAGTTTACATATATTATATTAGGCCTATTTATACAAAATGGTTCAAATAAAAAAAAAACGAATATCTTTAGTTGACGTTATGAAATAAAAGTTAAATAATAGCTTTTAACCGAAATCGACGATCATTTTATCAGAATTATATCTTTAAATTAAGGAAGTCTCAATTCATGTAGCAACATTTTATTTTATTGTTAAAAGTAGTCTATTTTGAAAAGACAAAAACAATCATTCACTTCCTTTTCCGTAATTTGCTTTTGTTTGACCCTTGAACGCGAAATTGTCGGATTTGAAATTCGAACTACTTTTAATATTGCGAAATGGATATTTATTTTTTTCATTGTTGTTCTCAGGTTCTTTGGAGTCGCTTTTAGCGCTGATATCGATAAGATTCGGGCCCTCGCTCCGCTACATCGAGCTTCCCATAGAATTAATCACACACACTGTGCTCCACGAACTGGCTGCTAAATGCCCGAATCTAACGCACATGCTGCTAGATTTTAGTACTGGTAAGGACTCTCATGATAAAGCCACTTACCTACATACACTCCTACTTAAACATATTAGTTACTATCTAATTAATGTTAGGTACCAATCTAATTAATTATTATGATGTGGCCTATTTAATTTATAACCCGCGACACACAAGAGCCGGCGTAGGTCCCTTATGTAAAAGCAAAGATAATGTAACGCTATGTATTTTTACGAGTTTTTTTTGTTCGATTGGTAGTGTTTTCTGTTACCTTATATCTCAGGATCGGTAACGTGCGTTGCTTTGGTATTGCAAGTGTCAAAAGGTTACAGTAACCACTCACCAACAGGTGGGCTTTAAACTTTTTGCATAAAAAAACCTCATATCTCAAAATCTCATCGACTGTACTTTTATGTAGCATATTCTTTTTTAATTTTCTTTTGACTTCAAGGCTGGTTCTCGTACACTAAAGTTTTATCGCTTCACGACATTAGGGCGCTGTAATAGATAAAGGCTGGACGTTCCTTGAAATAATACAAAAATATCGCAAAAAAACCGCATTACAATCGGTTTGAAGGCCGTTTCGGAAAGAACGGTAACAAAATTGAGTAAGAGATTTCATAAGTTACGTAGTTTATAGTTTTTTCCTTAGGTCGCGGCGCGGTGAATGGATTCAATTCATCTCAACTAACTGCTTTTGTTTTCAGCCATGCAATTACACGACTTCTCTGAAATGCAGGCGTTCCCAACCAAGCTGCGGTACCTCTGCATCTGTCTGTCTGAAGTCATCTTCATGGAAGGTTTCATGAGAAAAATCTACAACTTTATCAATGGCCTGGAGATTCTACATCTTATTGGTAGGCGCTCGTGGAGAACTTGCCATAATCTCAACTAAGATGCAGATCCCCTTCTAGTGGGGATTATGTCAATCTTCAAAACAAGTTCTAGCGTTTTACCGACTAACATTTTTAACGAGAAACGTCATTCGGCTGTAAAGAGGTATGCACCTCTTGACAGCCGAATGACGTTTCGTCTCTTTGTGAATAGATGTCAAAACTTTGTAATTTGTTCAAGGCAACAAATGAAAAGAAATAAAAAAATCATAGGAAAATTCTAATGATGTACCTACTTACTTGTCTATCCAAAAATAGGATGTTGAGTTAGGTAAGTAAGAGAATGAATGTATAAAAACAAAAAGTTTTTAATGTCATGACTATAATTGCAGTTGTCAATAAACGAGGGCAGGTAACCGCTTTTCATCAGTGGTACGCCTGTTTGTCTAGACCACAGGTTCTCAAACTAATTTTTCCCATTTTGAGAATAAAAAAAACCTAGCGCCCTCCAAAGTTTTTAAACATAAAACATATGCTTTCCCCTCTAGACCGCCTTAGCGCTCCCAATATTTTCTAGACCCTTCTACCGCCCCCCTGAAGGCCTCCAGCGCCTACAAGGGGTTGTTATCGCCAATTTGAGAAACAGTGGTCTAGACATAAAAACACGCCCCCATCCCCGTGATGAATATACTCGGATCTTGTTCAGTACCTACACCGATCTGTGAGGAAGGGTAATCAGAGTCATTATATTTGGCACATGCCCGCGTTTTGTATAGTATTTAGTATTCCACGTGACTGGTTGCAAGCCAATCGCCGCTTATTAGAACACTGACCGATGGCACATGATTGTTATTTGCCTCGAAATAACATTAAAAAAATAGTAGGTATTCTGTTGGCATCACTAAAAGCTAAATTAATAAACGGCAACAGACATAGTTAGTCCTGACCCCACATATGATCCCCTGTATCGTGGGTATCAGAAACTATGAGTAACGTGGTACCACAATGTCTGCAGAACATTTGTCCCGCAGCGGGAATCGAACGCGCACATCATACAGCTGATTACTCGCTCGCAACGAAAACGAAGTCGTCAAAGCCCCAAAAAATGAGAGATCTTTGATGATTTCTGACAGCTGAAAGATGAACAATAATAATGATAATGCTGGACATTTTCCACATAGCATCATTTAGCCCCAAAATAAACAAAGCTTGTGTTATGGGAACTACATGACTGATATACTACTTATATACATATTTTTTTGTAAATACAAACATATTATACATAGAAAACACCCAGATCCGAGACAAATATTTGTAGATCATACAAACATTTGTCCCGCGGCGGCAATCGAACCCGCTAACTTCTCCGTCAGGCGGGCCTTCGCCCATTGCGCCACAGAGGTCGTCTATAATGAAAGATCATAAAAAAAACTAAGCAGAGTTTATTAGCATTCTAGACGTGTCTACGCTTCCGCAGAGGGGCTGATCCATTGTCGATTATGTGCTTCACGTGTAGGCTAGTTGACGGCGAGGCGTCTATACGGTTCCGGGCTAATATACCTACCCATAACCTCTAATTGACAAGTCCTCTTCCAGGAACCTACGAGAAGGTGGAAGAAGAAGAGGAAGAGATCTACGAGGTGATAAACGTGCACAAGCTGAAATCCGCCACTCCTAATCTTCGCGTCATCAATCTTTACGGCATCAACTTTGTTGACGATTCGCACATCGACGCGTTCAGTTCCAACTGTATTCAGGTAACGGTGTCTACAAACTGGATGACGCAGTGTAAGAAGGCCCCTACCAGCGGTCGCGGAAGTGGGGGGGAGGAGGGGGTGAAATGCCCCCTAAAATCACATAGGTACTTATCCGCCTACCAAGACAGGGCTAGAGATTGAAGGGGTGACCAAAGAAATTTAATTGCCCTTCCCCTGTCACGGAATACTTCCGCGGTCCCTGCCCCCCACCAAAACAAAATACATTGATATTTTGTACGAGAACAACTGATCTTGTCATTCTTAGCAATGCCCAAAACATCTACAACTTGAAAAGGGAAACTCCTCGACTTAAACTTTATCATTTTCAAGTTTTGGACGCCTGGAAAAATGAGTGCCATTGACTCATTCCCATGGCCATTTTACTAGTGAAGTTAGGGGTGGGTCTTCCATCGATAGACGATGGATATGGTTCAAGACAAGTTAATCATGCTATTATAGGTCTATGAACTGCTGTGGACTTTTAAGAATATTAATCTATATCTAAGTATACTAATAATATAGCTAAAGATTTCGTTTGTTTGGTCGCGCTAATCTCTGGAACTACCAGTCTATTTTGATAGCCCAATTCTTGAGAAAGCTTATAGGCTATTTAACGTCACGCTATGACCCTTAGGAGCTGAGCAAAAGAAGTAATAGCGCAGTCGGGCGATGCGACGCGGTGGGTTGGGGGCCGTGGCACAGCTAGTTAATAAAAAAAACTATCAACAGTCACTCGTACTCAGAACTCGTACATCATCCTTACACTAAAATTCCCTGTATCGTTGGTATCAGAAACTATGGTTAAAAAAAAAATACCAGCACAACCTCAACTTAATAATGGTAAACTTGATAATATTGGTAGTGAAATATTATTTTATGTGCAAAAAAGTGTTTTTTATCGATCTATCTACCATAGATCGATTAAAAAAAATATGACAAGACAAGCAACTTATACCGGGAATCGAGCCTGCGCCTGTTGCGCCGGCTATTCGCCCACCACCGAGGTCATCAAACATCGATGATGATGATAAACATTGCTTGTATCAAAGTCAATAAAGTCAAAGTCAATAGGTTTTTATTCATTGAAATCACAAGGATCATATAGAAACGTCAACTTAAAAACTATACGTGAATCTAAAATGTTAAAGTGAATTTACGCCGGTTCCTCGCGCGCGACCAAGCATAGAAGAATCAGGCAACAAACTCTGCTTGGTAATTTTTTTGATGATCCTTCATTCAGCTTTAGTGTGGCGCCAATCGAACGTAAATGAACGAGACTCATTTATAGAAAAAAAGTACTAGTCAGAGACTTAAATAAAGTCTTAAAAGTATCAACCTAAGTTCTTATGACAACACACTATACGCTTTATAATAGTGCTTAACCTATTCTTAAAAAATATGATACCACAGATATACAATTCCACAATTAAGCTAACGAAGGAGCGGAGCGACGACATCAGGCCATGCAGTTTTTTCGTCAATATAGGCATTCAAGGTGTAATACGCCTTCTTTATTAGATTGTTCTTTATATAAGATTTAAATTATTACAGTTGGAGTGCCTCGCAGTGAACTTCTGTAACAAGGTGACAGGTTCGACCATGAAGACACTGTTCCAGCGCTCGCGGCGACTGACATGTCTCCTCATGAACGGATGCAGTACGTATCATATCATCATCAGAGCATTCCATGAGTTCCCCATGATACAGAAAATAATAATTTGGTCACTGATGAAAAAAATCTCTCTTTTTTGATGTCAAAGAAAAGAGATTGTGTTTATATTATGAATTTTTAAATCAACGATACATAATTTAGGTATCTATATTTAATTACTTTATGGCTCTTTATAGTATGAGTCTTTATTTGTCGAACTTTCTGGCGCGGTGGGCGAAGGTCCGCCAGAGACACAGAAGGTTGCGGGTTCAATTCCCGCCGCGGGACAAATGTTTTTATGATCTGCAAATATTTATCTGAGGTCCCAGATAAATATTGAATTGTTTTCTATGTATAATATACTAGCTTCTGCCCACGGCTTCGCCCGCGTGGTACCCCGATAAAAAGTAGCCTATGTATTATTCTGATGTATAAGCTTTACTTTACAGTAATATACTGTAAAGTTTCATCAAAATCCGTTTAGTAGTTTTGGCGTGAAAGAGAAACAAACATCCTCACAAACTTTCACGTTTATAATATTAGTAGGAATATGTATGTCGTTCCAAAAAAATATATCAGTAGTATATCAATCATGTATGTAGTTCCTATAACACAAGCTCTGCTTACTTTGGGGCTAGATGATGCTGTGTGAAAAATGTCCCGCATTATTTATGGGTCTGACACATCCATCCACCCACTTCTCGTTACCTTAGAAATGCCCTTCTATAGCGTGGTCCGGTTCCCGAATATCAGTTCTACTCCTGCTATTCCCACAGATCTTCAATCCGAGCATGTGATGCAAGTTGAATGGGAGAAGTCATCGATCCAAGAGCTGGATGTGACCGCTACAGACCTGTCCGCGGACTGTCTCATCGATATGCTGACGAGGATACCCAATCTGCGGTTCCTCAGCGCTGGACAGATCAACGGATTCAACGATTCCGTACTGAAGGCTTGGATGGAAGCTGGGACCGCCAGGTAATAACCGACTAAAAAGTAGTTAGTTAAATAATTACTAAAACAATATACATAATAGTAACAAAATACCTTGCATTTGTTCCGGGCACAGATATTATGATGCTACTTGTTCCGGGTCTTGCGTTATGGTACCACGGTATTCGTAGTGGGTTATTCCCCGCTGTCCCCGATTCATCCTTTTGCCATCTAGTATGAAATCAATCGTGGCGAACACGAATTTTATATTCAAAATTCATTGGGGATGCTGAATAAGGCAATGAAGTTAAATTTAAAATCAAAGATGGCGCATTTCATATTCATTTTTAAATTAGTAGATACCTACCGTTTTCGACTAATCGGGGACAGGGAATCCTAATGGGATCGGGACTAATGTCTGTGCAGATAACGGGAACAACCGTACTATCGGAGAAGGCACATAGTTTCGACTCTTTCCGAGAGCTCTAAAAATCGTTCCAGGAACCTGGTCGGCCTCGACTTGGATTCGTCCGACAACATCACCGACGAGGCCCTCCACCGGTTCCTTTCGCGGCACGGCAGCCAGCTGTGGGGGCTCGTCATGAGCGGCATGCCGCATATCACCGACCAGCTGTGGCAGAGTGTGCTGCAACTGCTTACCAATGCCAAGTGAGTGACAGCATCTACATCAAACACGCCCACCAATGCATTCCCTGATATCTAAATCCTACTAATATTATAAACTCGGGTGTTTGTGAGGATGGATGTTTGTTACTCTTTCACACAAAAACTACTAAACGGATTTTGATGAAACTTTACATTAATATATAGCTTATACATCAGAATAACACATAGGCTACTTTTTATCAGGATACCTCGCGGGCGAAGCTAGTTAATAATAAAACTGAAGAGGTTTTTTTTTGGTATCTCTGGAAGTATCAGCCGATTTTTTTTCTTCATATGATAGCCTAGTTCTTGAGGAAGGTTTGGAGATCGCCGTTTATACAAACTAGCAATTGGTCAAAATATACCTAGAAGGTATATAGAAAGTTGCCAGTGCCACCTCAATGCTCAACGATATACAAAAATCATTCTTATTGTAAAAAAGGAAATTTTCACGTAGTGCACTATCGGTGAAGGCACTGACTAAGTTTCGACTCATTCCGAGTCTTCATCAGGGTGAGTGATTGCACTCACGGCGCACGGCGCGACGCGGAGGCAGCAAGTCGCGACCACTCACCCTGATGAACTCTCGGAATGAGTCGAAACTTAGTCGGTGTCTTCATCATTAGTGCAGTACGTGAAAATTCATGTTTTTACAATATGAATAGTCAAGTTCACGATAGTTTTTGGAATAAAATTAAAATAATCATATTTTTTCAGGATTCTTATCATGGGCACACATGAGCGTCTCGGCGTGAACATCCACGTTGATCAGGTAATGTGAACGAGTCATAACATTTCCGCCTATCCTGATAAGCTAGGCCTTTTTTCTCTTAGAAATAATACAAAACCCATCAACAATCAAGTCTTTTTTATTTCTCAGTTGATGGATGGCATAGCCAACAGCTGCCCGAACTTAGAACGTCTGGAGCTCCGCTGGGATCCTGAGAACCTTCGTTTCAGCGATAAAAGCCAGAAAGCGATCGATATTCTGCGCGTCAAGTGCTTGAAGCTAAAGTGCCTTGTTCTTAGGTAAGTTCAAGGATGTTTCGTATTGCCTAGATTCATGGACTAGTTATAAAAAGACCTATATAATCATTCATAAACCTATGTCAGAGCTATCCACGGTTACAGTACTTATGGGCGGGAGACCGTATTGTACGTCCATGCAAAGCACAACCATGGAATGCACACCCCTGGAAAGTACAGCCAGTATTACAAACCATTTGGTTTGAATTATCTGGGTGTGCTTTCCATGGTCGTACAATACGCTCCGTACAAACTAAACACATGACGGTAATGCACACCCCTGGAATGTACACCCCGGATTACATTGGTCGCCAGTTCGTCATATCCGTGAGCTCTCATTGGTCGATGCGAATAAGTCGCATGACGAGAACGAGCCTCGTTTGCACTGAGCAAGTTTTAATATGTTCAACTAAGAGTTGCCATTGATAAATAATGTAAACAATAAGTTAATGTTGGCCTGAGAAATCCTTCCTAAGCAAATCCGTCTTGGATGGGTTAGGTTATTAGGTTTTTTTTTTATTACCACTCTGAAAAGGAGGATTGCTATCCGAACTTTATCCAACAAACTTGAGTTCAAATAAATAAAACCAACCGGTTAGTTCATCTGCAAAAACCCGACATAAATAACTAATCTACTTACTACATCTACATTAATTTACTAATAGCGTAAAATACTATGGCAACACAGCACTTGCCCCTTGATAGCACTCGCACATGAAAACAGAGCATGAAATTGGTTCGTATTCCATGGCTGTACATTCCAGGGTTGTACAAAACTGGCCGTACAAGGTAAAGACGTGTAGGGAATGCACGCCCAGGAATGTACGCCCAGTATTACAAACCAAGTATTTGAAACCAATGGTTTGTAATACTGGCTGTACTTTCCAGGGGTGTACTTTCCATGGTTGTGCATTACATGGACGTACAATACAGGGACTCCTTATGGGCCTCTTAACTACTGTCTATTTGATTGATTTTAAAATGTGTCAATGTGAAATGCGTTTCAATGTTTTATAGACAAAAGCGAGATTTCATTACAATTTCACTAAGTTATCGTATTTGAATCGAGTAGCGTAGCGTTTATTTTAGTCTTCGACCGTGACCTCAGAGGTACAAGTCAAATAAATTAGACAACTAATTTCCTGGGACGTTCATTACCAACATAGTTTAGCACAAATACAATTCGGTTCGAAGGACCAAAAATTACGTCAAAAATAAATTATACTTTGGTGAGCGCTGTTCGGCCGTTTTTACCCCTTCCGTTCCCTTGATCGGAAAAAATATCCAGCTTCTGTTGTCGAATCACGGGGCCGCCAGAGACTCTGAGCAGCATATTTTCTTCGGAACTTCTCTCTTGATGTGCAAGCATAGCAAATACTTCTAAGATTCTCTCACTAGGCTATATATTATAATATTGATGTTTCAGCGATGGGCGTTACTACGAGATAGTGAAAGCTAACTTCGAGCGTGCCGACCGCACCACCGTCGTCAGAACATCTACCAACTGCCAAGTCTCCAACTACTACCTGCTTTCTAATTACAAGGATCTGATATTCAATTAATATATTTAACAATGTTTGACTTAAAGATCTGAGAGTGCCTTGTATTGAGTTAAAAATAAGATCCACAAAATTATAAACGTATAATATTTTCATAAATATGTATTTTGTATAGAAATGTGGGTATTGCAACCTTAGTTTGTTTTTGAAAAAAAGATATTGCAAAGCGTTGCACTTTTTTGAAGGTATAAAAATTGCAAACCTGACTAATTTACTTTAAATGCCATTGTTATTAAAGGTGTGTATTAGGTTCACTAACTTTAAGACAAAATTGAGGGGCTAAACGGATTAATTTTAATTTAACATCATTACTATACAATCAATTTGCTATTCATTTAAAGGAATCATGCCAATGAAATTGGCAAAGTATTATGCATAATCAAACAATAAAATTCTACTGTTTTTAAAATAATTAACTTTAAACAATTAAGTATTCTTGAATTATGAAATAACTATTATAAAATTATCAGCAGTATACTGAAAGTAAATCATATAGATTACGAAGTTAACTTTTTTACTATAATTGTAATTAAAAAAAAAAGAAAAATGTTTCGATTCCATACCCTCACTCCGCTTAGTAAATGTGTACAAAATATTCCAAGATTTCCTTCTAAAAATAAAAGTTTATTTACAAGTACATTAGAGGATTGCTATTTTTTTAATTTCTCTAGTAAGTTACATTTAAGGATGAGAGCTATTTACAAACAGCTTTCACATTATAAATTTCCAATATTTTACAGTAATTTTTTTTGGTAGCTCGACAATACATAGACTTTGAAATTTTTACATGTATATCATTAGAGTAGGTACATAAAGCGACAAAACAAGCATCCACATTACACCACTAAACTTAAACTAAACGTCACACTCAAAAACACCGTTCATCACAAGCAAGAATTTTAACCTTAAATCACAGGTATAACGCTGATTTTAATATTATTAAAAAAAACAATAACTTACTATACAAACTTGAAAAATAAATCACTCAATTAAGTCGAAAAACTAAATTTGAAAAGTTTTTAGCCTAGCTAGTCGAAATCATCGTCAAATAGTCATCTCACCGCTTCGCCCAACAGTAAATCTGGCTCTTCTTCTAAAAGCAAGTTCTGATTGTTGCTGTTTTCCTCATTTCCCATCTCGGAATTGTTATCCTTATTATCAGAGTCATTTGAATCGATTTTGTATAGGATATCGTGGCATAGCGGACATCGGTCTTGCACGTACAGCCATTTTCGTAAACAAACACCATGGAAAAAGTGATTGCAGCGTGTAATCTTCGCTGAATGCATTTCTTGGTAGCATATGGCGCAAACATCGTCAAGATGACTCAGCTGGTCTACGGACGCCTCTCTGAGAGAGTTAATCTTGTTGACAGCAGTGCGCCGTTTCATGAACACGGACCAACCAGCTCGAGCTTCGCACCAGATGTTGAAGTACGCATGAATGCACATCATGACCGCTCGAATCGCGCCACCAGATTCGAACAACAATATCCACGCTCCGTTAAAGAAGAGGAATATCCCGAAACAGAATTCAATAGTATTCCCGAACGCTCGGATATAGTAAACGTAATCGTCTAATTGCTCCCAAAACGAGCTTCGGCACGCGTCGATTAAAAACAGCGAGTAGATCGCCAAGCTTACAGTCACTTTCACTATAACTTCGATGCTAAATGCACTTACAGCCAACAGCCATGTTGAGATAGTGTGCTGAGACCAGAGATAGCAGAGCAAAAATATCGGGAAAAATATCAGGAACGCGCAAACGCCCAAGGCTCTAACATGTCTGTGTGTACTGGGGTTGTGAGAAGCGCTTAGAGACATCAACATAGGGTTCACAATGTTGTGCAAAAAGTGAAGCAAAGCCGTGAAGAGAAGGCAGAAATTTCTGCACAGTCGAATAAACCTTTTCTCTGGGTTCAGAGACGTCAATCCTGTCTGCAACGCTAGTATGTAAAATAGAATTGCTGACACAGTTCCAATACTCTTGTCTTCTTCTTCATCAGTCAGTAAGATCCATTGGAAGAAGTTACCGATGTAATGACAGAAGAAGGATATAACCGATGTCATACCCAATACGGCTGTTATAGTCTCACATCCCGTTACTAGCAAAGATTTGGTCATCGATGCGAGAGATTGGACAGCTAGCAGGGTGGAAACTTTAGTCAGTTCTTCCGTATCTCCGTCATAGTTATCCATAAGTAATAAAATCGTGTGTTCCGCGACTCGTAACAACCAGAACACTCTCAAAACGCAAGGTACGTTCAATCTCATCCATTCAGTTTCCACAAGCGCTGATAGCCCGTAGTTGCTGACAAACAACCTTCCATGTTGATACCCCGCGTATATAACTTGAATGATCTTGTATGTTGACGTCCATATCACGAATTTGACGAGCAACAGTGGCACTAATGAAGCGAAAACCGGCGAATGGCGGAGTAAATTTGGCGGGACTGGTAACATTGCTAAGAATGACGGTGCCATAAAACTAACTGTTAACATCTTTTGTAAGCTGTTGTTTCTTGGTCCAAGGTGTACATTTTTGAAGACGACCGATAACACGAATTGTATGAAGAAGTTTTGCATAACCAGTACTCCGGGGCCATCGAGATCAAACAGGTTCTTTACATTTAAGTTGAGCACGTCTTCTAGAATGCTAGAGGAATGGTGAGGAGATGTGACGACAGCCGTCAACGCTTGTATCTGCTTTATAGTTGAGACGTTGGTCCAGTAGGATACGAAGACAATGCCGACAGATGTGAGGTACAGGTAAACGATGATTAGATGCTTTGTGTAGAGCACGAACACGCAGAGTGATGATAGACATCCTGAAAGGAAAGAAAGGGAACACATTAGCATGCTTGTTCAATCAAGACAAACAAGATTATTTTTAACCACCGACGCAAACAGAGGGGTGTTTTACGTTTAAAGTTTAACGTGTATATCTGTGCGTCTATCTGTGACATCGTAGCTCTCAAACGGATAAATTCGATTTTGATTTAGTTTTTTTTTGTTTAAAAGGTGACTTAATCGAAAGGATTCTTAACAACTTCAAGAAAATCTTTTCTGCCGTTTGAAGATTATCAACTGGTTTCTAGTTTATGAGGGGACAGCTTCCACAGGTCTGATCGATTAGAAATTTGGTATCCTGTTACTTCAATGATATTGCAAGAACATGGTAAACTTGACCTGATGCTACAGCATCACCTAGAACCTGCAGGATATCCAACTACTCATCAACTTATAGCAGAGGTATCGTGTTTGAGCTCATTGGAATGGTCTCAATGAATAGGTTATAGTTGATGATGATCAGGGCCTGATGATGGAGCAGGAAAGATAAATGAGGATAAATTGGCGAGGGATTCTGAGAATAGTAAAACACGACGGAATTCCAAATTACCATTTTACCAATATACCATTTTATGTACACAAATAAAGACCGAGCTTGAATAAGACTGATAAAGCAGAGGATTGTGACAAAACTTTCTGAATTCACCCACTGTTAAGTATAGACTCAGTAGTGAATGAAGTTAGAGCCATTCTCCGCTAAATATGGCTAAGAAACATCTCGCTTTTACAAGGCGTTAAAACAAAATCGTACTGAATTGAAATTGTTTTATCGGTTTCGATGTAATGTCATATTTTACGTCGGGGTTTGACCCTCATTACCTTACACTAATTTAAATTACTTAGCTAATTTAGTCAGACTTAGTACTGTCCAAAACTTCTAAAAGTTGAAAATTGGTAATTTTTTCTAGCTTCAAGTTTTAGACGATTAAAAAGTCAGGACTGTCACACAAAATGACCCATAGCTTTATTCCCTGGCCATTTTACTTGTGTTAATAGTTTTGAGGTTGCTTGGTCATCCATTGGAATGTTCTAGGGCCTAGAACATTCCATTGGATGGGATCAAACCTAGAAACAAGGTTTTTGTACTTAGTCTAGCAGTTGGTAATATTATTTTGTAAAAGCCGAGAATTCGCAGCAGAACCGGTTTGATGAATATGACCTACATTGCATTGCGTTCGTTGTCCTTTGGTTTATCTACCTCTAAACTCGCATCCTGCTTGCCCAGTGTCTACACCACACCTGTCCGCGTTGCGGAGGGTCCTTAGCCGGACAGGACGTGTATAAGAGAACAAGTTCATAAAATTATATAGAACGATATTATTTTCGTCCTGGCCGGCCTGTACTCGGAAGCGTTACGGTTAGGTTTGGATATTATTATAACCGGTATGTCACAAAGAAAAATACTAAAAGCAATCATAAATTATTGTATTATTAGCGAGTTCGAGCTAAGGCACGCAAGTCCTATTGCAAAACGTGAAATTGGCAGCTCAGTAAAAGTAGGTACCGATTTAGTCGTACCTGGTCCGCACAATTTAATCGATATTTTCCTCTAGATTCTAGCCAGACTACAAAAAAAACTAAGCGTTTGTATCAAGTTAGGGATTTGAAATATCTACATGCAGAATAAAATGACATAGAATTTATAACATTTACAATAGAATCAACCAGGCGTACAGTAAGCGTAAAAGGTTTATGCAGCAGCATTAAACCGGACAACGGCCTATAAGTTGGTAATTTGAGTCAATGAATTGAATGTATTATTCGTGCATTTATATATGCGAACGTACGACCTCGGTAGATAATGGATTCTAACGAATCAAATTTAGTTTTAAACGTCAGACATGCTAGGTGTTAGAGAATCATAGAAGTACTTTACAACTCAGTTTTGTTATCAAAGTAAAAATATACCTTTCAATATAGTACCCTCTTTTGAGGTGAATTTCAGTTAATTCTAACACACTAACGACGATATATCTCCAAAATTCAGTTTTCTAGGACTTACCGTAAAGGTTGTGCGTTCATTTTCAATCTGTCACGCAATTAATATATTATCAAGAATTAAGTATCATCAGATTAATCTTAGAACTCAGGGCTTGTCCAATGACGCAAGTGAATAATAAATATCAAAAACCAGTATGACATAATTACTGCCCAGTCATGATTTTGTATGATGAGGGTGTTGTCATATCTGTGCGACCAAATAAACAACATGTCATCTATTTCGAGAAAACTTGTATTAAAATACAAATCAAAGCTATAATACGATTGAAGCAATGACCGAGATAATAATAATATATTATCACAAAATCTGAAAATCATATCAAAGGACCATCCTTAAAGACTTACAAATCGGTAACAGAAAACAAAAATCCTCTTATGGCAAACGCATAAGTCGCGGGTAACAAAAAGTCGAAGCCGTTAAGCCATTATAATATTCGCGGAAGTCGCGATTTTGCCGCCGCGTGCCGCCCGCCGTAAGTGCATATGGATAGAGCGGTCTTAAACTATATACATTACACATAGGTTTATAAATATGACAGATACCTAATACAAGGTGTAGCAGGTGCGAAAAACCAAATTAGCGTGTTTATTAGACAGTTGACACTTGTGCATGAATCCAGGCCAACCTTGTTGGTTGAAGAGATTATGCTTCTGCTAATTACGCTGCTGTTTCACTCAATGTCATTGAAACATTTTTTAAAGTATTAAAATACACCTTTCTTGAACTTTCCTAACAATTTTTTGTCGATGTCAGTCTCTTAAATCGTTAAGAACGCTTCAATGCTTTCTAGAATATAGATCGAATAATACTTCAATTTTACAAAATTTTCCATTGTAATAATAAAATTCTCTTTTATACAATATTAAAAGGATTCCCGTCTTTCAAGGCTATACCACAGATATATCACCATAGATCTTGCGAGCATTATCACCACATGCCAATGTCATTCTGTCAAATTCCAAAAAGGGTTAAATGGATACCAAACATTGTAATAAAATCTTGGATGTCAATTTTAACCTAATTCTAACTGTCGATGTCGTATCGAAATGAGACATTGTATGTATATTTAATTTGGATGTCAATACTATAATTTGATATCTTGGAGCTGATTTGATGATGGAGCCAGGTGTATAATGGAGTATAATAGAACTTTTCAGTGGCTACTAGTAAACTCATCTAGTTTGGGCACATATGATTCGTTTTGACGAGTCCAATAGATTGACTGGTAAGGAGGGTATGATGATGGAGCCAGGAGTTGGATATTGGAACTATTTTCATAAATTTTAGTGTGATAAAAGCGTGTATTTTAGTTTTTTTTTAACTACACATTTCATTATATGTAAATAGTTTCTATGACAGAGACAACTACTACCTTGTCAATCTTACTAATTATTATAAAAGTAAAGTACGGATGTAGAATATACTATACATTTTATTAGGACGTTGTAATAAGGTCAATCCAACTAGTAGATAACTCTCCCAAAAAAATACGTTTTGCGAATCGTGATGGTTATGAATATAGCTGACTGGTTTATGAACTTTTTCTTTCGATTATTTTGTCGGAAGTCAGTAGTCTCGGTTAGGTTGTTTTTCTTGACTTAGAAGAAAAACAAACTAACCGAGACTATATTAAACATGGGCAAATAAACCGGCAACATACTTTCCCATTTATTCGTAAGAGTAAAAACAATGTTAATGATAAGCGAATAAATATCCATACTTATAATGACAGAGACGCTTTAAAGAACTAATAGATATGATTTTTTTTCTGATTAGATAATATGGTTTTATATTTATACCGTCGAAATAGCCAACCACTTCATTAATTTTTGTTAAGATGTTAAAAGTACGGTTCTTTTCCTACATAGTACATACTAGCTTCAGCCCACGGCTTCACCCGCATGGTACCTGGATAAAAAGTAGCCTATGTGTTATTCTGATGTATAAGCTATATTACTGTAAATTTTCATCAAAATCCGTTCAGTAGTTTTTGCGTGAAAGAGTAACAAACATTCATCCTCACAAACTTTCGCGTTTATAATATTAGTAGGATTTTGGAGTGACTCGGGTCTTCTTTCAAGTTAAGGTGTAGATTCGTTTATGTTCTCATCAACTATTACCGATCTACTTAACCAAGGTCGCAATGATGTTTCATTGCGACCTTGGTGAGTTGATGTTTGATTTCAATGTTTTCCGGGCGTTTGAAATAACAGGCATATGAGAATTCTTGGATTGATCTTTAGGCAATGCATCAGCATGATCGCAGTGTTACAGTAAACAGGCGACATTATTTTTGTTTCTCCATGCCATTAAACAAAAGAGAGAAACAGGAATATTTTTTGGCTTCTCTTCTACTGACAATATCGTTTTCTTGGATGTCAATACCCATACTACGGGTGCTGTCGGGCCGTGAGCCTAGTTGACCATTATGTTTAGCTGTTTGAATAAAGTTGCATTATGAGCTATTGCTAAAAAAATAAAAAGCTTTATAGCCTTCTCAAATTGATTCTGGGAGACAAAACAAACTTGTAACGTATAAGTAGATTCTACAGCTCTACTTATTAAAATCAAATCGTAGTGATATCGACACATGTCATGCCCGTCATTTAGGTGTAATATAAATCCTTATTAGGGTTCCGTAGTCAACAAGGATCCCTTATAGCTTCGCCATGTCCGTCCATCTGTCTGTCTGCCTGTCTGTCTGTCCGCGGCTTAGCTCAGAGACTCTTAGAACTAGAAGGCTGTAATTTGGCATGGGTATACATATTAATCACGCCATCAAAGTGGTAAAAAAAAACATGAAAAAACATTTTATTAGGGTACAAGGGGATGTTTTTTTTCATCTATCTGATAATGTTGGGTGTCGTTGGATGGGGTCCTTTAATAATATTGCGGATGTGTGAAATCCATTTTTCGATTCAGGGATCCGTTTGCAAAATATTAAGCTCTAAAGTGCATTTTTTTGTTACAGTTTAGCCAGCTAAACGGTTGGTTTTGGATATGTGAAGCAAAACTATCACAGCTAAGTAGGCTTTACAAATGAACGAGTTATAGTCGACCAACTTATAAAATGTACCTACTTGGAAAAGTGAAAAGGATAATTTCGTACAAATTCCATTGAAAATTACTTAGATGACGTTGTGTAAAACAGTTAGTAAATGTATGCAATGTAATGTTATTAAAAAAGTTTATGGACACCTACGGAACCATACTCTGCGTGTGGCCCGATAAGCACGTAACTATGTTGTAAGTTTAGATGATTGTTACTAATAATCACCTATTTGGATGAAACTTAGAACAGCTACACTTGTTCTTAATCGTAGGTTGTTTGTGTTCGGATAAGTTTTTTAGAATTAGATATAGTCTCCTCAAAAAACAGCACAGGCGAGTGAATCAAGGCTCTCAATTTTATTCCAAAAACTATCGCTAATTTGATTATTCATATCGTTCAACGATAGTACGGTATGTGAAAATTTCCGTTATTACAATATGAAGGCTCTCAATATTTACATTTCAAAAATTAAGCTGAACCAACCAGACAGACCACTTTAGCTGCTTTACTGGGTTACCGAAACCGGTTCGCATGCCGCCAGGACTCAATTACCGTTTAATATCAGGGAAAGTGATGAACTCAAGATATTTTACGTTGAGGTACAGAGCTTTTTTAAGGTTTTATATCACGAAGTTTTAGTTTTTTAAGTAAAGCGATTTTCAGTAAAGCGCTCAATTAACTATTAGCGCTTTACTGAAATGAAAAGTTTGCAACCATCCTACTATTATTAGAAAAGTTTAGATGCTAGAATTTAGATATTTGGGTGTTTGTTTGCTAAATATCTCCGTAACGACTGAACAGATTTGAATGAAGTTTAAAACAGGTAAAGTTCGTGACTTAGAATAACGCATAGGCTACTTTTTTTCCGAGTACCATGCGGACGAAGCCGTGTGCAGAGGCTAGTAGTTCGGAATACGACCGCAGACGGCGACGACAATGCAGTTTTAAACTGTCTATTCCATAGATGTTGATAAGCAAATGATTAATTAACAGTTAGTAAGACCAGCCTTGCGGTCTGCGGTTGCAGTCCGCAACCGTTACCATCTTCGAAATTATACCATCACTCATTAGGACCACTAATCTAAAAACCCAATCAGTTCCCATATCACAAGCTCTGCTTAGATTCTGGGCTAGATGATTCTGTGTGAAAATGTCCAGCATTATTTTATTATTTACTAGTTACAGCCCACGGCTTCGCCCGCGTGGTACCCGGATAAATAGTAGGCTATGATTGAATGAATGAATGAAAATACTTTATTGTACACCTTAAGATACAAACGAAATAAACAGTAACACATTATGATATAGGTACAATGGGCGGTCTTATCGCTATGTGTTATTCTGATGTATAAGCTATATTACAGTAAAGTTTCATCAAAATCCGTTCAGTAGTTTTTGCGTGAAAGAGTAACAAACATCCATTCTCACAAAATTCGCGTTATAATAGTAGTAGGATTATTTAAGTCATCAGTTTTATAATTTTGTAGAAATTAACTTGAGATTCATTACCTGTAGTAGGTACTATGATAGATCAAACTAAATAAAGAATTAATTGTGTGATGAAAAAGAATCACCTGTTGTTTAAATTGGTGGTCCTGAAGCTATTATTTAAATATTTCCAATAATTTTATTTTCGTGCCGATCAAATGTAAAATAAATCAACGCTATTATTATAGAGGTAAAGTTTAGAAGCAGAAGGTAATCTCCAAGACGAGTTATCCGATTTCAAAAATTCTATCACCAACATTTAGATTGGACTTTCAAGGTGGGGTGGGACTGAAATTTGGAGGGTATGTTTCTTTTGGTGTGTACGGGTGCATTAAGAAAGGATTTTCCGAAATTCCACACCTGTTCAGTGGAAAGATGAAGTTTATTTGGAAAAAATCTACGCGGTCGAAGTCGCGGGGCGATTCACTAGTAGGTAAAATATACTACGACTTTTTGAAATATTTGTATGTTTTCCTTTGCAGTTTACACGGAACTTTGAAGTAGATATAGGTACGGTACCAGTACTTATGAAAATAATTGCGAAACCAGCCACGTGACCTTATTGTTCAACTTTGCGATTTCTACTGAGGGAAAAAAGTTTGTAAATTCACAAACCGTAAAGTGAATAACCTTGTTTGAGTTTTAGCAAATACTGAGACGACAGTTGAGAAAATCTAACTGATTCCGGTCCATTGTATTCTAATATTTGATATTTTTAGTTACGAATTAATGTTGTACAAGTTTTGGCTAGGAAGTTTTGGGATTGTGAAGGATGATATGGTTAATAAAGGAGTGAGTACTGAGATGACGGCTGATAGAGGAGATTGGAAGAAGAAAACATGTTGTTCCGACCTCACTTGGGATAAGGACAAGATGATGATGATTTATTTAATTACGAATTTAGTACCCATACAAATTCTTTAGATCTCTTTTTAAATATTGACACTCAAAGCGACCTTATAGGGTACATATACTACCCTTCAGTTACTTTGACGTAATACCTAACATGATGTATTTTTGAGCATAAATAAATGAATTATGAAATATGTGTCACGAGCATAAAAGAAGCGTCTACAAAACGCCCTAAATCCTTTTACTACACTGGTTCTTTCACCATCGGCCCTTGGCCTTTTTCACGGAGAAGGATCAAGGAGATCACAAAAAAAGTTTTTTTTTTTAAAGACGCATTAAAGAACAAAATAACTATACAACACTAGCCTCAGCCCACAGCTTCGCCCGCGTGGTACCCGGATAAAAAGTTGTTATATGATGATTATGATGTATAAGCTTTATTACTGTAAAGTTTCATCAAAATCCGTTCAGTAGTTTTCGCGTTTATTATAGTAGTCGGATTACATTATTTACACATGCTCCTTCTCACGCAACTGACGCTCATTAAAAAGAATCGAACCACACGCTTTAATTATAAATCGATACGATAGCACTGGGTTTAAGCGATCAAGTATTACTTAAAAGGTCAGGGTTTCTGAATAGATTTCGCGGTCACAATCTATTACGTATTTTAAAAGATTTTTGACATTTAAATATCTCACTTCTAGCTTTTTTCTTCTATTTATATCCGGGACTGAGATGTCCGGCCCGTCACTAAAAAAAATATGTTTTAGTGCATTTTGAATAGACTGGATAGATTGAATAGATGGCAATCAATTTTGACACTACTTCCTTATTTTAACGGCCCATCCATCCAAAAAACGGAACATTCAATATGAAACCAATTTTGTTCATTCGCATTGTCCATCTACAGCTCATCCATCTTACAAATTAGCGTGATACAATTCATCCCATCCGATGATACCAGCCATGGGAAATTAGTGTGATCGCCCCGCAGAGTAGGGTAAATCCTGTTTTTATAATTTTTGGGAACTTTTGACTTTTGTATGATCATGTCAGTTCCATCGTTACTTCATGCTCTGACCAAGTTACAGTTTCTTTAACCAGCCCATAATATGGATCGGTAGAGCCTGTTAGCCACTTCAGATGATGGCGAAGCTAACACGCCCTGGAACAGATTCACGTCGAGCTGGTTAGCTTCGGCAATACCTTCTTAAAAACAAACGGAGCTATTAGGTTTATCATCCACCTGAACACAGAGGAGAGATAACATCTAAAATTATCCAATACCTATAATTTACAATATCATGTAAAAATTGCATCACGTCATCTAAGCACGATTCTCAGCTGATATTAAGTGGATACCGGGCCTAAACTGCATTTCTAAAGTAAAAATAATAAACAAACACACTCAAACTGTAATATCCCCATGATGACAATCATCCTATTCTTTACTAAGTACCTATGTAGCTACATGAGCTTAACAAATAGGGGTAGTCAGAGGCACACCTAAACATTTTATATTTGGGAAAATGCTTATGTTTAGTATCCATTATTTAGCATTCCGTGGGATTGTAAGCCCAACAACCTGTTTGCATAAAAATCAGATTGCAAAATGTCAAGATTTACCAATTACTACATTGGTTTCCTTCTTCTGCCTATCCTGAGAACCACTTAATAAAGTCTGTCTTATTATGTTGAGTTGAGTAATGGTATCAAATATGACTTCAAGGTTTATCCTACTAAGCCAGTGACTAGCTAAAAAAGTAAGTCTTAATTTGATGAAATAGGAGACATAGTACACTCTGCTAAGAGAGATATTATGTTCATAGTACATTTATTTTTACTGAGCCATTATTTTTTGCTTTTTCTTCATTCTTTGGAAACTTTGCATATTTGTGATTTCAGTTTTTTTGTGTTTTATTGTTCTCCATGTTCCAACTTGTTCGCTTTTCTTGTTCCAGCTGGTTAATGAGACACATTTTCATTAACCAACTTATATGAACTGTTAGAACATGTTAGCTGAGCCAGATATTGCCAAAGCCGAGCCAGATATTGCAAAAAGAAAATATTCTGAATTGACAAGCCCACATCGAACTGGTTAATTTTCAGCTCAATCTCCTCAGGCGCACTTCTGATAAACTCAGTTAAAATATGTATTTTCCCCTTCAGTCAGGATTTTTTCCATTATTTAGCATTTTTTTTAACATTATCTATGAAACTACAATTCCCTGTGTCATGGGTGTTAACAAGTCAATATTAAGACAAAGAACTTTTTAGGGTTCTGAAGCTGTATAGTAAAAACAGTAACCTCATATTCTCTGCAAGTATTTATTTGCCAAATCTTGCATGCAAGTTTTTATATGCAAAATTTTGCATATTGTCAATGATATAAAAACAAACACATTCACAACTGTAATACCTATGATGGACAACCTCACTCACTCAGTGCAGGTCAGGTTTCCAAGCAGAGGGTAGTCAGAGACATGTCAAACCATGTTATTTGAAACATGACATTTTATATACTAAGAAGCATTCTACATGATTGATAAAAGGTCTATGCAAAGGAATGTTAATTAGTTAGTAAACATGTTGATGTTGAACTTGCTACTTTTATTGAATTTCTTAACTCTTAGCAAATTGATTCTATGATGATATGAAGCGAAGATTTTAATTGTGATGTGTTGATGAAATAAGAAATCTTGAATTCTTGAACCAAACCATTTGTGAAATATTATGGATTTCTAGTAAAATTTATAATTGAATTTTGATTTCACTATCATACAAAAACTATTGGCTATTTATCGTTATTTATCACTAGCCGGTAGACATCAACTGCCAGGTAAATGCCTTCCTGTAGATGGCCACAACGAAACACAATAGTAAAAACAATCTTCGTAAACCAGCTTCATTACGACTGTTACAAGTAGTACATTTTGTTCATTTTCAATACTTGATACTCTTTGTCATATCTGAATGAAACCTAAGGGCGAATTACAATGAACATAGTAATATTAAAATTTGCAATCTATTGTTATATTTTATTTATTATTATCTAGCAGGTAAGGTCACAGTTTATTGTGTTTTGATGTTGTTTAGTGAAACCTGTCAACATTTATGTAAACAAATACTATTTCAAGAAACACATCTCTAGTATCATACACTAGTACAGAGAGTTAAAAAGGTGTTATGCCATGTCGGCAGCAAAAAAAAGTCAAGTTCACTAAGGTCGGCCACAATTGAACTAGGTGGCATCTACCAAGCACAATACAGTATTACGAGTTAAGGACTTGTGAAAATTGTGACATTAATAAACACAGTTTCGAAACACAGCTTGTTGGCAAATGAAATGAGAGCCTAGACTCTGGAGGGTGACGCAAGATCGTATAGAATAAACACTCACCCAAGCAACAAGTGAGAAATATGCAGAACGAGACGGCAAAAGCGTTGTAGAAGTTCGCATCATAGTAGATAGCATCAGGGTCTGCGGAGTCAATAATGGTGGAGTTACTCAGGGCTGCGATCTCGTCCGTGCTCATCGGCAGCCCCAGGCTAATCTTGAGAAACTCATCCACCACAAACAGCGGCGGTACCCTCAATATCACCTCCACCATCGCCAAAGCCTTCGACCTCAGCGACATTATTCATCGAAACAGCAGAGCTCGCACGAAACACCCCAAATTTTTCCACAACCCACAGATGAAAACTATTTTCAAAACATTGGAACGACTCAAAGGATTTGTTTAAATACGATTTTGCTGGTATTTTTTCACTATTTTATTGTACGTATGGAGAAAAACGAAAATATGACTGAAATTTTTGCAACAAGAAAATTATGACGTTTCGTATTTGGATTACCAGTGCAAAAAATATTGCTTTTTAAAAAAAATTATACCATGTCAATAGAAAAGACCTTCATGTTTTGTCTCATGTAGTTTCTTTTACTATTGTGCATTGTTTTTCTACGGACCTACAAAATTAATATAATTCGTTCGTTGCATTGACTATTAACTACAATTGGTCCGCACGGTGTCCGCTCTGCCAGCCAGCCGCTATTCCTAGCAACAAGCGCCATCTATTATATTCTTTTCGTCAACAGCAACACCACATTCTCCATAAAAGTCTCTTGCAACGCCTTAGTTAGTTTACCTACTACTTCTATTTATTTATTGATAGATGGCGCGAATATATTTTTTTCATCTTTTCAGTATCCGGTCGGATACAAACCAACCTTCGAATCGAAATGCGAGTGATGTGCGGTGCTAATCTCTGGATGGTCTGATGATTTATTCTGGTAAACTATGTAGGTACACATGGTACATACCTATATATATTTCTGGTTTAAGAATTTATTCTCATAAGAATTTATAATTCACTTAGATGAGAACTTATAAGTAACAAAATATTACGTAGGTACTTAAATAGTTGCCATACGCGAGCGAGTGTTATAAACTAACCTAGAATAGGTAAACATAAGTGACAAAAACAATTATTATTAAGTTAGAATAATACCATGCCTACCAAAACATTCACAACTAGCATTAATTAAGTTCAATATAGGTGGGTAGATTTGAAAAAATATGACCGACAAGACCAATACTTGCTAATTATAAGGACGGGTACACAGATCAGCATTTACTAAAAGTGACAAGAAAAGTATCTTTTTTCTATTACTGATTTGGGCCTTTATTAAATAGATATTTTTTAGCAACTTTTTAAATTTATGCGTGTTTTTTGTTTCTTTTATAATATTCGGTAGTTGGTCATAAATTTTTGCACTTTCAAAAGTTATATTCTTTTTACCATAATTAGTCCTTGGAGGACGTAGTATTAGCTTATTGGCGCTTCTTAGTCGCATTTTCTGGGTATGGCGTTTAAATTTAAAAGTAATATCAGTATGTATGGCTTTGTATAATATTTTCCGGATTAATAAGCATGTATAGTATTTGTAAGTTTTATTTATGTCCATTAATTTTGTTTCTTTATAAAGTTTTATAGTTGGAGTGAGATAATCATAATTAAATAATCTTTTGATGAGTTTGTTTTGTGATATTTGTAATAGGTTAAGATGGGTTTTAGCTACTGAACCCCATATTTCTATTAAATAATCGATGTGTGGTTTCACTATCGAGTTATAAATGGTGTACCGTATGTTACGTGGTAATCAACGAACTATCCCATGGAGCGCACCATTAAGTGATGTTAGTTTAGATTTAATCTTCATAATGTGTGGTTTCCAAGATAGATGCGAATCAAGTATAAGGCCTAAGTATTTTTCGTTTTCTGATTTTTCTATTATTATGTTGTTAATTTTAAGTGGTTCGTAGTTTGATATTACTTTATTTTTGGCTGAGAATATTACGTAGTGCGTTTTGGTCACGTTAAGCGTTAATAAGTTACACTGAAACCACTCATTAAGAAGATCAAGATCTTTTTGAGCATCTTGCGCGATTAAACACATGTCACATCCAAAGTAAAATAGGCTGGTGTCGTCGGCATACAGTGACAGTTCCCCTTTTAGTACCAGTTTACTTATGCTATTTATATAAATAAGAAATAACAAGGGTCCTAATATCGATCCCTGTGGAACTCCGTATGTGATAGGTGATGCAGGACTTTGGTATTCTCCAATCTTAACTATCTGAGTGCGACCTGTTAAATATGACAAAAACATCTTGTGAGCATTCCCAGTGATACCGATATCGTTGAGTTTGCTCAATAAAATACCGTGACTAACAGTATCAAACGCTTTCCTAAGATCGATAAAGATACCGAGACCGATTTTCTTTTCATCTATACTGTTTTTTAGTTTAGTGACTAGATCAACAGTAGCTGATAAGGTATTGGATTTGGGCCTGAATCCGTATTGTTTATCATACAAAAAGCCAATTGAGTTTAAGCAGCCTTCTAAGCGATTGTATAAAATTCTTTCAAATATTTTCGAAAATACCGGAAGCACGGATATAGGACGATAATTATTTGGATCAGACCTAGTCCCCGATTTATAAATAGGTGTTACTTTGGCAATTTTTAAGTTGGCTGGAAAGATACCTTGTTCTAGACACTGGTTTATACAAACAGTCAGCTCTCCAGTTATTTGGTATTTGATATTTTTTTATTAATTTGGTGTTTATGTGATCGATACCTGAGCTAGTATTATTATTTAAGTTATTTATTATTCTTAAGATTTCCTTTAACCCAAAATTTGTTTTATTAATGTCAGTTACTGCAGTAGTATAGGTCTTGTCATCATGGTACTCTATTGGAATGGCTTCTGCTAGTTTTGAACCAATTGACGAGAAAAAGTCATTGAAATGTTGACATATCTGGTCCCCATCTGATATAACAGCGTTCTATTTATTTTAATAAATAAAAAAACAATATATATAATGGCAGATAGGTAGATTTTTACTATAAAGTAATAGTTTTATTTTCAGCTAATAACTGTTGCCAGCGGCTTTGCACGCGTCAAGTCGTGTTTAAGAAAAACCATATTCCCACTCACACTTTCAACCCCTTAAAATGTGACAATCCAAAAACCCTACCTATTTATTTATGATGAGTATATAAGTCCAATTTTCAAGTCCGTTAACCTTTAAAAAAACCGATACCTACTCTCATATCAACTTTCACCCCCCCTTTATCCCTATTCTTTTAATTGAAAATGATGTAACTCATTCGTTGCGTTATTCGTACATGGCGCCTTGCAAAGATTTGCCACCCGGAACCTCGCAGTGGTTAAGGCCGCTGCTGTCTGTCTATCCGCATGTTAAAGCGTATCAAGATCAAGATGGTACATACCCTAGGTACCTAATGCAGTTTTCTGAACACAATAACTAAGAAATATAAAGCTTAAAAGTAGCTACAATCGTCATCTCTTATTCATACATTTATCTGAGTAAATAGTTTCCTACATATGATATCCTATCCTACTACCTTCTTACTAATCCTATCCTACTATTATTACAAACGTGAAAGTTTGTGAGGATGTTTGTGAGGATGTTTGTTCCTCTTTCACGCAAAAACTACTGAACGGATTTTGATGAAACTTTACAGTAATACAGCTTATACATCAGAATAACACATAGGCTACTTTTTATCCGGGTACCACGCGGGCGAAGCCGTGGGCAGAAGCTAGAATTATAATCGTATAAAAGTTTGTGATGATGTTTGCTCCTCTTTCACGCAAAAACTACTGAACGGATATTAATGAAACTTTACAATAATATACCTTATACATCAGAATAACACATAGGGTATTTTTTATCCGGGTACCACGCGAGCGAAGCCGTGGGCAGAAGCCAGTAATTTCTAACTGAACAGACAACGCTTCAATAAACTCCTAAAATAGGTAGGTAGCCGAACATTTCTAAAGCTCCCCTCGAACGAAAGCTGCTAAAACTTTGAAAGCAACTCAATCGATGTTCCTACACGGCTTCCACCAAGTACGGCTTCAACGGCAAATTAAAACCGATACTGTGGGGAGCTTTCTCGTCGTTGGGCAATCCAATCAAATCTTTATTTCCGAACGTCACTGGTACTCTTATTGTCACCTGACTAGGTTGTGTTGACCTAGTCAAATAATCAGTGTGATGAATGGATTCAGTGTGCCTCGCAAAAGATACTTGAAAGGCTTTTTCAGATACTGTCGTAAATATAATAGTAAAATTCGAAAACATATCTAGTTATGTTTTCGAATGTTTGTGTGTATGTGTGTGTGTGTGTGTGTATGTGTGAGTGTGTGTGTATGTGTGCGTGAGTGTGTATGCGTGCGTGAGTGTGTATGTGTGCGTGAGTGTGTATGCGTGCGTGAGTGTGTATGTGTGCGTGAGTGTGTATGTGAGCGTGAGTGTGTATGTGTGCGTGTGTGTGTATGTGTGCGTGTGTGTGTATGTGTGCGTGTGTGTGTGGGTATATGTGTGTGCGTGTGCGTGCGTGCGTGCGTGTGTGTGTGTGTGTGTGTGTTTTACCACGTAGGTATCTCCGTTTAACTAATAAACCTGTTTTGATAGAATTTGGAATGTAGATAGTTTAGGTTCTGGAATAACACATAGGCTAATCTAATTTTCGAAAATCAATCCCTAAAGGGGTTAAATAGGGTGGTACAGATTATGGAAAATGTTATACCTTGGTTAGATTCGCTCATAACACGGTACAAATAAACTTTAAAATAAATAATAAAACATGTATTTTTATTTTTCCGTTAATTTTTTTGCAATTGAGTTTTAAGGTTTGTATGGTTTTTTTTTATTCTTGGTTCGATTCACACAAAACTCGGTTTACATAAACTCTATACCTATTTAATATTTATACGTAATTTAATTTTTCCGGGCTAAGCCGCTGAACTGTTAGTCATGAATTTTATCATAGACATAGTTTGAAGCCTGGAGACGGTCTTACGTTACTATTATCAACATACCACGCGGGCGAAGCCGTCGGCAAAATCTAGTATATTATAATACGCGCAAGTGGTACCTCTGGTGTTGCAAGTATCTATAGGTTACGGTAACCCCTTACCAACAAGCGGACCGTACGACTGTTTGCTACTTCTGTTGTCTACAGAAACCCTAATGTGTCGACACGCTGTGTCCCGTTGTCTACCTATAAGAACTTACCTACGCTATAAATCCGAAAATATAGTAATTGTAGGGGAAGTGGATCCAATGCGGGTAAGCTAAGGCTAATATAAAAAAAACCACTTTGTGTTTAATTTTCACAGCTTTTATTTAGGTATAGCACTTATAAACATATTAATGCTTTCTTAAAATAAAACAAAACTTAAAACACCTCTATAAAATATAAAAACAACCAAAAATTTAAACCCTTCTAAATACCCGCTTTGCGGTAGTATTAAAAGTATATAAGATCAAGTTAACTTGCTCTCAGCTTTAACATATTTTCAATGAAATTGTGACACCAAAGTGCCCGATTCATTAGTACAACGATTTCAATAAAGATAAGTTAAACCTGAACCACATATATTATAATACATTTATATGTATTATAATATCCTATATTTCGTTACCTATATTCCATACAAAACAACACGCAAACGTTTGCAAATAGTGTCATCTATCACTATGCAGCACAAACTAAACAAAACAAATCTTGCCAAACTCAAATTAGTATAAATGATTTCTGATTGAAGAGTGACGACAACATCGAATTTTAAGAAAATAAGAAAATGTGATTTATGAGCTCGTTATTTCATTTTCTAATACAAAAGATATTATTTTAAATATGAACATACCATTTATTTTATGTTTTAGGACCTAATTTCCAGTTATTCTTAAACTTCAATAACAAAGCTATACCTATAACACCATCTATTAAGATTTTACGAACTAATATTTTTTACTTAGAGATGAGACCCCGTGCCAGAACTATTTATATTAACTATTTATTGAAATTATTACTAAAACAGATCTTTTCTTATAGTTAGTTTAGCAAAATTGTTTTTTTTTTATAATTATTGTTAAAAATTTTAAATATTTTTTAAACTAAAATGTCACACACCAAGCATCTGGATTCGTCTGTGTTTTTTTTTCTCGAAAAATCCAACATTTTTTTTTTAATGTAAAATTTAAAAAGAATAGTGAAAAAAGAGTAGCGGGTAGGTACCCGCTTTGCCCCTACCTGTTTTGCCCAAAGGGATGTTTTATTTTGAACTTACTTATAACCTCAAAACCAAAATCACAAACCGCAACGCCACTCCATTTACAATTAGACAAAATATTACTAAACACATGCTTTAAACAAATAAGAACAGAATATGAACCAGTTCAGAGCAATCACAAACAAGAAAATCCTCAATTTTTTAGTAAAATTAGCAAAAAACTTTGTTACCATCTTACCTTGCAACCGCGAACGCGAACACCATGGGCTGACTGCCTGTGATTGGCGGACGCACTAAGCGTCTGTTCGCACGTACAAATTCTAAAAAACCCGTGTAATTTGACAACCTCTGTGGCGCAGTGGGCGAAGGTCCGCCTGAGACGCAGAAGGTTGCGGGTTCGATTCCTGTCACTGGACAAATGTTTGTAAGATCTGCAAATATTTGTCTCGGGTCTGGGTGTTTTCCTATGTATAATATGTAAGTATTTACAAAAAAAAGTATTTAAGTAGTATATCAGTCATGTAGTTCCCATAATACAAGCTCTGCTTAGTTTGGGGCTAGATGATGCTGTGTGAAAAATGTCCAGCATTTATTTATTTATTTTAATTTTAAACGCCTACCCGCTTTAGACTTACCTCCCCTAACTAAAATAGGTCAACTAGGTAAGTATAATGGGCACGTGATGGGTAAAGTTAGTTAACTTAAGTCCACGTTAATTAGTTGGTGCTTACGAGTAGGTACCTATATTAATATTACCAGGGAAAAGTTTTATACATATTTTTTGCATGTTCAAACTTTACAAAGTTTTTGTGAAACTTCTCGTTTCCACTGCTTGTAACCTACTTTTCTTCAGACAAGTATTTATCAAGTTTTAATTGAGTTTGGAAAAAATAACGTTTGTTTTAGTAGGTACCTACGTACATACATAACACCAATACAACTAAGTGTGCAGCGATTTAATTTTCGCACACAATTTTTTTCCTACGATTCGAGCTAATCCACGCTAAAGCACAAAATGACAGCGATTACCAGAAGTAATAACTCAACCACAGATAATATAATACTCAACTAAGTATTATTTTGGCGGGATACCGAAAAACATGGCGGCAATATGGCTACGATCGGTGAAGACACGCGTTTGGCACGCTCCACAAATCCCTTCAAACGATTAAATGTAAATCAATGAAAGGGAATCTTCAGAGATAACATGAATCTGCGAAATATTGAATTACTTACACATTATCTTTTATTTACATATCCGATTGGGGGTATAATGTTACGTGTCGATTAGTCATTCGCTGTCATGGGAATCGAGTTGTTTTTACAAGTGGTCAGCTTAAAAGGGCTTGATTTAAAGTATAATTACTTAGAGCCATTGCTAGTAGCATTAAATATTCGCCATCAATCGCAGGCCCTGTAAAACGGCCACAATCACCTTATTATAGAATTCGCTAAAGATGCATAAAACCATCAGAGTGCGAATCGGACTCGGATGCATTGGGTTGCGTATCACAACAAAATTAACACAATAATTAGGTAGGTAAATACTCATAAGTACACCTAGCTCTTCGTAGTTTCACATTTTCATCTTTTTTTGTAACGGGGTCCATAAATAATTACTATGTAGGTACTTAGATATAAAAATCACTTGGCTTGACTTGTTCATTTTTGTATTATTTTGTGTCATGCATGATAGAGGACGACACAGTGTGGTAAGGCCGCCCGCTCGATGGACCGATAACATCGTAAAGGTTTTGCGAAATCGGTGGATGGAGGTGCCTCAAGATCGTTTGTCATGTCACTCTTTGGGGAGACCTATGTCCAGCAGTGGACTTCTATAGGCTATTGATGATGATGATAATCGGGACAGTAAAATTTATCTGTTTTCAATTGACTACATGCCAGCCATCGAGCATAACTAGGGTCCAGTTGGCACCTTTTGGGTAGGGAACCTTAAAATGTTGAATTGTACAAGCAAAGATAAAATACCAAATACCAAGTGGTATTTGGTGCAGTTTTTTTAAAGTACCTACCTACCTAATTAATTGGTAGGTAATAAGTAGGTATGTGTAAGTAACTCATATAAAATAATTATTTCTAAACTCTACTAACCTATTATTAAGAAAAAAATATAATGCTTCACACATCAAACAGTTTTTTATTTGCCCTGCACCCTATAAAAATCACCCTAGCAAATAATAGCCACAAAAGTTACCTGTTTGAAACTAAACAACAAAAATGCTCTACATTTTAATGTGGCGCCACTTTCTTCTTCAAACATTTATTTTTAAGAGAATAATGTATGGATAGGGCGAGGAGCGATATTCTACCATACGCAAAGATAATTTGGCCAGATTGTGTTTGGCACACTTGCTATACTATTGAGCCTCAAGGCAAATACAGGTGTTATCAACGTTTGTTCTGTTAGTTGTGTTCAGTGGTCGAATCAAAATGTTTGCACAAGGATTAATTGGAGGAGAGATGATGATGGTTGAAAATTGGTTGATGCTATCTTTGTTTTAACTTTTGATTGGAACTTTTTGGATTTTTAAAGCGTGGGAATGTAAATAGTATTTTATTTAGCATTCCGCGCGACAATTTGACTGTTTGGCGTTGACCCGATCACCGCTTATTGGACACTGACCGATGTAATTACATTCCTATAAATATTTGGGCTTAGTGTGTGCCAGTTTCCTAACTGTATTTTGCATCACCACTTCCGTCGTCTTTTGATATCTGTAGCAATGCAGCCCTAAAGTTGAAAAAAGTTGAAAGTTTCGTATGCCTGTAATTTCATAGGCTTGGGTGCAATGCCAATAAAATTACTTATCCCACAGCAATGTGAATATTAAGTAAGTACATCTACTTGGCAACAGCTTAACAGGTAGTATCTATTTCACTATAGGGCCATAGGGTTTATCCAGGGTATTTAAAAACCCTACCGAATTCAGCTTAAATGTTACTTAAACTAAACAACTTTTGTTTCGCATACAACTTAAATAGAATATTTAACGGAATTTTGATAAGTCAAGTACTTGCTTTATTTCCTGAAAACAATTAGAAAAGAACTTTAAAATAATTCTGAAAATAACCACTTACCTACAAATATCAAAATTTAATAGGTGTAGAAAAAAAATGTAACGAAAGTTGTTGGGTTTGATGGTAAGAAATGTATTCCGAGAGTTTTGCGTTACAAATAAAGTAATAACCCTGTTTAAATATCAATTGTGTCCCCAAACTGGAACAGAATAATGCGGTTTCTTGTGGCAGATATATATACGTGGTAGTACGTAGTAGTAACTATATCACAAAAGAGTTTACTACAAATTGAAGCATCTAGCTAGGGGCAGGAATATATTTATGGTTGTATCTATTAGGTAAACGCTAGCATAACAAAAGAGGTCTAAACTGAAGGATCTAGTTTGAAGCTAATAAATAAATAGCGTGGATGAACGCTATCACTTACGTCAGCTAGTAAATAGTTAATGATAGTATGTAGGTATTATGCTGTGTAGTAAGTACCTAAGTTATTAAGTAGGTAATAATAATGTAAGATAATAATATAGTGTTTTCATACTGTTTCCTCGGCCACAGCTCACGCTTCTCTGGGGTGACAGGAACTCAACTATATAGGTGAAAAACTACAATTTGGCTAAAAAAATAATGTATTATTCTCATTATTGTATATAGTGTACACCATTATTTAAGCTGAAATATTTGGTGTGCAATAAAGTATTTTGTATCTTCTATCTTAGCTTACTACAAACTATTTAAAACGCCTCTATTGGAAATCCAAGTTCCGTTCACCCAGCTAAGCTGATGTGACGTTATGCCCGCTCTGGTTACCGGACGGAGACACCGGACACTTCCGTTTCCGGACGATCGACTTTCCGACAGGCTCGCCGGCGGCAGGTGAGTGCGATCGATCGGGGATTACTGTCCAACTGATGAACGGGTATTCCCGAATAATTCTAGCACAAATTGTAACCCTCCGAATACAAAACTTATCTAGATACATACCTACCCTACCTACGTACGTATTGTAACTGTGCAATATTTTAGTCAAATTCGTAAAATGTATTGACATGTTAATAATCTTATTTTTTTTTGTTTATTTATAAATAAATAAATAATGCTTGACATTTATCACATAGCATCATCCAGCCCTAAAGTAAGCAGAACTTGTGTTATGGGAACTTCCTGACTAACGTACTACCTATATTTTTTTTATAAATTTACTTGCATATTATACATAGAAAACGTCCAGACTAGAGACAAATATTTGCAGATAATAAAAACATTTGTCCTGTGGCGGGAATTGAACCCGCCAAAGAGGACGACACTTAAATGACGACTTACAACTTAAATCAATTCAGGGAGGATCAGACTTCAAACTTTCTTTATTATACTTTTTTGAAGAATAGACCATAAACTTTTTAAATCTTTCTTCTAGTACTTTTAGCGTAGTGGTGTCCAAAAGCTTGTACCTAAAAGCTTTCTGGTGCCGGCCAGTGTCATACAATACCTACGTAGTTGAAAAAAAAACCATGGCGGTGAATTTTTCACCCAGTTTTTATTTAAAACTTTTGAAACTATTATGGTTTTGAACATAATTTTTACTAAAAAAAAAATTATGTAAAAAAGATTATATGGTAGGTAGTGGTACTTTTCGCAATAAAAGAGTGAGAAAGAGGGTAGATAGATTTGTCTGCCACTTACATTCAAAACCCGTAAAGACTTCAGTTCCTCCCGTGATTACGGTACATGCAACTGTGCCGAAGTATCGAGAAACATTCAAACTCACAAATCATGGTAAATATCCTGTTTTTTAGTAAAAATTAAGGAGAATATTTAGTTTTAAAATGTTATAACACAATCATTATAATTTAAAGATAAAATATCCTAAAAATGTAACCCCCAAAGAAGGCCGCAGCGGTCTTCTGATTCGATTCCTGCCTGGGTTGATAGATTTTAACTGGTAAAATAATATACTTAGATCTCATTGGGACTTTTTAATTTTGGCATTGTTCTTTTTGGTTAACCTCGTATTTGGGACGTTTAACTCCTTCATAACCATTTTCAGGACCTTATAGAGTTTCTCCGAAATTAAATATCTACAATGTTTCGAGAATTAAGGCTCCATTTACATGAAGATAGTTTCTCGTTTTGAAGATGCGAGTTTCGTAAGAATATGACGACCTCTGTGGCGCTGTGGACAACGGCCCGCGTGAGACAAAGAAGGTTGCGGGCTCGATTTCCACTGCGGGACAAATGTTTGTATGGCCTGCAAATATTTGTCTCGGGTCTGGGTGTTTTCTATATATAATATGTATATATTTACAAAAAAAAGTATATTAGAAGTATATCAGTCATGTAGTTCCCATAAACAAGCTATGATTAGTTTGGGGCTAGATGACGTTGTGTGAAAAATGTGTCCAGCATTATTTATTTATTTAATATAGAAACTTCCCTCATGTAAACGCTTAGAAAGGCGATTATATAAAGGCGAGGGCCTTTGAATATTGAAAGACTCGAATTCGACTCGAATAGGGAGAGGTGTATGACTAGCAGTGGTCTAATGTGGGCCGAATGGACCGATGATGATGAGACGAGCAAAGCTGCGGGCAGAAGCTGGTCCTTACAGAGTCCGTCAACGTGTGTGGCACCGCGCTGGCTGTATCCAGGCATCGCTGCCCACTGAGCTGTGTACCCAGCAAGCATGCACGCAGTTTCGCACGCAGAGCAGCGACGCTTCTCACGGTATTCGCAGTTTTTGCGAACTGCATCCGTTTTGATCTGGCTTCTGAGATAAAAAAGTTGCTACGAAAATATTTTACACGTCTGAATACCGTGTAATTATATACTGACTTTAAAAAATGATAGGCCTTTTAAAACAAAGTTTGGGTTTGCTAGTCACATTTGCTCACATGGGGAGCTTCTTTTCAAATTCAAAAATTGTAAGTTGATAAGGTCCAAATGTTGTTACGCGAACTTTTTGACCTCTCTTAGTAGAGGGAGCTAATTGTCAAATTCAAGAAGTAATATGTTGATAAGTAAATGTGCTAATAATTTGATGAGGATGAATGAAGCGGAAGAGGTATGCCAGGATCGTAACAAGTGGAAATAAAGATAATTAAAAAGATAATTTATTTTTCAATTTCAGATGAAACTAAATTTTTTGCAACTTAACTAATACAGTGAGTAACTTATAAACTAGAGACATTACTAGTATATTAAGATTGCTCTGGTCTTTATTTTTTTATAAATTACTACAGGTTATTATTGAAATAAGTATGTAGTTACAAAACCGTACCCTCCGTGCTAGATTTAACTGTGTTACGGCAGGGTACATGCTTCAAACCTCCATCCTTGGTCTCTGCCTACCCCTCCGGGAAATAGGCGTAACTATATATATGTATAACATCCATCTATATGAATAACATCAGCGCTGCTGAATAGTAAGTGCCCTATAAATTCACATTAAAACTTCACTAGTCAAATTGCTTACACTTACAGCATAAATGGCGAAAGTGCGAGATGCAGTCCCGCTGAATCGTAATTTTTGGTACACATTTACAATTAACTGTTAAATATCTCAATAGGTGCTTAGATCTACGGGCTATAATTACTTATAAAGATTATTATAATACAAATAAATAACTAAACACTACTAAAGCCTAGAGCATGCAGGTAAAAGTAAAAACCAACAAAATATTAGCCGACATTAGTCAGAAAAAAATTCAAGATTTAGATAGTGGCTCTACATGTAGAAATGTTGTTCGTCCGTGACGAGGCCACCGCACTGTAGACTCTCATTCTTCCAGTGGCAGATTCTTCCAGTTCTAGTTGTTGACAAGGTGCCGGTCTACTTCGCACTTCGTCTCTGTCTGACATGTGTCATTTCAAAGAAGAGAACAAAACACCGTTTAGTTTAACCAGTTTAATATCTTTTTAGTGAGCATGTTGGCCCAAGTTCACCAACACAATAACGGGTGATTAGGTCCCAATCAAAGCTTTTTGACACATGTTCTGTGACATAACCAATGGTTAGACTTGACCGTCCGTTGATTTTTTTGGTGAAATCACGTCTGTATTGTTAAAAAATGCTCATTATATACCAATTACCCGCGACTAAACCTTAGAAAAATCACGCGACTTGGTTTTTGTTGATGTTCCTTCAATCATTCATCTATTGCCAATCGAAATGTATTATTTATCGGGATTGCTAGTAAATAATTAAATTAATTAACACCGCATACATAGTCCTGACTTCACACTACGATTCTCTGTGTCAAAATAATTAAATTAATCAAGAATAAAAAATAAACTTAACTAGATGCTAAATATCTGAGTCATATTTCACGAGACCGCTTGATTGCACTTCCATCCCTCAGATCTGAGCTCTCGCTTGGATGCATGGGTGCGCGCTACCTGGGTGGGCCTCGACGGGTGCTACCAATGAAACAGCCTAACGACTTGTTATGAGCCCACAGCTAAAATCCGCGTTATGACTTAACTAGCTTCTGCCCACGGCTTCGCCCGCGTGGACCCGGATAAAAAGTAGCCTATGTGTTATTCTGATGTAAGTATAAGCTATATTACTGTAAAATTTTATCAAAATCCGTTCAGTAGTTTTTGCGTGAAAGAGTAACAAACATCCATCCTCACAAACTTTCGCATTTATAATGTAACACTAAGGAAGGAATTTGGAAAATTCTACCTCTATGGAGGCGAAAAGGGCTGAAAACCTTTGTATGATCGTATTCCTTGATCTTACAAACTTGAAACTGCGCATAAATATTATTTAATAGAAATGATAAAAGACTAATATAATTAATTTATAAAACTACTCCTCAAAGGGGATCTGAGAGGGTATTCAAGTTTGTATGGGAACTTTTTAACTGGTGATGTAATTTGCTTGAAACTCAGCATAAATATAATTCAGTACAAATGATAACAAATAGTTACATCCTTTTTTTCAAACTGCCCCTCAAAGGGGGTAGGATGGTGTGTTAACTTTGAATGAAAAATATTTAACGAGTGCTGCGATTTGCTGTAAATTTAGTTTGGATACTAAATATACAAAAGAATTGATTAAGTATTCAAAAAAGACATGCAATGATTTTTGATGCACCAACAATTATCTACCCTACGCGAGTAAAACCGCGGGTATTGGCTAGTTGTCGATAAGAGGCAGAGACCGGAATTGCTGGAAGAATTTGGATGAGGCCTTTGGCCAGCACAGGGAGGTCGTACCTGATCACGGCTTCGCCCGCGTGGTTAAAAGTAGCCTATATGTTATTCTAGGTCAGGAACCTGATTAAAATATCCGTTTTAAATTGCTTCCAAGTATCAAATTGATCATTAGCAAGAAACATTTAGTCATCTAAACATCCAAACTTTTGCATTCATAATACTACTAGCCTCTGCCCACGGCTTCGCCCGCGTGGTACCCTATGTGCTATTCTGATGTATAAGCTATATTACTGTAAAGTTTCATCAAAATCCGTTCTGTAGTTTTTGCGTGAGAGAGTAACAAACATCCATCCTCACAAACTTTCACGTTTATAATATTAGTAGGATTAGGTGGGATAGGATAAGTATATTATACTTACTTACGTTTTGGTATTTTAGACTGTAATTTACTATTTTACTTCTAACTATTATAATTGACCAGAAATATTTTTTATAAATATTAATATATATTATAAATACTTTTGTTTTCGTAGCTTTCGTATTGAAATTTCATCAATGTATAAAGGATAATAACGCAGATTATTAGAGCACTTTCATCGTAGCACGCGTCCCTCGCGCTCCACTGAGCTAAATGATTGTTTTTGATGATGGTAGGTAGATACTCTATTCGCTGTTGTTTTAAGTTATCAATATGTTAAATTAGTTAATGTAAAAAAAACTAAAAATACCTACTGGTACATTAATCAGATTGAATAAACATAACTTGCTTGACCTAAAAAACCATACACGACCAACTATTTTAACTACCTAATATGTATAAAAGACACCTTTGATTTTACTGTTTGCGATAAGTACTGATGTTTGACGGAGAATGACAATTTATTATATTTTTTTAGCCTCTGGACCTCATTCAAAATTAATGTTTGCTACGAGAATAGTGCTACGAGAAAAATCCTCAAAATTATTCAATTATTCTAGATTATTCACGCAATACCCATTACATTGATAGAAAACTTTGATATAGATGTCCCGCTCATTTAATTTGAATATGCCTACATATTTATCCTTTGAAACAATCATAGTCATTAATATAATTTGTATAAAAAACGGGATATATTTCATTTACCATGATTTGTAAGTTTGAACACATTTTTTACAAAAAAATACCTATATTTAGTCACATAAAAAGTAATTATGTACCTATAGCTACGTAAGTACAGTATAATGTATAGTAGGTACGTATAGTGTACCTATTTATAACTAGGTAATTCAAGTATTATTATTTACAGATTATTTATCTCAAAATAGTCTTCAGGCCTTATTTATATAGACTTAACTAAACACTGCTCTGTCTCTTTCCTGTGTGTCATTTCAAATTCAAAAGAAGGAAACATACCTACCTACCTATATGTACCGAAGTTATTTAACAATGATGAAACCGTCTGCTCATATTCTCTCGAAATCTTACTTCACAAGGCCTCAAATAATTTAATGTAAGCGAGATATAGTCAATTAATAGAATTACCATCCCATTTATTATCTTAACACTTCGATTAGACCGCTAAGCGAGCTCGCCACAAAAACAAAGCTTCCGCCGGCCGCCATGCAAACATGACACCCGTTGACAGCCACTTTCCCGCGCACAATATGTCATGTTTTTTTTCATCGGGGTTGGTTACAAACATCCAATTACATTAGGGGCGGGTGGACTGCACTTGATAGATAGTTTAGTCACCATCAAGTGGCTGACACGGCGCGTCCTCTGACCGAAAGAAAATTAAATATATATATATATTTTTAGCGCGTCAGTGTTGCCACCGCGCATGTTCCGCTTAATTTAATTAGTGAAACAATGAGGTGTCCCTGTGATTTGTGATGTGTTTTTTTATATTTTTTACCGTACAGTGCCTTATTTGGATTTCGTATTTGGATTTAACTCTACCTAAGGTCAGTAAAAATAGTGCAAGATACAAAAAAACTGCGATACATAATTCACAACGAGTGAATAATTTAATTAGATTGACATAAAGTAAACCCTTTCATAATTATACCAACCTGTACCTACCCACGTAATATGTAGGTACATCTTCTTGATCATCTCTACAATGTTGGAATTTTAAACAAATTTACCACAGATATGTTGGAGGAAAGGCGTTATAACGTTTTAGAGCACGCTTTAAAAATGAGGACCTATTGATTCGTCCAAATGTTAAAAATAACTACACATTTTTTATTTGTCTGTTTTAACAGAAACAGAAGGTTGTATAATATATGAAACTATGATAATGACAAAAAATCTTGAAACGATAGAGACACTCGTAGCAATTTTAGCGAATTTGACTCTACAAAACACGCAAACCATGATGGACTCCTAAGATTTATACTCAGTTACTCAGTTTGCAGACACATGAGGATACATTATTATTATATCTACATGACGTTTTTCATAGTATTTAGCATACCTACCGCATGACAAGTTTCAAGCCCGTCTGTCGTCGCTTATTGGAATACTCTGCCTATTTTAGGCTTTGTAAACGAAGATTTCGAGAGAATATGAGCAGCCGGATTCATCATTGTTATATTTAAGAGAAATTTAAGTAAATGGTTAATGTGTAATTGTTTTTATAGCCTAGATGAATATGTTACTTATAATAATATAAATAGATTAGCATGACATTTTTAATATTTGCACGCCTGCATGCAGGCTGAGTACATTTGCAATCATTATATTATTTAAGACCTTAATTATAAAATATGTATTCTTGCAAATAAATGATTTGATTTGATTTGATTGTTAAATTACTTTGGTACATATAGGTAGGTATGTTTTTTTCTGTTGAAATGGCACATGCCTTCAAATTTGCGACCCACTATAAATAAAAATCCTAGTGATTACAGAATTAAACATATTTTACTGTGGTTGAAAATCATACCTTATATGTATAAAAATATATGCAACAAAGTTTAGAAACAACTCGTTTAAATAACTAGACTTCAAACGCGGTTGCAGGTGGTAGGTAGGTAATCATGATGAAGAAGAACTACTTTCTAAAACAACCAGCAAATCGACAAATAGTAAAAAATTGCCGTAATACTTATAAGATTCCTTTATTGATTACTAGCTGTACCCACGACTTCGTTTGCGATTGCCATCCCTGCAGACTAATTATTTGTATTTGACCACAGTTTGTCTCATATTAAGCAACGCTGTTGTCTGCGGTGAAGCACTCTTATCAAAAAAGGAGCTTTTTGCTTTGGATTTGAAAACTCCCAGGTTGTATTTTTCCGAAGCCGTAACTCGTAGAGAGTAAAAGGCTACCGTGGGGAGGCGATTCAACAGCGGAGGTCGTCCTGCAGATGATGTTCATCTTAAATTTATTCCATCACAGTCTCAAACAAAATGATCGACACGTGAAATTGTTACGAGCCACGTGAAATATAAAACGCAACTTGTATTTTCTTTGCTATTTTTTACTTTTAATAGAGAACTAGGCTAACTTAGTTTAAAAACTAAAATAAAATGTGAAGTATTAAAAATAACTAAAAACACGCTTTGATCACGCACTAAAAATTACTCTTCTACTAACCACCACCCACCACCTCGTAACAAACCCCAATCTATTGGACTCGTCAAAACGAAGCATATGACCATATAAGCACCCAAACTCGAAGGGCCACTTAAGAATTCCACACCTCCTGGCTCCATCATCAGATCAGCTCCAAGATACCAAATTATAGTATTGTCATCAAAACTACATAATATACATACAATGTTTCTTTTCGATACGACAGGTAGAAGTAGGTTAAAATTGATATCCAAATTTTGATTACATTGTTTGTTAGTTACAAATGAAGCTTTTCTGTTTATTTTTAAAAAAAATTTAATCCCTTCTTATTAAATAAGCTTTTTAAATAAACAAAAAAGATTGCTTTAAAATATAAAATGGAATTTTAATCCTATTTCCTCAACTGTTCTGTTATAGGTTTTGTCCCGAAGTTGCCTCAAAACTCCTCAAATTGTCATCGGGGATTCATTAATCTCATTTTTGTAGGCAGTTATTACTTACCTATTTAATGCTACCCATTGCGTTGTTCAAAATATTTGAAGCCGCCTTAGTAATAAAAAAACATGGGATTTAAATCCGACCGCGGTTGCGAAATAATTGAGCCTTTACCATCCACCACAGAGACACACAGGATAAGTAAGATAAAGTCTTACTTGCACTGCATAGTGGACTTTACAGCAGTCTGGCTGGATCCACATGCTTGCCCTAATCTCTAGAGGCTCCTCATCTAAAAAGCTTAGCATTTAATTTTGAAAAAAAATGCAAATATTTTGTTCCAATTCAAATTCAGCTTTTAATATTCCAGTCCAATAGATTGTGTGAATTTGTAAACCTGTCTCTCTTGTCTGAGCAACGAGTCATATATGAATAGTAATCTATACGGTTTTGTCAAAAAACTGTAGTCTTCCAGAAAATAACTATTGATAAACCTATCTAAGAAACATCTTATCTCGAACCTATCGATTGCAATTTTTTCAACTGAAGAAGCCGTTTTGGAGATAATTAATAGACACAAAACGAACCTCTCATGGCAAACGCATGTACGGGTTCGGTTAGTCACGTATAAAATGAATAAAGTATCAGGTATAAAATACCATAATTTTAAAATCTGCATGGAATATGCATCAAGGAATCTGTACTTCTGAAAGGATTTTTTTATTTATTCAAATCGGCCTTGGAGCACACACCATGACACGATCTGTCGGGTTATCCACTATTTACCGGACATCCTATTTATTTTACACGCTTAATTCCCGTGAAAGTTTTTCATAAAATTGGTAATGGTATCTTATGTAACCGGCCTCACGCGGAATAGGCTAGCCCTCGTGCGGGGACCACCAGAATAGTAGTAAATTGTAACATACAAAGTTCAAGTCCTCACTGCTGATCTGACCCTTGTAGATGCTACATAGTAACATGTCGTCACTTCAACAAACTCACAATATATACACAGATTATAGACCGAGTTACATAAGTGTATAACTACAGACTAGCTATCAAGTCAGATTTAACGTAGCAGTTGCTCGATAATGTTGTCATATTTTGCGTCTCTAGTCAGTGTCGTCATTTATCCTCATATAGTAACAGGTTATTGGGAGGAAACTGTAAAACGCTAACGAGAATTAGAGTACCTGAGTCACAGCTTTGGTCTTTCATTTGTTCAGCACTTCAATTGGAAATGCAAGTAAATTACCTACTTCAAAACAATTAATTTACGTCAGTTGGGCCTACCTTAATTGGGACTAAGTTTTTCCGCAAGCTATGACAAGGCTCATGGCAAGAGTAATACTTACCCATAGCTATATTAGCATAAACAACACTTTCACGACACAACATAAAGAATGGGCCATAAGATAGCTAATCGTAGTAAGGTATCTACATAAAATCTTCTCTGACAACTACAATACTGTTTTTAAGAACAGTTATGATATTTCTTAACTCAGTTAAAAAATTGTGATGAAACTCAACGAACTCTATAGTATTTCTCAACCAAAGTATTTCTCTTCCAGGCATGACTAGCGACGGGAGGCTGTGATCCCGCCCTCTGTCATGCGCGGTCAGAGAAGGCGGGGCTATGGAGTACATGCCCAACAATCCGCAGTTTGCGGCCTGCTGCCAGCGTGGCCTGTGCTGCGACCCGCTGCAGCCGTGCTCGTGCCTCGACACCATCGACTTCCCGGACCATTGCTGCGAGGTAAGACCACCGACAAATAGAGAGAACCAAAATCTAAGCAATGATAAACAGCCTTCCTGATTCACTGCAAGCGTGGCCTGTGCTGCGACTCGTTGCTCCCGTGCTCGTGCCTCGAAACCATCTACTACCCGGGTCACTGCTGCGAGTAAAGACCAACACCAGGGCCGAGAATAGAGAGAACCAAGCGCTACACAACGATAAATGGCCTTTGAGAGGCGCTGATTCACTGCCAGAACCTATGCTAATGCTGTTAACGTTCTGGACTACTATTGTGAGGTATGTTTCCAACAAGAGTCGAGGAACAAGACACGGGTACATTTATACCCGCTACGATAAGATATACTGTCGTGCCTCAACGCTGTCGACTTCCCGAATCACTGCCGAGGTAAGACATTATAGGATTCGAGGAATAGAACACGCTAAGTAACGGTAAGCTGCCGGCAGCTATCCTGTATTTATGCTTAGGCCATCTACTTCCCGGCTGACTAATGCTAGGTAAGGCCTCGACAAGAGCCGAAGAACACGACAAATCTGCGTGCCAACTCGCGCTATACAACAATAAACAGTGACCTCTCTGAGGAGTAGTTGATACCTGTTCTCACATCAACTACTTCATGGACCACTGCTGCAAGACAAGTGCCAAAGATAATCTCGCACCAATCCACGCTACGCATTGTTAAACAGACAGTTTTAAAGAACGGTTCTGGGTGTAGCCAGCTGGAGCTGTTTAGTATAAGTGAACGCAACTAACTTGCTGATAGCTCAAATGGTGACTGCAGTTGGTGTTTTCAGGGTAAAAAAACCAAACGTGAAATGCAACTGCGGAGAGTAAAGAGAGGAGCCTTACCGCCACGTCATATCAAAACGTATAAGGGACGATCTATTGGAAGACAACTTACGGCAAAACATTGCCCAGGTTAATTCACCAATGGTCACATAATTTTCCAACAGGAACCAGTGCTACGATGAGCACAGCCGTTCTAAACCCGATTTTCGTTTCCAGCAAGAAAACGAGAACTGCTGCCCAGAAAATGGCGACGACCTGAACACGTTGAGCGACACCCTCAACAATTGCGATGTGCTGGAGGATGTAAGCGGCGGGCAGTGGACGGACGATATGGGGTCCTTCTCACTGCCGGCACTGGAGCTGGATCCTCTTCCATCTCTGTTCCCCTTCTCGCCATGCCCTCCATACAGGTGAGATAGGTATACTTAAGTTAAAAGTCTGCGATGGTAGTTTTACAACTGAGCCAGCACACTGTGGTACCACAATTGAGGCGAGGCAGTTTCTGAACGTAGTTGAGTGAAGCAATCTTGGGAACACAGTATGCACTGTGCGTGTTGTGTGGTGTGGTAATGGAATGGAGTGTTATGTGCGAGCCAACACGATCTTTCCTCGCGGCTCGGCTCGCGCCTCGCGCATCGTGCCTCGCGCCTAGCACGATTGTGCAACTGTGTTGGTGTGCATGTGTGCTGACTTGTCCAACCGATAAGAGTGAGGCCTCGTTTCGAAAAAGTGTGTAGCTACAAAAGTGATGCCACACGTGCTGAGGACCCACCACTACGATTGTACCTATTTACAAATATTAAGTACCTATAGTAGCTAGGATTCAGTTCTTAGGACCAGACAAAATTGAGGTACAGACAGTGGACTTATTGTTTAGGTCCTATAATACGTCCACTGTCTGTATCAAGTATAGCGTGTAATATTTGTGTGGATCATTTTTTGATACAATGCGGCACAATAGCAGCAAGTTTTTATTTAGGTAACTTTTTAGCAACCTCCATCTGCTAATACCACCAAAATCCTAGCAGATTTTGGCGATGCGATAGGAAGGGGATAAGAAGTACGGAAGAGTACTTTAATAAATATGGGTCTTTACGAAACATTGGATGAGACTGGCATTCAAACGTTGGACGACCTCTGTGGTGCAGTAGGCCCAGCCCCGCCTGAGACGCAGTAGGTTGCGGGTTCGATTCCCGCTGCGGGAAAAATGTTTGTATGATCTGTAAATATTTGTTTCGGGTCTGGGTGTTCTATGTATAATATGTATGTTTTTACAAAATAAAATGTATAGAAGTAGTTTATCAGCCATATAGTTCCCATAATACAATCTCTGCTTAGTTTGGGGCTAGATGATTCTGTGTGAAACTGTCCAGAATTATTTATTTATTTATTCATTGATGTATTACTTACATCAAAATATATTTTTTAAGAGAGTGTATATTAAGATAGTTCTAAACGGAATGAGAGAAAGGATGCAGAGGTCGTGCATATGAACAAGAGGCAAGTAGGTCAAGACTTAACAAAAGTGGTGGGTCCTCAGCACGTGTGGCACCACAATTGTAGCTACACACTTTCTCGAAACGAGTCCTCACTCTTTTCGTTTGGACGAGCTAGCACACCTGCACACTAACACAGTTGCACAATCGTGCCGCGAGGAAAGATCGTGTTGGCTCGCACAATGCACCTCACACTTAGCACTCCACTCCATTACCACACAACACGCACAGTGCACACTGTGTTCCCAAGACTGCCTCACTCAACTACGTTCAGAAACTGCCTCGCTGCCTCGCCTCAATTTATTGTGGTATCACAACTGTTCTATAAACAGTTGATGGTCGGAGAACAGTAGGTAGTCGGAAAACAGGGTATGCGATTCGTGAACACGTACGATGGGCAGTAGACGGATTATATGGGATCTTTCTTACTTTTATATGCAGGCAAGGTAAGCCTCACAACTATAAACAGTTGGTGGTGTAAGAACAGTAGCTGGTCGGAAAACAGGGTATGCGATTCGTGAACACGTACGATGGGCGGTAGACGGACGATATAGGATCTTTATTTTATTCTTGAATTAACTTCCATCAGAGCCCGGCGGGCAAGTTAGGATTTATTATTAAAAACTAGCCTCTGCCCACGGCTTCGCACGCGTGGTACACGGATAAAAAGGAGCCTATGTGTTATTCTGATGTATAAGTTATACACTAGTTTTATGAAAATCCGTTCAGTAGTTTTTGCGTGAAAGAGTAACAAACATCTATTCTCACAAACTTTCGCGTTTATAATAGTAGTAGGAAAGAATTAAATTAAGTTTAAATATATTTTATTCAGACTTAGTACTTAGATCCACAACTAATCAAATTATACAAAAAAATATTTATTTAATTAAATTATTTACTTACTTTTACCAACTTAAGTACTAAGGAATAATAATAATAATGTTGGACATTTTCACACTGCATCATCTAGCCCCAAAGTAAACATAGCTTGTTTTATGGGAACTACATGACTTATATACGTTTTTTTTTGTAAATACATACACATATAAAATGTTTAGCATGGGAATTAATAAGTGCCCATTGCTACTACAAAAGACTGTCGAATCTGCCAGCTAGTGCACCAACTATATTCTTGGAGCAACTTTGCATTCTACTTTGGATGCTTACTAATTTTATTATTATACCATCCATGTACTTATAGATAGACATATAGGTTATAAAGCTATTTATTACATACACCTAAATAAAAAAAACGCTTTACACAAAGGTAGCAAACTCAAATTATTTTTTGTTCGTGTTCGATTTGAATGATTAGGTTGCTTTCGGCGGTAGAGACTGATTCTATCAAATGTTTAATCGGGTGATGGTTTTGGGTACGTGGCCTGTAAAGGAGTACATGAAATGATATAGAATCAAAATGTGTGAAGTGGGTACGTACTAAATAGATCGGTTAATGTCGTACGGTATACTGCTGCAGATATAAAAACCGTTTTTGTGCTGCAGAAGAGGGCTGTTCGAGCAATTTATAATATGGACACCAGAGAATTACTTTGCTAAAAGTTTAAAGGAGTAAATATAATGACATTCCCTTGTTAACAATCTATGAAATTCTGATGTATGTTCACAAAAATATTAACTTGTTTAAGATAAATAGCAATAATCACAATGTTAATACTAGAAATAAAGATTAACTCGCTGTTGCCATTTGAGACTCCATAAAGTTAGTGAATCGTTTAAAGAGCAAGGTTTACGTTTTTATAACAAACTGCCAAGAGATAAAAACGTAATTAAACAAGCTTTATAAAAGGGCTTACTATAAAATATCTGATTATTTAGATGATAAAAAGTCTAGGGATTAAAAAGCTCCAACTCGATAAAAAAATATAAGTAGGTTAAATTTATACGGTTACGAGTTTATACGGTCATAGGGAATAAGTGCCCTTGTTTTCTTAATACTTATAACTAGTGTAAATGAGTTGTGAGTCTGTAATGAGTTGGGTGTGCATTTTAATTTGTCACACTGATAAATTAAAATGCACACCCAAGTTTATACAAGAACACAGGAATTCATAAACATACAAAGTACATGGGTGATGTTATCGCTAAAAGCTATCACAATCTTTGGATGGACAAGTAAAAATGGTACCTTACTTAAAATAATAATCTACTAGCTACCTACCACCTACCTTCCTACCTACCTACCCACGGCTTCGCCCGTGTGAAATCAGGTTAAAAAGTAGAATTAATATTGATCGTGACATAGAATAACACTATTCTATGTCTCGATCAATATATATTCTAAATCGGTTCAGCCGTTATGGAAATTATTTTGGTTTTTATTCATTGAAATCAGAAGGACCATATTGAGTACTACGTAGTTATGTCCCGTCACAGATTAGATGAGAGTTTTTAAAATAAATTCAGTAGTTCTAGAGATTACCCCTACAAACAAACGAAGACACATTTTCCTATAAGTTACCCAAACTACACGGCTCCCGAAGTTAAACTCGGATTAAACTTAACCACTGGTTTACAGCAGAAACAACCCAGCCGACTGCCGCGAGAGAGGGGGCGGGGAAGCCGCGGACGTCCTTCTATCACTGAAACACGCCGTGGTACATGGCGACTGCAACGAGTCCGTACACCCTCAGGTACTTATAGCCATCTCTCTTACTCTCGCAGTTTTACTACGAGAACAAAAGAGATGACCCTATGTTTACTCAACTAATTTGTACAGGTTGAAATACGACTACTTTCTAAATTAAACGGGTCGTTCAATACAATCGCGAAATAAACGTTTTTTTTTAAGTTTTTTGAGAGTTTCATGGTTTTGTACATAAATGGTTGTTTAAATAAACTCTTAACTCCACTGGGGAAGAATGGTCCTAGAATGGCGACCACCGGATGATGCAGTGAGAAAGCCCCCTAACGTGTCATAGAACTCTTTGTGGAGAGCCTACGTAAAGTAGTGGTCTTCTATATGCTATGATTATTACAAAGTGTGAAAACCGTTTCAAATGGGATATCGAGAGGCCTTGGTTGGCACTTAACAAAACTATCACTAATTTATTTTAATGTGAGTAAAGGGTTCTTACATTATTATAATATTAATAAAAATATGACCCACACCCCTAGGGGTATGTTACCCTCCATACTTCCATACTTTAGGCTGTGCGGTGATTTTCGGTCAGTCAGCGTGACACCTGAAGATTTTATATATAATGATTTTTCGGTTGTATTGGTTGCACATTCAGGTTAACTAATCCCACCTTTAACAACAAAATTAAATACATATCATAATTGTTCGGAGAAAATACAGTAGCCTTCTGTTATCTGTGTTTCTATTTATTTTTTTGTATGTGCTGCTGGTTGTCCTTTAATAAATAAAACTGATTTGTTCTTTTACCTTAATTTGGACCTGTAAATACCTTATAAATATGTAGTAACTATACCTGTACCATCAGTTTTCGGAAGTAGTCATGTTACACCCTATATATAGTTCTAACTTGTAGTTTTATCGCGTGGGAAAGCGAGACAACACTATTTTATAACGGGAAAGTTTGATACAAATTTGCTCTCCTACTATCTGCCATCTCGCTTGGTTGCGAAGCTATACAATGCTGTGTCTCGTTTTAGTTTATGAATGGAAATTGCTTAATTTTTATCACAAAGCTTTTCCTCGCATCTCGCTTCTGATCGGGGTGGGAAACTGAAATATACGCTGTCTCATTTTATCATAGAGCTTTGTTATTTCCATTTCACTCTAGTTTTTATATCAGGGGGAAATGGAAAATGGAAAAGCCGGGATAGGGGAAAAAGGTTCAGGGGTGGAATCCGTTGTATGAATATTGTAATTAATATGGCGTTTTGTGGGGTTTCGCTTTTAGCTAATATGTTTTTTTATGTGGAAGATGAATTTATTTCAGAATTTTTCTCGTTTAGGTATAAAATTGACCTGTGCCACGTTTATTATACGTACCTACATAGTTAAGAAAAATAACTAATTTTTTTTTATTTAAAATTTTTTTTTTACTTAGTATTACCATGTCTCGATAAGTTATGAGCTTTTCATAAGTACTCATTTCATAAAACCATTTATTAAACTATATTTTCATACAATCATTCGGTCTATCCAAATTAATTTTCAGTCTAAACGAATAGGCTGGAGAGGATTCGTGAAGAATTTTGTCCGTTTTATCAAAACAGGACGTCCTGGAGTGTTATCAAACTTGGGAGATGGCCCTTTTCCTAGCATGCTGTACTTTGTAGAGCTGTCTAGCATATGGACAGACTTCTCTGATTTTATCAGGACATTACACATCAAAAAAGTCTAAGCAGACCCTATTCTTTTTGGAAAATTAAAAATTTTATAGGTTCACAGAAATATAAATAAAATAACGCAGAAATATAAAAAAAATAGGTGCGGCATGTCCAAAGGCGAGCTTAAACCTAAAAAGAGTTTTCTTCCAGCAAACCTTTTTCTTTTTTATTATTTTTGTTCTATTGTATCAACAGAGTTTATTCTCTATTGTTTTATATGAGTTAAACTCGTACGAAAACGTATAGGTATATATTTATACGTTACCTATGTCTTTATTTTGTAATGTGTGTCATATCTCAAATTCTCACTATTCAGTGTAAACATTTTTAGGAACCTAGGGTACATATGGGGAATAACATTTATTTTTCGTCACACTCTTATTGGGTACCATATCAGGGAAATAGCTTACTAAAAAATCTAATCGAGCTTTCTTTAACAATTTTTTACTTTGAGATAGAGTTTTTATTTATATTAAAATGTTCAATAATAATTTATGAAGTGCGCGTTATTTTTGTCCAATCTACAGCGCTAGATTAGGTTTAGTTAGCTAGATTTTGGTAGATACATATAAGTTTTATTATACGAAAGAAAACAAAAAAAAATAAAGAAAAAACCCGAAAAAGTAACATAATTTTAGAATATTAAACCATAAATACTATTTATAGATAATAACGCTAAAAAAATAGATAAAATGATTGTATTAAGCTCTTGGAACTCATCAATTGGAAACAAATCCCGAACACCTAAAAAAAACGAATAGACAAACCTTGTAATACTAATAAAAACAAAAGAAACACTAATATTGTTTGATCGACACTGTACGAACTTTTGTCGTAATCAGACAGAAAAAACTACCCAAGTGCGATTATGTCATGCTGAAAAACGTCTCTGACTTGTGTCAGTGAAGAAATCAGTGGAACAAACAATAAAAAAATCTACAGTGCTATCTTTGTGACTTGGGGAACCATAGATTAAAACACTCAAAACACATTTAAAAAAATAAAAAAATAAACTTTACGAAACAGATGATGGTGAACAGTGGCGCCAGTGGTGGCTATCCATACTACGAGCACTACAGCGGTACCATGCCACCTCTGTTCCCCACCATGAGCGTCAACGTGTCTATGAACATGACCATGCATGGGTGTCCACCGGACCAACTGTGTTCACAGGTGAGCATTTTACAGGACTTTATTCATACGAGCACGATAGCAGGACCATGCCACCTCTATTAACTATGAGCGTCAACGTGTCTATGAACGTGACCATGCATGGGTGTCCACCGGACCAATTGTGTTCACAGGTGAGCATTTTACAGGACTTTATTAATACGAGCACGATAGCAGGGCCATGCCACCTCTATTAACTATGAGCGTCAACGTGTCTATGAACATGACCATGCATTGGTGTCCACTGGACCAACTGTGTTCGCAGGTGAGCATTTTACAGGACTTTATTAATACGGGCACAATAGCAGGGTCATTTCACTTATTTTCACTATGAGCGTCAATGAGTCTATGAAAATAACCGTGCATGGGTGTTCAGCGGACCAACTGTGTTCACAAGTGAGCATTTTACAGGACTTTATTAATACGAGCACGATAGCAGTGCCATTTCACTTATCACTATAAGTGTCAACGAGTCTATGAACATGACCATGCATGGGTGTCCACCGGACCCAACTGTGTTCACAGGTGAGCATTTTACAGGACTTTAATAATACAAGTATATATATTTATACTTTATTAATGAGACAGGTAAATAAGTTTACAAACAGATGAATCGTCAAAAAACTCTCCGAACTTTGTCACGGATTTTCAATAACAGCGAAAATTGATTAATTAATTAATGAAAATACTATATTGTATGCAAGAAAATTACAAAAATAACAAGACCTTTACATAACTAAAAGTACAATGGGCGGTCTTATGGTTTAGAAGCGATCTCTTCCAGACAAACTTTGGATCCTTTTTTTTAAATTCACGTAGTTTTCAAGTTGACTTTTCTATATTTTCCTTGTGATTTCAATGAATAAAAACCTATTGACTTTGACTTTGACTTTGACCTTGAGAGTATGAGATGTGGAGATACCTAGACTAAACTAATAAGTTTAACGGGTTTTTATCTCGTTTAACTTTTTATAAACTTATAATTATGTAATCTAACCTTCTCTATTCTAATTAGAATAGAGAAGAATACTATACCTAGACTACTTACCTATTTTTTATTTAATTACACAGGCCTTACTTCCCTGTGTTATAGGTATCAGAAACCAGTGACACCATAAAACTCAGACCCAGAACAAATATCTGCAGAACATGCAAACATTTGTCCCACAGCGGAAATCGAACCCGCACCTCTTGTGTTACAGTGGCTACTCACCCACCCATCTACTAAGTGTAAGGAGGCAACTCCGTAATGCAATAATTTAAGCGTATATAGATTTTTACGCTATCTACGTAAAAGTCAATCTAAGCTAGCGAGTGCTACGGAGCTACGAAGTATTTACGCGCGCTGCCCGCTTTTGGCCGCTACGCAGAATTAAAATGTCTATTTCACAACACTAACAGGAGCTACGAAGAATCTACGCGCGCTTTCGGCCGCTACGCAGAATTAAAATGTCTATTTCACAACACTAACATTTCACACTTTTACATTGTTTTTTATCTAGGTATAAAAAACAACTTTTATCGATTATTTTATTGGAAATAGTTATTTAGTTTGCTCCTGTTCAAATTGTATATCTGATATTTCATACAAAAGACATCAACGCATTTTTTGTTACGACAAGTTTTCAACTCCTTTTCTACACAGGTAGACGCTATATTTTTCGATATTGGGAATGTAGTCGAGACGAGAAAAACGTATTTTCATATAAGGTTAACTTAAATGAGTTTTACGTTACGCCCGATAAACTCTCGTCCTATTTATTTATTTATTTTAAGAAACCCAACAGCGTGGTTTTCACGTGTAGATATAGCGTAAAGATACATAAATCATCATCATCATTAACATCCTATAGAAGTAGTCCTTCCCTAAGAATGCCATGACGAACGAACATGAGCCATTATCTTCTTCAATCGTTAAGATGCCATCGGTCCATCGGGTTCGTGGCCGCCTTTCGAGAACCTTTGATCCCCAGCGTTGGACGGTTCCGTGAGCTGAACAGCCTGCCTATTGTCACTTTATCATGCTTATTCTATAAGCTAGGTTGGCGATCCAAGTAATTCCGGATATTATAACGCAGTTAAACTGGGAGCATAGCTTTATAGATGTTTATAGGTAGGTATCTCACATGAACCCTGTCTAAGGGTATAGCAATAGATAGGTAGGCAGGCCGAAGTTTTGTGTAAACAAAAAAACTAGTAGGTACGATAAAATAAAGTCAAGGTAGGCAAAGTATCAAGCATATGGAATAACACAATTAGGTAAGTAGGTTTAGTGATTTTTTCTTTTGTTCTAATTTTCATTAGTCAGAATACTTACGTCACTTTTTATTTAGCTTTCTTTAGCCCGCTACGCGATTTAAAGATTATGTAAGATTCGGTTCCTGTTTTATAATTTTATCTATTACACCCGCTGTTGGTTTTTCTATAAAATAAAGTATTAAACACATAATAGACTTTGGTCTTAAGACATTTATTAAATAAAAGATTTTTATTACTTAATCTTAAATTACCTACTAATAGATTTATTCTCGCTTTAAAATACACAAAAATGTTTCTCCCCAGGTACAATGGAATCAGAACGCAGCATCCCCATCAGTGAACGTCGTGTACCCCCAATCGCAAAACGTGATCAGCCCTGCCACTTACCCATCAGCCACCTATTCCTTCACAGCAGACTTCCGCGCCCCCACTCAATCAGATCCACTCATCACAGCCTCTTCCACCTTCAAACCCCTCACACAGAAACCCAATAACTACATTTTCCAACAAAAACCCAACTTCTCGCAGAAAACATTGAACCAGAAAAGACCTTCCAAGCTTTACGAAACGCCTAAGTTGTACGAAGCGCAGACGAAGTTGTACGAAGCGTCACCTAAAGTGTACGAAGCGCAGTCAAAGTTGTACGAAGTGTCACCGAAATTGTACGAAGTGTCGCCGAAGCTGTACGAAGCTCAGACCAAGTTGTACGAAGCGTCACCGAAGTTATACGAAGCGCAGACAAGGTTGTACGACGTGTCACCGAAGTTGTACGAGCAAAAGGAACAGATGGGGAACTTTACGATAATGAACCATCAACAAATGCAACAGGAGTATGGCTATGGATGTGCTTCTGGAAAGGTTCAGGTGAGAATTATCATCAATAATACCTGTGTCACGGCCGTCCTCTGCCCTGTAACCCACCGCGCTATTACTTCTTTTGCTCGGCTCCTAAGGGTCGTAATGTGATGTTAAATAACCGCTCTCAAGAATTGGTCTATCAAATGAAAAAAAAAAAAATTGACAGGTTCCAGAAAACAGCTTTATTATTAGTATGGATTACTAGCCTCTGCCCACGGCTTCGCTATAAGCTATATTACTGTAAAGTTTCATCGAAATCTGTTCAGTAGTTTTTGCGTGAAAGAGTAAAAAACATCCATCCTCACAAACTTTCGCGTTTATAATATTAATAGGATATACATTTTGTAAATACATACATATTATCCATAGAAACCACCCAGACTCGAGACAAATATTTGCAGAACATACAAACATTTGTCCCGCGGCTGGTGTCAAACCCGCAATCTTCTGTGTCTTCGACGGGCCTTTGCCCACTGCGCCAGAGCTCATATAAATAAATAAATAAATAATGCTGGACATATTCACACAGCATCATTTAGCCCCAAAGTAAGCAGAGCTTATGTTATGGGAACTACATGATTGATATACTACTTATATACATTTTTTTTTTGTAAATATATTTACAAAAAAAAGACTTGAGACAAATATTTGCTGATACAAACAGTTGTCCCGGGGCGGGAATCAAACCCGCAACCTTATGGTAGCATGTCTATGTAAACCCAGGTGGGCGCTCTAAGCGGGTGCTCAGATGACGACGAACAGAAGCCGAATCTCTGTAGAATTTGCGGCAAGACTTACGCGCGACCCAGCACACTCAAGACCCACCTCCGGACACACTCCGGGGAGCGGCCGTACCGGTGCGGGGACTGTAATAAGAGCTTCTCACAGGCGGCCAATCTGACGGCACATGTGCGGACACACACGGGCCAGAAACCATTTCGGTATGCAATCAAGTTTTTTATGATCACCTAGTTCGTCTACACACAATATTTATTTTGTTTTCATAATCATAAACTCGTCTAGCCGCTACAGTGAGTCATTTACTGTTTATGCGATTAAGCGTTGGAAAGCCCTACCTCATGTCATTTTGTTTTCATAATCATAAACTCGTCTAGCCGCTACAGTGAGTCATTTACTGTTTATGCGGTTAAGCGTTGGAATGCCCTACCTCATGTCATTTTGTTTTCATAATCATAAACTCGTCTAGCCGCTACAGTGACTCATTTACTGTTTATGCGGTTAAGCATTGGAATGCCCTACCTCATGTCATTTTGTTTTCATAATCATAAACTCGTCTAGCCGCTACAGTGACTCATTTACTGTTTATGCGGTTAAGCGTTGGAATGCCCTACCTCATGTCATTTTGTTTTCATAATCATAAACTCGTCTAGCCGCTACAGTGAGTCATTTACTGTTTATGCGGTTAAGCGTTGGAATGCCCTACCTCATGTCATTTGTGATTGTCCTTCAATCGATGTCTTCAGGAGAAAAGTTAAAGAGCACTATCTGTCTCTCTAAATTATGTATGCTATTTGTTTTGTAATATCTATATATTTATTTATATATATGTATATTTATACTTATATGTTTATTTATTTTTTGTAGTATTGTAGTGGTTTAAGTATTATTTTCTTTCTATACACGATCCTACCTCTATAATTACCTCTCTCTAGCTCAAGGTTTGCTGGAAGAAAACTCTTTTTAGGGTTAAGCTCGCCTTTGTACATGTCATTTAATTCTGCCTTTTTGTAAGTGTTTATTTGTGTGTACAATAAAGAATAAAGAACATTTAAACATAAATCTTTATTTAACCAGAAAATTTACAATTTACAAAAGCGAACTTAACCCTAAAAAGAGTTTTCTTCCAGCAAACCTTACTTAGGTACCTAGGCTATGAAATTAAGCTAACTAGGCAATGGTAGTTTTTTTTATTTTAACAACAAACTGCTACATTATGAGTAATGGGTTCCATTTCGACACTCTCCCTCCACGTCGTGTTAAAGTTTCGAACAGTCGAAAATTAGTCGGCGTCTTCGCCGATAGTGCGGTACGTGAAAATTCCAGTTTTTACAATATGAATAATCAAATTCACGATAGTTTTTAGAATACTTTAAGTATATTTCCTGACTTTGTACACCTACCAACTTTATCACTTCTCTATCTCTCCAGCAAACCTTTTTACTGGAAGAATATATTTTTAGGGGTAAGGCCTAAGCTCGCCTTGGACATACAAAGGCGAGCTTAGGCCTCTCCTAATATTTTGTTTTATATTTCTGTGTACAATAATGAACTATAAGAAAGCAAAACACCGTTGATAAATCTTCATAAGTAGGTAAGCATGTTTAATATCTGATGTGGCTGTATTTCAGGTGTCCAATTTGTGACAGGAGGTTTAGCCAAAGTTCCAGTGTGACGACACACATGAGGACACATTCCGGAGAACGACCTTACCAGTAAGAATCTACCACTAACTCTTTTGAATCAATTTAAAAACACCATTACATGAGATAAGATCTATCTTAGTCGGTGCCTTCACCGATAGTGCAGTACGTGAAAATTCCCGTTTTTACAATACGAATAGATAAGATCCTACTGTATAAACGTCAAAGTTTGTGAGGATGGATGTTTGTTACTTTTTCACGCAACAACTACTGAACGAATGTTGATGAAACTTTACAGTTATATAGCTTACTATCTGTGTCCCGCGGTTTCACCCGCGTAAGTTTCGATTTCGTGGGGATATCGGCAATCTAATTAAATTTTAGAACACAAAAGCTGCTATTGTGACTTAATTATGATAGAAAGATATATTTTTTCACAGATTTTTTTGTAGGTAATAAGGAGTACTTTAATCATGTAGTACACCATTTTTATGTATCATCAATAGTTTTCTCAGCGCACGCCAAATAATAAATTTTCTAGACAAAATTTTGCTACTTTGGGTTAAATTATTGCAATTTTCTTAAGGATCTCTATTTTTTTTAAATAAATTATAGTCTATGCTACTTCTTGATAATTTAGCTTTCATTTGGTGAAAAAATTGTTAAAATCGGTCTAGTAGTTTCGGAGACTATTCGATACAAACAATCAAACAAACAAAAAATCCTTCCTCTTTATAATATTAGTATAGATGAATCAGAATAATAGATAGACTACTTTTTATCTGGTACCACACGGGCGAAGCCGTGGGCAGACGCTAGTTTTATTATAGAACAGAATACCTAAAAACAGAAAAAAAGTTATTTCTTCGCGCTTCGTACTACTTTGGTGACGCTTCATATAACTTTGACTTTTCGTGTTTGACGACCTCTGTGGTACATTGAAGGCACGCCTGAGACGCAGAAGGTTGCGGGTTCGATTCCCGCCGCAGACCTGGTGAAGGTAAGTAGCGCGCTGACCTTCCGTCCTCTCCCAATATCAGTAACAGATAGCTTCGATATAAAACAAAGAGTTTCTTAAGTACTTTAATAAGCTTAAGAAAAATAGTTCCTTCATTTATCCTACTACTATTATAAACACGAAAGTTTGTGAGGATGGATGTATGTTTGTTAATCTTGTACGCAAAAACTACTGAGCAGATTTTGATGAAACTTTACAGTAATATAGCTTATACATCAGAATTACACATAGGCTACTTTTTATCCGAGTAATACGTGGGCGAAGCCGTGGGCAGAGGCTAGTTTACTTTATTTTTACGAAATTTGTAAAATATATGTGGGCTTTGTATAACGAGGGTCTGATGATGGATCCATGAGGTGGATAGTGGAATTCTTTTTTATAATTTTAAGTGCGTGATTAACGCTTGTTTTTTTTTTAAACTACAGAATGACCTCGATTCTGTAGTACACTAACTAAATTTAAACTGTCGCTCTCCTTTACTGATAGTACAAGCAAGAAAGAGATAGCTACAATTTTAGTGCTGTCAAATTAGTCAGATTTAAATTTACCATACAAATTTAGTCGTGATTTCAAAACATGCTGACTATAAACACGAAGAAAAGCGGCAAGTAAACTGATTTGACAGCAACACACAGCAGTAAAATTCTTGCCATCTCTTTCTTGCGTACACTATCAGTAAAAGAGAGCGACCGTTTAAATTTAGTTTAGTTGTGTGCTACAGAATCGAGGCCATTATATTATTTGTGATAAGTTTATTATGATTTCAGATGCAGATCTTGTAAAAAAGCATTCTCGGACAGTTCAACACTAACGAAACACTTACGGATCCACTCCGGAGAGAAGCCGTATCAATGCAAGCTGTGTTTACTCAGGTAACTATTTTCACGAATGAAAATAAAGTTACGGAAGTCGAGGCAGTATGGTCATTGGTCATACGACTATAGCCTAACCTAGATGGGTAAAAAAAAAAAAAAAAAACGTAACTATCCATGGAACTACGACTAAACTTCCCCCGATCCTTACAAAATCCCGGTGAAACACCAATGTTTTCCTTCAGCGTTTGCGAGCACACATGTATTATAGTAAATGACCACAATATCGCAGTTAGGTTAGCTTTCGACCCTCAATGGAGTCATATATCGGGGAAGCAAGAGAATAACGCAAATAACTTTCCAAAGGTAGTCTGGAGGTAGGATTCATTTCAGCGTCCTGGGTGGCTAGACAAATACCTCACGCTTAGTTTCCCTTTCACGGTAACACAAATTATGACATTAGCTGTGGAAAAGTCTACTGCCAAATTTGCGTTAGCGTGAAAGGAAAACTAAGCGTGAGGTATTTGTCTAGTACCTTGTTTTATCTTGGGGCCAACACTTTCTGTTTGTGTTAACGCCTGAATTGTATGGAAATGGCATTAGTTGTAGAAATGTCACGTGACTGCTGCCAAGGTTATTTTATACGCCAGGGTGTCTAGACAAATACCAGTCTCTGTTGGCGTTACCGCCTGCGGAAATATTGAATTGTATGGAAATTACATTGGACTGCGGGACAAATGTTTGTATGATCTACAAATATATGTCTCGGGTCTGGGTGTTTTCTATGTATAATATGTATGTATTTACAAAAAAAAGTATATAATTAATGTATCAGTCATTTAGTTCCCATAATACAAGCTCTGCTTAGTTTGGGGCTAGATGATGCTGTGTGGAAAATGTCCAGCATTATTTATTTATTTTATTTAAGGTTAACCTTGACAAATTTGCGTTAGCGTGAAAAGAAAACTAAGCTTGAGATATTTGTCTCGATCCCCATGGCAGCTGTCACGTGACATTTCCACAGCCAATGTCATTTCCATACATTTCCGCAGGCGTTAACGCCAACATAGAGTGGTATTTGTCTAGACACCTAGGCGTATAAAATAAACAGCTAACAGACACATAGTCCAGACCCCACACTAGGATTCCCTGTATCGTGAGTATCAGAAACCACAAGTGCAGTGGTACCACAATACCCAGATCCGAAAAAAAAAGCAGCAGAAACTGCAATAATTTGTCCTTTGTCCTGCATAGAGAATCGAGACCCGCAATCCTTGCGTCGTAACTAAAAGAATAAGGCCCGAATTCATAGTCAAATAGGGGCTCCCCTAGGGGACTGTTCAGGCGCTAAGTAAAAAATCAAGAGCGAATTCAACCTTTATGCCATAAGGCGAAAGCTGAATGAAATTTTGGGGGACTGTTCAATCCCCGACTATGAATTCAGGCTTAAGTAATTTGGCTCGCAGCGCATTTATATCATCAATTTGTAGCTTTTCCAGAGAAAAGCATTAAATTGAAAAAGCATGGAAATCTATTTAAGATTAATGTGTAAAACTTCACTGGACACGCCACATCTTTTTGCAAGCCCAAGATGAATAGTAGATAACGCTTTAAGTCCTCCTATCACTACATTTTTTTGTGAGGAAGTATTAGATAAATAAATAAAACAGGTAGTAATATAAAAGTACAGACGTAGCTTCTTTATATTTCTAAGTGATATTATGACCAGCCTTGAAAATAAATACGTATTACTGGTTCCTTCGAACGTCTTCAATGCAGTTGTGCCGCTTAAAAAGTAGCCCAGATATATGACACCTGACAGAAATCGAACCCATACCTCTTGCATTTCTACTGGCTGTCCCGCCGCGCCACCGATGTTTTACGTCATTATTTTATTTATTTATTAAAATTAATCAATACGGGTCGACCACAATTAGGTATGCATTGGCCTCGATTCTGTAGTATACTGACTAAACTAAATTTAAACTATCGCTCTCTTTTACTGATAGTGACAGTTACAGTGAGAGTGACAGTTTAAATTTAGTTTAGTCAGTGTACTACAGAATCGAGGCCATTGTAGGTATTGCTGTTTGCAATCTATACCTACTGATTATAAAGCTGGAGTTTTCTCTGGAAGTACCAGTCGGATTTGAGAAATTATTTTAGCATTTGATAGCGCAATTCTTGAGGAAGGTTATGTAATTAACATCACGCTACACCCTTGGGGAGCGAGAAAAAGAAGTAATAGTACGACAGGGCATGCACCCGTTGGGTTAGGGTGCCGAGAGCGGCCTTGGCACAGCTAGTTGCTTTAGTAATTGATGAAGATGTTTTGTCCCCAGATTCTCGCAGTCGGGTAACCTGAACCGTCATATGCGTGTGCACGGCAACATGTCAGGCGGGATGCTAGGCTGACAGTATACCGATCGCACGATGGAGATATCTTGTATTTTTTTACGAAAAGGGCCTTCTAGACATGGGCGTTTTCGTTTTGTACCACAAACGGTTATGTAACCGATATACAGTTTGCATATAGATATAGAAAACGATATTCAGATATCGATATCAGTCGCAGGAGTTTTTATATAGGCAAACTAACAACGAAACGAAAAACGCAAACTTGTTCAGTTATTTATCAGTTTAGCAACTTGTAACTACGCTGATTTCCCTTCATGCTTTGCGTGAAAACATGAACCAAAAAGAGTTACAATACAAAGTAAACCATATTGCCAGCTATCTATAATATATTTTTACGCACGCCATTATCATGCAATCATGGCTAATGTTATGTATGTATTCGCTCCATATGTCGTTTCGTTTGGGTTTTTGGTTTGTGAAGTTTTCGTTTTGTTCGTATCTGTAACAGTTGAGGTTTTGATAAGTTTTCATGATATCGGTTATGTGGATTTAAATATCGATATGGTATCGATATCTAACCCATATCCGATATCAGTTACGTTTCGATATATCGAACTCATGTCTAGGGCCCTCTTTTCTATGAAAATCCCCTTCAACCAAGGAGGGTCTAGCTAGACTATTCCATTCCTAGTTTTATGTTAATTGCGTTAACTTATGCCAATTCTATGCATTGATTAGCCGATCTAATGTCTAAATAATCTGGAATTTAGGTAGGTTCAAGTGTGATGTATCACTTTAAGCTAGCGGATATCCATATAAAGTTATCAAACTATAAGGACATGGTACTATGTTCCATGTCTATGTAAATAATAATTTGTTACTTAATACATGGAGCTTATATACCAAGCAGTATTTGTAAATAATAGTGGGTATGATATGTTTGAGTTTGATTAATTGTACCAGTATTACAATGTTCTAGTCACCTAGAAAGTTAGTTTATTATCTAAGTATGTAAAAATGTATTTTCCCTTCGTAAGGAATTTGAAAAATTCTTGCTTTACAACAAATTTACTATTAAGCATCAATATGTAATTTCTGATCTTAGGTGATACATTTTGTTCATAAACGAAATAATAAAGAAAGAAAATTGTTTTAACTGGTTTATTATTTATATAATATTCAGATCAATTAACACTTATACAAATCTAAATAAATAAATTGCAAAATATTTTATGTTCCTATTATGCATTTAGGTGATTAACTAACCCGACCACAGATTCAGATTAATTTATTAACGAATTGTTACATGTCAATAAAATAAAACAATTAATTCATAGGAGCACAACATAATATACCAAAAAAAAGGTAACATAATAAATTAATAAGAGTAATCAAAGGTAACATAATAATAATTATTTAACAATGTTACTAATACCCAAATTTTTATTGTAAAAAATTCGTCAACCTTGTAGAATGCTTGCTCGATAAGCCAGAAAATAATCGTGAGAATTCGACATTAAAAAAAGGATCATTTTTTTAACTTTTATAATTCTGTAATTTACATAACGTGATTTCAACGTCTTTATCATTAAACCATAATCATTCTACGCTAACATTTTTCCTCAGGAAATTCTCGAAATTAGGATAAAAGATTGGACTAGCGTCTGATCTATACGAAATCATGAATAAACATGGGGGTGGTTCGAGTCAAGCACAGGGTTCCCCATCGCCCTGTAGCATTTGAACCATGATGCCTGTGTGACTGTGATTCAGACATCATAGTTTAGTAATCTAATGACTGGTTGTGAATACCGATGTTTTCCTTCACAAAAATTATGTCAAAAATTTAACACTCAACAAATTTAATCTGTCGAAAGATTGTTAAAGCAGTCAATACCTGCTTCCACAATTGTGAATCCTACTATAAACGCGAAAGTTTGTGAGGATGGATGTTTGTTACTCTTTCACGCAAAAACTACTGAACAGATTTTCATGAAACTTTACAGTAATATAGCTTATACATCAAAATAACACAGGCTACTTTTTATCCGGGTACCACGCGGGCGAAGCCGTTGGCAGGAGCTATATTTATGACCCCACACTGTGTTTTCCTGTGTCAAGGGTGTCAGGAACTACGAAAGCAGTGGAAATTGAACCTGGACCTCCTGTATACAAGCTAGCTAAAAACTGTCCATTCCATAGAAAGTTGCTTCGCCACTTAATTAATCGCGTTTTACGTTGACCTTCGGAATCATCCCTTAAGAGTCTTCCCTTCTTGCCCAATTTGTATTATATTCACCGTGTGAATCCTCTGCGAGTGCATAAACAGCCTACAGCTGGTTGCAAACGCTTTGTCACATATATCACAAGTAAATCTCTTTTCTATATGACATCTCATATGGGCTAAGAGTTTAGACTTGCTCACAAATGTTTTTCGGCATATTTCACAGGCAACAGCTTTTACACGAGCGTGTGATCTTATATGAACATCCATATTATACTTGGATATCAATTTCTTATCACACAAGTTGCATGCATAAGAGTTTTTTTTAGTGTGATAACCCATTATGTGAATTTTCAGCGCTGCCTTCTCACTGTATGATTTCTTACATACATCACAGATATACGTCTTTTCACTGGTGTGGTCCAGCATATGTATGTTTAATAAGCTAGCTTGCTTAAAAATTTTGTCACATATTTTACAAGCTAATGGGTTCCCTTTTGCATGTGTTCGCAAATGATTTTTTAAACTATACGGTACTGAGAATGACTTGTTACACACAGTGCAAGGATAAGGTTTTTCACCTGTGTGAGTTCTCATATGTATATTCAGCTTACCAACATATAAAAATGTTTTTCCACACACTCCGCAAGTATGTGATTTATTTCCAGTGTGTGTTCTCATATGCTTCTTTAACTTTGTATTTGTTGATAATATTTTTCCACACAGCTTGCAAGGAAATTTATCTTTTGTTTTCACTTCAGTGTCTGAATTTTGGGTGTGATTTTCGTAGTTATGTTTTGAGTTGGATTGTTTAATAGTTTCAACTTCAACTTTAAGGCTATCTGGTTCTATTGTGACTTCGAGATAAGTTGGTTCAGCTTTTATTACATGTTCATCTGGCTTAAATTGTTCATTTATTAATTGTTCTTCTTTTATAAGTAGTTCATTTTTTATATCTTGTTCCTCTTTGATCATTATTCCTTCTTGTTTAAATATTTCTTCATTTACAATTGGCACTTTGGTCTTACTTTCTTGTCCAATTTTAAGTATTTTTACTGTGTGAATTCTCTGCGAGTGCATAAAAAGTCTAGGCTTAGTTGCAAAAGATTTGTCACATATATTGCAGGTAAATTTCTTTTCTATATGACATCTCATGTGTGATGATAGATTGCATTTACTCACAAAAGTTTTTTGACATACTTCACAGGGAAACGGCTTCACACCAGCATGAGACCTCATGTGTGCATCCATATTGTACTTAGATATCAATGTCTTATCACACAACTTACAGGAATATAGGTTTTGTTTTGTGTGGTTACCCATAATATGTATTTTTAGCTTTTCCTTATCACGGAATGCTTTTTTACAAATATCACAGATGAATGGCTTTTTGCTGCTATGGTCCAGCATATGTCTATTTAATGAGCCTAGTTGAATAAATTTTTGATTGCATAAGTTACAAGCAAATGGTTTTTCTCCTGTATGCGTGCGCATATGGTTTTTTAATGCATGTGATACTGAAAATGTGCCGTTACACACGTGACAAGCGTATGGTCTCTCTCCCGTGTGAGTCCGCATGTGGATATTTAGCTTAGTAACATATAAAAACGTTTTTTCACAAACTTTGCAGGTATGCGGCTTGTCTCCAGTGTGTATTTTCATATGCATTTTTAAGTTGGCTTTTGTTGATATACATTTTCCACAGAGTTTGCAAGGATACAAGGCTTTTGTTTTAACTTTTGGTTTTGTGGTTTCATCTTCAACTGGAAGGCTGTCTTGTTCTATTGTTACTTCATGATAATTTGGTTCTGCTTTTACTGAGCCTCGTTGATCAGGCATTGGTTCTTCTTTTATCATAATTTCTTCTTCTTCATAAACTTGTTCTATTTTTATAAATATTTCTTCTTTGACAATGTTTTTCCTTTCATCCGCTGACATTTGGTCAATATTTAATGTGGTCGGTTCAACCTTTATGGATATTGGTACTTCCATATTATCTGTACTTATATCCACTGTTCTACTTTTTTATGTTATTAATTGGCAGTTGGGGCAAGTCCGTACTTACTAGGAAATTACCTAAAAACAATAGGTACCTAAGATTTTTTTTACTAAGTAAGTATGCTACCTACCAAGCTTTTTATCTTATCGGTCATAAGAGAAGATTACTTTCCTACGAATGTTGTCCGAAAAATATACAAAATAAAATTGACCAAAATAAATCTTTCGTATGTTTGAAGACATTGTTGTAGTAACGTACTTTATGTACGAATTTTCATCAATATGATAAACAATGACGATTTGTACAGTGCCAAAGGAAGACTAATGAAGTAAACAATACGAGAATCGAAATTCAATTTTTGTATAAAATTACGAAATTTACGTGTTTTAAAATAGCTAATAGGCGATACCACAGATAAAAAAAAATGGGCTATGCGATGTTGTATTAGGCAAGCGCTATTTCCACTTCAACTCGCACGTCACATTACAACCGTACTGTTTATGAAATTGACAACATTGACATGTAAAGATGGCTACGCAGGTTTGTGCCTCCTAAAGTCTCCCGACTCGCCCCAACAAGGCGAAGTACGAGAGACACGAAGAAGACACAAGGGGAAGGAAAATTAAAAATGAATTGACCACCGTAGCTGAATCACTGATTCTGGAATACCCTGCAAGTCAGGTTACCCAAAGGCCTGAAAGCAGTTACTCCCCAGGCTGAATGGTCCTTAAGTTCGATTCTTACCCGCACTTCAAAACGAGAGAAGCGTAGACGATCGACGTGATTATGCCTTCTTCAAAACAAAGTATTTTGGAAAAACTAAGAGAAAATCTTTAGCTTGATTTCAACTTGAAGACCGTCCCCACAAAGTGCCATGACGAACGGTCTTGGGCTACCTCCATCCAACCATTGAGATTGTCATCGCTCCGTTTCGATCAGGTACAAAATTACGGCCCAATACAGAAACTTTATGAGTAAGAAAAAGAAGCGCTTTAGGATGTCATTATCTAATCTGAACTTAAAACCGTCGTAGTTATTTCCACTTGTTGTAGACTGAGTAGCACAAATCCTTCTGATCTGATCTGATGACAGACAGTATGTATGAAGCAAGCAAGTTGACATCTATCTGTAATGGTTTTGTCTAAAATAAGCATTAATAGACACAAATCGCAAAAATGTTAGTGACACAATATAAGAATGCTTAAGCTAACGATTAAATTTTTATTTTTTTTAGTGACGGCAATCTTTTACCTACATAAACAAATCAAATCAAATTGTTTATTTTCAACATTAAGGTTTACAGTTTTGTTACTTATGTTAAAATTATATGGTAGGTAACTACCTACCTTACCTATTATATTACTAAAATTTTATACATGAAACATATAAATAAACATATAACACATTTCAGCACATTTATTAAGGGCCATCACACTGACACGGTAGCAATGGTGGTGGCGATCATAAATTTATTATATAAATCTATGGTGGCGATCAATACATTCACGCGAACTTTGACAACCATTTTGATTGTCAACAAGTTTGAATAGGACCTTTCTTAATTTTTTGCCATAGTTGTTATAATGTCACAATTTAAGAAGGCAATGCCTTGCCAGTATATATGCCAGTATATACTATGAATATACTTTACACCTACAACATAATTAATCTTAAGATGATAATTCAACGAATGGCTTTTCATCCTTTTCATCATCGCTACTATCAACATGGACTTTCATGATGTGCTTGTTCAATCCTTTTTTCTCAGAATAAGATTTATTGCATTTATTACAGGCAAATGGCTTTTCGCCAGCGTGGATCACTTTAATGTGACTTTCCAAAGAGGGTAATACAGAAAATGACTTATCACATTGCTCACAAGAGAATGGCTTTCCTCCGTGGATTCTCAACATGTGCCTTTTCTTGCTGCTCTGTGTGGTAAAGGTTGAATCACACTTGTCACAAGCTAGCTTCTCTCCTGTGTGGTTCACCATATGAATTCTTAGTTTCCCCATTTCAGCAAATGCTTTGTCGCACAGCTTACAGGAATATGGCTTTTCTCCTGTGTGGAATCTTTTATGCAATTTCAACTGGCTACTTTGATTGAAAGTTTTGTCACAAGTGTCACACGCAAATGGCTTTTCTCCAGTGTGAGTTCGCTTATGAGTTTTTAGGCTGTGTGCCAATGCAAATGACTTGCCACACTCTGTGCAGGAATACGGCTTGTCTCCTGTGTGACTTCTCATGTGTATTGCAAGTTTTGTTTTATTGGGGAATTTTTTGGGACATGATACACAGGCATATCTTTGGGCTTCATCATCTTGACTATGATTTGTTATAGTATGCGTTTTCAAGGTCGATTTAGAATAGTATGTTTTATCACACAAATTGCAAGCAAAGGGTTTTTCTCCGGTGTGAATTCTGACATGGTTTCTCATGTTGGAGATGCTGTCACATGTTTTGTTACATATTTTACAGGTATATGCCTTTTCAGAATTGTGAATTCTCATGTGTCTTCCCAGACTTTTCTTGGACATCAAGTTTTTATCACATACATCACAATTGTAGAGTTTATCTACTGTGTGATTTTTCAAGTGTAACTTTAACTTGTCCTCGAATAAAAATGTTTTCTTACATACTATGCAGGAAAATGGCTTATCAGCTGACATTATATTACTATCTTGTATTCCATGAGAATAGTACTCATGCTGAATTAAAACTATTAGCTGCCGGAACCTGAACCCACATAACTTGCAAACATGATTCCTTCTAGGGTCATGAACTTTCATATGTTTTTCCAACTCTGATTTAATCAAACATTTTTTATTGCAGTAATCACAGTAGCAGTATATATCAATGCTGGAATTGTTTTTGGAAGTGGAATGGAATTTCTGCGAGTTTTCTGGAATTTGTTCATCATGTTTTTCATCTTTGATGTTATTGTCTTGTTCAGTTTTTACAATGTCATCATCTGCTTTTTGTGTTGTTTCCAATTTGATTTGAATAAACACAGTCTGTATTGGATTGTTCCTTTCCTCATTTGTACCAAATTCTTTTTTCACAGTGTCTTTATTGAATTCAACTTTTTCTATTTCTGCTTCAATTTCAAGTGGTTCACTTTTCACTGTAACTAAATTTTCATCCACAAACTTCCCCATTTCCGAGTCATCATCTGAACAACCGGACAAAGAAATAGAATGTACCATGGAAACTCCTAAGCATTGTGGAGTTTCATTTTTCAGCAAGGCAATTGTATCATGAGTTATCTGAAAAAAAATATTTAATAGATATATTTAGGTACCTATTTATTACAACCATACAAAACTTTATCCTGTGGAAGCTTTAATTTTTTAAGTTATATTTTTCCATACAAAGTTATCTTTTCTTACTGGTAACAAAGTCTTGATTATTAAGCCCTTTCCTTATTTTATATTACAATGTATACATTTTGGGATACCCTGTATAATAGTACTAAAACATACCTCATTACCACAATGAAGTAGTTGTTTTAACTTTTTGTCAGCTTGTTTGGATGTTTCCATGAATCTGTAAGATCTCTGCAACTGCGAGCAACAGATGTAGCATACTGATTGTCCATGTTCCTGATTGAGCTGAAAGTTAAATAAGGATTTTTTTAGAGCAATACAAAGTTTACAAAGCAGTGGGTCCCATGTCCCAACTGTTAAATAAGTGCGGTCAAGTTAGAGTTCCATATTTTTATGCCAGGAAGGCATATAAAATGTACACTGCACAGTTTTCAAGAAATACATGATTGAGGTAACGGGTGGGATTTAGAAAGCCATGTGATATGAATACGGATAAAAAAGCAAAAGGATAGGGATGGACTCCTCCATTCCAACGGTACTTCCAAAGTTAGGAGTTGAATAGTCAATGACCCAGACTTATGTTATGATGAAGATAAAAAAAGTAATTTTTATCGAAGAACCTCGGTTGGGATTTAGAAAGCCATTGCACGAATTTAGGTAAAAAAAGGATAGGGAGTGAAAGGAATGGACTCCCTTATTCAAACAGTACTACTCCCAAAGTTAGGAATTGAATAGTTTCCGAGAAATGATGTTTTGAAATGACAAATTCTGTAGGTTAAGTACTAAAAAAATCAAAAGTTATCAACAAAAATTACAAAAATAACAAACTTTGAGTGAGGCCTATACTGTATAGGCCTCACTCAAAGTTTGTTATTTTTGTTGGTAAAAACTATGGGTCTCGAAAACTATGAGTTTTCGTAACATCCCTTCACAGGTTCCCCCTTACCCCCACAGCTCCCCTCCTTCCCGTTTAGCCGACACTTGTACAGTCCTACGCAGAGTGGCAACCACAAACTCAAAGTGGGGGCCAAAGAATGGCCTCTACCAATGGACCTATGACCCCTACGTATATAGATAAGTAGGTACAGTATGTACTGTTACGCACTAAGTAAAGAACACACCTTGTTACTCGTAAGTTTCTCATAGACTTCTTGAAGATGTGTGTTCATGATGGAATGTATTTTGATGTTACTAGTTAGACACACTATACAAACTTCTAAATCCATTTCTTAGCAGACTAAACTTTTGCTTGATGATTAAACTCGCTACCCTAAACGAAAAAAAAAGAAAGTTGCGTGCACAAAGCAATCGTCATGAATATTTATTTTTCTATGTACCTAACTCAGAATCAGAAATCTGAATGGAGAAACCAGGAGAAAAACTATTTATGGCTAGCTATTTCAATTTCAAATTTTCAATAGCCTGTCCTTCGGACTAATATGGGATACTACGTAACTTTCTTCCTTACCTGTTTACGTAGTGGTTATTTCCTCTATGGTTTTATTTAAAAAACAAAATTTGTTCCGCTTCTATTAGTAAATGGTGTAGGTAGTGCACAGTAAGGTTTATCATAATTTTCTTGACCTTGTCCTACATTACGTTTTCAATCTAGCTAGGGCATGCCGGTTTTCAACCGGCATGCCCTAGCTAGATCCAAAAATTCGAAGGCATGTGCCAACAGTTAGTGTTCCAATAAGCGGCGAGGGCTTGCAACCTGTCACGTGGAATGCAAACTACTTGCAAAACACAGGCATGTACCAAAAGTAATGTTTGGATGTGCCTCTGACTAGGGGCCATCCATAAATTACGTCACACGAATTTCGTGATTTTTTTACCCCTCCCCCTTCCTTGTCACAGCTGGTCACATTTGTGAGACTCCCCCACTCCCTTGTGTGACGACACATATTTTGAAATTTTACATTTAGCAATTATTGAATTCAAACAGCAGTTCCGAAATTAGTTTTCCATAAGTTATTAACTTCTTGGACATTTTTTTTTTATCAGCATAGCTTGCACTGTAAGCTTCATATAGTTTACGATAAAGATTACCTAAATCACTCTTTTTGTTCATTTTAAATTTGTTTCGTAAGTTAAAAACATAAAATACCAGAACTATAAAAACTACGTCGTTTAATCCGCGAAAGTCAATTGCCTAATGAAATAGAAACAAAGAAATCACCGCTAGGCGCAGGCGCGGTGTGTTTGGCGGCATTTATCAAATGGCGCTAGGTCGTCGGTGCACGCCGCGTAGTAGAGCGAGTGCCCGACAAAACAATTTGAATCTTATGATTATACGGATAGAGTTGCAAATGTTCCGAGTATTTCGTTAAAAGTGCAAAGTTCATGTTTTAACACGTAGTTTTGGAAATGTGACGTCACGAAATTTAGGACCCCTCCCACCCCTTTAACGTGTGACGTAATTTATGGATGGTCCCCTAGCCCCTACTTGGTATCCTCAAAAATCTCCTCACTGAGTAGATATCTGAAGATGTCCATCATGGGGTATACAGACGTGAGCGTGTTTGTATTTGTTTTGTATTACGGCATAGTGACGATGAAGAAAGAGAACTGGGTTATAGATTAGGTACTTCGACCACAAAATAAGAGTTTATAGAAGCCACTATATATCTTCGATGCGCTTAATTTAGATTGATCAATTATTTATCAAGGGTAACGGCGTTCAACACTAGACGTGCGAACATGCTCAAAAAACATCATAGGTAGGCCTATGTCCAGCAGTTTTTGGACTGATTGATGATAACTAGACTCTCTTATAATTTAGACCACTACATGTTGCCAAAACGCATCGATAGCGCGTTCTAACTTTTCTAGTGGCGACATCTAGTTATAAAATAGTTTACTAAAGGCTATTCAAAAAAAAATACTTCGTTGTGAATGAAGGGAGCGATTCAACAGACTTACTAGATATGCTAAACAGAACGGTTATTTGATTAGGAAAAGAACGTTTTATTTTTCTCTAAACTAGTTCTGTTTCGGATAGATGGCGTAGCAAGCATAGAAATGTATCTGTCAAAATGTTTAAAGAGATTTCACTACAAATTCAAATTCAATGTATTTTAACGTATCGCGAACGCTGTGGGTCACTTTAGCCAGAGATTAGTTACACACTCACGACTGTATTCCCCATGATGAAAATTCTCAGATACATACTCAGTGCGTAGATATTTTCTGAGGATACCAAGTAGTTTGATTTACATCAAATAAACTAACTGGTAAGTCTGTTTGATCAAGCATCAATTAAAAACTTTAAGTCTAAACGTAGACTCACCAACACACCCTCTTACACATATAGATACACTCGTCTAAGCTAGCTAATGTTCTGATATTACTACGTATGTACCTACTTCTTATTAATAATTTAGAATACACACACCTACCTAAGTTTGTCTATTGACAACACGAATTAATCAACGTCAGTAAAGGCTCTACCACGTGTTAGTGAGGAGTGAGGATGTAAACTCCCTCTGAGATACAGTTTTCACACTAGTTTGGGGGATAGTGGACAGATAAACTGGGCAGCTTCGCTTTAGCGGCAGATTTTTTACAACTTTAGTTTTTAGTATAGTATTATATGAGTCTTGACGTTCACCACCAACAACGTTGTCTGGAGAAGATCGCTATGAAGCGATAGGACCGCCCATTGTACTTTTAGTTATATTTAGTTTATTTTTTATTATTTTGTGGAGTACAATAAAGTGTTATTATTATTATTATATTATTGTAACTGTTGTGAATAAATTCTGCAGTGATCACTAATAAGTGTAACATTACATTTGGCACATGCCCGAGTTCTGCAAGTAGTAAGCATTCCACGTGACAGGTTATAAGCCTATCGCCACTTATTGGAACACACACTGAAGGCTCATACCTTTTTTGGTTCCAGGGCAAAATATAAATAAATCATAATGATTTATCAAAATTGCGTACCTATTTAAAAATCTAATATTAACAATGATTCGCTATGTAGGTACACGGCATATTAAGGTACATAATAACGCCAACGAGATATCTCCGTTTATTACTACTGCAGCGGATCATTCACTATCTCTATACTTCATTTTCCGAATCATTCCGTCTGACACGATGTTCTACTGTACTAGAGTACTAAAGGAAACAAACATACGATACGCGTTCATCAGTTCTTTTTATTCTTTTAGTACATCCGTGCTACAATTTTAAATCTTATGACGTAGAAAATAGACCACGACCACGCCGCGGGACTTTTTCGTCATGCAGACTTTGTGACCGAATGAACAACTGAACCAGTTTACTATTAGGAACGAGTACGACTGAATAGTTTGTTCTAGTTCACTTGAGGGGATACATAGGTAATTCATTCCTTCCTTTTCGTTCCTGTATTTGTCTCACTAACACATACAAACATAAATACACAAAAAACCCGATGCAAAGTGAATGATTTTGCTGTACCTACCTAATTTTTAGTTTTCACCTAAATTATCTGTAGTAAACGAACAATCTCACACGGTTTAGGCACTTAAAAACTGCATACGATACGTTATGTTATTTTGTGTTGTCTTTTTGGTAGAAATTCAGTGCGCCGGGCACCTCGCTTATGTTTTGTGCTAAACGATTGTAACTAGGGCACTTGCCTGTCATCTGACACTTTCATTTTGTATAACTAAATCCTCACCCAATTCTCCCAAGATCTTGAAGACTAGAAGAGAAGGATGACTGAAACGTCTCCAGACGAACCTCATACAAAGAGGAACGGCTTCATTTGTGGAGTTGTTGAAGGTAAGCCGTTTGTTGCGATCTACATTTCACCGTACGCTTATTATGTTTTGGAGCAGTGTGAATGACCTCATGATTATCTTTCAGGGTTCTACGGCCGGCCGTGGACCACGGAACAAAGGAAGGACCTATTTCAAAAGTAAGTAACACGTCTAATAAAATTGTATGCGCTGGTCTAATACTCTGTATCAAATTCATGCCTATAAGATTCTGAAACTTACCAGCACAATGTGTTCTTGTTTCAGAGCATGTTAGCTTCGCCGACATCTGGCGCGACTAACATGCTCTACCGGTGCTTAAACAGGCTGGTTAAAGAAAATGTGTCCTGATGTTGAAAGCAAAAAAGCATTATGGAATGTCGAAATCGATGCAACATCAGAAAAAAATTGAGTTTTATAAAAATGAGAGATTCCTCACTGAGACTTACCTACTCTCTAAGTCCTAGACCTAAATCCCTAATAAGATATGCTCCTAATAGGCTTAAGAAATGGGGCATGGACATGTATGTCTATGCTCCAAAGGATGACTACAAGCATCGCGCCTACTGGCGAGAGCTGTACACAGTTGAGGAAGCGGAACACCTCACATCCCTGATCTCCGCAGCCAAGGAGCAGGGGATCCTGTTCTGCTATGCTCTCTCTCCAGGATTGGACATCACATACAGTAGTCAGAAAGAAATTACCACTTTGAAAAGGAAGTTGGAACAGGTAAGGTTTTGCTGATTAATATTGTACGGTCTATGTAGTTCTTAAAACCACAATAATTAACTATGATAATTATGTAATCTAATTGTGAAAGTTTGAAAGATATGAAAACGATAGTCATTGGTGTACAGATTTCTCAAAAAAACATCAATCAAAAAGTCAAAGATCACTTTGAAACATCAGTTTTATCTGTTGTTTCCTCTGCCCAACCTAGCCAGGAAAGAATGGCAAGAAAACAAGGCTGGTTATTCTTTTTAATGATCCTTTTATAAAACAAAAGGTACCTACATAGTCCTTGGAATATTTTTTCTCTAATATAACACACAAAATAACTCACAAAAGCTCATAACTTGTCTGAGAAACAAGGCAAGTAAGAGAAGGCCAGGAAAAGAACAAATACATTGAGATCAATCATTGAGATATTGGATAAAAGCTGCTTGACCAGCTGGACCCCTCAAGTGTGCATGAATAAGAAACAAGGAGACAGACTAAGAGGTGGTTGAATAATAATAATAATAATAATGCTGGACATTATGCACACAGCATCATCTAGCCCCAAACTAAGCAGAGCTTGTATTATGGGAACTACATGACTGAATGACATAAGACATATTGCCGGCCCACTAAGGACAAAATTATAGAAAAAATTGGAAAGAACTGGAGACCTCTTTCTCGAAAGGACTGTAAAATCAGTAAAGAAGGCTCAGGAATATAAGTTCAAATAATTTACTGTTTAACATTGTTTACAGGTCTCCCAATTTGGCTGTACTTGCTTTGCATTGCTCTTCGATGACATTGAGCCGGAGATGAGTGAATCTGACAAGCAGATATTCCAGAGCTTTGCTCATGCTCAAGTGAGTATTACTTTTTTCTGACTTGATTATTATTGATATATTTTTTTAGCTAACATGTATATAACATGTCTCCAGCATTGTTATTTTTCTTAAAACCACAATTAAGAAATGATGAACTGCAATTTAGATGAACAAGCTTTGGCCAACAACTGAGATGGAACTCCTAATGCCTGCCTTAGATGTATCTATTATGTACTTATTTACAGGTATCAATAACGAACGAGATCCACCAGCATTTAGGCTGTCCTCGTTTCCTGCTGTGCCCCACACAGTATTGTTCAACCCGAGCCATGCCTACTGTCAATAGCTCCGAGTACCTCAACACTCTGGGGACCAAACTTTCGCAGCAGATTGATATTATGTGGACAGGTGAGCAAGAGCATAACCTTTCCTTATTCAGATTAATACCTTGAACGTAACTAGGTGGCGCTGTTCAAAAGTTGCAGGCGTTTATCTATGCCACTGATTCTCAAAGTTGGCGATAACGCCCCCTTGTGGGCGCTGGAGGTCTTCAGGGGGCTATAGAAGACTAGAAAATATTGAGGGTGCTAAGGCGGTCTAGAGGGGAAAGCATTGGTTATTATGTTATAACGAATTGATCAGGTTACAATTGACACATCAAATGACTTAATGTTGAGAAGTTTCCAAACAAAATGTTCTTACCTGGTGTGTGTGGAAAATTACCCCCCTTCGGGCTGGTTTACTATTCTAGGACACTCTGTTATACTATTTTTCTATTGCAGGTCCAAAAGTAATATCGAAGACATTAACAACGGAATGTTTAGAGGAAATCACACAGGTGTTGCGACGGCCGCCGGTTATCTGGGATAACCTGCATGCCAACGATTACGACCAGAAACGAATCTTTTTAGGTAAGTGATACTGTCATTTTAGTAAATGTTTTTTTTCAAATTTTAGCCTTAATTTTTTTTTATTGCTTAAATACAAAAACAAAATAAATCACTTAATTACTTAGTTTATAGATTCGTCAGGTAAACAAGTATGGAGTAGTCAGAGATAGTTAATAATAATTATTTGCTAGAATGTCACGTTCTTGATATATTTTTCAGGGCCCTATTGTGGGCGTTCACCGGAATTGATTCCGCTGCTGCGCGGTGTATTGACGAATCCGAATTGCGAGTACAATGCGAATATGATCCCGATAAGGACACTGGGACATTGGGCCAGTTGTACTTTGGACGCCCCGGCTCATAGTGAGTATATTTTGTGTTTTACACTAAAATTAATTAATTCTGTTTTATTTATACTAACTCACGCAACAGAGCCTCAAGTTAATACCATTTCACGTAATGATAATGAGACATCGAGCTTAAACCATCTTTTGTAATGAGACCTCAAGTTTATACATACCATCTTGCGTAATGATAATGAGACCTCAAGCTTAAACCATCTCATGTAATGAGACCTCGAGCTAAAACCATCTTATGTAATGAGACCTCAAGTTTATACATACCATCTTACCTAATGATAATGAGACCTCGATTTTAAATCATCTTATGTAATGAGTTTCAAGATTTTACATACCATCTCGCGTAATGATAATGAGATCTCGAGCTTAAACCATCTTATGTAATGAGACCTCGAGCTTAAACCATCTCATTTAATGAGACCTTATGTGTAAACAATATAGCGTAGAACCTGATCTTTAGGTATCTTTGAAAGATACCTCAAGAATAAATCATCGCACGTAATAAGACCTGAAAATTAATCCATCTTTGCGCACTGAGGTCTCAATCGTCAGTTTAAATCATTTTACGTTATGAAACCTCAAGATTTAATTATTACGCGTAATGAGACCTAAAGATTAAACCATTGCACATAATGATACATAAAGTCTAAAGCTATCGTACCTCGACCTCGACAGTTTTGTATGCTTTGGTACTATTTGTTACAAACGAAATGAGATTTTAAAAGAAAGCTTTTATTTTTACAGTGGAAGCGGTTTCGTGGGACATCAAGCTAGAGAGAGAGAGTGAGCAAGGTGTCTGTGACGATGAATCGCCGGTACCATTGGGCAAGCATGTCTACCATCATAGACAGGCTTTGAGGTAATGATAATCTTAATTTTTACTTGAAAAAAATCTTAATTTTTTACATATACTATGTTTTTTTTATGTTTTTTCATTGGGCTTTGAGGTAATGATAATCTTAATGTTTACTCGAAACAATCTTAATTTTTTTATTTTTACCTTTCCCATGAATTTTGCTGATAATGTTTCCCTATATTTCCTGACTCGATCCTTATACAGTCTGAAATTTATTTATTGTTTGGACAACATGACCGAACAATAAAACAATACCTCTGTGGCGCAGTGGCCGAAGACCCGCCTGAGAAGCAGAAGGTTGCGGGTTCGGTTCCCGCCGCAAAATAAATCTTTGTATCATCTGCAAATATTTGTCTCGGGTCTGGGTGTTTTCTATGTATAATATGTAGGAATGTATTTACAAAAATTATATAAGTAGTATATCAGTCATGTAGTTCCCATAATAGAAGCTCTGCTTACTTTACTTTGGGGCTAGATGATGCTGTGTGAAAAATGTACAGCATTTTTTATTTATACGTGACCCGAAGTCAGTCGCTCCAGTTCTAGTATTTGCAAATAAACTATTTATCTATGTATCTTTTCCACAGGCAAGCGATAAACGAGTGGCTGCCGGAGTTCTTGATACCGAAAACGTCGCAGGGTCCCGTCGTCAAGCCACAGCCCACAATAACCGGTAACAACTATTACACCAAGCCAACACCACTGGCATTAGGTCTCGAGCATTTATGGATTTTAAGCACCATTCCAGGATATATTAGGGTTTCAAAGTTGGCAAAGTTGTGTGGTTAAAAAGTAAGGGGGCCATTAACTTTTTAATCACATATAAAAGTCTGCGAAACGAAGTTTAGCAGGTCTCGAGCATTTGTGGATTTTAAGCACCATTCCAGGATATATTAGGGTTTCAAAGTTGGCAAAGTTGTGTGGTTAAAAAGTAAGGGGGCCATTAACTTTTTAATCACATATAAAAGTCTGCGAAACGAAGTTTAGCAGGTCTCGAGCATTTGTGGATTTTAAGCACCATTCCAGGATATATTAGGGTTTCAAAGTTGGCAAAGTTGTGTGGTTAAAAAGTAAGGGGGCCATTAACTTTTTAATCACATATAAAAGTCTGCGAAACGAAGTTTAGCAGGTCTCGAGCATTTTTGGATTTTAAGCACCATTCCAGGATATATTAGGGTTTCAAAGTTGGCAAAGTTGTGTGGTTAAAAAGTAAGGGGGCTTTAACTTTTTAATCACACATCATAAAAAAGTAAGTCTGTAAAACGAAGTTTAGGTAGACTCTAAAGTTGTGTGGTTAAAAAATAAGGGGACTTTAACTTTTTAACGACACATCATAAGAAAGTCTGTGAAACGAAGTTTAGGTAGTCTCTAAAGTTGTGTGGTAAAAAAGTAAGGAGACTCTAACTTTTACGTCACACATCATCTTTTTTTGGACGTGGGTAGTCAATAAACACACATCTCCTTTTGATTTATAATATTTTTATTTTTTAAAAAACAAAGTAAAAGTGTACTTACATAGTAAATTAATGTATCATATGGTACATTGATATATTTCGCCTGCCACCAAGTGTTATCTCACATATTTACCAAACAATCACAAAGATATCTCACTTACATCAATTTGGATAACCTCACTTTGGTCACTCACTAATATGGACAACATTGAATGGCACTCTTCAGTCCAAGATATGATTGGAGATCTGAAGGCTCGCATGGAGTACTTTGAAGGTGAATTGCAAAGGAATACCACACCACAGTCACCAAACATCACTACGTTGGCTGCTGAGTTCGCAAGCTTCAAGGAATTCACAATGAATGCCTTGAGAGCCCTCCAAAACCAAATTGAACTGACTGCTCGGTCAATTGATCAGCTTGAGATGCGTGGAAGGCGTAAGATCTTGCTGATCCATGGAGTTCCTGAAGAGCAAAAGGAGGATACTGAAACAGCCGTTGTAAAGGTAGTCACAAGTAAGCTCAAAACACAGCTCTCTAGGGATGACATAAGTCGGTGTCATAGAATGGGGCGCTCTTCATCGAATCGGCCTCGGCCCATTCTCTTCAAGCTGAGAGATGTAGCTGTCCGGGACAAGGTCTGGTCTGCTAAGGCTAATCTGAAGAGCTCCGGCATCACTTTGTCAGAGTTCCTCACCAAGACCCGTCATGAAGTTTTTATGAAGGCAAGACAGCGTTTTGGTGTGACAAAGTGCTGGACCCGCGAAGGCAATGTTTATGTCGTCGGGCCTGAGGGCGAAAGGCATCGCATCAACTGGCTGGGAGACCTCAACGCGATTGCAGGGCAGTCACAGTCTGAATCGATGGCAGCGGCGTCCTCTTCCAAGCCGCCTGTGGCTTCTTCAAAGCCGCTTGCTGCGGCGAAGGAGACAGTAGTAGCGGCATTGCCGCCGCCGCCGGCACCGAAGGTTAAGCGTGCAGCTGCGACTAAAAAGTAGTAGGTAGTTGAGTCGAGTGTTGTCCTGTTGTACCGTCCGTCCAAATATTTATTTCGTTTTCGGTAAGTTTTTATTTCTTCATTCACCAAAAAACAAACAAGTTACTTCACAATTCGCAAACTTCATTTTTCTGACAATTTTTCATTCGTTCGTTATGTCAATGTCATTTTATTTAATAATGTATAGCTTAACATAGTTCAAGATCTTTGGTTAGGGCTTGTTCTCGCTAAAATTCCTGTTTAATTTTTGCATCGGACGGATTGGTAATGGTTTAGTTCTTCTTAGTTTTTTTTTCCCGCTATGTAGTACCTACTTTATATTAGAACATTTTATTTTATCTTTAATGACTTTAACCAAGCAAGTTTGGTTTCTTTTTCCACAACTGGCAGGTGGACTATTATAAAGTAGGACAGAACTTTGTATTTAAATTAGGTAGGTACGTTTTGTACCTAGTCGGTAGGTTAATAATTAAATTATTTGTAGGTTTATTATAATATATTTTGTTAGGTATCGTATATTGTTTTATATTTGAATTGTGCAATTATGTCTATTTCTAATAGTGATTGTGAGAATGAGCTTTTTCAATCATTTTCCTCTTCTAATGATTTGAGCAGCGATGATAGCTTCAGTAGTATACCTACTCTCTCCGAGTCTCTTGAGTCTCATTTGTCTGGTGTCCCTAAAAACTTCAATGTTGTCCATTTTAATGCCCAGAGTATTCCTGCCCACTTCTCGGATATGCTGGCATCGTTCAATAATCAAAATATTAATGCAGTATTGGTCTCCGAGACTTTGTTAAAGCCCTGTCTACCCTCTACGTCTTATTCACTGCCGGGCTTTATTCTTATTCGTAATGACCGCATCGGGAGAGTTGGCGGAGGCGTTGCTATATATCTACGTGCCCACATCCCTTACTCTGTGATCAGCATGTCTCCCCAGCCCCCGCAACACAGTGAAGGTGAACACCTATTCGTAGAGGTTTCCCTCTCGCATACCAAGGTACTACTCGGAGTCTACTACTGCCCTTCCTCTAAAATAAATTTCTTTTCATCTTTTGAGAAACTTTTAGAAGATTCACTCCTACTGTCAATCACACTATCATTTTGGGTGATTTCAATACGTGCCTCCTTAAAGGTGACTATCGTACCAAATTTTTTGAGACTGTTATTAAATCAAAGAATCTATCTTTTCTGCCACTTAGTGCAACACACCATTTTCCCAATTGTATTCCCTCCCTTCTGGACTTGATACTTGTATCATCCACTAACAATGTTGTTAGACATGGTCAATGTTCGGCGGACGCCTTTTCATATCATGATTTACTTTTCCTTTCTTATAAAATCCGTCCTCCGAAAGTAAAACCTAAAGTCATTCAACAGCGTAACTTTGGTAGTATCAACTTGGAGAGTCTGCGTGAAGACGCGATCCTGATAGATTGGTCTGATATGATAAACGCAAGTCATATCGACGACAAGCTCACTTTTTTTAATGATAACATTTTAAATCTGTATGACAAGCACGCTCCCTTAAGAAATGTCAAAATAAAACAACTTCCGGCACCATGGCTGACAACAGAAATAAAATCCGTCATGCATAAGAAGAATGTAGCTAAGTTTAAATATAGTAAGTGTCGTCCAACTGATGAAAACTATCTAAAATACATTGAGCGCCGGAATATCTGCAATAAGGTGTGTAGGGACACACAACGCCGACACATTCACGAATCTGTTGATAACGATGATCCTTCCAAAGTTTGGAAGTTTCTGAGAACTTTAAGGGTTGGAAAGTCGCGACTGGACAATATTCCCAAAGATTTAGACATTGATCTATTAAATCAATATTTCTCTTCTTTTTCCAAGACTGATGGATTAGCTAAGTCTAACACTATTAATCAGCTCGCTTCTGATATACCACCCTTAAATTTCAGTTCTTTTCTTTTTAGTCAATTTAGCGATCGTGATGTTAAGAGAAGCGTAGCATCCATATCATCCAATGCGGTCGGCAGTGACAGCATTAGTCGCAATATGCTTATGCCTATACTTGACGAGATCTTATACGTCCTTACCCACATCCTTAACTTTTCTATTTCCAGTGAGACTTTTCCTTCTGTCTGGAAAAATGCCCAGATAATTCCTTTACCCAAAAAGTTCAATCCTTCCACGTTCTCCGACTTCCGCCCCATATCCATCCTTCATTTCCTTTCTAAAGTTCTGGAACGCCTAGTATATACTCAGTTGAGCACATTTTTTACTAGGAACTGCCTCATGAATCCTCTCCAATCCGGGTTTCAACATAATATTAAGTGGTGTACAATAAAGAGTTATCTATCTATCTATCTATCTATCATAAAAAAGTCTGTAAAACGAAGTTTAGCTAGAAAGTTGTGTGGTTAAAAAGTAAGAAGGCTTTAACTTTTTAATCACATCATAAAAAAGTCTTTTAAACAATGTTTAGCTACTAACAACGAAAATTAGTACGAAGGATTTCCTATTTTATTTCAAAAATCATTTGGATTGTTAAATTAGGAGTAGGCAACTTCGGAACCCGTACATAGTCTGGCTTAATAATTATGTTATATCGTCACATGATAGATAACTACTACAAACAATGTTGTACAGTGGATGGACCCATCTGTTTAATATGAAAAAAACTTTAAAATAAAATAAAAGACATGTCGCCGCACCCTTGTGTCGTGTGTGATCGCATAGTAAGTTAGCTTGGTGTGTTCTTGTGGGAATGTGATCCGCTATACACCCGCAGTGCCGGCAGTGCCCATCATCCCGATCCTACCGTCCGTGAACACGTGCATGTCGCTGATGACGTCCACCTGCGCCACCGCCACCTGCACCACCGCCGGTGCTGCCATCCCCACCGTCACCGCCAGCCAGCTGCAGACATTGGCCGAGTCCGGACAGACGCCGGGGGTGAGGAACACTCATTTTTCAATATAAAGATTGATTTATTTGCTTCAACATAATATAGGTTACAGCTGTAGGTCTTAAATATATTATTTTTTTCAATTATGTTCTACATTAAAATTAGGCATGCAAATATTTAAAATTATATTTGTATGAAGTAAATTGTTCATAAAATTAAATGTCAAAGTTTCAGATCGTCATTTCTTATCATTTTAGGATATTATTAAGATTATACCACGTAGTTTACCTAATCTCCTGACTCGTTGACCGTTTAGAGATCATTCATCATGAGTCCAGGACCACGCGACCGCGCGAGTGAGATGGAATATGTTCCCGTCACAACCGTAATAATATCCTAAAATGATACCAAACGGCTGCGCCAACTAGTACATTAGCGCAGCTTTTGTCTTAGCCGAATCAGGGCTGACGCATGAGGTGAGGAATACTCATACCCATAAGCTAAAGGCTACGCCAACTAGTGTATTAGCGCAGCTTTTGTCTTAGCGGAATCAGGGCTGACGCATGAGGTGAGGAATACTCATTAGTTATCCATAAACTAAAGGCTGCGCCAACTAGTGCAATAGCGCAGCTTTTGTCTTAGCTGAATCAGGGCTGACGCATGAGGTGAGGAATACTTATTTGTTATCCATAAGCTAAAGGCTGCGCCAACTAGTGCATTAGCGCAGCTTTTGGGTTTGGTCTTACAGACGCCTGGTGTGGGAAATTCTCAGTTCTCTTATTTGGTCGCTAGGAATTCATTTTACTAAGCTAACTGTACCATTTCTAAAAAATCTAAATATGCTGTTACTCAATCAATCTTCAGCTAATGTTTTTGTTTTTAAATCAAAACTTTCTTACTCCTAAAGAACAGATACTTTCCCAGTGAGTCCCGTTATATTGCCCGACCTTGTATACTTAAGCCTTACTTAAAGTCAATAGGTTTATTTTTATGGGTATTCATTGAAATCACAAGGATCATAAAGTTTTAATTCACTTAGTTTATGAGTCGACAGTTATATAAATCCTTGTTATTTTTACTATTACCTAATTCTTTTTGACTATAGTAGGTAACTATCTTGTAAGCTATACCCATGGTTGAATCCATCCTACTAATATTATAAACGCGAAAGTTTGTGAGGATGGATGTTTGCTAATCTTTCGTGCAAAAATTACTGAACGGATTTTGATGACTATATACTTTACAGTAATATAGCTTAAACATCATAATAACACATCCGGGTAACACACGGGCGAAGCTCCTATGTCTCTAAAAAAATATTTTCTCCACAGATAACATCTATCGAAGCATTCAACCCCGCAGCCAACCCAGTAATGAATTCCCTCGTCTCCGCTACAAAAGTAATCTTAAACGAGTCCATTCCCAACCCCATCATCCCCATAGCGAGTTCCAACATGTCCATCCCGTCCGAAATACCCGTCTCCACCCTTCCTGTCCCGATAATGGGTATTAAGGCGCTGGAGGAGAGTGGGGAGAAGATGAACGTGGGTTTCGAGGATAAGAGGGAAGATAGCATGGTTGATGATATGGGGGAACAGCTGCCGAATGGCGATATGAGTGTTGGAGGTAGGTTTACCAACTAAGGCCGCATGTACACGCTAACAAAATCCACCGTGTCTGCAGATGATAAAAACAAAAAAAATGCTGGACATTATCACACCGTTTCATCTAGCCCCAAACGAAGAAGAGCTTGTGTTATGGGAACATGACTGATATACTACTTTCATACTAACTTATTTTTTGTAAATACACACATATAATAAGTACATAGAAAACAGCCAGACCCGAGACAAATATTTTTCTGTTGAAGTAATCTGTAAATTACAGCCTTCAGTACTATTCAATAGTCTGTGTAGGTAATAGAGTTAACAAAGCAGCTATGAAAATGTACATCTATGGTGTGTATTGTTTATCAGTAATCCATAGATACTTGTAGGTCTATGATGTCCATGGATCATATCCCTCTCCAAAACAATATTTGAACTGCGATCAACATTGTTTGGAACAACAGACATTTTTTCATCAATGTTGTAAAAGATCTCTTGTTAGCCTTTTCTTTAATAAACCAATTATTCCACGCGCTCAATAAAATATTTTATCGATAGACTTCTACATTTTCATATAAACATTTGTCCCGTGGCGGGAATCGAACCGGCAACCTTCTGCGTCTGGGTGTTTTCTATGTATAATTTGTGTGTATTTACAAAAAAAACGCAAGTAGTAAGTCATATTATCAGTCATGTAGTTCCCATAATACAAGCTCTGCTTACTTTGGGGTTAGATGATGCTGTGTGAAAAATTTCCAGCGTTATTGTTTTTTTTAGATATAAAACCGCCCATGCCCATTGTTATAGTTTATAGTTGGTACAATTCAAAATGAATGACGGTAGAAATACAATTGAAAAAAACTGTTACCTCCCGTGCTAGTTTAAAACTATATTACGGCAAGGTACAGAATCACTCTTCATATAAATACGGGTCATTTATGGTTTACAATAAAGTATTTTCAGTATTCATATTGTAAAAACGGGAATTTTCACGTACTGCACTATCGGTCAGGGTGAGTGATCGCGACTTGCTCCCTCCGCGTCGCGTCGTGCAAAGTATTTTCATTCATTCATTCGTTCATTCATGCTATAATAACGATCGCTGTGTGGGCGAGCCTTAATAGTGTTTAAACTTGCAGATACGCCACAGATGCTGAGCCCGAACCGGCCGAGTTTGACGGACGCGGCCGAGCCGTTAGATGTCGACCCTCCGTCGACCACAGCCACTGAATCTGATATCGTTATGAACGATACTATGAGTGAGGTACGTTCTAATATAAGGACCTTGGGGTCTAGACAAATACCACTTTCTGTTGTCGTTAACGCCGGCGGAAAGATTAATTTGTATGGGAATGGCATTAGCTGTGGAAATGTCACGTGACAGCTGCCAAGTTTTACCTTGATAAATTTGCGTTAGCGTGAAAGGAAAAGTAATTGTATTTGTCTAGCACCCCTGAATTATTATACCTAACAAGCCTCTAATGCAAAATCAGCCATCAACAAATACCCTTCCCGAAACTCCTAAGGATTTCTGCGGGACCTACCCTGGACATTTCCCAGACAGCGGTTTTATTTATAAAGACCTTTGAAGGGAGCCGTGTTGGCAATCTTATTTTAAGTTAAATAATTTGTGTAAACAGACAATTTTATTTAATGGTAATGTTTGATTAAACGGTAAATACTAATTAAAATTATTAAAGCTAGCACAAAGATGAAGTCAACATTCATTACATAAAAGTAAGTAAATTAAATAAACATAATAAAAAACAGAAAAATAATAACATGACGTTAGTTGACATGACAAAATAATGATTTTTATAAATTCAGCTAGAATAATTTAAACACGCGAATAATTGACGTATATCACGCGATATACGTCACGCTCACAGAAAATCAAACATTTACTTAAGAGGCCTGCGTTGGATGAATTGCCCATACAAACGTAATACCAAAGTAATTTGTAATTAGAGCTTATTTCCACCATATTATGTTATTATTTGCATTCGAATAGTATTTATATACGTACCTTGCTATATATTTTTTCAAAATACTTACCGTGAAATGTAAACGAATTGCATTTTGGATATTTTTACGTCATACATGACATGTTTTCTTCTTATTTGTTTCGTATATAACAACAATACTTTACGTATCGTTTGGTTAGGTACATAGATTATATTGTCTAGTTACAGAATAACAACACAATGTGAAAAATACAACAAGTTTTCATTCATCTTTTTTGGTATTACGGAACACCACCGAATTTATAACAAATTCTGAACGGCTGATATTGCTATCGCGCAAGCACGGGCGGGCCTGCATCAGTCAAAAAGAGATATATTTTTGGACGCGCTTCGAATTTAAGTTATGAGCGCTGTACGCCGGATCCTTAAATGGACTATCCATCTGCAAACATCTGAAATTCCTTTCTTAGTTAAAATTTCCCTACACACCAAAAGGAACATTTCCTCTACTATTATAAGTTTAACGGGTATTTATCGCGTTTACCTTTTTTATTATTTTCCCGACGTTTCAACTGTATTGCAACAGCCGTGGTCACGGGATGACTTATAATAATAATTATAATTTATCTAATCGCGAAAGTTTGAAAAATACTATTCCCTCTACTGTTTGGGCTCTACGTTGATTGTCAGCCACTCATGAAATAATTTTATAAAATCCTAGCCACTAATGTACCCACGTTTTCTGCTCGCAAAATCCCTTTTATTTTAAGGGGATAAATCAGCCTATGCCCACCCTGAAGGTCCATTTTAAATATTCGTGAATAATTTTAGAAATTGGATGAGTAGCTTCATGTATATCATCATCACCTCTTTATAATTTGAGTGTAGGTTAATTAACTTGAAAGTAACTAAAAACAAGTAACTTTATTTACTCGATAATGTAAACCAGCTGTAACAGTTTATCCCACGAATGTGTGTTTTATTTCAGAGCGGTTCCATGCAAGTGGAGCCCAGCCACAGTCCACTCAGCACGGACATGATGGTGGAACTCACGGAGCCCTCCGAGGTCAATGACGAGTGAGTTATCATTAACTGTGAAATGAGCTTATAAAAATAAATAAATTTTAATATTTGCCTAAATAATGCTGTGTGGAAATGCTAGACATTTCCACACAGAATAATCTAGCCCCAAAGTAAGCAAAGCTTGTGTTATGGGAACTACATGATTGATATACTACTTATATAACTTTTTTTGGTCTCTGCCAGACCCGAGAGAAATATTTGTGAATCATACAAACATTTGTCCCGCAGTGGGAATCGAACCCGCTACTTTCTGCATCTCAGGCATAAAATAATTCTTCAGAGCGGGCAACTTATCAGGTGTAACAGATGTCTATAGGCGACGGTAACTGCGCACAGTCATATAAGAGATATAATGGCCCTGAATCAGCTCCATATATGGTTCTACGATTTTCCAATCCTTTAATTAAAGATCGAAGTATATCTGTTTTGAGCCTACGGTATTTCCTGTGAGGAGGCAGCCAGGGACGTCTTCAGTGAATGCTAGCTCTAGCTAGCTTCTGCCCACGGCTTCGCCCGCGTGGTACTAAAAAGTAGCCTATGTGTTATTCTAATGTATAAGCTATATACTGGAAAGTTTCATCAAAATCCTTTCAGTAGTTTTTGCGTGATAGAGTAACAAACATCCATCCTCATAAACTTTCGCGTTTATAATATTAGTAGGATAGGATAATCGTATATTTTTGTCGTTAAAAAACTTATTACAATTTCAATTTCTCTTGAACGAATTGAGTGAGTCCATGAAGGAATCAATGAATAAACGAATAAATGAACGAATGAATCTTATTATTGGTACGTTGACTTTAGTTCCAGTTGACAATGAATGGACGAATAAATAAACGAATGAATGACGAATTAATGAACGAATGACTGGACGGATGAATCTTATTATTGTTGCGTTGACTTCAGTTTCAGTTGACGAATGAATGGACGAATAAATAAACGAATGAATGACGAATTAATGAACGAATGACTGGACGGATGAATCTTATTATTGTTGCGTTGACTTCAGTTTCAGTTGACGAATGAATGGAGGAATAAATAAACGAATGAATGAATGGACAGATGGATCTTGATATTGTTGCGTTGACTACAGTTCTCGCTAGATGGCGCGAATATTGAACTTTTGAACGTGATAGAGCAAGCGAAGCGCTAAGATCCCTGAGTCTACTAATATACTCCTTATATATTTATACATAAATTCCTTATAGTATTGTGGAGTCGGACGATGTGCCGATCGACGACAACCTCCTGACTGCGGACGACCTGGTGCTGCTGTGCGAGCTGTTCTACCTGCCCTTCGAGCACGGAGCCCGGGGGCTGCGCATGCTGCACGATTACAACTGGCTGCTGGCGCACAAGCACAGCTCCCGACCCAGCCTTAACAAACCTGAGGTCAGTCGAGTGAGAGCGATACCGTCCTGTCCCGCCCTAATCTGACCGTGCTGTGTGCGATCACACTAACTCATGGCTATCGAGATGGCAATCAATTTTGACACTAGTTCCCCTTTTGAATGAAATCATCTGATTATAAGTTATGTAAAAAACGGAACGTCCAATGGGAAACCAATTTCGTTTATTCGCGTTGTCCATCTATGGCTCATCCAGCCTACAAATACGTGATACGATTCATCTCATCCGATGATACCGGCCCTGACTAATGCCATGCCGCCATCTCGATAACCATGAATTTAGTGTGATCGCCCCGCTGCCGCGCTGGTCTGAAGGCCCGCGCAGACTGGCGCGGTCACCGCAGCGGCGGCGCTGGCGATCAGTACATTGACGCGATATTTTACAACTTCTTTTTTCTACACCATATTTTGGATGTAGGAGGTTCGGATGTAATCTCGAAAACTACTCATCCGATTTCAAAATGTATTTTACCGATATCTATCTATAAAATAGAAAAGTTTGTTCATTTTTTATATTTGAACGCCCTGATCTCCGGCACCAGTCGGATTTGAAAAAATATTTGGCATTTGATAGTCCAATTCGTGAGGAAGGCTTAACATGACGCTAGGATCCTTAGGAACCGAGCAAAAGAAGCAATAGCGCGGTCGGACGATGCGACGCGGTGGGTTGCGGCCGAGGGCGGGCGTGGCACAGCTAATTTTTTTTTCGAACCTATTGTGTCCCACTGTCTGGCAAAAGTCTCTCCCTAATTCCTTCCATCTGCCTTTATCCTTGGCGATCTCCCACCGTTCCCTTTGGTGAGCATCGAGATCGTCACGCCTATGCTTTCGCGGTCGATCGCGACGTCGTCTTCGATCCTCCCTTAGGCATAGGATATTAATATATATTTATAGTGTAGTATATTTGTGTAATATCTGTCAGACGTGTGAATGGCGCCGGCGCCGCAGCCGCTTCGCGTGGTGGTTCTCGCGCACGCGCCGGCTCTCGCGGCGTCTGTCCGCGGCGCCCAACAAGGAGCTGTGCTCGGAGCTGCAGCCGTATCTGTGGGAGCTGACCGCGGTTCTGTCCCTGTTGGACGGCTTCTTGAGATGGCTCGGTAAGTACTCAATTCATTAATGGAAAGTAAAGTAAGTCAAGTATTATCCGTTAGTGAAAATACATGTTTAAAATGGCTTGTTAAGGATGCGGCGAATGCCGCTCGCAACTTCGCTTCGAGGCGCGTCCAAAAATCGGCCCGATTATCGCTCTCTTTTTGGCTGATACAGGTCGCCCGTGTTTGCAAGTATTTTGAAAAAAAATATATCCATGTACCTAGATAAATACAATTCGAATGTGACGTGCGCGCGGCCTCGCTAACTACGATACGCTAGCGCTATCTCTTATCAACTGGACGCACTATTTGTTCTACCGCCATCTAGTATCGTCTGGCACTAACCGCGCTAGTAAAGGGTGATAGTTTCTCGAATGTTTCTCGGAGCAAGGATGCGTACAGGCCACACCCCCTACGAGAATGTTCCGGAAGAAACGCCATATAGGATATATAAGCGTGCCGAGCGAGTGGTAGCCACAGTTCTTTTCAAGATTTTGGAAATGAATTATTTGAAGTCATAAAGAAGCGATACCCAGTGACTAGTGAAGTGGCAGTTGTGCTAGTGTTGTACCTAGTGATACAGTGTTTTTGTTTCATTTGTGTAGTTTCGTGTGCTATTTGTTTTATTGTCTTTTTTTTTACTAATATGTACTAATGAATTGAGAATGTGATCTTTTCACAAAATTAAATTATTTAAAATAGTTGTTTGGTAACCGTTTTTATTTTTGTTACCCTTAACGTAGCACGCCAATCTTCTTTGTATACCTCTGAGGTTGGCAGGTAAAAAATGCTTTTAACATTAAGCCCACCTTTGTACACTTTATTTCTGCAATAAATAATTAAATATATAATGATAAACAATACAATATTTTGTTGATTTTTCATTACCATGATTTGTATTCGCAATCAGGAATCATTGTAAATATCTCGATATTAATAAAGACCGTGTCTCCTTTCAGAACTTGGGAAATTCCCGGCTAACGTAGCATCTAACACGACAGGAAGCTATACATGTGAGTTACACTTAATTACATACCATGGTACATGGTATGGGCATGTCATGAGGAGGGAAGAATGTCATATTACGAGAAGAATGTTAAATATGAATGTGGAGGGAAATAAAAGCAGAGGTAGGGCTAATAAAAGATGAATGGATTGTGTGAAGAAGAACATGATTAAGAAAGGAGTGAGTACTGAGATGACGGCTGATAGAAGAGAGTGGAAGAAGAAAACATGTTGTGCTGACCCCACGTAATGTGGGATAAAGACAAGAAGATGATGATGGTACTCGTGGTTATTGATACCCACGATACAGGGAATCCCCGTACACAGATATTATAATACCCTACTGTGTGGTCGGGACTATGTTGTGACGTTGGGTGTTTATTTATTTATTTATGTGTGTTGAAGTAAGTTAAAATTATTTTTTTTTGTCGTGTAAATTATAAATTCCGACTTAAAATAATGAGAAGTTTATTATAAATATTTTAAATGTTACCCTCATTTTTATTTTAAAAAGTATAAATGAACAATTCACTTACGCTAATATAAAAAAGGGAAGGAGATAAAAAGTTAAATATGAAATATCATCCTTTACTGTTCACACTATTTTTTCATAAAAAAATATGGGATCATTGAAGACCCTACCCATTTAAATTAGAATCATTAAAATCTATTCAGTATTGGCGAAGATATCGCTTATCATAGACACAAAAAAACATACGGACGAATTGAGAACTTCCTCCTTTTTGAAGTCGGTTGAAAAATAATACTATTTTATGACTTCAAGGAGGTTCTTTTGATAAAAGTCATGAGGATGGCTGCAATAGAAAGTGCAAAAGCGTTTTAAAATTTTGAAAAAAATTGTCAATGTTATTCATTGAAAATTATGCATGTAATTTAATCATATGATTTTATTATTCTCTTTTGACATTGTTTATTCTTTATCTTTTCTAATTTTAATTTATAAGTCACAATGTCTTTGTTAGTTCTTTTTTTTCTATAAATTTCAGATTTCAAAATATTTGTACACCCCGTGGTAGAAACTAGCTGGACTCATATTAACATGGCAACACTTTTTTTGTAGCCTTGTTTTCACAGACAATAAAATATATTCCATTTAATTTCATTTCGACCAATGAAACTTTTTATTTAAGACCATTCGTCCATAATTTCTGTTAGTATGTAATACAGTTAAAAACTTAAAGTAATGTTAGTTACATATATAAAACACAATTAATAATCATACCTACACTAGATGTTATTTGCTATAACCTGTCGTTATTCGCCTTGTTATATTCGCTCCATTTCTGTAGGGTTCTCGAAAGGATGGCGGGAGGCATTCGAGAGCGGAGCGCAGGAGCCGTGGGTGTTCCGTGGCGGTCTCACCGCTGACCTGCGGCGGTTGCTTCCAGTCGAATGCAGCGGGGAGCTGGTGCGGCTGCAGGTGGTGCCCAGCGGACCCCCCTCCACCGTCCGCCCTTACGCTGCCTCCGACGAACAAGCGGTAAATTACATCATACTTATAATAAAGCTGATGAGTTTATTTAAACGTATGATAGGATAGTAGGATATATTTCCAGAGATTATCCTCTATTACATCATACTTATAATAAAGCTGATGAGTTTATTTAAACTTGCTAATCTCTGGAAATATATCCTACTATCCTATCCTACTAATATAATAAATGCGAAAGTCTGTGTGTGTTTGAATGTTTGTTAGATACAGATACAGATAATTTATTTATAACACCAAGTTACAAGTCAAATAATATATACTTAGGTATAACAACAAGTACACTAAAGTATAGTAACCTAATTTAAACATAATATTGCAAAAAAAAAAGAGATACATTTTTAATTAATAAATAATTCAGTTACCACGTATCTCCGTAACTACTAAACCGGTTTTGATGAAAATTGGAATTTAGATAGTTTAGATTCTGGAATATAACACATAGGCTAATCTTATTTTCGAAAATCAATCCCTAAGAGGGTTAAACAGAGTGGTAAAGTTTCTATGGAAAATATATGCCTTGGTTTGATTCGCTCAAACTCAGTACAAATAAACTTTAAAATTAATTAATGAAACACGTATTTTTAATTTTTTTAAATTAAAAATACGTGTTTCATTAATTAATTATGAAACACGCACTACCCTTTGGGGGTTTGCAATTGAGTTCTTAACTTTGTATGAAAAATTGTAATCCTTGGTTCGATTTATTCAAAAGTTGGTGGACATAGTTTGAAACCTCGAGGTCATACGCTACTTTTATTAACATACCACGCGGGCGAAGCCGCGGGCAGAAACTAGTAGATATATAGATAGATAGAAAATACTTTATTGCACACCAGATGACACATCAGCTTGGTTAAGTACTACAAACTTTGGCAATGTTGGACCATGGGTGATCTTATCGTTAAGTTGCGATCTCTACCAGACAACCTTTGGATAGAATATAAGAACTACTACGGACTATAAGAAAATACCAAGCGGATTGAAAAACAAAAAAAATGAATTTGATATCCCAATTCTTGAGGAAGGATGATAGATAGATAGATAGATCGATAGATAGATAGATAGTTTTTTATTCAACGCATACGATACAGTTATACGCTATTAGTGATAACATGACGCTAAAATCTTGTGAGTCGAGCAAAAGAAGTAATAGCGAGGCGGGTGATACCTCGCGGTGGGCTGACACAGCTAGTATAAGGTTTTATAACATTCCAAAGTATTGGAGATAAATTTCGCAACGTAAGTCGACGAAAAACGATCGAGCGAATACGTTTCTTACGAACGCTGACTTACCGATGACAGCTTTTATCAGATACTTTTGCGAGGGTGCTGTAACCACTTCTTACAGGGTTCTTTACAGGGTGCAGGAGGGTGGGGGAGGAGGGGAGGGAGGACCTTTAAACGGCCAACGAAATGTGAGCAGGGGAATAGTAAAGTACATGGTATAGTCGTAATAATATCCAAAAATATTGTGTATTGTTAAAGGTTTGCGAGATTTGCCACAAAACGTGTCGAGACGGCTCCGACTGCAGCGATCTGTTCCCCAGCGATCTCCAAACATTACCCGCTGATCGGTAAGTAGGATTAACAATCAAAATATTTTTATTTTTATTTTTAGTATTAGAAGATTGTTTTTGAGTGATGTTTCAGTGTAACTTATAGAATAACAGAAATATTCGCTTTTCACTAAACAACTTAATTGACAAATGCTTCTATGACATTAACGATTATTTAGTAGACTAGGAAGCTAACAAACCTTAAAAATAAATAAAAAGTGTCGTAAGCCGTATTTTTACCTATTTTGACTAATAAAAAACCTACTTAGTTGTTCCAAATGACACATACCTTGATACCTTGCCTACCTTAACTTTATTTTATTGTACCTACTAGTTTTTTTGTTTACACAAATTTTCGGCCTGCCTATCTATCTGTTGCTATACCCTTAGACAGGGTTCATGTGAGATACCTATAAACACCATCTATGTACCTACCATGTGAAAGCAATAAATGTATTGAGTATTGAAAAAAAAAATTGTATAAAACAATTTTTCAACCGACTTTAAAAATGGAGGAGGTTCTCAGTTCGCGATATCTACGCCAATTGCGAACCGATTTTAGTGATTATTTTTCTTAATGGGTAGAGTAAGGTCAAGGGTCGTCCCATATAAAAGTTACGAAAAAAAATCACTCCTAAAGTTGAAAAAAAATCATATTGAACCTTGCATCTTTTTTCAATTGTTTTATTGTAATTTCATCAATTATTTTGACTTATATTATTATTATTTTTATATTTTAATGTGAATATCTTTAATTAATGTTATTGGTGTGCAACCGGTTTAGTTAAAGTAAATAAATAAATACAAATTCTATAAATTTTCCGTTATTTAATGTCTGTTTTTATTTTTTCTGTTTTTTATTTTTATTGTATTTATTTTACAGGTTAGTCGTTCCATTCTTAACGTTAACACCTGAGCTGTGTATGGTGATAGAGGATGATGACGACTGCATCTGTCCCAGCGGTGACAGCAATGGATTCGCCAGAGTGAACGGTACGTCGTTATTTCGTTTATTCATTCGTTCGTTCGCCTTGTCACTTCTTTCTGGTTCCTTTTCCGGTCACCGTTAGTTAGGTAGAGACGCGGCCGGTTAGCCGGCTGTGACCCAAGAAAGGAAACTATGTTTGCATTCTCTGTTGTAAAAATGTTTGTACCTAGTTTACTTCTATTTTAAGCTATTTATTTAATTCAATAAAATTTTCTCTTATTTTGGTAATCAGTCAAACGCACTACCAACCCACTCTTCATTACACAAATGTTAGCTGGAAGAAAATGCTAAATAGCATTAAGTTCGCCTATGAATGAATAAATGAAAATACTTTATTGTACACCTTATGATATAAGCAAAAGAAACAATAACACATAAGGTACAATGGGCAGTCTTACAAGTCTATGTACTTGTTTTATCTTGCGCAATAAAGCATTTTCTATCTATCTATCTATCTGCATATCTATTTCGGGATCTGTGTGTTTCTGATACTCACGGTACAGTGAACACTAGTGTGTGTCTAGACATATACCAGTTTCTGTTGGCGTTAACGCCTGCGGAAAGATTGAATTGTATGGAAATGACATTCGCCTACCTTGACAAATTTGCGTTAGCGTGTGTAGTGTATGGATGCATAATGTGGGTAGCAAAAATGATTGCAATAAATGTATGATTGCTAAAATGATTGCAATACATGATTGCTAAAACGATTGCAATACATGATTGCTAAAATGATTGCAATACATGATTGCTAAAACGATTGCAATACATGATTGCTAAAACGATTGCAATACATGATTGGTAAAATGATTGCAATACATGATTGCTAAAATGATTGCAATATATGATAGCAATATGTGACGCGAAAACGCGTTATACAGAGTGTTTTTTTAAACTGGGACAGTACGGGGGCACCCATAACCAGAGGAGATAAAGGTGCAGTTTCTTTTGAAACTGCACCACACTTTTCATCAGCTCACTTTTCATCAGCTCCTTTTTGGAGAAAAAACACTTTGTATAATACCAAAACTTAACATGTTACAGGGATGAAACCAGAAATATTAGGTTACGCGTGCGCCGCTCTCAACAGCAAGGACTTCTACAAGCGGCAGGAAGTAGCCTGGATACCGGAAATGTGTGCCAAATATCCCAAGGAGCTAATGGAGAGAGTGGATCTCAGTCCAGCCGCTAAGGTCAGTTAATAATAATATCCTGACTGAAGAGATAGCTAGAGACAGCATTGATATTACTAGCTAATCCACAAGCGGCTTGGCAGCGTTCAATAAAAAGCGCATTCGCTTGACCGTTTTAGAAAAGCAAAAAAACATCGTGTTTTGGTACCATTTTAGGATGTTACTAGCTATTGCCCATGGCTTCGCCCCCGTGGTAGCAGGACAAAAATTTGTCGATCTTTTAAATACCGATACAAATTAACGTATGTTACATGACAATTAAATTTTTACGAGTGTCATCAGTTTAATCGTCGAATGATAAAATATTAAGTGGCCTGTAAGAAGTAGGTAATTAAACAAAGATGTATGCAATCATGATATTATTAAAAGTACAGATGTCCTTTTAGTGAAAAAAAAATAACTCTTAAAATGTGCTGAGTGTGGTACACTCACCTACACGTGGTACATTCCTGACTATTAAATGAAATCTCTCGAATGTGGAAACCATTATTTTATCTACGCATTCGTAATTTTATGACAAACGCGAAATCTGAGGAATCATGAAGAAAATCGTTCAAATTCAAATTCAAATTCGTTTGAGGAATCGTTTCGTTAAAGTTTGGAAAAAACTGACGAATGTGAAAGAAATAGCTTTGGTTAGCACCTACGTATTGTACTCTTTTGTAATTGACTGTGTTTATTTTTTTAGAAAGAAAGAAAAAAAAAAAGAAAGAAAATATTTATTTAACAAAAAATAAAATTTTATTGTTTGTATTTCTTTTCATTTGTACTTGTCTGTGCTGTATCGTATGTGTTGAATAAAAAAACTATCTATCTATCTAAATAAATGATTTGACGGATGTGTCCTAAATCAAACATTTCACGCTCTTTTTAACGAACCTCATTCTGTTGTCACTTGGGGACATCTCGGCAGGGAGATCATTCCATAATCTGAGTGTTCGGTGGGAGGAAGATCCTCTGACAGCGCACAGTACGCGACCATCCAGCCTCTTTAGGATGTGAGGATCTCCTACCGACTGCAAAAAGATATAAAAATAGTAAAAAAAAATTGTAATGCTGAACATTTTTCACACAGCATCATCTAGCCCCAAACTAAGCAGAGCTTGTATTATGGGAAACTACATGACTGTTAAACTACTTATTTAACTTTTTTTTTAAACATAAATATTATACATAGAAACACCAAGACAAAAAGACCCAAGACAAATATTTGCAGATACAAACATTTGTCCCGAGGCGGGACTCGAACCCGCAACCTTCTGCGCCTCAGGCGGGCCATCGCCCACTGCGCCACAGAGGTCGTCAAAATAAAAAATCAACAAAATAGATAGGCGTTTGTTTATATGTATTTTGTATACGTGATCACTAGCTAATTAAATATAGAAATATTCCTATCTACCTTGGTAGTGTGTGTGGATTTCCAATAGAAAAGTTACAGTCCTCTCCGTGTCGCGTGAGCCAAACAGCGGGACTATCACGCTAACCCATGGCTATCGAGATGGCAATCAATTTTAATACTAGTTCCCCATTTGAATGGTCCATCCATAAAATTGCGATTACACTGATTCCCCATCGCTTGATTCCCATATTACCCAGACTGAACTGAATGCCATGAACCGTTCATGAACGAACGAAGCTTGTGATTTTGACAAGTAATCGAATCACGCTAATGCCATGCCTCCATCTCGATAGCCATGGAAATTAGTGTGATCGGCCCGCAGCTGGGCTGGGATCACACTAATTTCCCATGGCTGGTATCATCGGATGGGATGAATCGTATCACGCTAATTTGTAAGCTGGATGAGCCATAGATGGACAATGCAAATGAACAAAATTGGTTCCCTATTGGAGGTTCCGTTTTTTGGATGGATGAGCCATTCAAATAATGAATTAGTGTCAAAATTGATTGCCATCTCGATAGCCATGAGTTAGTATGATCGTCCCGCAGGTCCTGTCTTAGCATAAATAGTTGTCAAACTCAAGACACTCAAAATGTACTTCGTTTTAGAAAGAACTTTCATCCCATCTATTCGAAAAACGACGTTTTGTTCCTGAATGAGTGCGAGCAAAATGGGGTTTTCTCTATCAGACTTTTATAGCGGGCAGTAATGAGTTTGAATTTGGAACGAGATTTTTCTAATGTGCGCGAGGTGATTAAAGAGATCGAATGCCAAATCCTACTACTATTATTAATGCGAAAGTTTGTGAGGATGGATTTTTGTTACTCATTCACGCAAAAACTACTGAAAGGATTTTGATAAAACTTTACAGTAATATAGCTGATATATCAGAATAACACATGGGCTACTTTTTATCCGGGTACTATGCGGGCGAAGCCGTGGGCAGAAGCTAGTATTGTAATATTGTTTGAATAAAGTTATTGGCCGGTGAAAAGTGTGGGCGGTGACGCGCCTCAAAAATTAAGAAACAAATGAAAAAGGCGGCAACTTTATCTGTTCAAGGATTGATAACGCCGGTTCCTCGCGCGCGAGGAACCGGCGTAAATTCACTTTAACATTTTAGATTCACGTATAGTTTTTAAGTTGACGTTTCTATATGATCCTTGTGATTTCAATGAATAAAAACCTATTGACTTTGACTTTGACTTTGAACATCTGAGAGTGTTAAAATAGATGCCAAAAATGGGATACACAATCTATTTATTTACCTTAATTAAGAACTAAGAATTTGAGGTGGGTATAATACCTTTTTATATAAATATGTATAATGAGAATACTTCTTATTTTATTCTCTGAACAGATTAAAAGTAAAGTGTACCTCGGTCGCAAAATATTGATTTCCTCGGTCAATGCATTTTGAATCGTATCTTTTTCTGGGTTCAAAATAGCGCCGTCGCCGTACAAATATTAAAGAAAAGAGGCGACGGGTTCCTCGATAAGTGCGAGCAAAATGGGTCATTCCGGCGCACTAAATAACAGTGACGAAATGACTTTTGAATTTGGAACACTATTTAATTAAAAAGTTTGAACGCAATTTGCTTCGATAAAGTCCTGGTTGGTTATAAAAAAACGCGCCTGTAACGCGGCATTGGTTAACTAAATTAAGAAAAAAACGCGGGAACTTCTTATTCGTTTCTTTATTACTTTTATCAAAATATTACAGAATTTTTTTATTTGATTCACACAAATTGAATAAAAGACGAGTTCTAGCAGTGAAAGTGGAATATTAACACCAGAAAGTGTAAAATTAAACGCAGAAACTGTAATTTTCTCATAGAGGGGGATGAAAAGCAGAGTGTGCCACACGGTACCAAAATTATTTAAACTCGAGCGACGTACTTTGAATCCCTCGCTATGCTCAAGATTCTACTCTAGAATCCTTCGCTTCGCTCTGGATTCAAACGATCGCTCTCTCCCTCAATACATTATTTTGGTCCCTTGTGACACAATCTACTATTGCTCCCTTTGGTTACAATTTACTATTGTTTTTGTGTACAGGAATGCGTGCGTCATTTCCACGAGTTCAGCACAGACGACATGATCCCACCCGAGGAGGTGACCCGCAACCACCCGGCGCTGCTGACATGCTGCGTCGCGATGTCGCGCGACCCGCATGCCAAGCACCGCCTGCTGGCGTGCTTGCTGGCCGCGCTGCGGGCTCACGGTAACTATGAGCACACTTTGTGCGTCGCGATATCGCGCGATGTCGCATGCTGGCCGCGCTGCGGGCTCACGGTAACTATGAGCACACTTTGTGCGTCGCGATATCGCGCGATGTCGCATGCTGGCCGCGCTGCGGGCTCACGGTAACTATGAGCACACTTTGTGCGTCGCGATATCGCGCGATGTCGCATGCTGGCCGCGCTGCGGGCTCACGGTAACTATGAGCACACTTTGTGCGTCGCGATATCGCGCGATGTCGCATGCTGGCCGCGCTGCGGGCTCACGGTAACTATGAGCACACTTTGTGCGTGTCGCATGCTGGCCGCGTTGCGGGCTTACGGTAACTATGAGCACACTTTGTGCGTCGCGATGTCGCATGCTGGCCGCGCTGCGGGCTCACGGTAACTATGAGCACACTTTGTGCCTGTCGCATGCTGGCCGCGTTGCGGGCTTACGGTAACTATGAGCACACTTTGTGCGTCGCGATGTTGCGCGATGTCGCATGCCAAGCACCGCCTGCTGGCGTGCTTGCTGGCCGCGCTGCGGGCTCACGGTAACTATGAGCATACTTTGTGCGTCGCGATGTCGCATGCCAAGCACCGCCTGCTGGCGTGCTTGCTGGCCGCGTTGCGGGCTCACGGTAACTATGAGCACACTTTGTGCGTCGCGATGTTGCGCGATGTCGCATGCCAAGCACCGCCTGCTGGCGTGCTTGCTGGCCGCGCTGCGGGCTCACGGTAACTATGAGCATACTTTGTGCGTCGCGATGTCGCATGCCAAGCACCGCCTGCTGGCGTGCTTGCTGGCCGCGCTGCGGGCTCACGGTAACTATGAGGACACTTTGTGCGTCGCGATGTCGCATGCCAAGCACCGCCTGCTGGCGTGCTTGCTGGCCGCGTTGCGGGCTCACGGTAACTATGAGCACACTTTGTGCGTCGCGATGTTGCGCGATGTCGCATGCCAAGCACCGCCTGCTGGCGTGCTTGCTGGCCGCGCTGCGGGCTCACGGTAACTATGAGCATACTTTGTGCGTCGCGATGTCGCATGCCAAGCACCGCCTGCTGGCGTGCTTGCTGGCCGCGCTGCGGGCTCACGGTAACTATGAGGACACTTTGTGCGTCGCGATGTCGCATGCCAAGCACCGCCTGCTGGCGTGCTTGCTGGCCGCGTTGCGGGCTCACGGTAACTATGAGCACACTTTGTGCGTCGCGATGTTGCGCGATGTCGCATGCCAAGCACCGCCTGCTGGCGTGCATGCTGGCCGCGCTGCGGGCTCACGGTAACTATGAGGACAATTTGTGCGTCGCGATGTCGCATGCCAAGCACCGCCTGCTGGCGTGCTTGCTGGCCGCGTTGCGGGCTCACGGTAACTATGAGCACACTTTGTGCGTCGCGATGTTGCGCGATGTCGCATGCCAAGCACCGCCTGCTGGCGTGCTTGCTGGCCGCGCTGCGGGCTCACGGTAACTATGAGCATACTTTGTGCGTCGCGATGTCGCATGCCAAGCACCGCCTGCTGGCGTGCTTGCTGGCCGCGTTGCGGGCTCACGGTAACTATGAGCACACTTTGTGCGTCGCGATGTTGCGCGATGTCGCATGCCAAGCACCGCCTGCTGGCGTGCTTGCTGGCCGCGCTGCGGGCTCACGGTAACTATGAGCATACTTTGTGCGTCGCGATGTCGCATGCCAAGCACCGCCTGCTGGCGTGCTTGCTGGCCGCGCTGCGGGCTCACGGTAACTATGAGGACACTTTGTGCGTCGCGATGTCGCATGCCAAGCACCGCCTGCTGGCGTGCTTGCTGGCCGCGTTGCGGGCTCACGGTAACTATGAGCACACTTTGTGCGTCGCGATGTTGCGCGATGTCGCATGCCAAGCACCGCCTGCTGGCGTGCTTGCTGGCCGCGCTGCGGGCTCACGGTAACTATGAGCATACTTTGTGCGTCGCGATGTCGCATGCCAAGCACCGCCTGCTGGCGTGCTTGCTGGCCGCGCTGCGGGCTCACGGTAACTATGAGGACACTTTGTGCGTCGCGATGTCGCATGCCAAGCACCGCCTGCTGGCGTGCTTGCTGGCCGCGTTGCGGGCTCACGGTAACTATGAGCACACTTTGTGCGTCGCGATGTTGCGCGATGTCGCATGCCAAGCACCGCCTGCTGGCGTGCTTGCTGGCCGCGCTGCGGGCTCACGGTAACTATGAGGACAATTTGTGCGTCGCGATGTCGCATGCCAAGCACCGCCTGCTGGCGTGCTTGCTGGCCGCGTTGCGGGCTCACGGTAACTATGAGCACACTTTGTGCGTCGCGATGTTGCGCGATGTCGCATGCCAAGCACCGCCTGCTGGCGTGCTTGCTGGCCGCGCTGCGGGCTCACGGTAACTATGAGGACAATTTGTGCGTCGCGATGTCGCATGCCAAGCACCGCCTGCTGGCGTGCTTGCTGGCCGCGTTGCGGGCTCACGGTAACTATGAGCACACTTTGTGCGTCGCGATGTTGCGCGATGTCGCATGCCAAGCACCGCCTGCTGGCGTGCTTGCTGGCCGCGCTGCGGGCTCACGGTAACTATGAGCATACTTTGTGCGTCGCGATGTCGCATGCCAAGCACCGCCTGCTGGCGTGCTTGCTGGCCGCGTTGCGGGCTCACGGTAACTATGAGCACACTTTGTGCGTCGCGATGTTGCGCGATGTCGCATGCCAAGCACCGCCTGCTGGCGTGCTTGCTGGCCGCGCTGCGGGCTCACGGTAACTATGAGCATACTTTGTGCGTCGCGATGTCGCATGCCAAGCACCGCCTGCTGGCGTGCTTGCTGGCCGCGCTGCGGGCTCACGGTAACTATGAGGACACTTTGTGCGTCGCGATGTCGCATGCCAAGCACCGCCTGCTGGCGTGCTTGCTGGCCGCGTTGCGGGCTCACGGTAACTATGAGCACACTTTGTGCGTCGCGATGTTGCGCGATGTCGCATGCCAAGCACCGCCTGCTGGCGTGCTTGCTGGCCGCGCTGCGGGCTCACGGTAACTATGAGCATACTTTGTGCGTCGCGATGTCGCATGCCAAGCACCGCCTGCTGGCGTGCTTGCTGGCCGCGTTGCGGGCTCACGGTAACTATGAGCACACTTTGTGCGTCGCGATGTTGCGCGATGTCGCATGCCAAGCACCGCCTGCTGGCGTGCTTGCTGGCCGCGCTGCGGGCTCACGGTAACTATGAGGACAATTTGTGCGTCGCGATGTCGCATGCCAAGCACCGCCTGCTGGCGTGCTTGCTGGCCGCGTTGCGGGCTCACGGTAACTATGAGCACACTTTGTGCGTCGCGATGTTGCGCGATGTCGCATGCCAAGCACCGCCTGCTGGCGTGCTTGCTGGCCGCGCTGCGGGCTCACGGTAACTATGAGCATACTTTGTGCGTCGCGATGTCGCATGCCAAGCACCGCCTGCTGGCGTGCTTGCTGGCCGCGTTGCGGGCTCACGGTAACTATGAGCACACTTTGTGCGTCGCGATGTTGCGCGATGTCGCATGCCAAGCACCGCCTGCTGGCGTGCTTGCTGGCCGCGCTGCGGGCTCACGGTAACTATGAGCATACTTTGTGCGTCGCGATGTCGCATGCCAAGCACCGCCTGCTGGCGTGCTTGCTGGCCGCGCTGCGGGCTCACGGTAACTATGAGGACACTTTGTGCGTCGCGATGTCGCATGCCAAGCACCGCCTGCTGGCGTGCTTGCTGGCCGCGTTGCGGGCTCACGGTAACTATGAGCACACTTTGTGCGTCGCGATGTTGCGCGATGTCGCATGCCAAGCACCGCCTGCTGGCGTGCTTGCTGGCCGCGCTGCGGGCTCACGGTAACTATGAGCATACTTTGTGCGTCGCGATGTCGCATGCCAAGCACCGCCTGCTGGCGTGCTTGCTGGCCGCGTTGCGGGCTCACGGTAACTATGAGCACACTTTGTGCGTCGCGATGTTGCGCGATGTCGCATGCCAAGCACCGCCTGCTGGCGTGCTTGCTGGCCGCGCTGCGGGCTCACGGTAACTATGAGCATACTTTGTGCGTCGCGATGTCGCATGCCAAGCACCGCCTGCTGGCGTGCTTGCTGGCCGCGTTGCGGGCTCACGGTAACTATGAGCACACTTTGTGCGTCGCGATGTTGCGCGATGTCGCATGCCAAGCACCGCCTGCTGGCGTGCTTGCTGGCCGCGCTGCGGGCTCACGGTAACTATGAGCATACTTTGTGCGTCGCGATGTCGCATGCCAAGCACCGCCTGCTGGCGTGCTTGCTGGCCGCGCTGCGGGCTCACGGTAACTATGAGGACACTTTGTGCGTCGCGATGTCGCATGCCAAGCACCGCCTGCTGGCGTGCTTGCTGGCCGCGCTGCGGGCTCACGGTAACTATGAGCACACTTTGCGTCGCTATGTCGCATGCCAAGCACCGCCTGCTGGCGTGCTTGCTGGCCGCGCTGCGGGCTCACGGTAACTATGAGCACACTTTGCGTCGCTATGTCGCATGCCAAGCACCGCCTGCTGGCGTGCTTGCTGGCCGCGCTGCGGGCTCACGGTAACTATGAGGACACTTTGTGTGTCGCGATGTTGCGCGATGTCGCATGCCAAGCACCGCCTGCTGGCGTGCTTGCTGGCCGCGCTGCGGGCTCACGGTAACTATGAGCACACTTTGCGTCGCTATGTCGCATGCCAAGCACCGCCTGCTGGCGTGCTTGCTGGCCGCGCTGCGGGCTCACGGTAACTATGAGCACACTTTGTGTGTCGCGATGTCGCATGCTGGCCGCGCTGCGGGCTCACGGTAACTATGAGCACACTTTGTGTGTCGCGATGTCGCATGCTGGCCGCGCTGCGGGCTCACGGTAACTATGAGCACACTTTGCGTCGCTATGTCGCATGCCAAGCACCGCCTGCTGGCGTGCTTGCTGGCCGCGCTGCGGGCTCACGGTAACTATGAGCACACTTTGTGTGTCGCGATGTCGCATGCTGGCCGCGCTGCGGGCTCACGGTAACTATGAGCACACTTTGTGTGTCGCGATGTCGCATGCTGGCCGCGCTGCGGGCTCACGGTAACTATGAGCACACTTTGCGTCGCTATGTCGCATGCCAAGCACCGCCTGCTGGCGTGCTTGCTGGCCGCGCTGCGGGCTCACGGTAACTATGAGCACACTTTGCGTCGCTATGTCGCATGCCAAGCACCGCCTGCTGGCGTGCTTGCTGGCCGCGTTGCGGGCTCACGGTAACTATGAGCACACTTTGCGTCGCTATGTCGCATGCCAAGCACCGCCTGCTGGCGTGCTTGCTGGCCGCGCTGCGGGCTCACGGTAACTATGAGCATACTTTGTGCGTCGCGATGTCGCATGCTGGCCGCGCTGCGGGCTCACGGTAACTATGAGCACACTTTGTGCGTCGCGATGTCGCATGCCAAGCACCGCCTGCTGGCGTGCTTGCTGGCCGCGCTGCGGGCTCACGGTAACTATGAGCATACTTTGTGCGTCGCGATGTCGCATGCTGGCCGCGCTGCGGGCTCACGGTAACTATGAGCACACTTTGCGTCGCTATGTCGCATGCTGGCCGCGCTGCGGGCTCACGGTAACTATGAGCATACTTTGTGCGTCGCGATGTCGCATGCTGGCCGCGCTGCGGGCTCACGGTAACTATGAGCACACTTTGCGTCGCTATGTCGCATGCCAAGCACCGCCTGCTGGCGTGCTTGCTGGCCGCGTTGCGGGCTCACGGTAACTATGAGCACACTTTGCGTCGCTATGTCGCATGCCAAGCACCGCCTGCTGGCGTGCTTGCTGGCCGCGCTGCGGGCTCACGGTAACTATGAGCATACTTTGTGCGTCGCGATGTCGCATGCTGGCCGCGCTGCGGGCTCACGGTAACTATGAGCACACTTTGCGTCGCTATGTCGCATGCCAAGCACCGCCTGCTGGCGTGCTTGCTGGCCGCGTTGCGGGCTCACGGTAACTATGAGCACACTTTGCGTCGCTATGTCGCATGCCAAGCACCGCCTGCTGGCGTGCTTGCTGGCCGCGCTGCGGGCTCACGGTAACTATGAGCATACTTTGTGCGTCGCGATGTCGCATGCCAAGCACCGCCTGCTGGCGTGCTTGCTGGCCGCGCTGCGGGCTTACGGTAACTATGAGCACACTTTGTGCGTCGCGATGTTGCGCGATGTCGCATGCCAAGCACCGCCTGCTGGCGTGCTTGCTGGCCGCGCTGCGGGCTCACGGTAACTATGAGCATACTTTGTGCGTCGCGATGTCGCATGCCAAGCACCGCCTGCTGGCGTGCTTGCTGGCCGCGCTGCGGGCTCACGGTGACTATGAGCACACTTTGTGCGTCGCGATGTTGCGCGATGTCGCATGCCAAGCACCGCCTGCTGGCGTGCTTGCTGGCCGCGCTGCGGGCTCACGGTAACTATGAGCATACTTTGTGCGTCGCGATGTCGCATGCCAAGCACCGCCTGCTGGCGTGCTTGCTGGCCGCGCTGCGGGCTCACGGTAACTATGAGGACACTTTGTGCGTCGCGATGTCGCATGCCAAGCACCGCCTGCTGGCGTGCTTGCTGGCCGCGCTGCGGGCTCACGGTAACTATGAGCACACTTTGCGTCGCTATGTCGCATGCCAAGCACCGCCTGCTGGCGTGCTTGCTGGCCGCGCTGCGGGCTCACGGTAACTATGAGCACACTTTGCGTCGCTATGTCGCATGCCAAGCACCGCCTGCTGGCGTGCTTGCTGGCCGCGCTGCGGGCTCACGGTAACTATGAGGACACTTTGTGTGTCGCGATGTTGCGCGATGTCGCATGCCAAGCACCGCCTGCTGGCGTGCTTGCTGGCCGCGCTGCGGGCTCACGGTAACTATGAGCACACTTTGCGTCGCTATGTCGCATGCCAAGCACCGCCTGCTGGCGTGCTTGCTGGCCGCGCTGCGGGCTCACGGTAACTATGAGCACACTTTGTGTGTCGCGATGTCGCATGCTGGCCGCGCTGCGGGCTCACGGTAACTATGAGCACACTTTGTGTGTCGCGATGTCGCATGCTGGCCGCGCTGCGGGCTCACGGTAACTATGAGCACACTTTGCGTCGCTATGTCGCATGCCAAGCACCGCCTGCTGGCGTGCTTGCTGGCCGCGCTGCGGGCTCACGGTAACTATGAGCACACTTTGTGTGTCGCGATGTCGCATGCTGGCCGCGCTGCGGGCTCACGGTAACTATGAGCACACTTTGTGTGTCGCGATGTCGCATGCTGGCCGCGCTGCGGGCTCACGGTAACTATGAGCACACTTTGCGTCGCTATGTCGCATGCCAAGCACCGCCTGCTGGCGTGCTTGCTGGCCGCGCTGCGGGCTCACGGTAACTATGAGCACACTTTGCGTCGCTATGTCGCATGCCAAGCACCGCCTGCTGGCGTGCTTGCTGGCCGCGTTGCGGGCTCACGGTAACTATGAGCACACTTTGCGTCGCTATGTCGCATGCCAAGCACCGCCTGCTGGCGTGCTTGCTGGCCGCGCTGCGGGCTCACGGTAACTATGAGCATACTTTGTGCGTCGCGATGTCGCATGCTGGCCGCGCTGCGGGCTCACGGTAACTATGAGCACACTTTGTGCGTCGCGATGTCGCATGCCAAGCACCGCCTGCTGGCGTGCTTGCTGGCCGCGCTGCGGGCTCACGGTAACTATGAGCATACTTTGTGCGTCGCGATGTCGCATGCTGGCCGCGCTGCGGGCTCACGGTAACTATGAGCACACTTTGCGTCGCTATGTCGCATGCTGGCCGCGCTGCGGGCTCACGGTAACTATGAGCATACTTTGTGCGTCGCGATGTCGCATGCTGGCCGCGCTGCGGGCTCACGGTAACTATGAGCACACTTTGCGTCGCTATGTCGCATGCCAAGCACCGCCTGCTGGCGTGCTTGCTGGCCGCGTTGCGGGCTCACGGTAACTATGAGCACACTTTGCGTCGCTATGTCGCATGCCAAGCACCGCCTGCTGGCGTGCTTGCTGGCCGCGCTGCGGGCTCACGGTAACTATGAGCATACTTTGTGCGTCGCGATGTCGCATGCTGGCCGCGCTGCGGGCTCACGGTAACTATGAGCACACTTTGCGTCGCTATGTCGCATGCCAAGCACCGCCTGCTGGCGTGCTTGCTGGCCGCGTTGCGGGCTCACGGTAACTATGAGCACACTTTGCGTCGCTATGTCGCATGCCAAGCACCGCCTGCTGGCGTGCTTGCTGGCCGCGCTGCGGGCTCACGGTAACTATGAGCATACTTTGTGCGTCGCGATGTCGCATGCCAAGCACCGCCTGCTGGCGTGCTTGCTGGCCGCGCTGCGGGCTTACGGTAACTATGAGCACACTTTGTGCGTCGCGATGTTGCGCGATGTCGCATGCCAAGCACCGCCTGCTGGCGTGCTTGCTGGCCGCGCTGCGGGCTCACGGTAACTATGAGCATACTTTGTGCGTCGCGATGTCGCATGCCAAGCACCGCCTGCTGGCGTGCTTGCTGGCCGCGCTGCGGGCTCACGGTGACTATGAGCACACTTTGTGCGTCGCGATGTCGCATGCCAAGCACCGCCTGCTGGCGTGCTTGCTGGCCGCGCTGCGGGCTCACGGTGACTATGAGCACACTTTGTGCGTCGCGATGTCGCACTAGTACTTCCCTGGAAGAGCTCTTCGAAAAGGAGCCCTACTACTTATTTACTGTACTTATAATGAGAGTAGACTAAGATCGCTGTGTGTTGTTACGCTATGTTATAACATAGATGTTGTCCCTCAGGTGTAGGCGGCGTGCACGCGTGCATTAACTCGACGGACGCGTGTCTGCACGAGTTCTACAGCAAGCTCGGCTTCGTGGAGATCCACCGGACGGACGCCCGCGTGTACCTCGCCCGCTCCTTCTAGCGGCACCCGCCTCGCCGCGCGCACCGCCGGCTCTACGCACGTGCTCATTATCTATATACACGTAACGGTGTACACGTTCCTGCACGTAAACATAGTATGAGCGGTACGGCTAACGTTTGTGCTAGCAAACAGCGGAGGCGTAATGTGCGACAGAAAAGGGAAAGACAAAAACTAAAATCGGAATAGCTCCTCGATTTAAATTCTAATAGAACCGACTAAAATATAATTCAACTTGAACATGATAAAAGAAAAAAAACTACTAAAAACAGAAAAGGCATATAAAATGGAAAAAAGCAGTAATTAAAAACTAATGTTTAATTTATATTATTATTTTTGAAATTTACAACGTTTATTAAAATAACGATACCGTTACTTACTATTATTACCAAGATAATCTGCGTTATAAGGAAAAATAATACCTCTAACGTAGTAATAATGCTCTAAAACAGCGAAAAACATCTAAAATTCCTTTCTTGGCAGATATCCAAAGTTAAAGGCTTATTTTCGTTATAAATAGTATCAGAATTAAACTGTAACTTTAAAATCATACAGCATTTTAAAAATCAGGACCAAAATATTACTAAGATTACGCTATTCGACTTGTAAATATGATAATTATATGCATACATTTTTAAAAAGATCAACTACGATGGCTAAATATGAAAACAAAAATAAAATCTGTCAAAAAAAAACTGACCGATTTGAAATCACTGTCCTCGACTCCCTTGCATATTTTAATAAAATAAACTTTGAACTAGAATTAATTATATCGTTTCTTAAATTAGGAATGCTTTAATCTTGGAAACTGATACGTTTTATTTGCGAAGGTGTCTTAGAACTAGGATGTTATTATAAAGTCTAATAAAATCGTTGAGGAACAACTCAACGTTGTTGAGGAACTGACTATCAAAGCACAGCCTAAACCGTAAGTCCCGTAACCCAAAGTAAATATCTGATGGTCGCGGCGTGCACTACGAACGCGGAAGGAGAAAGTCGCAACCACTCACCCTGATGAAGACTCTCGGAATGAGTCGAAACTTAGTCGGTGCCTTCACCGATAGTGCAGTATGTGAAAATTCCCGTTTTTACAATATGAATAGTCAAGTTCACGATAGTTTTTGGAATAAAATTTTCTATCTATTTTCTATAATTTTCCAACATAACAGAATGGCCAATCTCTCCCCTCGCCGATCCAACTTATCCCAACCTGCCCGTATTTCAATAGTCACTACATTAAGGCCCCAATTCATAGTCGATTAGGGGCTCCTAAGTAAAAATTCAAGTGCGAATTCAACCTTTATGCACCCAGCCATAAGGGGAATGCTGAATGATGGATTTTGGGGGACTGTTCAAACCCGGACTAGGAATTCAGGCTGAAATGGTGCCAACCTTCAGCATTTGTAATTCACTCACACATACAAAGGAACTGTTAAAGTACACAAACTTTGCATGTGGTGATTACGGTGTGATTGTTTATTTTTATCGAGACTGGCCGGAGGCTCCAAACGTTCAGCCAAACCTACGCAAACTCGACCGATCCGTGTCTCTCCACACCAACATAAATGCTAGCTAAAGGCCCGCTCAAACTGGCGCGGTACGGCGATGATGGCGACGCCGATCCGTACATTGACGCGTACTTTAAAATAAATAAATAATGCTGGCCATTTTTCATACAGCATCATCTAACCCCAAACTTAGCAGAGCTTGTATAATGGGAACTACATGACTCATATACTACTTACTTTTTTTTTGTAAATACATATTATACATAGAAAATACCCAGACCCGAGACAAATATTTGTAGACTTTTCCCTGTGGCCGCCATCGCTATCTCGTCTGTTATTGACGCTAAAAATAAAATAAAAAAATATTCCACTGCTGGACAAAGGCCTCTCCCACGCGCTGTTGAACCCGATGTTCGGCTCTTCTCATTAACTACCTGGCCACGCCGCCTTAAGTCATCGCTCCAGCTAGCCGGGGCGCCCCAAACTCCGTTTGCCCAGACGCGGTATTCATTCAAAAAGTTTACCCCATATATGACCAGCCCACTGTCACTTCAGCTTACTAATCCTCTGAGCTACGAGTGTGTCGATAACTTTCGCTCTAACTAGATAAGCTAGAAATTAAAATAAATACTTATACCTGGAATAATATTTTTTACAATACATTTGGCCGCGGGGTAGACAATATCCTCACGCTTACTTTTCATATCACGCTAAAAGTTTGTCAAGGCAAAACTTGGCAGCTGTCACGTGACATTTCCACAGCTAATGTCATTTCCATACAATTCAATCTTTCCGCAGGCGTTAACGCCAACAGAAAGTGGTATTTGTCTAGACCCCAGGTCTGAGCTCACGAACTTTCCCGAAGCCCTTTAATCGCGATCAATTTACCGCCGCTCGCTCTCATCTCGAGCCAACCCCACCGAACATTGTCAAACGTTAACCACAGATATTATAATACAACGTAAACGAACTGAGCTTCCACGCATCGGAAATGTTGAAGGGTCAGGCGATAATTTGGGGCCACCATTAAATTCGGAAGGTATGGTCCTTTGTGTAGGGAGTGCACAAGTAAAGGATTTTCCGAAATCCAAACCCCAAGAGGGTGCAAAAAACATGACGCGAACGAAGTCTCGGAGCGTTCCACTAGTTATGTATGAAATCGGTTGGTAAATCCTAGTCAAGATTGGGAAGACTGATAGAAATGAATAGTGTTTGTGTTACGAATTTATAGTACCCGGCAATCATTATGGCACATGAAGTCAATATTGATGAACTTCATTTCGATGTGTATTATTATTTTTCGGGTACTTTAAATCGTAAAGGACTGATAAGTTAAGGTTGGTAAAGCTAGTCCAAAGTTCATGCTTTGGAAAAGATGGAGACATGGAATTTAGGAATTTGTATTTTATAAAACAAAATAGATTGTCAGGTAATTTGATAAATATTTAGATAAACTTCTAAGTAAAAAGCCACACCTAGGCATGACATTTAATTTATAATGTGCGCAAGGGTTCTGTCACCAGCTTTATTCGAACGAAAACGGGTCACATTTCAAGTGTTTTATTGGGTTAAACGTCGAATTGACAGCTTTCTGTAAAAAACTTCGTTACAAAAAGATACTCCTATTATTAATTTGAATGAGTTTTTATAACTTTTTCTATAAGTAAAGTATTGTATAAAGGTAATATCACAATCTTATTATGTTTTAGAATAAACAGTGGACGGTTGCATCATGATGTTGCGAGCACTGTACTGTACATAGGTATTGGAATTGTAAAATACGGTAAAAAAACAGCTTAGATATATAGATTTTTTTTTTAAACAATCTTTGCCTTTTATTTTAACTTTCATTTGTAAAACTGAAATAATTCCATGTGGAATCTGGTGGTTCAAGGTTTTTATCTGTTGCAGGCCGGATTAGTTTACAGATTCTTTACTAGATTGCGCTGTATAGCCAAGGATTGTCCGGGTCATGTGCAGATCTGTATGCTTTCGTCTTCAACGTGCGTTTTTCTGTGAGGCATGCATGTGCTCCATAGCGCATGCCACAAAAACAGTTGAACGACAGCGTACGCGGACCAGATCAGACCTCAACAGTGCTTGAAAAATTAATTAAAAGTAAAAGATGCGAGTTGAAGACGAAAGCGCACGGATGTGTACATATGCTTTTCGCCTGCATACCACATAAAGTCATAACGTTGACTTTTGAACGAATAAGAAACTTTTTACATAGCAAATTGAAAAATTATCATAGACAAAAATGATTATGGTCTAATCTAGGATGCCTTTAGGATTATAAAATCTAAGTAGTTTTTTTTTCAAGATGAATAATAGTTTCTTTCTATTGACATGATTGAGAATAGGTCTCAATGTCTCAAATTTGTATTTAGAAGTTACTTACATGCTTTATAGTTTATAAGTCTACTAGCCTCTGCCCACGGCTTCTCCCGCATGGTACCCTTTGTAAAAGTACTCTATGTGTTATTCTAGGTTACGAACTTAACCCCTTACAAATTTCATCCAAATCGGACCAGCTTTCATCAAAACTTTGACATTTATATTAGTAGGAGAATTTACCGCTGATGTATTTTTATTTTAACAAAATGACAAGATTATCGGATAGTAGATATAATGAGCTTTTATAATTAAATAGGTACCTAATGTTTATATCCATCTAGTTACACAAGCTGGTTTACACAAAAGCGGAGCGGAGTGCTTTGTGAAATGAACCAACAGCATACAAGCTTTAGGTGGATGGAACATATAGATAGAAAAGTATTTTTTGACAGATGGCCCTGATTTAGAAAATAACAATGTTTCTTTATTTAGTTGCTTTTACTTTCATAATCTTTGATATAATAATCAGCTATTAGTGTGAAAATATTCATACCTTAGTTTTCTTAATTTTTGTATACATATAAATAATTGCCTACGTTTAATGACTCCGAAAGTTTGTAAATGACTTACAATAATTAGTCCAAGTATAGTTTTTATATTGTATAACCAGATCTTATTTGTTTCTTATCGATTATTATTATATTATTTATAAAAACGTGAAATGGTGCAGGCCATCGTGAAGAAAATCAATAAAAATACTGAAAATTAAAATGTATTTCATTTTTCTCAAAATATTATTATTCTAGTTAATACTAGGTAGGATCTAGGGATCATTGTTGCTAAGGTTTTTCTACATATTATCAAGAATCTATTAGGTAAAGTCTAAAATATTTCAGTCTGTTCCAACAGATCGAATATTAGTCATAGAGAGTTCCTTGAGTTTCTGTTTAATTTCCGAAATCTGAAATATAATATAGAAATTATTCATACATAATACGTAGATTTACGTACCTTAATAGATTTCTTAAGTCCGGCGGAGGGCATTGGTACGCCATCACACATGGGATCCTAGTTTGGGTACTAATGGATAAAGTTGGTATAGGTATGATAGAAAATAAATAAATAATTCTGGACATTTTTCACACAGCATCATCTAGCCCCAAACTAAGCAGAGCTTGTATTATGGGAACTACATGACTGATATACTACTTATATACATTTTTTTTTGTAAATACATACATATTATACATAGAAAACACCCAGACCCGAGACAAATATTTGCAGATACAAACATTTGTCCCGAGGCGGGAATTGAACCTGCAACCTTCTGCGTCTCAGGCGGGCCTTCGCCCACTGCGCCACAGAGGTCGTCAATATAAAGGCATATGATTTTATAATATAAAGGATCTCAATTGTTATTATGTTTAATTTAGAGATGTTTGTAAAGTCATTACAGTATATATGGTCCGTCTCGCTTTAGTGGACACTGCGCTTCTTACCTTATGTATCTCATTTAGAAGCACTTTCTGTTCAGTCCTCGGCGTCATACCATCTCTGTTCAGATCGATCGCTTCCAAATTCTCAAACAGCTGTTTTATTTTCAGCGCCAAATGCACGTCATTATTACTTCTTCTCGGCACACTTGGCTTACATTTTCTGATCAATTTCTTTTTATATTTATCTGGTAGGTCCTTCTCAATGTCATCTCTCGTGAGCGAAGTCATGTATTCGGGGCTAGTGTCGTAGGGGAAATGGTTAAGTTTGTACGAACTGTCGGCGGTTAGTTTTAAAGAGCGGTAATCTCTACGCCAGTTTCGGAGGAGTTCTATGTTTCTGAAACATGAAACGAAGTTGAAACATTTATAAGGAAACCGTGTAAACATAGTGGGCGGTACCCCGACCTGTGATCCGAAGGTCGTGAAAAGCCGTTCTTGCACCAATGATTTTTCAATTCGAAAAATGTATGTGCACTTAACAAAACGGTGAAGGAAAACATCGTGAGGAAACCAACATGCGAGTGCGTGAAGTTAGCCCCGCACTTTTGCGTTTTCCGAATTCTGATACTTGTGCTGAATTGTTCTAGGTTTGTTCTACATTGTTCCAAAATATTTTTTCTCTAGAGTGAAAATTACAGCTGAAAAACGAAAATAACGGTTTTGGAACCTGGCCCCGCACTTTTGAATTTTCCAAGTTTTTACAGTTGTGCTGGATTGTTCAAGGTTTGTTCTGCATTGTTCCAAAATATCATACGTCTAAGATGAAAATTAACGTCATAAATCGAAAAAAAACTTTTTGGAACCTAGCCCCGCACTTTTGGATTTTCAAACTTTTGACCTTTATGCTGCATTCTTCTAGGTTTGTTCTATATTGTTCCAAAATATTATACGTCTAGAATGAGAATTGACGTTTAAAATCTAAAAAAACAGTTTGGAATCTAGTTGAAAATTGTAAACCCGCTATTTTAGTCGTTATTTTTAGATTTTCGTACTAAATTGGTATTTTATTCATTGTTCTGGTGTTGTGCTGTATTGTTCTAGCTTAGTACTAGACTGTTCTACAGTAATACTTAACATTAAGTACCAAACTAGCACAAAACACTGAAAAAACTATCAAAATAGCGGCTTTACAACTTGGCCCCGCACTTTTGGATTTTCCACGTTTTGACAGTTGTGCTGCATTATACTAGGTTTGTTCCACATTGTTCCAAGGTAAAACCGTTCTAAGATGAAAATTGACGAAGAAAATCGAAAATAACTTGTTTCCATCCGATACCTACTAAATTTCAACTTATGAATATTCGTGTTTTTTTTCATTGTTCTGGGTTGTTCTGGTGTTGTTCTGTATTGTGTTAGCTTAAATCTAGACTGTCCTACAGTAATACTTCACATTAAGTACACGTTTTGACAGTTGTGCTGCATTATACTAGGTTTGTTCCACATTGTTCCAAGGTAAAACCGTTCTAAGATGAAAATTGACGAAGTAAATCGAAAATAACTGGTTTCCATCCGATACTTACTTAATTTCAACTTATGAATATTCGTGTTTTTTCATTGTTCTGGTGTTGTGCTGTATTGTGCTAGCTTAGTTCTAGACTGTTCTACAGTAATAAATAACATTAAGTGTTTATTTAGCTCGAAAAACTGAAATAACGACAAAATAACGATCAAAATAGCGGTTTTCCAATTTTCAACTAGATTCCAAACTGTTTTTTTAGATTTTCAACGTCAATTCTCATTCTAGACGTATAATTTTTTGGAACAATATAGAACAAACCTAGAAGAATGCAGCACAAAGGTCAAAAGTTTGAAAATCCAAAAGTGCGGGGCTAGGTTCCAAAAAGTTTTTTTCGATTTATGACGTTAATTTTCATCTTAGACGTATAATATTTTGGAACAATGCAGAACAAACCTAGAACAATCCAGCACAACTGTCAAAACCTGGAAAATTCAAAAGTGCGGGGCCAGGTTCCAAAACCGTTATTTTCGTTTTTCAGGTGTAATTTTCACTCTAGAGAAAAAATATTTTGGAACAATGTAGAACAAACCTAGAACAATTCAGCACAAGTATCAGAATTCAGAAAAGGCAAAAGTGCGGGGCTAACTTCACGCACTCCCAACATGCCTATGCAAAAAATTGTAGGCATGTGCTATCGATTGTTCTAATTTTGTTTTTAAAGAAAGTTTTCCATTGTACTGACTCCAATGATGGAGATTAAGATCTATGCTTAGTACACAGATCTGTGAGTATACCAAGTAGGGGGTAGTCAAAGACACGTCCAAACATAATATTTGGCACACGTCCGCGTTTTGCTTTGTAGTTAGACTTTTCCTCCATACCACTTGGTAGAGCGAGGTTGTTGGTTCGATTACCGGTAGATTCAAAATGATTTCTGATATTATAAGTGCCAGATAATCTAATGGTGCTTGTCTATCAAAAACACTGACTTTCTATCTTGTAAAATCCTATCTCGTGTAGCCAAAAGTTCTTTGTGTTTCTTTATAGCTAGATCTTTGAGATAGGCCTGTTTAATCTTTTCATTTTGTACATTCTTCGTATCTGCAAAAAGAGGTTTCAGATATTTGGCGCTTTGTAAATATGTTGGTAGTGTCCGGTAACGGCTTTTGGCTAGTTTCGGACATTTCCTCCTCAGCCTTCCGTCGTATGCTTCGTCAGAATCTTCGGATTCTTTTTCATTGACTTGTATGGTCAAATTAGTCTTTGTAAACTTTTCTTCGTCAATAACTGAATTGTAACTTACTACATCATGCCTGAATGATGTGTTCTCGTCAAAGTTACTTCTTGTGTCCTCAGAAATTACCGACTGGGATCTTTCCAGCATGTTTTCGATGAATTTGTCATGTAAAAAGTTTTTGATTTTTGAAACTCCCGCGTTTATTATATCTCTTGGCGGAAACATTAGTGGATTTCCGTTCAGTTGAAGCACTTTTAATGTTGCTACTGTTCCCAGTTCGTTCGGCAATGAGGTAAGTTTATTATTTTGAAGCAATAAATGTGTGAGGGTTTGGTGGTTTTGTATCTGCTTCGGAATGTCTGTGAGCAAGTTTTCACGAAGGTCCAGATACATAAGACTTGGCAGGGAAGGGAAGAAATCATCAGGCAACGTTGTTATTTTATTGTTTTGTAGGTAAAGCACCTGAAAATTACATGAAAAACATATATTTTGATATCTACAAGTACCTACAACTAAACGTAGGAAGTGGTTATTTCCTCTGTGTCTATAACCTATTAATTATTAGGTACTGCGAAACTGCGACGTTACTCCAAAAACTCACAGTCAGTATTTTGTTTTCTATTTTTGGAGCAATTTCAAGCCTCTGCGATGAACAATCACAAATCGTTTCTTCGTTCAATGCTTCTTCATATATATTTAAAGAAAAACCAGCGTCAGAAGCTTCAGACATTTTGATAAAAGCTAAATGTTGTTTGATCAATAAAATAAATATTCAAAATTCAGCGCGCCACCGAGATCAACGTCAATGGACAAAGATGACAGTGTTATCATAGAGGAAATAACCACTACGCTCTAAGCTCGATTCAGATACCGTAGACAAGTAAATTTTTATTTTGGTAGAAAAATCGCGAGCTTGGAAACCTACCATCAATTTTTTTTTGTAGGTGGCAACTTTAGTTCTTATCGTTGTTTTGTTTGTATTCATAAATATGAATCAATCAATGCATTGATTGATTCATATTTATTTTGTTATTAAGATGATACTATTAGAACAATTTTGAATATATTAAAAACTACGAAAGTTTCACAAATTTTATAAAAATTGGCACTACTTGGAATGTCAAATTATGTCAAAGCTAGCATCATTCTATGTTAAAGCTAGCATCATTATCTCTAGAAAATACCTGCAATGTTAAGTTGATTTAAAACGACTAGCCATAGCTCAATTGATATTATAACTCCGTTAGAATACTGTAGGTACTAGGGTTCAAAGATTCCAGAGGAACCTGTGTTGGAACCAGATAAATATAAAAATTGAAAATCTGACATAATCAAGAAACGCGCGACCTGGCATTTTTTTTTTCTTCCTACCGTAAAGCCTTAACTCACTGAACAGAACAACAATAATCTACAAAATAATTTGACTATCTCTGAGGCGCAGTGGGCGAAGGCTCGCCTGAGACGCAGAAGGTTGCGTGTTTGATTCCCACCGTGGGGCAAATGTTTGTATGATCTGCAAATATTTGTCACGGGTCTGAGTGATTTTTACGTGTAATATTTATGTATTTACAAAAAAAGTGTATACATAAGTAGTGTAACAGTCATGTAGTTCCCATAATACAAGCTCTGCTTAGTTTGGGGCTGAATGACGCTGTGTGAAAAATGTCGAGATTTATTTAAAAAAATATTTAATCAAAAATTTGTCTAGAGCCAGCGCTAGATGAAGGCAAAGATTTTGTTCAGAAACTTGTCACCATATTATATAAATCTATCAAATGAATTGTATGCACGAGTAGGTACCTAGTAATAATAAACCTTTATTTCTAAAACATTAACGTTATTCCTATTTTTTTAGATAATATCTCTTAATTCACAGTGCCTGTCGGCAAAAGGCTCGTCTAGCTCTTTCCAGTGAAGTCGTACCTAGTATCAACAACTTATCATTCAAACCACACACACACACATAAACGTCAGCATGTATTCTATTATTTCAGTTGCAAGATGGCGAACGTGCGGGATAGTGACACATCTCTGTGGCTCCACAATAAACTCGGAACTTCGAATGATTCCTGGACAACTGGGTCAATTTGTACACAACTAAATGCTGAAGTTTTGAAGAATATCAAGGATTGTTTCCCAGACTTACAGACACAAGTGAAACTAAAATTATTGCTAAGTTTCTTTCATATCCCGCGCAGAAATGTTGAAGAGGTAACTTTTTCAATACGTTTTGCGTAACTATTGAGTTTTTCATCTCTCTTGCTGTTTATATGTAGTCACTGTAAGTTGAAAAGAGACAAAACTTCACATGAAGATGTTTATTTGTTGTCATAAATTTACAATTGTACATGAAAAAATCAGATTGGTAAAATAATAAGTCCTGGCTTTACCTACAAACTCATCTTGATAATACACAAACTCCAAGTGAATTACAAATATACTGCTTTTATTTGTTGTCATAGTCTGTTCATATAATTTCTTCGGCGCATGTTGGAAGTTGTAAATATTTTGTTATAAATAAAACAATTCTTTTACATCCAAGTGCACATTAACTAATTCAATTAACACAGAAAAACCCAAGAATGCTTGACCTAATAAGAAGCATAACCTACAAAGCGAAGCTAAAAGGTGGAACAATGGTCTTTACTGTTCTGTTTCTAAGTTATATTACATTCTGCCTCTGGCTTCGCTTTGTCAGACCCTGGTTAATAGATGCATGTGTTATCCAGGTAGAAATCTGTTTCTAAATTTCACCAAGTCATTTTTAAGTTTATATGTAACGCGCACACCTAATGCCCTTCTATCATACTAATATTATTAACGCGAAAGTTTGTAAGGATGTTTGTTACTCTTTCATGCAAAATCTACTGAACGGATTTTGATGAAACTTTACAGTAATATAGCTTATACATCAGAATAACACCTAGGCTACTTTTTATATGGGTACCACAGGGGCGAAGCCATGGACAGAGGCTAGAAAATAAATAAAGATGTAAAAAAAAAAAAAAACCTTTATAAGGGGCAGGTCCTTCTATTCTTTCCTAATATTTGATGCTTGAGACCACAGTATGCCTTTTTAAACTTTACATCTTACTTATACACCTTAGTATAGATGTTTGCTGCTAATAATCTACATAAAACCTGAACCAATTTGGATGAAATTTTGAATAATAAAATTCATGACCTAGAAAACTGTTATCCACCTATTCTTTCCTAATATTTGATGCTTGAGACCACAGTATGCCTTTTTAAACTTTACATCTTACTTATACACCTTAGTATAGATGTTTGCTGCTAATAATCTACATAAAACCTGAACCAATTTGGATGAAATTTTGAATAATAAAATTCATGACCTAGAAAACTGTTATCCACCTATTCTTTCCTAATATTTGATGCTTGAGACCACAGTATGCCTTTTTAAACTTTACATCTTACTTATACACCTTAGTATAGATGTTTGCTGCTAATAATCTACATAAAACCTGAACCAATTTGGATGAAATTTTGAATAATAAAATTCATGACCTAGAAAACTGTTATCCAGGTGCTACATAGGTGAAGTAGAAGCTAGTTTTTAATAATAGAAGGACTTCTGTAGTTATACCAACTTCTACTTTATTTCAGTGGAAAAGCGAACTGGAAGAAATCATCGAAGTGGCCGGCGTTGACTCCGACCTCTGGGTGGCTATGCTGGCTGAGGTCCTCAAAACATTCCCCTCAGCGGGCACACTTAATACGGAAATAGCTGAGTTTGATGAGACGAGACCCATCTTCAGTGATATGATCGGAGAGCTGAAGAGAGCTCTGGCCAAACATGATGACCTAGGACTGCTACCACTTGAGTGCCTCTATTTAAATAAGAATGCCTTAGTTTCTGTGGTGAGTTAAATAAAATAAAATAGATAAAATATAAATTATATTTAAAATATACTTATACATCCAACAGACACATTAATAGTCCTGTCCTCATACCAGCATTTCCTGTTTTATGGATATCAAGAACTATGAGTACCGTGGTACCATAACACCCAGACTCATGAACAAATATCTGCAGAACATGCAAACATTTCTCCCGCAGTGGGAATCTAATCCGAACCTCACAAGAACTAGGAACAAGGGATCTTTCCACACTGCAGTCTTTGATCTGAACAACATACATGATTGTGTTTCTACAAAATATGACGTTAGTAAGCATCTACTGGGTGAACATGTTTCATCTAGGCATAGAGTAGACCCCAATGTTTACTAGGAAACAATTCTGTCAACTGTCGTGCGGGTCCCGCCACGCCTGCTGTGCTCTGATTGGTCGAAACTATCGGTAGTTTCGACCAATCAGAGCACAGCAGGCAAAATGACACAATGACAATGTCCGCGTTTGCCAACATCAGTCATAAAAGACTGATGTGTTGACAGAACAGTGTGGTTCAATATGACGCCTCTCAGGGTTAACTGATCAATGCATCTAGGTTACAGCTGCATGTACCATAAGAGAAATGTAGAAAATGAAAACCTATTTAACATCAAGAAAAAACCTACATATGCCAACTTCATACATATTTTTGATGCGGTTTGTGACAGAAACTATAAGCATTGTGGTACCACAACAGCCAGACCCATAACAAATATCTGCAGAATATGCAAAAACTTTAAACTGCAGAGGGAATCGAACCTCTTGCATCTCAGCCAGCTACAGACTCATTGCCCCACCTAGGTCGTCAAACCTTTTTTTTATGTTTTATTCTGTTTTTTTAAGAACTTCCTTCGATTTTCGATGATGTCAGTTCTATCGTACCCTCATAGACTACACTAAACATTTTCATGAACCAGCTCGTATATGGACCGGTAGAGCATGATTGCTGCAGTTGAAGTTTGCGCAGCTAACATGCCCTGAAACAGGCCCATGTCGATTTGGTTAAGATTAAAATTCCTAATCATATTCTCCCTCATCAATGCAATCCGGACACACTCCTCTAAAAGGTGGCATACATCTTCCTTAACTCCGCAGGCTTCACAGGTCGTTAAACCTAATTTCATAGAAGCATAAAACATTTGCTGAACAAAACTTATTAATTTCAGGTGGGACAGCAGGCTGCGCCTGTGAAACACTTCACATTAAAACGGAAACCCAAGTCCGTGGCATTAAGGAGTGAGCTCTTAGCAAAGGCAACGGAAGTCGCCGCTAATCAGAAGAAGGCACAGACACCAACTGTGCCTGTCAGGAGTAGAGGCATGCCGAGGAAAATGACTGACACAAGTAAGTTAACTTTATGACAGTTGTATCTGAATAACCAAGGGTTAAACCATTAAAGAAGCTTTGTTCGGTTTGCGAGTCCTATTGTACTCTAAACAAGAAATGCATGTTTATCCTACTACTATAAAAAACGTGAAAGTTGTGAGGATGGATGTTTGTTATTCTTTCACACAAAAACTACTGAATGTATTTTGATGAAACATTACAGTAATATACAGCTTAACACATAGGCTGCTTTTTATGCGAGCGAAGCCGTGGGCAGAAGCTAGTTTGTTAAATAATTTAAAGAACAACACATAGCTACATCTTATATGGTGTCACACTCTGGCACACAGTCGCGTCCGTAATCACCGCAATGAGATATTATATAGAGTAGACAGCCTCAAGAGATGCAATGTTTGATAATTTGCTAATTAAACAATTCTGTCAACTGTCGTGCGAGTCCCTCTACGCTGTTGTGCTCTGATTGGTCGAAACTATAGTTTCAACCAATCAGAGCTCAGCAGGCAACATGACGCAATGACAAGGACAATGCCCGCGTTTGCCTAAAAGACTGATGTGTTGAAAGAACAGTGTGGTTCAATATGACGCCTCTCGGTATTAACTGCTCGATGTCACAACGCAAGGTTTGTGTATGTGAATGCTACCGTTCTATGTGTGCCATTTCTAATTCACTCACACATAGCACGCCAGAGCGTGATGGCATGCTTTCGCGCGCTCCGTCTGTCTCCGTTAGCTTGAGTCGAGACGACGACGGCGCCACCGGTAACGCCGTCATAATTATATTTATAAACAACTAATTTCTGCCCACGTGGTACCCGGATAAAAATTAACCTATGTGTTATTCTGATGTTTAAGCTATATTACTGTAAAGTTTCATCAATATCAGTTCAGAAGTTTTTTCGTGAAAGAGTAACAAAAATCCATCCTCATAAACTTTTGCGTTTATAATATTAGTAGGATGTTACAATACAATGCTGACGTATGCGTCTCTGCTTAGAGCAAATGAAGTGTCTTTTAACATGCGGACGGGTAGGGGTAAATCAGATCGGCGGGGGGAATATATATTTTGTGATGGTGGGGACGAATAAAAAACATCTAGAAAGAAAGAAAGAAATACTTTTATTAATTGAACCCAAAAATGAAAACATGGTAAAATAGTAACAGAATTATCTAGCCTATAGAAAAAAACATGTGTTGCTTGGGGTCATAATAGGTCCCTGTCTAGCTAGGTCTAGTTTTTTCTCATATGTGGCATTGCCCCAGCTATGAAACCGTAGCGGGGCTAAAACGAGGTAAATTCTCTCTGTTCCTAGAACAACTGTAACTAATCTACTGTTGTTGTTAATAAAGTCAATAAAAGTAGTTGACCAGTTTCGATTTGAACAAGTGAAATAGCAGTTGTGTTATCTTCCAGCCCCGCTGAAAGGTCTGCCGTCTCGGTGGGCGGGGCGCGCGAGCGTGGGCTCTGCGGGGGCGGGGGGGCCCGGTGTCCCGCGTCCCGCGCCCCCTACGCCGCGCCCCGCGCCCCGCGCCGGCATCAAGCTGCTCGACATCACCGAGCAACCGGCCACTCACGCGCAGATCAAGAAAAGAAGAAAACTCGGTAACGTTATCAATCATATCTATACTATAGTAAGAAGTAACGGGCCAAATTCTGTATATTGAAGTTATTTTGAATTTTTTTTTGGATTACACTATAATCGATACTGATATAATCTCAAAAATGAGATTTTTTCATTTTTGTCTGTCTGTCTGTTTGTGTGAATGTGGACCGCGCATAGCGCCGAAACTACTGAATGAATTCAAATGAAACTTGGCATCATTTGAGTTCATAGTACGGGGTAGGACTTAGGATACTTTTTATCCCGAAATTCAACATTAGGAGAGGGGATGTAAGTTAAAATGTGTACTTGGTCGAAATTCATTAAGGCGTAGTCCGATTTCATTCATTCTTTTTTTGTTAGAAAGGAAGTACCTTAAAGATTGTTCCGAGAATATTTCATAACTTGAACCTTAGAATGTAGGACTCTTCGTGTACGCCACACCGAGGTCGACGCTCTCCATAGCGCGCTACTTTCATCCTGTTAAGTTACGTAAACTTTGTGTCAATCTCTCGAATTTCTCAGTTGACCACAACATGTTGTTCACAGAAATGGAGGAAGGGAAGAAGGCAGTCCCAGCGGCGCCGCCTTCGCCTCCTCAGGCAGAGTTCCCCAAACTAATCACCGTCATACCCAAGACAGAAGAACCACAGGCCACAAGTATGTTTACCTCATCGCTTCATTTCACTTCACTTCTTGATTATGGCTTTTGTAACTATTTGTCACAATTCTGCCAATGTCCGTTTCATGTTATTGTCATAAACTTTTGGAGATATGTGGTTAGAAGAATATGATCGGTTATAAAATAATGAGAAAATCAGCATGATTTTATACCTTACAAGAAAATTTTACAATAATTTTGTTGCTTAAAGACCATATACATATTAAAAGGGGTACTTATTCACTAAGTAGATATATCTTAAAATGTTATGTTATTCATATTTACAAATTTAAATAGAATAAAATTAATTACAGGGGAAAAGTAAGAGATTCAATACATTAGATGATTGTAGGACGGGGGACATCAGGAGGGAGAATATCATAAAGGGATCGCCATGGGTTCTAGACAAATACCTCACGCTTACTTTTCCTTCCACGCTAACGCAAATTCGTCAAGGTAAAACTTGGCAGTTGTCACGTGACATTTCCACAGCTAATGTAATACCCATACAATTCAATCTGTCCGCAGGCGTTAACGCCAAGAGAAAGGGGTATTTGATTAGGCAACCTGCTCAAGAAATCAGTTTTTTTAGGCAAGAGTTTTACCACAATTTCACCTGATGGAAAGTGTTGATGAGGTTAATGTAGCGCTTCAATAGAAGATATCTATTTATCTTCGACTTGGGCACTCCAAGATTATATTTATCGGGGAAGATGGCTGACGGCAGCAAGTTCCAAATATTACCGGTGAAATGTTTCGTCAGACTTCTCATCTTTGTCTTACGGTACTGGTTTTACGGGCACATGAGACTTTTCATGTTTTTCAGGACTGTTAGTACCGGGGAAATATTAGGGACATAAATCTTTGTCTTAGAGTAACAGGTGCATCGTAATATATGGGCGCGTCCAGGATGAATATGATCACTAATATCCATCCATATTAGTGATCTAGTGATCATACCCATCCTGGACACATTTCTATGAAAACTTCTGCGCTTTTTTAACGCGTAGAATGGTACAGAGAAGGCTCTGGAAATTAAGTGTAAGAACGGGAAAGATCTCGCGTATTCAGAGCCCGCTTAAAAGCTCTATCCAATTCCCAAAATACTGTTGTCTTTCACTAGCGCAGTTAGTTTTTCCACCCGGTACTAGATGGCGGTAGCATACTCCAATTACAGGTAATGCGTCTATCCACTAAAAGATGGCGCTAGCGTACTGTAGTTAGCCGCTTACATCGCAGTACTATGGGCGGTCTTATAATTAAGAAGCGATCTGTTACTGACAACCATTTTGAGTATTTTTATCGTGTTGTTTAGCGGCATCGAGCAGTTAACCCCGAGAGGGTTAATTTATCATATTGAACCACCCTGTTCTGTCAACACATCAATCTTTTAGGACTGATGTTCGCAAACGCGGACATTGTCATTGTAATTGCGTCATGTTGCCTGCTGTGCTCTGATTGGTTGAAGCTACAGTTTCGACCAATCAGAGCACAGTAGGCGTGGCGGGACTCGCACGACAGTTGACAGAATTGTTTCATAGCAAATTATCAAACATTGATTGCGTCTCTTGAGGTTGTCTACTCTATGTTTAGCGGTGACGAGTACGGAGAATGTGCCGGCGGAGGCGTCCCCCCCGCAGGCCGCCGCCCCCCCCGCGGACCCGCGCCCCGCGCCCGCGCCCGCGCCCGTCACACCCACACCCACCCCGCAGAGACCCATCATTGTACAACAGGTATGCTGACTTTGAACTTTACAACCATTTTGTACCACACTAAGATTCCCTGTGTCTGGGTATCAGGAACTACGAGACGAGTACTGTGATACCATAACAGCCAGACCCAGAACAAATGTCTACAGATCATGCAGACATAATGTATCGAAGCGGGAATCGAACTCGCACGTTTTGCATCGTAGTCGGCTACTCATTCACTGCGCTGCAGATTTTTTTTTTGGCTTCATTTTGCTGACGTTTTGTAGATAAGTTAGTATCGGTACTAGTTGGTACAAGACGATGAACCGGCTGGTACCAAAACCTTATTTGCGGTTGTTTTTTTTTTCAATTTTCATAACTTTTAACTATAAATGCACAAAGGCTGAATAAACTTGATTATTTTTTTCAGCCTATTTATGTTCTTGATTTTTACGTGTATCACTAGCATTTAATTGTACTACTTACTGACATCGAATTATTAATATTTTAGTTAATCAAAATCTTGTACAGCAAACTGCACAATAAACAATCAATAAAATTAAATGTATAATACACGCTTTATTCCAGGGCACGGGAGCAAAGCCTATCGTTATCAACCAACAGCCCAAGCTGCTGATAACAGGGCAGGCGGGTGGGAAACCGGTGCTACTGTCCGCACAGAACATCATCTCATCATCAGCCGTCATACTGCAGCCCGGTGGGAAGCTAGCGTTCTTGCAGAACATCAAACCTGTAAGTCATTTTATAAAAGCCATGCTTGGAGTGGCAATTCGACATAGAATATAATAGAAAATCTGTAGAAGAACTAAAGTCGACATAGAATAGAATATAAAATCTGTAGAAGAACTAAAGTCGACATAGAATAGAAAAAAAAATCTGTAGAAGAACTAAAGTCGACTCAGAAAAGAATAGAAAATCTGTAAAGAACTAAAGTCGACATAGAATAGAATATAAAATCTGTAGAAGAACTAAAGTCGACATAGAATAGAATATAAAATCTGTAGAAGAACTAAAGTCGACATAGAATAGAATTGAAAATCTGTAGAAGAACTAAAGTCGACCCAGAAAAGAATAGAAAATCTGTAGAAGAACTAAAGTCGACATAGAATAGAATATAAAATCTGTAAAAGAACTAAAGTCGACATAGCATAGAATAGAAAATGTTTATTTGCCAAAAAATTATGTACAATAAGGTCTAAGAATAATTTAAATATGTTCAATATGTTCTTCCTTAACGAGACCTGCAAATGTTATTAAATTTATATAGATATGTAGTAAAAAAAACTTTCAACAAACAGGGAATGGGGAGGCGCTTCTCTGTTCTACGCTTTTAACAGCCTGTACCGATTCTGATGCTTAACGAAGTCAAACCTGGCAGTCTAGACAAATACCTCACGCTTAGTTTTCCTTTCACGCTATCGCATATTTGTCAAGAAAAAACCTTGGCATTAGTCACGTGACTTTTCCACAGCTAATGTCATTTCCATACAATTCAATCTTTCCGCAGGCGTTAACGTCAACAGAATGTATTTGTCTAGACCACGGGTGCTCAGACATATTTTTTCCACCGCCCACTTTGAGAATAAAAAAAATCCTAGCGCCCCCCAAAGTTTTTAAACAACAATGTTTTCTCTAGACCGCCTTAGCGCTTCCAATATCTTCTAAAGCCTTATACCGCCCTGAAGGCCTCCAGCGCCCACAAGGCGGCGTTATCGCCCACTTTGAGAAACAGTGGTCTAGTTACCCTGGTTTTTTGGTCTGCCTATTGCCAACTCGCTAATTCTGAGAGCTATGTCGGTAAATGTAGTTTCTTGTATCGATCCCCTTGTTACTGATTGTATGAATACGTAATAGCTCTCGCTGTTAGACTCTGAGTTTATGTATGAGAGCTGTTTCCAGGGAACTCAATCAGCTATCTTGCAAGCGGCACAGCAGGGCAGAGTGCAGTCTATACAGCCGCCGCCTTTACACCAACACCTGGGGCAAACTGTGAGTACTGTAGGGTTTTATCAAAGCAATTCTACTCTTCTAAGACCTCTGTGGCGCAGTGGGCGATGGCCCGCCTGAAACGCAGAAGGTTGTGCGTTCGATTCCCGTCGCGGGACTAATGTTTGTATCTGCAAATATTTGTCTCGGGATCTGGGTGTTTTCTATGTATAATATGTATGTATTTACAAAAAAAATGTATATCTATAAGAAGTATATCATTCAAGCTTGTTTTTAAAACTGTTCATTTATTTTTGTGTGTTGGGCAACCAAAGGGATTGATGAAAGAAGAGTGCACGCAGCTGAGATGTGAATGTTGAGATGGATGTGTGGAGTTTGGACAAAATAAGGAATGATTATATCAGGGTAGTTTGAAAGTAGCACCCGTTACGGAAAAGTTGAGGAGTAATAGGTTAGCATGGTATGGGCATTTCATGAGGAGGGAAGAATGTCATATTACGAGAAGAATGTTAAATATGAATGTGGATGGAGATAAAAGCAGAGGTAGGTAAGAGTTTTCTATATATTTGTTTATGTCGACCTTAGGTACAGATGTCGACGCCGGTCCAGCAGGTCCAGTCGACGGTGGTGCAGCACATGCCTGCGCCGACGCAGCCCGCGCAAGTCCAGCCAGCCCCCGCGCAGAGCCCGCAGCAGCAAGCGCTCCTGCCCCGGCGGGGACTCTCACTCACGGTAACCAGAATACTGCTGAGGTCACATCGGGCCTCTTTTATACTGGTTTCCCACTAAACTAAACTAATCTATTTTTTTTGACGACCTCTGTGGCGCAGTGGGCGAAGGTCCGCCTGAGACGCAGAAGGTTGCGGGTTCGATTCCTGTCACGGGACAAATGTTTGTAAGTTCTGCAAATATTTGTCTCGGGTCTGGGTGTTTTCCTATGTATAATATGTATGTATTTACAAAAAAAAAAGTATTTAAGTAGTATATTAGTCATGTAGTTCCCATAATACAAGCTCTGCTTAGTTTGGGGCTAGATGATGTTGTGTGAAAAATGTCCCGCGTTTATTTATTTAATTAGCCTATCTGATAATACGATCATATTATCAGATAGATCATATTATGATACGTAAATTCCTGTCCATCCAAAGGTTGTCTGGAAGAGATCGCTATAAGCGATAAGACCGCCCATTGTACTGCCGCGTTTAGCTTGTAATTTGGTCTGTTTGAATTTGTAAGCAACATATTACGTGGTGTACGATAAAGAGTTGTCTATCTGATGCCACTTCAGGGCCTTTATCTTTTTCCACTCTTCGCGGTCTTATGAGTCTACTGGCCAGTCTACTTAGCATGAAGACCCAAGACAACGATTTTGTCTACCGTTGAGAAGATAAAAAATATTTTGATTAACAGAAAATATCAAAAATTACTAGAATAACATACAAATGAAATTATTACAAAATTAAAATGACACAGATATTATTGGGTATCGGGTTTCGTAGATTCAATACAAACGAATATGATAAAACACTTTTGAAATCGGCCATTTTTTAAGAGTTACGAAACTTACGCCTTTTTAAAAATTTTATAGGAAGAGATAGATTATTAGAAATGTATAATTTGTCATTTTCCATTGCAGCGGGAGCAAATGTTGGAGGCTCAGGACATGTTCAGGAATGCGAATCGCGTCACGCGGCCAGAGAAGGCGCTTATACTCGGCTTCATGGCGGGCTCGAGAGGTGACGATCATTATCATGTATTTTATAAGATAAGGTTGCGGGTTCGATTCCTGCCGCGGAACAGGTGTTTGTATGATCTGCAAATATTTGTCTCGGATCTGGGTGTTTTCTATGTCCATACATAGAAAACACCCAGACCCGAGACAAATATTTTTTTTATTTACAAAAAAAATATGTATGTAAGTAGTATATCAGTCATGTAGTTCCCATAATACAAGCTCTGCTTAGTTTGGGGCTAGATGATGCTGTGTGAAAAATGTGAATAATAACTCACAAGAATAATTATAAAAATAAACTTATAAGTAGTATATCAGTCATGTAGTTTATGTTGGAAATATTTGGTGATAAACTGGGCTATTGTAGGAGTACATGTTTATGGTTGGTGGGCTATGTAGGATGAAACGGCACCTGTCAATTCTGACTCACATTCAAATCATAGGCAGGTGATGAGTTGCCGTCCACTAAACGGGCCCCATAAGTGCCGCCAACGATAGGCAGCGTAGAGGCAACGTTGGTGTTAACGGCTAAAGGGTGTCGAGAGGTGTGCTGCTACTCCCGGCTTTATGCCTTTAACACTTCCACCATTGGAGCATAGGTTCCGCTCTTGCGCGTTCACCTCCGAACAAAGGCAAGCCGAGGGTCAGGGGTCTCTATCGACCCCGGGGAGTAATGGGGCTCCGCGGTGTCGCCACGCACCGACCGCTCGCCACAAGCGGGACCTGCGTGATTACTATTATTATTGAATAATTTAACTTTATCGTTTTCCCCACAGATAATCCCTGTCCGAATCTAGGCAACATAGTTACAATAAAACTGTCAGAAAACATAGAGAACGTCGTGCAAACGGACGATACATACATAGCCATGGTCTCAGAGATGCACTTCCAGATGAACTACAACAACGGGCAATGGACGAGGCTAAAGAAATATAAACCTTTAGAAGGCGCGGTACCGCTGAAGATACCGGCTAATGCGACCATCGTAGCGACCGCGAACCAACAACCCATAGTCTCCCTCGCATCCATGAACCAGGGAGTCAGTTAAGGTAGGTTTAAGCTAGGATAACGAATTTGGATTGTCAATTCTATGTTGAAATTGACGAAGGAAATGAATCTGGCATTAAAATTACACATGACATGCTTCGATTGTCTTTTAAATAATAGTGGACCTTACCAAAAAGGACTTGATCACTAAAATAGGCCGTGCAATTTGTTAAGGTATACAAATATGAAATATGACTTTAAAAAATGTGTAAGACATTCTAAAATGGGACTAACTTAAATTGTCTTTGAAATAATAAAACGGGCCTTACAATAAAGCTTACTAAAATAGGACTTGACCTACTGAAATAGGCCATACAATTTGTTAAGACCTACTGAAATTGAACGTAATATGAGCAGTTAACCCCGAGAGGCGTCATATTGAATCACACTGTTCTGTCAACACATAAGTCTTTTAGGAGTGATGTTGGCAAAAGCGGACATTGTCCTTGCGTCATGTTCTGCGCTCTGATTGGTCGAAACTGTAGTTTCGACCAATCAGAGCACAGCAGGCGTGGCGGGACTCGCACGACAGTTAACAGAATTGTTTCCTAGCAAATTATCAAACATTGCGTCTCTTGAGGCTGTTTACTATGGGCTACTGAAATGGGACTTGACTTACAAAAATGGGACATATTTGTTAAGGCATCATAATATGGCACATCGCAAACTAAAATTTGTTGACGCTCCAAAAATGGGACTTAAAATTAATTAAGGCATAAAATGACGCCCTAAAATTTCGATACACTTAAATGACGGTAATAGGTGGCCTAAACTATACCAACTAAACCTAATCTTAACTGTTAACTCTGTTTTACTGATAGTGCACGCAAGAAAGAGATGCCAAGAATTTTACTCCTGTCAAATTAGTTTACATGTCGCTCTCGTGTTTATAGTCAGCATGTTCTGAAATCACTACAAAACTTGTTTGGAAAACTTAAATCTGACTAATTTGACAGCCTACAATTGTTGCTATCTCTTTCTTTTATTATTAAAAGAGAGCGATAGATAAAATTTAAGTTTAGTTTGTGTACAAGTGAATCGACGCAAGACAAGTTAAATAGGTGTCTCGCAAGCAAATTGTGGGTAAAATTGAGAGGCGGATAGCAAAATGGATACTTTTCAAAGTATTCTTAAAAGCAACGTTTATTTCCAAATGCCCGTCTACACCAACTTAGGCATGTCTTAGTGACAGATTTCTATGGAAAAATCCTAAAGATCGCCTAAACGAGCATTAGTGCTTCAATGCTAGCCAAAGTTTTTAAGAAATACCTAACGAAAAAGTGAAATGATCTCAGATCACAAGGGAGGTGATTTCAAAAGCTAATGCAGTTTCGTGCCAAAATGTTTCAAGTGAAGAAGATATTATTTACGTAATTGGCAATTTTTGAAAGAGCCAATTTCTTTCTTAATATACCCACTGTCCTACTGGGAAAATATATTTAAGATTAAAAAAGAAACGAAACTCTTTCCTCGCTAAAAGGACCAAGAGATTGTATTGTATAACTCAAAAAGTACTAATTATATGTCTGTAGTGGAACCAAAATTTCAAAAATATAATAATTTTATAATTTTGCTTGTTTTTGGCTTAGTAACATTTATGTATATTAGATAGCGTGCGAATAATTAGGGATATTATGAATATGTATGCTTACTTTTAATAAAATTCTCGTAACCAATGTTTAATCATGTTCCACATGTTATACTATTTATTTCTGGGTATTTTCTATGTATAATAAAAAAATATCTATCTATGTAATGTATTGTATTAAGTATATCAGTCATCTAGCACCCATAGCACAAGCTCTGCTTAGCTTGGGGCTAGATGATGCTGTGTGGATTGTCCAGCATTATTTATTTATTTATTTTATTTATTTTAAATTACAATCACATTTTTCTAACAGTAAGGAACACCAAAACGACAATGTAATCACAAAGTAGGTATATATATATAACGTGTCACAAAATGTCATTGTAAAGACAAAAATAAATCGTTGAATGAAAAACGTCGAATTTTCTAAAGTTATTGAACAAACGTTCTCCATGACGAGAGGAACTCCCTCCTTTCGGCCTTATAGGGACAGTAAGTTACGCCCTGTATACTGTATAGCAGCATCTGTGAATTTCACCAAACTAATGTGAAATATAACCATATAATCGGATGATACGAATGGCTTGCGTGAATGGCTCTTCACTCAGGAGGTTAGTCCTCGCCCTCGTGATCACCAGCTGCCTAGTCCGTCGCCGTAATACGTGGAACATGATTAAAATTTTGTACAATAAAATTTGTACCTACAATATCTATGTTTCGGCCCTAACCATGGCATATCATCAAGAGATTAATCGTTTTAAAAAGGAAATAGTAAACTGAAGGCGTCAAAGTATGATGCTTTTTTGTACAAACGTACAATACAAGTCTAGCGAGCGTAGTTTGCTAGCTAATTTGAACTCAATAGGGAGCTCTCTAAAATGTATGTGTTGCAAAGTTAATTTAAAATTCTACTTCGTTTTTATACTAAGTCATGAAGAGAAAGATGTATGCCACTTAAAGTAAATTTGACCAAACGAGAGTAAACAACAGTATGTAGAACAATATTTATTTGTAGGGAAATACAATTATTTCATCAGTCACTTTGCTATTCGCGTATAATTACTCGAGAATAAGATGGTGGAATCGAATTTTGGTCGAATCTACCCTCGGTAACTAAGTAAGCCCTGTTTCCTGGAGAGGTAGGCAGAGACCACTTGCTACGAGCTTGGCATAAATCATTCGCTTCATTCACTCTCGTAGAATTCTTCATACAAGCTCGTTTAGGGTACTCTGGACCAGTGGGTCGATCACGCTAACCCATGGCTATCGAGATGGTAATCAATTTTGACACTTCTAGTTCCCCATTTGAATGGCTCATCCATCAAGTTGCGATTACACTGATTCCCTATAGCTTGATTCCCATACCAAGACTAAACTGAAGGCCATGAACCGTCCATGAACGAACGAAACTTGTGATTTTGACAAGTAATCAAATCACGCGAATGCCATGCGTCCCTCTCGATAGCCATGGAAATTAGTGTGCTCGCCCCGCTGGCCTTTCTCCAGATCGTTTCCACTTTGGTCAAAGTACGTTCGTCGAGGTCTACCTATTCTCGATCTCATTTATGCTCGCCTTTTTTACTATCTATAGCAAAGCTGAAAAACAGCGCGGTTGAGCCCTCGACCTTTTTACTTACCTACAGACATACTTTTTAACTATAACACCATTTAAAATTATTGTACCTAGGCTACGTATGTTTGTAAGTAAATGAATGCCTTTTTATTATTTTTATTTTCATTTTATACACGTTGAAATTTTATATACCGAGTATAAAATTGATAAAGTTGCAAAGTTGATATCGAAGTTGTCAAGTTAAATTAATTTACCTTCTACGTTTTTTATTAGCGTTCCTAGGCTTGAATTACGTTTGTATGAAATTAACATCATAATATGCAACTATTTTTAAGAGCCACTATAGTCAGATAAAGTGTTATTTCGCCCGCGTTATCTGCCGGTGCGTTGGTGGAAGAGGGCCTAGCAAGATCTATGAAATAACATTAACATCATCAGTTTCCATAGTTATATCTAAAATGATGCCTATATTTTATATAATAAGGCGGCAAGCAAAACGATTACATACGAAGAAAACATTGAGCCTCTTATTCATAATCGCTCGCGTAACTTAGCAGCGGGTCGACCACACTATCAATTTTGACACTAGGTTCCCCATTTGAATGACCCATCCATCCAAAAAACGGAACGTCCAATGGGAAACCAATTTCGTTCATTTGCATTGTCCATCTATGGCCCATCCAGCCTACAAATTCGCGTGATACGATTCATCCTATCCGATGGTACCGGCCATGGCTAATGCCATGCCGCCATCTCAATAGCCATGGAAATTCGTGTGATCGCACCGCTGCTGGTCGCTGACTATAACTCTGTCCCTTTCTATCACTAAACAAAGGATAGAGGTAGAAAACTTTTAGCACGCCGCTAAAATTAGCGAAAAATTGAGGGTTTCCAACAAAATTTAATTTAAATTCATATTCTGTATTGATTGTATTACTAGGCATCAAGTCGAGAGATTATCAATTTACCTTACTTATATAAATCAATATAATATACAACACCCAATAGTTACATCCACACCAAGATTCCGTGTTGCGAGTAACAGGAACTGCGAGTAGGTACAGTACCACAACACCGGAACAAACCCGGAACAAGTATCTGCGGAACATGTAAACGTTGGTTCCGCAGCGGGAAACGAGCCTCTTGCGTCTGAGCCGGCTACTCGCCCGCTACGTTACAGAGGTCGTCCTTGTCGAAGGAGGCACTTTTGCTTGAGATATTTTCACCCGAGCAATTAACAAATCGTATTTATCATTTACCGCCCACCATCGATTTTACTTAAAAATATTTTTAAACAGTTTTCCTTAGGTGCTAAGGCAATAAGCGCGTTTTTCATGAGTACGATATTAACATATTATGTTACTTCGTCCGTCACAGGTATACTGTTTACTAAATTCGACCATCCAAAGTCTGCGTGAACTTGGAAGGTTGAAACCGACCTCGGTACTGTGTAGGCAATTCAACGTTTAAAAACAAGTTAAGGAATTTTTATAAACCGTTTGTGTCAATAAGCCTTCGTATTATCTTCCATTGCGTTAACTTCCATTTTGATAAGTGTTTTATTTATGAAAATGCATAAATATCTAATTTAAAGTTTCACCGTGGGTAACTTCTATTTTATTTTTCAATAATTTCTGTTTTCGTCATGTTAAGGACTTTATTTAAGTATAAGTTCATAGCTATTAGAATTCTAGATGAATAATTTAAAGATTATTTTTGCTTTGTAAATAAATTAATTATGTTATGTAGTGATTTTTAGACTCATTAATAAAAAAGCTTTCTTAATGAATGCAAGTGAATAAGTTATAATTATATTTATAAGTCCGTATTGTAGCTTTATATTATAAATAATAGTTTTGTAAAATTGGATATTTGCTTGCGAAAACCGTGCCTTTTATTGGTAAGAGTTAAAAAATAATTAAAACATTTTTATATCACATCACACTCAAATTGTATTTTTTTCTTTATTTTCATGCATTGCTCAAAAGATAAGTACCCAATTTTACAAAATCAACTTATTATGACAAGTTATGTTATAATTTAAAAATTAAATTATATTTTGCAACAAACCCAACATTAAAATCATTGTTTATGGCCGAAGTAAACCGTGTTATGTTTTAAATTTAGATAATTTTACACTGGTTTGCGCAAGTTCATCCATGTTACAATTATGGAAGGAAATGTAGAAAAACGTTTATACCTTTTATACCAACACATAGCTATCGGGAAATCTTACGCGCTTGTCTAATAACTCTTAACTAACTTTGCGCAGTTGAGTAAAAAGTCACTAAGTGTGTGCGTAGTCAACTTTAAAGTGGTTTCGTTCAAAGAATTAGGCTATACGCAAAATTACGAAAAATGTTTACCCTCATTTGCTTTAAAATTATTCTGCTGGGCTATATGTTAGGCTTAAGTATATAACTTATTAGAATTTTTTTTATCATTATCTTTAATTTATTACTTTTTATTTCTATTTGAGAGAATATTTACTAATTCAGAATATCACCATGATTTTGTGAGGGATACTGATTTGGTGAATATTGCGGGATTTTTCCTTGGTGCGAGATTTCAACAGCTTTTTCTCTTTCATCGGAACTAAGGTGAATGTAGAGTCTCTTTTATCCGATTCCATAGTGGAAAAACTGACGCATTTTTATTATAATCATAATACTTTCATAATATAAACCACTCGTTTTTGTACCATTACTAATGTACGTCAATCGAATTCGGTTGACGGATCATTTGAAGAAAATATACGCAAAGACCGATTTTTATAAATAAGAATGTTTTTATTTACTGCTTTTTATACATCTCTTTTTTATTAGTTTTCGGGATACATTATGTTGGATATCCATGAAATAAATAATTAGTTTATAGTGAAAACCCGAGTTGTATAAGTATTTTAGTTTAAGTTTGTTATACGATAATGTTTTTTTCTATAGATATATAATGTTCACTTTGTAAATAGTAGATAGTACAAAAATATTAAATGAAAAATGTTATAAGTATTTTGTTTTTGTATTTCAAATTAGAGACTTAACTTATGATAACTAACACAAAACCCTAGCACTTATCATCAGATAACGTGAATGAATGGCGATATTTACACTGCGAGTGAAGCTAAAAGTGTTTATCTTCATTGCAACGTCTTTTTATGCTAGCAGCATAAAAAGACGTTGACGGAGCGTTTTTTTCATCGACCGATACCAACAACGATATATCGTCGCCGATATTGGCTGAACGGTACGGGCGATAGTTGCTAGAAGTGACCACATGTAGTTTTTTTGTTATTATTATTCGGCAATTTTTGACCCACTGCTGGGCAAAGGCCTCCCTACCTATCTTCCACTCCTCGCGATCACAAGCCACTATTCCGGATACGCGTCGAGCACGTGCCGCCATCTCATTCTGAATCTTCCCTGTGCATTGGTTGTAGTCCAATCTATGGTTGTTTTTGTCCACGCTCGACATGCGGCAGATGTGTCCGGCCTATTTTAGTACCTATTTAGCCTACTTAGGAACTAACAACGATGTTTGAAGGATTTCTAATAACTTTAGGAGTTAGAATCTTCGGGACATGTCTTGAGCACTTTTTTATGTAATGCCGAGGCAAAGAGGCCCGCCTGATGAAAAGCTGTAACGCCTGCAACATCTGGGGCTTTACTGTTGCCGGCTTTGAATGACTCTTAAAATTACTTTTGTGGTTCGTGTGAATGAATCTACGCAATTACCTACATACAAATTCGAGCGACCACTTCGGCTGTTTTGTTGCTGTAATGCAGTCAGTCTGAAGACAATGAGATCCTTATTTAGCAGCAAGGTTATCTAGATGCTTTTTGTAGGAGTTCACCAGGGGGAGGCATCGGGATATCACTAGAAAGATAACACACTATTTACAACCTGCCTGCTTAGCATGAAGACTCAAGACAACGGTTTTGTCTTGAGTCTTCATGCTAAGCAGCAGAAGACAACAAATATTTGGTACCTCTCTTATGTTTGACAGAATAAGTGACAGAAATAATGTTTGTCTTCACTTCAGTAGACAAAACTTTGTCTTGGGTGCTCATGCTAAGCGGGATGACCTTTAGAACAATGTAGGTAATGCAATCTTACCGAATATAAATACCACTTCGGGCACAAAGTTGACGATGCCCACAGCTCCTTCGTGCTTGATTCGGTACAGAAGCTCTAGAATGGACACGCATAGAGCCATCACGACGAAACCGAGAGTGTAACACACGTAGATATTTACAAGCAATGCGTTCTCCTGAAAGAAAGAAAAGTGTTAGGGCCTAAGGTTAGTTAAGCAAGCCTTTGTAGAATGATTATTAGAATTATTTATTTCAAAAAATAATAAGCGTACAGTATCGCACCAAAATGCTAATATCTTAGATTAAAACTTAAACATAATCTTAACGAATTAAATTTTGATGACGGGCAACCATAAAAATGACAACATGCTGGAACTCGTGTGTGAATTCAAAGTATAGTTAGCGCCCTTAATCTAGGCGCATTGTTGGCATGTAGAGTACGTGCCGTGGGACAGGCAAGCAACTGGTGCCAGAGGGGAGGTAATTGTCAGGGACATATAACGGCAGATTGCTCAATATGGTCGGATTGTTCACCTTGTTACGCAGTACCAGGCAGTAGAGAAAATCTAGCTGAAGTTTACGTCTTTCATGTCCAATATGTAAGTTTTTTTTTGTTTGTAGGTGTTCTCTGTGCGTACAATAAATAAAAGTAATAAAAACTAATACCTTTAGGTGTCTGTCTTTGTTTGTACCGTTTGTATAATGGGCTTTGTTCAGAGGAGTTGTTTGATAAGCTATCTTTTATTACCACACCACTCGCCATCGGCAGGGATTCATAATAATTGAAAGAAAAAAAACTTTTTTGCACATAATAATAGTACATAGGTGAACATAGAGTCCTAGAGCATGCAGTTTTTTCACCGTACGCTCTCAGGTTATAGAATGATCATCCTGCTGAAGTTTTCCCAAGTCACTGCAGTATGACGCTCTTAAAAAAGGCCGTTTTGTAATTTATAAAATGCCGGCAACGCGCGAGTGAAACCTCTGGTGTTGCATAGGTTACATTAACCGCTTACCAACACGAGGGCCGTCCTTATGATTGTTTACACATAAGAGGTAAGTACTTAAAAAAAAACTATTAGTTCGTCATCGCTTTGAAGTTAGGCAATAAAGTTGCTGGTCACGTCAGCTATACACGTCAGGGTTCGATTCCTGCCGCGGGACAAATTATTGTATAGTCTGCAAATATTTGTCACGGATCTGGGTGTTTTCTATGTATAATTATGAATGTACTAGCTTCGGCCCACGGCTTCGCCCGCGTGGTACCCGGATAAAAAGTAGCCTATGTGTTATTCTGATGTATAAGCTATATTATTTTAAAGTTTCATCAAAATCCGTTCAGTAGTTTTTGCGTGAAAGAGCAACAAACATCCTCACAAACTTTCGCGTTTATAATATTAGTAGGATTTAACAAAAAAATAAATAAGTAGTATGTATGAGTCATGTAGTTCCCATAACACAAGTTCTGCTTAGTTTGGGGCTGGATGATGCTGTGTGAAAATGTCCAGCACTATTTATTTATTTATTATTAGTGGTAGGTATATTTTTCCGTGATCGCTTGGAAGTTAGACAATAAAGTTGCTGGTCACGTCAGCTAAGCGCGTAGCAAGAAATGTTGTATGACGCGATTGCTAATGAATATTGATAGGGTAGTGATGTAGGCCATGCTACCTCAAGCTGTTCAAAAACAGCTTGAGGTAGCATGGCCCTAACCAATGGTAAAAGAACCAATGTAGTGAAAGGATTAAGGCGCCTTACAGAGTCTTCTTACATGCACGTGCACAATTTCTTTAACATGTTTTCCTTCCTCACCGTTTGAGAGCATTGTCATTAAAAAAACCATTGATGCACAATGGGGTTTAAAACCACGATATTCAATTCGAAACTTGGCAGCTCTAGCCAATACACAACTAGTGACGCGATAAAGACCCTTATAAAACATATAACAATGTATATGTTTTATAAGGGTCTTTATCGCGTTTAACTCTTCTTGGAATCCCGTCATCAACATGTGTTCGTTTCGCAATCTGATTTTACAATGCCTTGATACGGTCAAGTGTACAGTGTGTCTTAGAGTGAAAGAGTCTGAAGATGAAATGTAGTTGCGTCTGCCTCTGTTTCTCGACAATAGTTTTAGGTATATACTCCAGTCAGCCCGTTACACAGAACAACAATATGATCTGTGACCACGTTTGCAACACAGCTGAAACGTCGGGAAAATAATTCGAATGGTAAACGCGATAAGAATCCGTATAAAATAAAATAGAAGTGAAAAATACTTGTGAGTGTTCATTGGTTCAACTAAATGTGTTCTAGTAAGATGCCGTGTATGTATAAGCTTACAATTACAGATGCCAGTAGTAGCAACAGATTGACTAATTGGAACATCGCGACGAGCACCGATCGCATGTTCTCTACGCAATCCTTCATCGGGCAAGAGCGGCTGCAAGAGTCCGAAGTATACATGTCTATAAAGCTGGCTGCCTGCAAGCAATTATGATTGTAAGCGTGTGCTTGACTATTCAACGTGGCAATGCGTACCCAAAATGCTGGATCATTATAAGTATATCAGTCATGTAGTTCCCATAATACAAGCTCTGCTTAGTTTGTGGCTAGATGATGCTGTGTGAAAAATGTTCAGCATTATTATTATTATTTTAGGTACGCTTCCGTCTAGTAGTGATTTGGATCAGTTAGATAATCTATACGAATATTGTAACGGTATTTAGGAATGTTTGCTTCTTCGTTACAGCTGAACTGATGATGATGAAATAGAAATAAATTTTAGTTTGCGACGGCTTAGAATGACACATAGGCTACTTTGATCGGGTACCACGCAAACACCCGCTTCGCAGAAACTAGGTAAGGTACTATGTAATGCATTCATCTTAGTTCAAAAGTGAATTCTTCTTAAGATTCGATCGATCCTTTATTTTCCCTTTAGTTTCAAGGTACATTATAAAATCCAATAAGAATTCAAAGCAACAGTGAAGAAGAAACGGACATACCACGCCGAATGGCGAGACAAAATTAAATCAAACATTGAAATCACAAGGATCATTAGAATCGTGCAAACGTAGTGGTTATTTCCTCTGTCTATCTTCTATGTCGTTGTGTTTCAATATGTTTGCCGATTTCTCGTTACGTCTGAAAAATCAGGCAACAAAAACGGCGGGAGCCCACCTCGAGCTTTAATATAATTCTGGTTACGATCTCTCTACGGTTCTACGAAGACACAATTTATGAGTCGTGCATCAGAGATCTAAGCTGGATTGGCCGTTTAAACCGAGGTCGATAAATCTATCGCTGATCTCAAGTCTACCGTCATGCAACATCGAAGCTTACCAAACTCATAATGGATATAAGTGCAATAGTACTCCTAGGTGGCAAGCAGCAACAAGAACCATCTTCACACGTTGTTATGACGATAAGTTTATCCATCTTGTACGTAAATAATTGCGAACACTTTACGTAAAATTATAAAGTATACTATGATTGTAAGAGCATAAATTTTTAATCTGTGACTTTGATGTGCCTGAAGTGACTTTTGTTTTGGAGTGTATAAAAAACCTGTTTATGCTAACTTGTGATGATAACTGCGTACGCACTCAGTTGGGCAAAGTTGCCTATATAGTCGGATATAGTGCGATTAAGAGTCGATTAAATCTTTCATGAAATAAATTCGACTTGTGCGGCTCGTTTACACAAGAGGTTGCAAAATATAGTTAAACCCTCGTTATATAGATAACTATGCGGACTCTGCTCTACATTCATGCATCCCAAATAGTTCAGATTTCCTCTTTTTTTGAATTGATAAACGTAATAGATGTTTTTAAAGGTATCCATGATTATTTCCTCACAAAAAATACAAGTTTTCTTTCTGTAAACGGAACTCTGGGCACACCCAAAAAAAGTATATTGTACACGACCTCATTGGTTTTTTTCAAAGAGGTTCTCTTTGCTTGTGCTTTGCTTCTAGCAGATTAGCGAATTCTAACGTCAGAAGAAAACCACTAAAAATCTTGAAATTTTCCAGTCTTGTGAATTCTGCGATTTTGTGAATACTAAGTCTTCGCATCATGAGTGTGGAATTTCGAAGAGCGCTGCTCTTAATAATAACTTTTTTCTTATTTCTCGGTTTTAATGGGCATTTGGCAACCGAAAAAGAAGACGCTATGCTTGGTAAACTCACTTTTTGATCTCCTTTCTCACCGACTTGTGTACCTACTTACTAATCTTACAAGTCTCCATCGTATCACTCTCCTGACCCTCTTGAGGCATTACTAGGTACCCTTTTTATAAGGTATATTTTCTTGACTGTTGGTATCAAAGCTACTTATTTACTTTCTTGTAAGATATTTTTCTTTCGGTTCTGCGACTGGAATAATATATATATATATATATATATATATATATATATTGGTAGTATTTATGTATTGTTCTTATGCCGAATGCAATGAAGAGGATGCCATGATGTAATAGGATGTAAATTATTTATGAGTTACCTATCACAATCGTGTTGAAATATATTGCCTGAAAGATATTATAACTTTCTTTTTCAGGTTTGTTGAAATTCTCGGTTGAAGGCGATGCCAACACATCACAATTACCTGAAAATTCGAACGAAAGAACAACTGAGAAAGCCACTCAGAAGATCGAAGAGCTAGCTGATAAATTTAAAACAGGCCCCATTGAAGACTCAGAAGTCCATTACGACGCCATGATACAAGTCCTGAATGACATCATCTATGCCGTTACAGATAGAACCCATGCGTATCAGTTTCTGAAAGCTAAAGGTATCAATAGGGTGATTTCTGCTAATCTTGGTATTGACCATTCAGAATTGAGAGTTAAACTACTGATGCTACTGAAGCTACTTTTTGATGTGGCCCCTGTGACTACTAATGCTGTTATACCGAAGAGCATAGTGAATAGACTTTTAGATATATTTGAGAATGATAGCAACTTAGCTTTAAAAGCTCATGCACTAGATGTTTTATACAAGTGGCTGCCAAATAACCCTGAGATACAGATTCGAGTGATGAAACTTAAAGGACTGGAGCCATTTTACATGCAAATTAATAAACTTGATATATCTGTTATCCAAACTTTGCTAGATCTTTTCAATACCATTTTAAAAGAACATGTAGAAGCGAGGAGCGATAGAGCTCAAGTGACTAAACTAGATCACGACAGACGAGTTTTGTACGAGAAGATTGGTCTTCTGGAAAGAATGGAAACTTCAAACGTTTGCAATGGGTTGGTGAATATATTCCAGGTCGTATGGGCTTACAACGACAATGGGGAAATCGTGAAGACTGTACACGAATTGATTAAGAATACGAAGCCCTTCTGTGAAGAAATTTTGAAAGGCAGGACTAAAGCGCTTGCGTTTTTTGAAAATTTACTAAAATTTGTGAAGAATGAAGACCAAAAGCAGTATTTTGAAGAAATAGGACTGAATGCGACAGATTTTAAGTACGTTATTGAGGATTACGTCGATAAAGTAAAGACTGATAAAGATGAGTTTTAGATGAACCTTCAAAATGAAAGTAGTTTAGTTACTGAGTTTAGTTAATTTACATAAATACTTACTTAATGAATAAATATTTTCATAGATAATAGGTTTGTTTTATTTTCACCTTATTAGAAGGTGCGTATTTCAGTAGCATATACACCTAAGTAGTTAAGTAGGTATATAAAAAGCACTCTAGAATCTCAAATAGATTCGGAGGTAAGAGTCTCGAATAATAACATTTTAGAAGTTCTCTCCATTCCTCATGGATCCCATCCTCAGAATGAGATTTTGATAAAAACGGTAACAATCTGAATGTATATCCTTTCAAATAAAAAATAATAATTAAATTGGTTTATAAATGACGGAGTTCTGAGGTAAGAAACATTAAAAATAAACAGCCGAATTGAGAATCTCCTCCTTTTTTGAAGTCGATTAAAAATAGGTACTTATTATGGGATCTGTGCCAAACTTTCTCCTTATTTAGCTCAAAACGATGTTAGCATAGCATACTTGATGAAACAGCTAAGTAATTGTTTAGTTAGTCTGCCATTTTGTGTTTTTTTAGAGATATCTAAATAAATTTGTCAATTTTAACGACCTCGGTGGTACAGTTGGCGAGAAGCTGGGACGCTAGAGGCTGGTTAATTCTGCTGCAGGACAAAAGTCTGCAAGATCATGCAATAAATATCTGTTCCGGTGCCCACGAAATGTCCACAATGCTTGAAATGCTAGCGTGTAGTTTATGACTGTCGATGATGATAAATTTGTAATATTTTAAATTAGTGTAGAAAAAAACATGAAACTGATAAGTGATAACCTTAGATAAGCACGAATGATAGATCTAGTTTGAGACAGTAAGTAGATATTTTTACTTTACATTCTCGATTAAGTAGCTACTTGCAGAACCACTTATGCATAACTTTGTGAAGGTCAGCAAGTAGTTTTTGACACACACGTTTTAAGAAAATAGGAGACAGACGCGTTCTAAAATCTGCATAGATTGGTATTATTACTGGTTTATGTTGTCCTACTTGTCGCGAAAAATAGAATATTCATTCTCGTTTGTATTTTTTGAGTGTGGATCAGTGCGACTATATTCAAGAGAAGATTTTTGGAAAAGAGCTAACATGGATAGTCGTGTAAGTAACTTGGTTTCTGAAAAATAATAATTCATAGTTATAATTTTTCCGAATCCTCGCAACCAAGTCTCGATTAAGATTTTATGTGTTATTTATGTTATGTTTCAAGAGATCTCAATCTACAAAAATCATTCAGACTTGGTCGCGAGGATTCGGCGTAAATTCACTCAACATAAAAGACGAAGATCATGCTTAAAAGCATGATCCAATTAATACAAACATATAAAACTAGCTTCTACCCGCGGCTTCGCCCGCGTGGTACCCGGATAAAAAGTAGCCTATGTGTTATTCTGATGTATAAGCTATATTACTGTAAAGTTTCATCAAAATCCGTTCAGTATTTTTTGCGTGTAATAATTACAGACATCCATCGTCACAAAGTTTCGCGTTTATAATATTAGTAGGATTATGATCTGAATAGGACTTTGATCAAAGTATTTGATTCACTACCATCATCATAATACTTAGCCTGTGAAAGATCACTGCTGGGCCAACGCCTCCTCCAATGGCACGTCATCGAACGATCTTTGGCTACCTTCATCCACCTACTTCCCACATCTTTGAAGACTGAATCTTGTTCATTGCATGCGGGGTCTTCCTACACTGCGTCATCCTACCGTTCATAGTATTTATAAAATAAATAAATAAAGCTCACAGCATCACCTAGCCCCAAAGTAAACAGAATTTGTGTTACCGATCTACATGACTGATACCCTACTCATACAGGTATTTTTTTAGTAAATACATACATAGTATACATAGAAAGCACCCAGACCCGAGACAAACAATTTGCAGATCATAGGTACACATTTGTCCCGCGTCGGGAATCGAACGCGCAACCGTCTGCGGCTCAGACGTGGCTTTCGCCCACTGCGCTGCAGAGGTATTTTGCTTATAATTCGTAAACATGATTGAAGTGGTCTGCAAATTAAATACCTTGACTGTACCTAGACCCTAGTAAAAGCAAGGGATAAGCCTATCTCCACTTGCACAGAAGGATTCCTAGTCGAACCATCCCTCGGTGGTCTAATGCAAACCGCATTGATGAAACCCCATTGAGTGGGGTGCATCAATGGCTTGGTATCAATGCATTGATTTATTGGCCTAGCTTTATATTATGCGAGGTCGAATAATAAATGGCAGTGATAAGTGCAATCCTACTAATATTATAAACGCGAAAGTTTGTGAGGATGTTTGTTACTCTTTAACGCAAAAACTACAGAACGGATTTCGAACAAACTACAGTAATATTACTGTAAAGTTTGATCAAAATCCGTTAAGTAGTTATAGGATACCGGTTTAAATCAATTTATAAAGCAATATTAGTATTAGTATTAAAATTAGTAGATTATTATTATTATTTTTAATTTATTTTTATGTATTATTTGATATTAAGCTATATAGCTTATACATCAGAATAACACATAGGCTACTTTTTACTTTTTACCACGCTGGCGAAGCCGTGGGCAGAAGCTAGTATTATAATCGCGAAAGTTTGTGAGGATGTTTGTTACTCTTTCACGCAAAAACTACTAAACGGATTTTAATGAAACTACAGTAATATAGCTTATACATCAGAATAACACATATACTACTTTTTATCCGGATACCACGTGGGCGAAGCCGTGGGCAGAAGCTAGTAGTTTAATAACTTGCCAATAATTCGTTGTTAGGCATAAATTTACGTACTTGTTTACGTCTTTATTTCGTGATTTTTGAAATTTCACTGAATCTTGTAATTTAAATAAATAAAATAACGTATTAGCTGTGGCATTGATCTGAATCTCATTTGACAGGTAGGTAACTGTCTAATGAAAAATGGACTAATTCTGAATTCATGATAGGTAGGTGTGGACATTTTGTAAATTCCATTCTCAATCTTAATTTTATAAATTATTTAACCCGTAAAAATAGATTAAAGCTGTGGGAAATAATAAACAAATTAATAATTTTGTAGGTCTTGCTATGAGATATTCAACACGCTGGCCAAATGTGGGTATATCACACAAACATAATTGTAGAGAATTATTCAAAGTCAAAGTCAAAATTCGTTTAATCATTTAAATCACAAAGATCACTTTGAAACGATTTTAGCTATTGCCTGTTCCTCCGCGACCAAGCCAGGAATAAAAGGCAAGAAAACAAGGCTGGTTATTCTTTTTAATGATCCTTTTACAAAACAATAGGTACTTACCTACATTTATTCTAGAATTTAATTACCTACCTGTGGCATTCACGTGCATAAAGTTGGGGTCACAATATATTTAAAAGTCAAATCTCTGTATTAATAACACAGTTTTATACAACTTCAAAAGTGATTGCGCACGATCATTACGGCTAACAAATCACGCGCCATGGGTGGCCGCCATTTTGATTTTATTTCCCTTCTTGTTATCTTCTTCCGCGGGAAGTTGCATCATTAGCAGAATAATATCTGTCGATTTGTGGTTAGAAAAAAAGATGGATCAATCTTAGATCAATAAATTTTAAACACAATCATTACTTATCTCTAAAATGACTTCTTTTTCTTTCATATACCTATCCTTAATACCCTGCGTAAGCTTAGGCCAAGACTAAGATGTGTCTTACTGCATTGTTTTATAGAAACCTGTCACATCAGACTGTCTTAGCCTAAACATAAATAAAGATGGTAAACTATCTTTAAAACGTTCCGTGCCTACACATTTTACACTTGGCATTGTAAATATAAGGAGCTTGAGCCGTATATTTTTTGCAAGATTCACGTGGGAGTCCAGCCAAGGTGTAAAAGTTAAAGTCCAAAGCAAAGGTTGACTAAACAAACACAAAAATCGAATCAAATCGATCATGTCTTTAAAAAAAGGCGCGCATTCACTGTCAAACGTCACACCAACCTGCCGGAACGAAATTGCACAAGAGCACTTGCGTGAGAAATAAAAAACGTATAAAAAAATGAGTTTCGTTCATGAATGAGCATTGTCGTAATGACCACGGTAAATAATCCTATTTGTATTGTTAATCTTTGGTAGTTCAATTGGAGTCGATTTGATGGTGACCAAACTTTACAAATTTTGGAGAACTTGCAATTCGTAGAACTGGTCATGTTGATGCAAAAGACTTCAACGCGCACGCTGTAGCCTCGATAATAATTGATTTAATTAATAGATTTATAACATTTGTATTTCTCTCCTTTAGAACACTATCGTCTTCGACCAAAAACTATTCAGAATCACGCCGGTGTCGGTCACTTGTACCTAATTGTTTATGATTTTTTGCTGTATTCCTAATTTATAAATAACTCATGGCTACCCCTAACTTCAGGTAGCGATTACAAAAGCTTCGCAGAGGCGTGAGTACCTGACTGGGTTCCCATGAGTGGACAATTGGACGGTAACAACCTTTTAGCTCTAATTTATTGCTTCACCAAAAAACAGTAACAAAGAATTGTCTGGAAAGCGCTTTAATTCATCCACAGCTAAGATAATACCTACTATTCAAGCAGGACCAAGTATGAACGTAGTAATCGTCGACTTTTTTCCTTGACTCGTAAATGATGTAACGGAGTACCTAATAGGTGTAAGTACTATATATACACAAAACTACATAGCCCACGTCTAAGCTCACCCTATTTTTTTAGGAGTAGGTTAAAACGGCGCTTATACTAAATACTGAAACGTTAAAATTACAGCTTCGTATGGCGTCATGTACATTTGTAAATTTTAAAGTTGCCATCTTTTTCCAACTCTACTAAAATCTCGGTAAGTAGGGTTTCGAGCTAAAGGGCTTCTTTCCATCCAAAGATTAGAAAAAAAATTAACGATAAGATCATTCATTGTGTATTTTCTTTGTTTGTAAATTTGTACTGTATTATTTTTTTGCTAATTAAAGTAGTTAAAGAATTTATTCAAAGAAAACCGAATCTGAAACAGATGTATTTGAAAAAAAAAGTCACTCGAGTAGATGTATGTAATGGATGTAATAGATGTGCTAGATCATAGATTCTATCGCAAAATCTTTCATTTTTCCAACAGACCTTAACTAAAACCTTTCCATTCATAAACAACAAATGTTTACACTATCCCAGTCATTAATATTCTCCGTTTTGTCCTAAACCAGCCCCATTCACAACCCACCTGCCACCTAACGCATCTTTTTACTACGAGTTACTTTTTTTTCAAAATAAAGTGTTATTCTGATTTGGACTATAAATTTTCTTTTGAAATAATTTGTTCGGATAGTAGGCGGGTTATAGTAAAAATAAATCCTTGTTTGGCCAAAGAATTAAGGACTTTATTGATTGTCGGATCACAGTGTTGACCGATTTTTTAAGAGGCAATTTTTTTGTGTTTGTGTCTGTTGCGTGGGAAAGGAGTTCGTTGGTGTGTTTTCATATTTTAAGTCACTAATCTATAACAACCAGGCGGTCTGTATAGCATTTGATCATAAACGTAGATACTGATAATAGTAAAAAGAGATCTTAATCTATTTTCATACCGTGTAATGGATTCAAATCATTTCAAAATTATTCAGTAGGTACTACTGAAAAGTTATTAGGTAAAATGACGAGTCTGCGTTGATATTACGCCTATTACAATAATTAAGTAAATAAGCGGAATACTAACGTTTATTCGCCTTTTTTTACAAAATAGTTTTTTAACAGAATAACAAAAGATAGAATCACATGGTCGGCCAGCAGTTTTACAGCATTCAAAACTGTTTATAGATACTTAGATGATAAAAATGAGAGTAAATAGATACTGCTATCAATTAAACACTCAAAATCGGTTTAAATTCAACATAAAACAAATACCTTAAAATGAGAGTTATAACTACGATTATTCCATAATTTTGCAAGATTCACACATATTCTCACTTTCTACAAATGAAAGTGCATTGACGATTTAGTTATCTACATTATCTACAACTAAATCGTCAATGCACTTTCATTTGTAGATATCAGGAAGCGAGAATATGTTTATTTGTGATTTAACGGTATCACGCTGTGTCAACAAAAACATCTCTTTCTGTCAGTAATTGCGCTAAAATAGATTCTTTATAACTGCTGCGGGGGGCTTCGGAAGGACATCCGAATGTACATTTTGTACAATAACGCTTTATTTAGGGCAAGTCGTGGGAAAGTGCCTAATTTGGTTAAATATTTAGATGATTACGTGAAATGGGTTTTATGAATTTATGATCCAAGCTTACCTTACTTTAGTACCTTAGTGTGGTATAATTATATAACGACTTTTACCATTCCAGTTTTAACAGGACATTTGATAAAGACCTGGATATTTTTGTAGAGCGATATTTTTGCCGTGAATTTTCTAGTCTGTCAAATTGAATTGATTTAAGAATGGAATAAAACATGGAAATGGTTTTCCTAGCACAGAGCTCGTACAACATTTTAAACATAGCCCAAAATGAATTTTTGACCATGTGAAATGTGTATTAAGAATACGTGAAAAACTTTTATGAAGTTTTTTAAATGCTTCTATTTGTTTCAACAACACTGCACAAAATTATCCTTCTTCCATCTAAAACCATCTCCATCTATAAAAAGAAGAATGCGCCGTAAATTCTTACTAAGTACCTACCATTAGTAAATTTATTGGGACCCATCTAATGATTTTGCAATTTGAATTTCTTAAAACTCTATTCTGCGCCCAAGTGTCCGGATTTTTTAAACGGACGTAAAAGTCAAAACATTTCGCTTTTACAAATTGTTTGTACAATCATCCATTGAAAACATATTTAAGGACCGGAAGCTTACACTCCAGATATTATTTGCACAATTGAAACGATTTTGATAGAATCTAGTGATGGATTGATTTTATAAGATTGGGCTTTTGGAGGCTATTCTTTGTAGCTTCTTATACTTGCTGAAACAGTTTTTTTTTGCTGTAACAGTAACAATTTTATTTTCCGTTGTTGTTAGTGGATAATAAATAATATAACTACTTTATTGAGGGCTTAAAACTACAAGTTATGCACTTTTACAAATCTACACTTCCTAAATTTGTCGGTATCATCACTATCAGCGGTTTCTTCCAGACAACCATTTTCTATAATAAAAATGAAAACTAAGTTTGGATGACCTCTGTGGCGCAGTGGGCGAAGGCCCACCGCAGAAGGTTGCGAATTCGATTCCCGCTGCGAGACAAATGTTTGTATGATCTGCATACATTTGTCTCGGATCTGGGTATTTTCTATGTATCTATTTTAAAAAGAAAATGTATATAAGAAGTATATCAGTCATGCGTAGTTTCCATAACATAAGCTCTGCTTACTTTGGGGCTAGATGACGGTGTGTGAAAATGTTAGCATTTTTATTTAAGCCCTTCCCTCAACCACGGTGCTGTCCAATTTGGCTGTCCACTATCTCGGAGGTGAGTTTCGTCCTCGACAGTCTCTGACAGTCCTCGCTCACACGAGGCAATACCTTTCTAAAAAAAGCTAGATGAAACTACAAATTGTAGTTTCATCTAGCTTTCCGATCAAACTAGATAATATTGTGTAGGTGAACAATCCCTAGACTAATAGGTATGTATATTCCCGGCATATCAATTTATACTAATTTAATAGTTTCTTGTACCTAAAGTTAAAAATTCCATCCAAATCAGTAAATACAGTAAAATATCTACACTACGTTTAGACTATAGGTCCGAGCTGGGAGAGAAGTGTTACATAAAGGTTTTCCAGTTTCCTGGAAGGGTAGGCTTAACTTAGATTTCAACTTGGTAAGCTCCTGATACTGAGACAGAGGTAAATAATAATAATTAAATAATAAAATGTGTTAGATACTAGGTACCTACGTAATTTTACCATATTCGTGTTTTTTCTGTCTCAAAGTGGTTTGGTACTGTTATAAAAAGTGAATAAATGCATAGAAATATTTTAGTTTTGTATTTTATTCGCATACATTCCTGTAAATATATAACTTCATCATTAAATCAATCTATTATTTCTTAAATCTAGTAGGTACAGCTTTAATATGTAGAATCAACTAAACCTATCAATTCACCTAATAATCATTTTTACAATTTGAAATTATATTTTATGTTCTTAAGTACTTAAACACTTATTAATTATCTATTTACAATTTGGCCACAATCATTTAAAATGCAAAAGATTTCCACTAATCAATAAAACGTCACTGCAAGAATAATTCAGTCATAAATTTTGCCACCGAAATGAAAAACAATTAATTCTTGCTAAATATTATGTACCGATTTATTGAACATAAGATAGTTTTAGAGAAAAAACGATTTGGGATTTATGTGGGAAATATCCCGACGAAAATGTTTCTAGTGACTATACAAGCCATAATAATATAGTAATCTATCAGTAGCCATATAGGTACGGAAAGGCATGTGGCATTGCCGACAGCGGAACAAAAACGGGCATCATTCTCTCAGCTTGTACAAAATGCGTTCTCGTGTGCTTCTTCAGATGATCTCGTCTCCCAAACTTCTTGCCACAAGTCTGACAAGGGTACGGCCTGACTCCAGAATGAATCCGCTTATGTCTAGTCAACTCTTCGTTCCTCGTAAAACTCTTCCCGCAATTTTTCTCATCACATTTGAAAGGTCTTTCTCCTGTGTGAATTCTGATGTGACCTTTCAACTGCCCGTTGTTTGAGAACCCGACTTGGCAATGAGGGCATTTATATTTCTTCGGACGTTGTTTTCTAGCATTAAGGAGCTTCGCTTCGTTCTCTTGCTGGAGGATTCTGGCATATTCTAGTTCCATAGCGTAGCCTTGCGCTAGGGATTCTAGGAGCAGAGGATCGGTCGGTGGCACGCCTAATGCTTGAGCGAGGTCAGAAGTTGGTAGATATTCAGGCATGTATCCAGGGTACATTGGAGGTATTAGAGGTGGAGTTTTGTTGTAGACTGGTGTTATTTCCTCTTTACTTTCTCTGTGTTCTTTTGTTTTTTCATTGAGTTCCTTTGTTTCTGTTTGCAGTAGCCTATAACAGCACTCGGTTAGGCTTGCTACAGGTGAATCTGTGGTTTCCACGTCAATGATCGGTTTGTTGTCGTCTGCTGTTGAAGACACCGTCGCGTCTTGGTGCTGATTTGCGTCAGTTTTCTTGAACGTTCCACGAATTTTTCGAAGTCGGTTTTCTCTTTTATCCGCGTCCAACTTCCTCTTCTTTGTTTTAAGTTCCGTAGCGACAGTAGTTTGTTCACTAATAGCATTTTCTTCAGATTTTGTGTCACTCACGTCCCAAGGTCTGAAAATCCTTGAGTAACTTGAAGGGAACATTTTACTAAGGGATGCAACCACACGCGTCTTTAAATATTGACTGGGACCCTTTCGTATTTCGACAACTTTTATATACATTCGCTTAACAATAAATTTAATAAAAGCGTTCAGAGCAGAGGGACGTTGAATGGACGAGAGAGACGAAATATTTTTCAATTGTTGCACACTTTAGTTTAGCAAATTTTTTTTGTGTATAGCCCGTATTTGTTTGCGCCATTTTGAGCTTTAAATTCGGATACAAAGTGATTTTGTTCCTTTGGTTTTTCAAGGTTTGTAGGTTGTTTTTGTCCATAGCGGTGTCATGGTGTCTGAGATAGGGGTGTATATTGTTATTTATGTTGATTTTTGTGCGCGGCCAAGGGGCGGGCCTGGGGGCTGAGCGTTTCGCTTGAGTGGTCGCCGCTGCAGCTGCAAACTTATTTGTTTTAATGGTTTTTCTGATTGTTGCGGCTCTCAAACGATTTATGTTACATAGGCACGCATAGGGGCATATAATAAATGTAGCTTTATGGGAGACTTAACAATTATATTCCCTGATTAATGTGATAGTAGCGGTATGAATTTTGCTAGGGTTTATAGTTAATAAAGGGCAGTTTACGTTAAGATAAAAAGCAAAAGAAAAAAAATTGCAATAAAAGTTTCAGATACAGAAAAACACATAGATAAAAAGAACTGGCTAATGTGCTGAACAATATTTCAGAGATAATTACGTTCTATGGCCAGCGGAAGCTCTAGGTATAGATTGCTACAGCCTTTCGTATGTACCCTCGTATCATGTACCTAGGTATTCCATCACATATTCTAGCGCTCTAGCGACTTATGGTGATAAAAACCCATTCTTAAAAAGAAAATTTCTTTAGCTCATGTAAAACGAGACACGATATAAAGTTTTAATTGGAAACCCATCGAACCAATTTTCGTCGGAAGCCGCAAACAAATGGTACTCGTTAGATTTATAAAACGTCTCTTGTTTCATAATATCATGACACACAGTTAAAAAGTTAGAGAGGGAGGGACATCTTAAGACAAACAAACATGACTAAACTATAAGGGAACCCTCTCTTAGGCCTCGTAAAAAAAACCAGACGCCACCATAAGTACGAGTCTGATTCGCAGTAACTGAGGTTTCCGTACAAACTTGTATGTTCACCAAATAATTAGCATTACTCGTAAACTATGGAAGCACCAAAAATTGCGCTGACGAAAAGATAAGACGGATTGAAAGATAAACTTTATAGTAAAAAAAAATCATCGATATAAGTCACGGTCAATTCTCCAAATGCAAGTTAGTAAACGCAAAAAAAAGGATGTGATAAAACTACAAATTATTTTTTTCCTTTACTTGTGTTGTGAGTCCTTGCTTCTTGACAAATTACATGATTTTAGGTCAATCGAAAGTACCACATAGATTTTGATTTACTTTGCGTGTGTCGTATGTATAAGGCATAAATGGCTGTATATTTTTTTTTGCTATGACTCAGAAGCTTGATTTTTTTACAGCTTCATAAGACCGCAGATATAAGTAATTGTTATTAATTTTAACTTGATACTTCCACGCATTCCTGCGAAAAAGAATCTTGACAGACAGATAGATGGAAAGACAGACGGACAAGGAAGTGATCCTTTAAGGGTTCCTTTTTTCTTTTTGAGGTACGAAACCCTAAAAAACACCCAACAGATACATACATAGCCCTGACCCCACACTAGGATTTCAAGTGCTGTGGTTATCAGGTATTCGAGGATTTTCCCACCGTGATAAGAACATGCAAATATTTTTTCCCTTTAGTGAGAATTGGACCCGCACCTCTTGCGTCGCAGCCAGCGACTCATCCACTGCGCCACCGATTCCGTCATTAGACTTCGGAGCCAAGAAACCTGCTCAATGTACAATCAGTTTAAACAAAGAAAACTCAAAAATAAACGCTGTCTTCTTGATAAAAGAGCCTTACAAATGAACTTGAAACACAACATGTTTTTTCAAACGCGTATCGGCACTTATCAATCAAAATAACGAATCTCTCAAAACTGTCGTTTCCCGGATTATAATAAAAAAACTCAAATGGATCAATCTAAACAAATCAACTTATTCTGTCCAATACAATAGTCTTGATTGGAAGCTCTTCATGTATTTTTGTAGAATATCCGAACGAATTTAGAAAATGGCGAGATATGACAAAGTTTGTGCAAGAGTGATGGATCACTTTTACTCTTCGATAAAAATGCTGTTTTCGAATAAAAATATACCTTGTTTGATTAGGTGGGCTTCGTTTTGGGAGTTTAAAAGGTAAAATAAATCGTGTGTTTAGTATGACATAAAAAAATGGTGTCTACTACCTCGTAGTTTTTTCTAACCTATCTAAGGCTAGGACCCACACTAACAAACAGTATACTAAACCTAAAATAAAACCTAAAATTTATTTTAGTAGGCTTGCTAGTAGAAAAAATATCGATACATAGATAATTTATAAAATTCCATACTTTCTTCGAACCAACAAACGAAAATTTATTAGTACTTATAAATATATAAGTACTTGTGAGTACTTGTAAATATATAAAACAGATCACACCAATCAAAGAGTTTGTTCTATCTGTGTCAGATAAAATAATATTGGTTTGATTAATAAACAAAAAATATTCTATATCGTTGTTCTTGATTCAGATAATTCATCATCATCATTGGCCTTTGACATCTATTACAGATGATTTAGGTGGCGTCAGTCAGGTTAAACTACAACTAGAAAGAGTTGAACACTTTCGTTCGTGACTAATGAGACATACTCGTATATGGGAGTGGCAGCCGCGGCCACATTTTTCACAAATAAAAGACCCCGGGGATGTTACAGGGTTTGCGGCGCGTTGGTGACGTGTAACCCGCTTATGTGCTAGATAGTCGAGCCAGGCGTTATCGTGAGCGACGACACCATCCGCCACTGTTTTCCTCCAGGCGTCACGATCTTCAGCTTTGCTTTCCCAGCTGGAATGATCAATTTTAAAAGTTGCCATGTCGCGTTTAACGCTATCTTTAAAATGCAACATCGGCCGGCCGACAGGTCTTTTGGCGTCGGCTATTTCTGCTAAAACAATTTGTCTTGGCAAACGAGAAGACTCCATGCGATGGACATGTCCCAGCCAACGCAAGCGTTTTTGCTTTAGCATGGCCATGATACTTGGTAGTTTTGCAATTTCTAGTACCTTCTCGTTTGTAATTTTATCTTGCCATGAGATGTCTAATATCTTGCGAAGGTAGCGCATGTGGTAATTATTTAGCCTTCGTTCCTGTTTTGCATACGATGTCCAGGTCTCTGCTCCGTACAAGAGTATACTCAAGATAGTATACGTTCGGGAAGCTTAGTGCAAGAGTATGGAACAACAAACACCTGTCCAATCGCACGAAGATGTTGGTTTACCGAACGTGCATCAGATAATTATTATTTGATTTATTAGAAATAGTCAATTAGTATTGATTTAGTAATGTGAGATGATTGATTCAGATTAGGCTAAATATACTAGATTTAAAATAGACTGCTGAATAGACCGATTCATCCATATTTTTTATTAAAAATAAAGATTTTTTTTTCAAATATCGTTACTTTCCTGCATCCCAAGTCTCTTGGAGTCGGGGTGTTTTCTATGTATTATGTTTATAATATGTATTTATTTACAAAAAAATAATAATTAGTATATCAGTCATGTAGTTCACATAAAACAAGATCTATTTACTTTGGGGATATATGATGCTGTGTGAAAATGTCAAGCATTATTATTATTATTACACTTTATTTATTTTATAATTAAATAAATTTTTCACTACAAATTCAATATAAATTACATCAAAACATTGTAGTAAAAAACATATAAAAACGGAGAACCACAAACCGCGGGGCAGAACCCAAGCGCTCGGTGGCTAGGGCTGCAGAGAGAGGAACCTCCTGTCAATGCGCGCCGAGTCCAGGAGCACCGCCTTCGGAATCTGACCCTTGATCCAACAACCTAGCGAAAGTCTCTTAAGGTGTTGGTCGAGGCTCTTCGCTATCAGTCCGTTCACTGACACGACTATCGGAACGATAATCGTCGAATCCACATCCCACATGGCAGTAATCTCGTGGGCCAAGTCTAGGTACTTACTAAGCTTGTCCATCTCAGCCTTCACAAGATTATTATTATTATTTTCATCGCAATTGACAACCTCTGTGGTGCAATGGGCGCATTCCGCCTGAGACGCAGTAGGTTGCGGGTTCGATTCCCGCCGCAGAATAAATGTTTGTATAATCTGCAACTTATAAATATTTTTTTCGTAATACATAGAAAGCACCTAGACCAGAGACAAATATTTGCGGATCATATAAATATTTGTCCCACGGCGGGAATCGAACCCGCAACCTTTTGTGTTTCAGATGGGCCTTCACCCACTGTACCACAGAAGTCTCAGTCACAGAGGATAGCGACTCACACATATTCACGTTTCTATTACCAAGATCTACTTTTAAAGAACCACAGCAGAAGTTTCTAGGTATTTTGTATGGATTTCTGTTTTTTTTTCCTTTAGGTTTGGAATTGTTGCGATTTTTATTTTTACAGGTATAGTCTCCTTTTTATTCAGTGTTAACTATAACTAGCTGAATTTTTAAAAAGATACAAACAGCGTAAGTAGTTTTAATAATACCCTGGGGTAGGGAACCCTAAAAGTCAAGATGTATAATAAAATAACGCTGCATCGATCAAACTCACACAGAGCCCGCGATTGGAAGGCGCGAGTTGAAATCCTCCAAATAATTTGAGTTCCACAGAAATCTTGTCAGCTTTTGACGAATCGACTGTTTTAGAATCTTTTTTCCCTTATAATGTTTTCAGTTCAAAGTTATGGTATCATAAAATACTCATCGATAGCACCTACTTTCTTTTCTCCTTCTTTTTATATACTTTTTATTACGAACTTACATAAAGACAGAACTCTGATTTATTATATTTGATATATAATAAATCAGAAAAATTATATGAAATTAAATCAAATCTAAACAATCGTTCCTGCTGCCATTCTTAGAAAATTCAAAGAAAGTCATTATTTATTTAATCCCATGAACAGTAAAGTTTCATCAAAATCCGTTCAGTAGTTGTTGCGTGAAAGAGTAACAAACATCCATCCTCACAAACTTTCACGTTTATAATAGTAGTAGGATTTAACTATTCACAATAACTCTTAAACCGAGCTATTTTGGTTATAGCTCGGCTTTAAGACCTAAGTTTAAGATTGCTTAAACTTAGGTCTTACAATGATCCTTAACAGTTTTTCAATACACAGATTTTAGCGAGTTCCATCTAGGTATAATAAATTCAGATAGAAAACTCTAATTTTGGTATTACAGGGTAAATTGTTAAATTTTAGTTATTTGTCTCCCAGAGGTAATTTTTTAATGAAATTTAATAGAAAATTACTATCTTTGAATTTACTACAAACACTAATATGTCTGATACATATAATAAATAAAATAAATAATGCTGGACATTTTTCACACAGCATCATCTAGTCACAAACTAAGCAGAGCTTGTATTATGGGAACTACATGACTGATACTACATACTACATATATACTTTTTTTTTGTAAATTCATACATATTATACATAGAAAAACACCCAGACCTGAGACAAACATTTGCAGATCTTACAAACATTTGTCTCGTGACAGGAATCGAACCCGCAACCTTCTGCGTCTCAGGCGGACTTTCGCCCACTGCGCCACAGAGGTTGTCTATAATGAGTATAATGAGTCTATAAGTTGTCTATAAGTTCTTAAAAGTAAAAGTAGGTGCTGTGGATTGCATTCATATTATTATCTCTACCGCATAGTTCATTCACAACGAATAAAACCGCAATTCATTCAAAATAATCTAACAATACTGATACGCCACGGTAAACCCCGATTTCTTTATAAAATTCATATAAATCTCGACCATAAAGGTTTCTATAATATCTAGTAACCTTTTAGAAATATTTCTAGAGAGAGCGTGACAACTTCATAGGAGTTAATACAAAAAAGTTTTTAGCCCAAAAAAACATCAGATTTTTACACCCTATATTTGGTTTTTAGTGTAAGATATTGTGGCCTCGATTATCATGGCTGTCGTAAAATTGTGCAAGTGTGAATAGCATGCAGAGATAGTTGTAGGAGTAAAAAGGGTGTCCAAAAATTTTCTAACAATTTCGGTTCTGTCGCGTTTAAAAGTTGATAAACTAGTGGCTCTGTTTGTTTGGATTTCTAAAATAACGATGTTTTACTTTTTATCAAGGTTGAATCTCATTTATTAATAATAAGCTTATACATTTTAGCTACATCTGAAGCTAACATCATTTTTCATATGTCGTCAATGAGAGAGAAAATTTATAGGTTTTTTAGCTTTTACTTACGCGCAAAAAGGATGAATTTTCGCCATCTTTCATTTTGATTTCAGAATTGTATTGTATAGATAGATAGATAAACTCTTTATTGCATACCAACGCAAAATACAGAACACAGAAATGACTTAACATAAAAGGTATAGTGGGCGGTCTTGTCGCAAAAAGCAATCTCTTCCAGACAACCTTTGGATGGGCAGGATAAAATGGAATCAAAAGATGGCGGTGTACAAGTAAACCTATTATAATATTAATAATAAATACCTACATAAATAACATATATACATATCCTACATAATGTACATACAAATAATAATAATGTGTGTATAATTTTACTAACATATTTTTTCACTGGGCAAAGGTTCAAATTCGTTCCTATGTTCCTATCCTTGGCGTTCTCTCACCATTCCGCGTCGAACGCTCACATAATGCTATAAGAATAAAAAAATATATATGAAAAATCGTAGTTGATTACATAATTAAGTGACTAATCCCTAATTGTTTTATCACATATTTTTTTTAATGGAACTTATTTCAATAGCAGATCATAATATTTTCTCAAACCAAACACCCTATAGGGCCGTGTATTCGCGATTCCCTGTGTGGTCTTCGCTCAAGTGTGGCGAAACCTCATAACTAGCGATAGAACAAAACGTGCCATAAATTTAAAGTGTGTCCACTGCCTTATTGTGGTCCGCTCCATTCATAAATTCATAGACTCCCTGACGCCGTGTAAGTTTCTTTTACTTTTCATTCATAGTCTTGGAATTAAGAGATGCTCATACCTCGAAGGTATTTCGTATTTGTGCAATGCTGTCTCATAAAAATTTTATGAATGAAGTTAACTATTCAATAAGTAGAGGATTTAAGTGCAACTTATCTCAGGGTTAGTAAATTCTCTCAGAAGTGAGTAATAATTTATTACGAAGTCATTTTGCAACACCATCGTGAAAATGTTTTAACGTATTTATATATCGGATCAGTAGTTTTTAAATTTAATTTATTTAGTTCGAAAATTATAAGTTAGACTTGAAAAACGAGACCGACATCGCTATTAACCGAAACTAAAACTATTTCGTGGCGAAGCCCCGTTTATAATTAACGATTATAAACGGGGCTGCCCGAGGCTTCGCTCGCGTGGTACCCGGATAAAAATTAGCCTATGTATTATTCTGATGTATAAGCTTTATTACTGTAAAGTTTCATCAAAATCCGTTCAGTAGTTTTAGTGTGAAAGAGTAACAAACATCCATCCTCACAAACTTTCACGTTTATAATATTAGTAGGATAGGATTCATCAATTTAATTAAATATATCCAACCAACCATACCACAAATCTATAAGAGTGACACGATAAAAAAATAATTCCCCAAAATGTTACCGCAAGCGGGATTCGAACCCCCTTAATGGCATTTACACGAGGGTCAAACAGGGTGGAGTCTGCACCCCTACGCTGTGATGTCACAGTAGGGTTAGGGGTTAGTATTATTATTTTGACTCTGATACTGCTTAGGACCACAAAAAGATCCTTTGAATATTCTGTGGTTAGGACAATTCAGAAAAAATCTTTCAGTCACAATTCCGAAGTAATAAAAATCAGTAAAACAAAAAAAAAGATACGATTTAAAAATTAAAGTTGGGTAAACATATCGCATTTTCACCTAACATAAGCAAGGTAACTACAAAAACAGTTTGCATATATAGTTTTTCATCTAATAACAAAAGATTAAAAAAACGTTAATTTCAAACGTAAATAAGATAGTAGGATCATCCCTAACAAAACAAAAAAAAATCAAATCATTCAAGGACATTCAAGTCAAGGAGACAAAAACTCAAAAATTAAACAGGAAGTTGCCTCCGAATTCTAAACGTTTTGATGTTGGTTAGTAAAATACAATGAATTTTCGAAATGTATTTAGTTTCCTTGTCGGGATATCACTTAATCGCGTGTTCCTACGGTGGAGTGAAAGACAAACGAGCATATTTCATTATCAAGGGTTATATTGAGTCACAGATTACATAACGGTTATATGTGTGATCTCGATTAGATCTACGGAACGACTGATTCGTTCACTGCTGCACTGAGTGCATTTGACATAAATGCAACTCTGCACATTCCTACATATAGGTATGTGCCTACTTGTAGCTACCGCTACAGAACAAAAAAATTGTAGGAATAAAAACGTACGGATCAGAGTAATGCCACTAGTTTTCATCAAAATAATTTCAGTTTAAAACTCAAATCATAATTATAAGTGATATTGGAAATCCAGTTTTATGGATTTAATGAAAACGAATATGTTATAGATTAAGCCAATCGAATAATTTTATTCATAGAAATGATCTGACACCTACAGAGCTGACAAGAAGAAAAAAAAGATGACGCTTGTTTAAAATAAAACCTCTTTCTTCAAATAAAGGTTAGTTTTTTTTAAATTAAATAAAGTGAACCAACAAGTGATTCATCTCAATTTGTCAGTTTATGAGTATTATGATTATGACGAAAGGGTTTTATAACTAGGAATTGATGTATCGATGGGTTTGACGTGTAAAAAACGAATTGGGAGCACGAACTGGGGCCTAACCATCAAGACTTATTGCGATTCAATTCAGGCAAAAATTTCAAATACCGCTTTACGAATGACAAAGCTTTAACTACGCGATAGCGTCCTCAATCGCAAAGCGGAAAGTGATATCTTTACCTGAACTCCATAAGACTTCATGGTTAGGCCCCTGAGCATGAAAATTACTGACCCGTTTAAATAAAACATTGTAAGGTATGCCCTAGATTCTAGAGTCAACATTTGAAGGCATGTGTTATTGGAAATGTTCCAATAAGCGGTGATAGGCTTGCGGCTCTATTCAAAAAGTGGGCATGTGCAAAATATACCTAATGTTTGAACGTGTCTCTGAGTACCCTCTACTTGGTATCCTGTGAGTATCCGAGGTTGTCCTTCATCGGAAATACAGTTTTGAGCGTTTGTTTTGTATTTTTTATCAAGCGTATTAAATTTGCTGACTGTACTTGACACAATTTACATAGCGGCGCCGATTCTCTGGTACACCAACTAAACTTAATTTTATCTATCGCTCTCTTTTACTCCCAAGAGATATACAAAAATTGGTAATTAACAAATTTAAAAACGTAATTAAACAAAAACTTTTTAAAAAGCATACTATAAAATATCTGATTTAGATGACAAAAACTCTCGGGATTGAAAATGATCCAACTCGAAACTGTTGTTTTGTAAAAGGATCATTAAAAAGAATAATTAGCCTTGATTTCTTGACAATTTTAGGGCCGTCAAAATTGGTCAGATTTACGTTTTCCATACAAGTTTAAGCGTGATTTCAAAATATGTTGGCTATAAACAGGTAAAAGAGCGACACGTTAACTAATTTGACAGGAGTAAAATTCTTGCCATCTCTTTCTTGCGTGTACTATTAATGAAAGAGAGCGACAGTTTAAATTGAGTTTAGTTGGTATACTACAGAATCAGCGCCATTATCATAGATTAATTTGTCAGAAAGAAAAGAAATGACTGGTACTAAGTACATCTGAGGATGGATCTTATGGACTATAGAAATGAAAGTATTTGTTTGGAACTGGTTCTTTTTTGGACCTGCTTTGAATAGTAGACAGCAGCCAGGGATGCTTCCACTCAATACTACTAATTTCAATGTAAATATCTTTGTGGAAAAGATTATTTAGAGCATAGAAGCCATTACTTGGAAGTTCATATATCACGACGTTTCACGTAGGTACTCCACTATGGCTGCATCCCTGATAGAGCATATCCGATTATTTTTTGTATTTTCAATATCTTGTTAGAGGTAGGTAACACACCCAAATTACAATATTTTATTCCAAATCCGACGGAATATCCAATATTGACTTATAATTCGTGTTCCAAACTCTCAAAGTTGAGAGTTTGGAACACGAATTATTATCACTTAACTATTTCAAAGCTGAAGGCAGTCAAATAGAGAACCTCATTTAACTTCGACTGACTACGACAGTGTTAATGGGATAAGTATAATTAAGTATTTGTTATGTTTGTTGGTATCTTTCATAGCTACCTACCATTTATACTTGTATTTTATGAATATTTTATATTTTAATATTTTACATTCAAAGTTTTCGATAGTTGTAAAGGGTGAATAATAATAATAATAATAATCACCCAATATATCCAATAGTTTCATCATTCACCATCCACAAAAACCGTTTTTTATATATTGTATTGTACAAAAAGGCCTCTTAGTGTTAGCTTCGGCTCCACTAATGCCTATAAAGGCTCCAGGTATAAGCCTGAGATTAAAACTAAATAAAGAATAATAATAATAATAATAATTTTACATAATTTTCTTCCAAGATCTGCAAATATTTATTTAATTTACATTTTTGTAGCAAATTTTAAGAACTTAGAAACTATTGAAAAACATAATTTTTGCAACATTTTTACGAAAAACATTCGTACTGAAATGACAATGTGAATAACAGCTGTCACACATACTGAAATCAGATGCTAACAAGATCTCAAGTAAGAAAATTCAAACAAGCGGATACCACCAGCACAAAACCACCATCTTCGCCACCCGCCTCGCTGAGCTCGTCATCGTCGTCCGGTGTCCGGGGGTCACTGCTCAGCGGCTGTCGGATCAGGTGCGAGCTATCCAACGGTTGAAAATGCTGGATGACTCTGTACTTGATCGGCTTCGCTCTGAAGCGTTGAGTGTTTTAGTGGTTAACATGTGGATTTCGCAGTTGATGATGTTAATTACGAAAACAACGACGTTAGTACCCATGACAATGAGCAATTGAGGAGGGCTTTGCATGATGCGATCTTGTCGTACCAACACACAGACGAAATTTGGCATTATTAGGGGCTCTGAACCCTTTGCTAGTCCCGTATTTATTGACTAGCGAAAACCTAGCGAAAATGGCCCCGCAGTATAAAATCGAGTGAGTATCAGACTCACTCGATTTTATACTGCGGGGCCATTGCGGCATGCTGCGTTGCCCGTGTTAAGTTCCCTAACACTGACCGAGCAGCGCGACCTGGTGGAATTGCTCCCGCCTGGCAAGTACGGATCGAGGGACGTATCAGTACGTTCAGGACCCTCATTGCAAAATTAATCTGCTTCAGAGGGGGAAATCATCGCCCCCAAGTGATGCGCTTTGTGACTCTTGCTTTTGCCGGGACTGAAACCCGACCCAAAGACTACATGGCCTACGTCACAGAGCGCAAAGACTTCCTGAAGCGTGAGCCATCATATTAAGATGGACTCAGACGGAGTTAGAAGCAATGGACTGTAGGGTTCGTCAACTGCTAACGACACACCGCATGCGTCATCCGCGTTCATCGGTTATGAGAATGTACATACCACGGAAGTGTGGTGGTCGGGACTTTTTAAATTCCAAAAACCTCCACAACAGTGAGGTGTGTAATCTCAGAGAGTACTTTCTCCACGCCGAGTACGGAATGCATCGTGATGTCGTTGCAGTTGACAAAAACCTAACCCCGCTCTATCTGACTAACGAGAACTGGCGCAAACCAACCGTACTGAGCACTAGGGACCGTGTGGTTGTATGGGAAAGCAAGGAACTACATGGACAGTCCTACAAGGCACTCAAAGAACGTTTCGGGGACCTTTTTGGAGAAATCGAGGGTTTTGTCTGTGCGATAAGGGATGAGGTGATTAAGACGAACAACTACCGAAAGTACATCATTAAGGACGGGACGGTCGATATTTGTAGAGCATGTCACAGTCCCGGAGAATCGCTAAGACATGTGCTTTCGGGTTGTTCGCATCTTGCCAACTCCGAGTACTTGCATAGACACAACCAAGTAGCCAAGATCATTCACCAACAACTTGCCCTCCGATACGACCTTGTCGGCTCTGAGGTGCCGTACTATAAGTACGTACCGCAGACGGTTCTCGAGAATGGACGTGCCACGCTCTACTGGGACCGGTCTATCATCACGGACAGGACTATTGCAGCCAATAAGCCTGATATCGTACTGGTAGACCGGTCGGAGCGCCAAGCGATACTCGTTGACCTCACTATTCCACATGATGCTAATCTTGTGAAGGCCGAGATGGACAAGTTTAGTAAGTACCTAGACTTGGCCCACGAGATTACTGCCATGTGGGATGTGGATTCGACAATTATCGTTCCGATAGTCGTGTCAGTGAACGGACTGATAGCCAAGAGCCTCGACCAACACCTTTCGCTAGGCTGCTGGATCAAGGGTCAGATTCAGAAGGCGGTGCTCCTGGACTCGGCGCGCATCGTGAGGAGGTTCCTCCCTCTGCATCCCCAGCCACCGACCGCTTGGGTTCTGCCCCGCGGTTTGTGGTTCTCCGTTTTTATATGTTTTTTACTACAATGTTTTGATGTAATTTATATTGAATTTGTAGTGAAAATTTATTTAAGCGAGATTATACAATAAATGAAGTCTAATAATAATAATAATGCTGGACATTTTCACACAGCATCATCTAGCCCCAAACTAAGCAGAACTTGTATTATGGGAACTACATGACTGATATACTACTTATATACATTTTTTTTGTAAATACATACATAATATGCATAGAAAACACCCAGACCTGAGACAAATATTTGCAGATACAAACATTTGTCCCGTGGCGGGAATTGAACCCGCAACCTTATGCGTCTCAGGCGGGCGTTCGCCCACGAGCGCCACAGAGGTCGTTAAGTCTTATAGTACTCAACTTCTCAATAAGATCAAATTGCATCCTTATTTATGTAAATAAACATCTTGAATCTTCATACATATATAAAGTAAGTGATTATTATTACACTTCATTTATTGTATATTCTCGCTTAAATATTTTTTTCTCTACAAATTCAATATAAATGAATAGCGGTGATTATTATTAATTATTATTAATAATCACTTACTTTTTATATGTCTGTGTTGAAAACAAAAGTTTTCAATCAGTGCGTCCTACCCGTCATGACCTACGGAGCTGAGACGTGGACACTCACGATAGGGCTGGTCCACCAGTTCAAAGTCGAGAGCTATGCTCGAAGTTTCTCTGAAGGATAGGATTCGTAACGAATACATCCGTCAGAGAACCAAAGTTATCGACATAGCTCAACGAATTTGCAAGCTGAAGTGGCAGTAGGCCGGTCATATCTCGTGAAGAACCGACAACCGCTGGTGTAAACGTGTTCTTGAGTGGAGACCGCGACTCGGCAAACGTAGTGTAGGACGCCCTCCGGTCAGGTGGGATGACGATCTGCGAAAGACTGCAGGCAGATGCTGGATGCGACAAGCTGAAGACAGGGCGCTATGGCGCTCATTAGGGGAGGCCTATGTCGAGCAGTGGACTAATATAGGCTGATGATGATGATGATATATGTCTGAAGATTCAAGATGTTTATTTACATAAATAAGTGATTATAAAAGCTTGCTTCTCCATAAATGTATACCTTGACGATGACGATACTATATTTATAATAGTTATATAATAGTTATACCTTTTTTGACACGTTTTATATCTATCGCCCACTGCGCCACAGAGGTCGTCAATGAATCTTCATTGACGACCTCTGTGGCGCAGTGGTTCATTGACGACCTCTGTGGCGCAGTGGGCGAAGGTCCGCCTGAGACGCAGAAGGTTGCGGGTTCGATTCCTGTCACGAGACAAATGTTTGTAAGGTCTGCAAATATTTGTCTCAGGTCTGGGTGTTTTTCTATGTATAATATGTATGTATTTACAAAAAAAAAAGTATGTAAGTAGTATATCAGTCATGTAGTTCCCATAATACAAGCTCTGCTTAGTTTGGGGCTAGATGATGCTGTGTGAAAAATTTATTATTTATTTTCTTTTTATTATATTGTAAAAATGGGAATTTTCACGTACTGCACTATCAGTGAAGGCCCCGACTTAGTTTCGACTCATTCCGACAGTCTTCATCAGGGTGAGTGGTTGCGACTTTCTCCTTCCGCGTCGCGCCGTGCACTATTTTACAATATGAATAGTCAAGTTCACTATAGTTTTTGGAATAAAAATGTTTTATAGATATTTAGATTATAGATATTTTTGTTTGTTACCTTGCAATTTTGCATGCATGATATCTGGATAAAGTGGCCTATGTGTTATTCTGATGCATAAGCTGTTTTACAAAAATTCATCAAAATCCGTTCAGTAGTTTTTGCGTGAAAGAGTAACAAATAAATATCCTCACAAACTTTCACGTTTATAATATTAGTAGGATTAATGTGATGAAAATTGTATACTAACTTAGTAGAATATGGTGATACGTTTACTGATCTATTTTTATCTGTATTTTTTACCTGTGTTCTGTACAAATTAATTATCTAAATTTGAAAAGTAAAGTAGTTTTATAATAATAGAACATGGGATTGGTCGTAAACTTTATTGGCTTTCAAAGTTTTTCATTCAACATGAATTTAAACCAGGGTTTATGTGCTTGCAAACCTATCTTGCCTTCTTGTAACCGTTTACAAGTAGGTATCATACATTATAGGTATGCGGGTACCTATATATGCCTTTTTGCAAAAATATTTTTTAGACGTACCTCTGATTACCTCCTACTTGGTATCTCTAAACGGAGAGTTCTGAGGATGTCTATAACGGGGAAATCAATCGTTAGCGTTTCGTTTGTATTTTTTGTCAAGATATTTAAATTTATGACTGTACTAATACAGTCAGCAATTTATGTGTCACAACGCAATCTATACAATTCTGGGTGTTTTCGATGTATAATATGCATGTATTTTAAAAAATGTACATAAGTAGAACATAAGTCATGTAATTCCCATAATACAAGCTCTGCTTACTTTGGGGCTATATGATGCTTTGTGAAAAATGTTTAGCATTAATTATTTATATTATTATTATGGGTTAATTTGGTAGAAGGAAAATAAATTACGGATCTTTCATACAGCTACTAATATCTCTACATACCTACGTACTTACTACTTCATCATAGCAATATAGAGTTCCCTGAACTCTTGATTTAAGGCTACCTCAAATTGGCGCGGTGGCGGTGGTGATTAACTTGCTTGTAAAAGGTGGTCTAAGTACAAATACTATTCAATCCTTCATAAAAAATATATAACTGTTCGCCAGCGCCCGCCACCCGCTACCGCGCTAATTTGCGCGGCTTTCAGACAGCTTTCAATCTCAATTGTGATGTTTATTTCAGTAAATTACTATTTTTTGCCCGCCCGCGTGGTATACGGATAAAAAGTAGCCTATGTGTTATTTTGATATACTTATAAGCTATATTAAAGTTTCATCAAAATCTGTTCAGTAGTTTTTGCGTGAAAGAGTAACAAACATCCATCCTCACAAACTTTCGCGTTTATAATAGTAGGAATTTTCAACTGATTCTGAAGTTAATGATATCTAGACAAGATTGAAACTTATATATGTATTATTTCCACGATATTTCAGTCTTTGAATCGTAAATGCTAAAAAGCATCCCTTTCTATTCTGTGGCTAAAACCACAAAAAATATATGGTAACTTTACTCAAAAGTTTTCGTTAAGTTGACAACTCGCGCAAACTTGACTGCAAACCTATATCAATCCTTCCACGCTTCAGTGGCCACATAGCTACATATAATAGGCTTGTCTGCACATCTGTACAACAAGGTGCGAAGCCGACGAACAAACAAACACTGTCAAAGCGCCGCGACTCCACCTACGCGGCGTGATGAAACGATGATATGATTCTGCAAAGCATACGAAAGCTACACATAATTTTAATAGGAGATTTTCGGCATAATATTTTGAGAATATTTTTGGTACGGAAAATCGCAGGTATTTTTTATTATGGCGTCAATTCATGAAGATCTTTATACAATGTACGTCTTGATGTATGTTTGGTTAAACCTACGATTTAAACGACGCACGATGAAAACTACAAGTACGAGTTTTAATCATGTAGCTTAAAAACTGGTTATTAATAGATTGAACTCTCTAAGGAAAATTTATTAATTATTTATTTAACTAGCTTCTTTCCACGGCTTCGCCCGCGTGGTACCCTGATTAAAAGTAGCCTATGTGTTATTCTGATGTATAAGCTATATTACTGTAAAGTTTCATCAAAATAGTTTTTGTGTGAAAGAGTAACAGATATCCATCCTCACAAACTTTAACGTTTATAATATTAGTAGGATTATAATGACACATAGGTACAACTTTTTTAGGGTTACAACAAGCTGTAACCCTAAAAAAGTAATAATGTCTTCCAGCAAACATTTAAGGTTAGAGAGAGATTATTATAGACGTTTTTTCAGTAAGGTGAGTGCAATGTTTCAAAACACTGAATTGCGACTTTTCCAGGTATCGTTATAATTATCAAAAATGTTGCAGAAAGTCGATGGATGACGGTCTGTAGGTGGCATTCTTTGGAGGAGGCCAATATCTAACAGTGGACTTCATCAGACTTATGACGGTGAGGTGCTATATCGGTAGACTACAGTACTAGATCACCACACCTATTATAAAATGTAAGTGTATTTTTACCCGCAACAACCGTAGCCCGTATATTCGTTTACCGTAAGAATGTGTACATTTTCATTTTTATGTAGGTAAATAGTTAGAACATATTAAATAATTTACAGTTTAAAAAAATATACATATAATACACATTTAATCTCTTGAGAGTAGTGCTTTGAGTTTGCTTCTGGCGTCTGTGACGTCACTGCGCAGGATCAGCAGAATACCAGCGCCAACATTATTCAAATTCAAAACTTTTTATTTCAGCATTAATTATAAGCCATAATTTAACATTTAACAAAAATAATAATTAAATACCGTAATTTAAATACTAATAATCCTTAAAATGTAGCACTCCTCATGAAGCACCTGACCAAGGTGCACACTGTGCAGTATGCACTTCTGTCCAGTGACTCATGAAGACTGTGTCTACATCCAGCCTGTCCACTATTAATTTCAAGTAGCTGTTATTATGCTGAGCTGATACATTTTTGGTGCGATATTAAACTGTCTAGGTAGATAAATTAGGCAGTAAGGTGAGTGCTTCCCCGTTCAACCCACTATAATTTTTACCCGTTCAACCAAAAACATATGCTCCGTTCTACCCAATCCAAAAATGTAAGTCACAGTGTATTCTAAACAGTACAGACACCGTAATATTTATAAAAAATCGAACTTGATGAAATGATTACTCACAGTAACCTCAAATTTTGTGCGTGGGGCATTTCTCTTTCAGTTATACATATAAGTAGGCCGTTCTAACTTATAAATTATTATTATTATTCTTGTAAATTATCCCACCATCCTAACTTCCAAAATATTTTGTATATTTTTTTATGTCTTGCTAAATAAATGTTTTCTTTCTTTCTTTCTTACCGTAAGAGTTTGTCTGATCCGATAAGTCTTTTCGAAAAGAAATGTCAAAACGGCTTATAGAATCAATTGATTTGTTTTGTCTTCAAATATGGTTCTAAGATAAGTTTTATTGCCAGAGTATACCGCAATCGATAACGGAATATGAAACAGCATAACCGATAACCAAACAATTAAAAAAAAAATTGTATGACATTCAAAAAGGGTTTTATGTATATATTAGCTTCTGCCCACGGCTTCGCCCGCGTGGTATCCAGATAAAAAGTAGCCTTTGTGTAATTCCGATGTATAAGCTATATTACTGTAAAGTTTCATCAAAATCCGTTCAGTAGTTTTTGCGTGAAAGAGTAACAAACATCCATCCTAACAAACTTTCACATTTATAATATTAGTAGGATTTTTATTCACTATACACCACCATCATTTATCGTTACCATCAGTTCCCGTCTATCCCGTGGTTGTCTGGAAGAGATCGCTATTCATGATAAGACCGCCCATTGTAATTCCGCGATCAGCTTGTAATTAACTATTTTTGAAATTGTAAGCAACATATATGAGCTGTTCAATAAAGTGTTGTCTATATATCTACATATTATATAATAATAATTCATTAATTTCAGGTAACACAGTAAAAAATACGAACGTACCGATAACATAAATACCTTAAAACTTAAATACATATAATTATATTAAACGAAAATGTATCTAGCACGTAGTGACTGCGACGTGGCGCGGCTGGGTTCGGTAATCGACCGCAACTTCGATAGGTGATTCCCTTAGGCCACAGATCTTTGTTCACAAAATCTATGTATATAGGTTTCAGATTTTGTAAAAGTAAAACCCGTGATCAAGAGTACTTGTCAATAAATAAATAAATAAAGCCCCAAGCTAAGCAGAGCTTGTATTATGGGAACTACATGACTGATATACTACTTATGTACTTTTTTTTGTAAATACATACATATCATACATAGTAAAACACCCAGACCCGATAAAAATATTTGTAGATCTTACATACATTTGTCCCGTGACAGGAATCGATCCCGTAACCTTCTGCGCCTCAGGCGGACCTTCACCCACTGCGCCACAGAGGTCAATAAGTGTCTTATTGTCATAAAACTATCACGACTCAACAAAACTCACACCTCTATCCAGAAAATCGTGTCACGTTGCCCGAACAACAAATAAGTAACTACCTGTCTCACAAAAGCAAACAAAAATTCGCCACATCAAGGATGTACCGACAGCTTTTAATCTAATTTACAATCACGTTCAAGTATCATCTCAATAACTCTGCACGCCATACAAAGTTGTTGCGAGCAGGGCGTGGCGCGGTGACTTTGTCGGGACGTCCAAAAAGCGTTTTACCTTAGCGGTGCTTTTGAGAGACATTTTAACAATGCCTTTATTGGGTGACGTGTATGTTTGTTAAATAATTCGTTAAAGCGAGACCGCTCCAAATAGTGATTCTTTGTCGCGAATAATAAATGATTTGCTAGGTGACGATGGGTCTGCTTATGGTCAGTTCGGCTTTTGAAGCACCGCGCTCAAACCTAGTTACATTTTTAATATAATAGTTGAGGTGTAGTAACTCTAAAGTACGTAACAAACCCCTTTCCGATATAATTAAAATGTTTTCCAATTCCGTAAAAAATAACCTGTTTATTAGGATTCATTTGCTAAAGTAATTGCATATTAATCCTAATAACCTAACACCTACGATCGCAGATCATAATAATATATTTTCTGGATAAACAGGTTTTTTTATTAAATTTTATTTATTCCAAAAAAAGAAAGTTATAGTGTAACAGTGTACAACACAACCTCTTTAACAGTGTAACAAGTAAAAACTCATTGAAGACAAGTTTAAAGAAGCATAACATATCGCTGTGTCCATACACAGCACATTACATATCGCTGTGTATGGACACGCTGTGTAATAACAATGATATAATCTACCTCCTGTCAACATTTCTTTAAAATCCGTTCAGCCGTCTAGGCGAGAAAGGGTAACTGTTTGTAAGGGTAACAGAGATGTATTGTAGTTAGGTACAATTAAGCATAATATGTCCACGAGAGCTGCCGACAAACTGTTGTACAGTTTAGCAGAAACTTTAAAATGTTATGTACTTTTAGTTTGAAAATAAATAAAATACAAAAACGTAAGTTTTGTATGAAAGTAAAGACTTCTACGCCGTTTTTAAAAGTAGAAATCATTGGGGCCAACTTTCAGTACTTACCTAGTTTGAAACGTAATCATGGATTGCTATTCTAAAATTAATCTAACGATCTAGTCCGAATTCCCCAAAGGGCTTCTCTTTTCTCTCATCGGCCCACGCATGTCAAATGAGGTGTTAAAGCTTCGATAAAAAATATATTTCAATGTAATCAAATTTACTGCCGCACCCTAAGCCCCAACTCATAGTTAGGAGGGCATAATAAAAATCAATATGAGTTCTAAAATTCAACACTTTCTTAATGCACCTACATACCTGGTTATTTTGTAACCTACCATGGTACTCGTAGTTCTTGATATGGATATCAAGAACTAAGAGTCTGTCTACCTACTGTAACAAACTTCCATATTATACTTATTTTCTTTTTCTTTTATCCTTGTACTGCGTGGTTGTTCTCTGTTCTGTTTTATTATTTCTAATTGTATTTTTATTGTGCGCCTGCGCTGTCGGTCATGGGGTCACTAACTAATAGGTTCTGTTTGAAAATCAGCGTAGCTTCACATCCTGGTGATGTGGAGTTATGCAACTCCACACCAGGATGTGATACGCTGAGACAGGACCTATTTGGCCCACGCGTAGTTGAGAGGAATAACCTACTTTCTATGTACCTTCGGCCTGTATCCTCTCTGTATTGTGTGTGTGTCAAATAAATGTATTTTCTTTCTTTCTTTCTTTAAGAGTACCATGGTACCACAATCGGATGCCCTGTATAGTGGACGATACAGGGTATCCTAGGTCAGGATTATACCTATATGAGACTATTGGGTGTTTATTTATTAATTAAATCATAAAGGTAAGTAAATAATAATAATATGACAAAACTAGTTCAAAGATCAGAAAGTGTCAGCCTCCCGACAGATAGTTTTCCAGTTATTTTTTTGCCGTAAACTTCCAGGACAGCGAAGCTTTTTCTACAATTTCTGCTTCATTTAACAAGGATACTTCGAGAGACGCTGATCAAAAGATCATATTAAACTATGCCACGGAACAATACCGCGGCGGTGTCACATATGACCACAATACTTGTGTGAGATATAGCGCTTTCGACAGCTGCACACACAAAAAATATTATTAAACTTGCCACGGGCCGAATAACGGCTGCTAGGCAGAAATCAGAATCATTAATTCAGGAGAAACGATGAAGCTGTGCAGATAGTTTCCTGCAAGTTAAGTTACATACAAAGCTCTACGTAAATACAACCAAGTTAATTAATATCCCTGTTTCGCATTCTTATTTTTTCTATTAATTTATAAATAATCAATTCGGGTCAACTAATTACATTAAATTAATGTCAAGCATTGCATGGAATGGGATTAAAATTAATATAAAATAATTATTTAATACGTACACACACAATAAATAAAGTTTAGATATAACCTTATATCTAAACTTAATGGGCTAAAACAGGCTTCCTTAATAAACAGGCTTAAAGAGGAACAGACAGTATATAAACCCGACGTTTTAAAGTGATGTTTGTGATTCTAATGAATAAATGAATTTTGACTTATTAATGTCATACTTTTTGATTGGTTTTAATTGTGTCATTACCTTCTTGTCAAACTCCACTCTACTCAGCCATTATGTCAATTAAATCCCATTTAATAACTTTAACTCTTGGCAAACTGAGGGAAAACTTAACTTCACGTTAATGATAAAAAATATTTTATCAATATTATGAATACATTAGCTAAAACTAACTTTAATAAGATTAACGGCTATATTTACCATAAAAGATTATCCTAACACCTGCCCACTCAATGGAATGGAGTCATATCTTTAAACTCACTAAGCAAACTAAACAATATCAAACAAAATATTGGATTACGAACAAAAACCATAAACACTCGTTGCAAACCAAATCCCAGTGTCAAATATAACATAATACTTCTTAACCCAATTTAGCAAACGCAACTAAAAAAAACTTTTAATACGTTGTTGGAATACACAGTTGTCTACACACAGTATTACCCGATCTTATATTTGTTAAGGTAAAGTTTAAAGTCCAATGTTTAGATGATTTAACAAAGTGGTAGTCTTTTGGGACCTCGTTGACGTACCTACCATTGAATACGTTTTTGTATTTGCAAGCACAATAGCTAATACACTCATGATCTTTTCAACATTGTCATCTATCCTAAGTACTCGAAAGTACACATTTCTATAATAACCCTGATCCACCCTAAAATGACTGAGGTAGAGCTCAATTTTGAACTAATTTGTCTGAGATGGTGTGATATAACTTTGTATTGAGGTATCTAATTGAAATTTTGACTTTGGTAAATCGTGTGACGGGGCTTATCGCGTGTCGAATTGCAAAATGTTTCAATTGACAGCTCAGCTTGAGGCTTCAGAGAAAGTTAAAGATTTGGTGACACTTTCATTGTCACAGTTTTGCATTCTAGTTTTGGTACGGTACCGTTACATCGAAAGAAGCAGTTTATTCATCGTAGTGGATATATTTTCCAGTAGATATACTGCGAACTATTTACTTACTTGTTGAAATAAATATAATGTAAAAAATAAATACCACCTCTTTCAAAATACGGCTAATTACCAATATTCGGCAATTTTGCTGTCGTTACTTAGCAAATTAAATAGATCTTTATCATGCTGTAGTGGCAATTTTAAGTATTAAACATACTCTCTTATGCATAATCAGTCCATAACGTCTCGGTAACTCTAGCCAGTCATTTTCATTGAAATATTGAAATATAGAGCCTCAATGAATTGAGCCAATAAAGTAGTATGTTTATTAGGGAGTTAATAAAAAACATAATAATATTCATACAACTATGTACAAGTAGGTATTATATAAAGATATAGATGAAACAGCTAGAAAAACGGAAGCGTTCCCAAAATGATTTATTTAAGCCTCATTCCGCAATATCGGAAAACATGTAGGTATTTCTGAATTTTTATAAATATATTTGCTCATCCTTTTCTTTTTGAATCCCAATAAATTCACACACGTTAAAATCGTACATACTTTACTAACCGCACATCTGTTCCGCCACACCCATACATTTAGCTATTGTGCAATACTCCACGATGTCACCCCAGCACAAAGTCATTGCGTTTGATAACGACCACGGTGAAGTGATGAGAAATTATAGCAAAAACCCATTTGTTCGGCTGTGGGGTCGTTCGTATATCATGTTCCTTGTTCTTTTTTGGTCACCCTACATTGATGTAAAAATTATCGATCAAAAAGCTTCGCATAAAAATATTCGCGTTAGGTGCAGATTGCCTATTAGCTGCAGATTGCAAGTCTTTGTTTTTCAAATATTAGTTTCTGCTCAGATTCGTTTTTGAAGCTAAATGGCGAAAAAGGGAACATGTTATATGTGTCGTCATGTCCTTTCGTCTGTTCGTGTGTAACACCCCAATATCTCCATCAGATTTAAATGTATAGGGAACGATACAATTTACTAAAAATCTTTTCAACAACCTAAAACTAGAAATAATGTAATAAAATAAAATATTTACTCATTTGCGCAAGTGAGGAATATTTTTTCTTAGTTTTCTCTGGGATCGCTAAAACATTGTAGGGTTTCTTTAAAAAAAAACAGTCTTTTTTGTTATAAGTTAGTTGCTAGTTTGTATATAATGTTTTAAATAATTATTTTAATTTATTATTTTATTTATTTATTTAAAACATTATATACAAACTAGCTTCTGCCCACGGCTTCGCTCGCGTGGTACCCGGATAAAAAGTAGCCTATGTGTTATACTGATGTATAAGCTATATTATTGTACAGTTTCATCAAAATCCGTTCAGTAGTTTTTGCGTATCAAATATCCATTCTCACAAACTTTCGCGTTTATAATAGTACTAGATTCTGTCCACGGGTTCGCCCGCGTGGTATCCGGATAAAAAGTAGCCTATGTGTCATTCTGATGTATAAGCTACATTACTGTAAAGTTTCATCAAAATCTGTTCAGTAGTTTTTGCGTAAAAGAATAACAAACATCCATCCTCACAAACTTTCGCGTTTATAATATAAGTAGGATTAGGATTACCAAGAAACATAACTTGGAAAGATTCATAATGATAACTTCAGGATTCTTTTTTTTTTGTAAATACATACAGCCAGACCCGAGACAAATATTTGCAGACCATACAAACATTTATCTCGCGGCGAGAATCGAATCCGCAACCTTCTGCGTCTCACCTCTGCGCCACAGAGGTCGTCAAAAAGAAATGAGGCATGCAACTTTGAGATTATAACAGCGTGTCTCGATACGAATTGAGCAGTATATTTCTTTACGGATTAGTATTTTACAACACAAACAAAAACAGTGCTGACATCTATTAACATTATAGCCAAATATAATGGCCAAGCAAAAGCTGTGTACCGGCTGTGGCGTGAATAAAACAGTTTCAACAACCCCTCGAGAGATGGCGTTACTAAAATTATCCTACAAAGATTATAACTATTCTTTTTATAAGCTTTGTAATTTTTCATTTTGAGCTCTATATGACTGATTGATGTTTTGTAGTTTATTTCATTTCTTTTAACTCTTGGTAGGTACATCTGATAGCAAAATTATAGATGGATGTTACGGATTAGATTTTTTCTTGTTAGAATATATCCAATACGATGTCTATTAAAAGATCACAATTTGATGATGAACTTTTAATAATATGCTTTGAATAAAAAGTTTAAGTAAGTAAAATTATCTAGAGTACATGTATTAGTATCTGTGGTACAGGTAATTTACAATTGGGCTAATTATGCTAAGTGGCTTTCAACTACCTTTTGTTAAAAAACACGCAATAAATTACCAAAATAACTTTAAAAGAATGAAGAATTTAAGATAATTAATGCGCGTATTAACGTGTTATTATATTTTATGTGTATCACTAACATTAGCTTTATGTTTTTAACTGTACCACATATTAGACATGTGCACCGCGTTGAAATATGTCAGCATGTTTGGCGGCGTACCTGTTTTTTTGAAAGTAAACTCTAATTAAACCTGCTGTTGCCGGTCCCATGCCCAGATGAAAAAATGAAGAGGGTTAGACGAGGCGAAAAACGACCCAGCAGTAAAACAGAAGTAACACCAAAGATTGGGCGGAACACAATTATCCCGAGCAAGATGGTCTATCTTGGTGAACTTAAGAGAGGGGATTACCCTTTAATAAGTTCACTGTGGAAGGTCACGGAAACCCACCACAAGTAATTTCCCACGAAACTCTTATGATGTATGAACTCAGTTCCAGGAGCAACACTATACTTCTCGGGATGCGAAGACCTGAGCGCAAACGGTGTCGGTATCCAGTCGTTTACATTGAAAGCCTCTGTATCACCAACAGCAAATTCCAGCAGCAGACGCCCATTTACATGGTTATCGCCAGGGGCACGTAACCGTAACCAAATTGATTACATCTTTATAATCACCAGATGAAGGTCATCTATCACTAATGTGAAAACATTTCCCGGTTCTGAATGCGGCTCAGACCACAACTTACTGGTTGCAAAGTTTACCCTCCGCCTCAAATCTCCAAAAAATACACCTTTAAAACCTAAATTTCTTAAGGCTGCTGAGCGGTCTCAACTCAACCTTCTGGGACACAATGGAAACCAAGTTGATCATGAACCCTCCACCCAATCATAACGATTGCTGGGAACATCAACACACTTCAAGAGTTCCCCGTCTCACTACTGTCGAGCGTGATCGCGAACGGTACTCATGAGGAAGGACCTCCAAACGGTCAACAAAACGTCAGTATGAGAATAGTAAAGTACGTAGCATAGTCGTAATAATATCCTAAAATGATAGCAAACCACGATAAATTCAATTCTATAAGACAGCTTATTGAGAAATCGTATACATTTTTAAAACCTTTAGTAATGTGCTTTATAGACTATAGCAAAGCCTTTGACTGTATGGATTGGAGCTGTTTACAGTCTTATAGGAGCTTGGAGTCCCGCAACATCTTACGTCACTACTGCAATCGCTGTATTTTAATACCCAGGGAGCTGTCAGAGTGGACAAAGCACAATCAAAACCCTTCAAATTTAGAAAAGGAGTAAGGCGAGGCTACATACTGTCACCCATTCTGTTTAATATCTAAACAGAATACCCAATTTTCGCAAGTCTTCCGCATTTAATGTAAATGTAAATTGGCGAAAATTGGGCAATACTATTGGAGATACATACTAAAATAACAAACCTACACCTAACCAGTACCTACTACACCTTATTCTCAGTAAGTGAAGCGAAGATGTTCACGCTCTTGAATAGGATGTAGAAAATCAGCAGTGAACTCGGACTTTCCGTGAACAGGGCTAATGATTGAGTCGCAGACTGGACGCAACTATGCGCGTCCCGCATGCGCGTTTCGGCACTGCGAAGCCCACTGACCAATCACGCGCTTTTATGCGGTGTATGTGACCGTATAATGTAAATCCCACGCCGCGTAAAAATGCCGCCGGTGGCGGCGGCGTGCCAGGTAGACTGTGCGGCGTCAAATCATTGAAAGAAAACATTGTGAGGCAACCGGCGTGCCCAAAAATTCAAAGGCCATCATTTAGTGTTCCAAAAAGAGGCGATGGGCCTGACACATGGTATACTAACTACTTGCACAACACGGACATATGTGCCAAATGTTGTTTGGACGTGCCTATGACTACCCCCTAGTTCATATTCTCAAAGATCTAAGCACTGATTATGTATCTGATTCTGAGGATATTCATCATGATCCGTGAGCACGTTTTTTTTGTTTAATCCTATCCTACTAATATTATAAACGTGAAAGTTTATGAGGATGGATGTTTGTTACTCTTTCACGCAAAAACTACTATACGGATTTTGATGAAACTTTACAGTAATATAGCTTATACATCAGAATAACACATAGGCTACTTTTTATCCGGTACCATGCGGGCGAAGCCGTGGGCAGAAGCTAGTAACTATAAAAGTGAAACAAATGAAAATGTGTGACGTTGAGATGGAGTAGTCATAAATCTTCTTTCCACCCCATTGGAGGGGTTAAGCCTTCCCTGTGAAAGGAAGCTTAATTGGGGAAAAGACTACACGGAAATATTTTGGGAGGTACATTTTTTTAGGATTACACCCAGGATACAGAGTATTTGGAGCAGGCTGGTAATGATCACTTGGCTTAGTTGTTATATAGCCTTCGCGTACCAAGCAGGTCTCACTTCAAGTCCGGCCAAGGTTGATATTTTTAGGATATTATAAAAAGCTTACATCATTTTTTTTGTTGACGACCTCTGTGGCGCAGTGGGTGAAGGCCCGCCTGAGACGCAGAAGGTTGCGGGTTCGATTATTAGATATTTGTCTCGGGTCTCGGTGTTTTCTATGTATAATATGCATTTATTTACAAAAAAAATATATGTAGTATATCAGTCATGTAGTTCCCATAATACAAGCTCTGCTTAGTTTGGAGCTATATGATGCTGTGTGAAAAATTACCAGCATTATTTATTTATTTATATATTTAACTAACGGAAAAAAACATAAGATTTCTAAACATGCCTAAATACTTAATTTATTAGTGAGCCTCTCAGGAATAAGACCTCAAGTAGTTTGGGAGAAAGCTCTTACTTAGGTTGGGTCTAAATAAGCCGTGAATAATATATTGTAATGGATAGGGCTGCGAATACGGCTCACGAGTGAAAATCGGATAAAGTGAGATTTTATTGAACTCGAAATCATTGATGTGAAAACTTATCTTTCCTATCCTATATGTCCTAGGTTACATTATATGAATGCGAAAGTTAGGTACGTTTTTTGATCCAAAAAAATTGTTTAAGTTCCATTCTGACTAGAATCTTATTGAATCCGCGACATGACTCTCCCCAATTCTAGCATTCCAAGCGATTTAATTTTATAATATTTAAGATATGGATTTTAACTTTTCAGTTTCTGATATATCAGATAGTTATGTACTTCAGTTACATCCTCAGTAGGAAGGTGCTGAACAATTTTTTTTTTACCTAATTACCACCTATTTTTTTTTAGTGGGACTCCGTGTTGGTATTTAACGGACATATGTGCTTTTTTTTGTAGAACACCAAAAGGGTTTCTCATAAAAGTCTTTGTTAGTATAAACCAAATTAACCTCTTTTAAAATGGGCTTGGTTTAATTTGGAACATTATACACTCTAGGAATTCAAAAAGGGCCTATTTGTTACACATTACGTCACGTACGCAGTCGGCGAAGCGAGAAATTAAGTCATTCTGTCACATACGCTGTTCGTCACGAACGTCACGATGGAGAACATAATAAAGTGTAATATGAGTTGAGCAGTACAAATAAGTCCAAGCACTTATTAGGCATACATTTATCAATACCCGAGCAAAAGTAAACATCAAAAATCTCGATTTCTAAAAGGTTGATTAAAGACAATGATTAAATCCCATATCAAATGATGTGATTGGGTATTATATTTTCGTCAGCTAATCAGACATGAGATTTAACAACAGGTTAGTTTGATTTGCCCTTCAGAAACCGTTTTCTGAAAACCTTCTAAAAGCCGCCTGTTATTATATATATTTTCACTCGGAACAATGCGCTTAGGCCTCTCTTGTCAAAAGTGACTTCATAAGATGTCGTTATTGTAGCTGCTACGGCGCCATATCGTAGCTCCATAGCGTAGCACTTAGCACCAGTTTCTGCTCGAGGGTCGACATAGACGACTTATATAACTATATATTAATAGATACACTGTATTATTAATATAATAATTATATATTTATATAATAAATCTGTATCTATTAATATATTTATGGCTCCTGAAATACAGTTTCTACTAGTTCAGGAGCCTATGGATTCATTTACAAGTTGTAACATTTTATTATGTCAAATAAATATATTTTATTATTATTATTATTATAAAATATATATATCAATAGATACTGTGTTTTTTAATAATATTTTATCTATTTTTATGACGGCATTGGTATTGGCATCGTGATGATTTATTTAATGAAGAGAAGAGGAGATGTTAATGTCCATCTGCGCCAAGCAAATACCTTTGCCTTAGCTGCTTAGGCATATATTAAGGATTTTTCTAAGACACCCTTCTGCTATTAGTTAATGTCTAAGTATATCGCAGACGAGCTTGTGTTTTTAGATACATATTTATTTTTGTAGATAGCAAAAAATACTAATAATAACCGTTGTTGCAACAGGAATGTTTATTGATAATATTGGAATGAATAAAGAATCACTTGCATTATGAATTTTCAAAAGAAGATTTGCAAAAAAACTGCTATTTAGTTTCGTCGTTTGAGGCGACGGAATCTGCAAATGGGCAGTGAAAGTTTGTATAGGAGTATCGGGTTTTTAAGGTAGGAATTTAAATATTGGAAGTGTACTCATCACAAATAAATAATAACGTGTTTAAGGTCATTGGATTTTTACATAAATTTTACATTAAATGGGGCTCTAAGTGTGTAAAGGAGTATGGGTTGACTCCACGCGTGCAAAGCCGCTGGCAACAGCTAGTTCGTTAAAAATATAAAATTTCATATTCTTAACTTAGATATTGTCAGGAAAAATGCAGACGAAACTAATTATTGCTTCAGAAACTAGGCATCCTAATAATCGATACCAAATCTGTAAAAGTTACATCAACTGATTAAATTATCCCATCCGCATAAGTAGGTTTATGAAAAGATGCAAAGCTATCAGCTTTAAAAAGGGTGCTAAATACAGTCCTATTCGCAGAATGTAGATTCATTTAATCAAATCCTGTGACAAATGAATGAAGAATAGACGCCGCCGTGTCTGCTTTTCCGTCAACGTTGAAACAATGCTCACACGATGCAAACCTTAGATTGCCAACCATAATCTACTTTATTACAAATGATGTAGAGGTGAATGAGGAAGCAAAATAGGTTTGTAGTTAATTTAGCGCTTACCACAAATGATTCTGAACTTTATAAACATCGGCGTAGAGACAAAAGCAAACAATAATGCCGGTACTCCATTTCATGTCCGCGCAGTCGCCTTAGCGTGCCGGCAGTGTGCTCGGTGGCGCCACTGTACTCGGTCGCCTGACCTCTTTGCTCCAACCTCCACCGATGACCAAGCCATTTGTGTAAAATAAAATAAAAAATCCAGTCAATTCCCGCCTTCCATTTTCAAATCGACACTACACTCCTCAAAACCCCAAAAGTGCTAAACATTTTTGAGGACATTTTAAATAAAAACGATTAAAAATATAGCAATTAATTTTTATAGTGCTTTTCCTTTATTGTGCGTTTATTGATGAGTGTCGTCAGAGGCGCCCAACCTTTGCCGTGTCGTGTGTAAGTTACGTAACTGTTACGGGTAAAATCGATATCGTCGTATAAATAGCGAACCACGATTGAGAACAGCTGGCCGAACGCCAGCCATGCAGCCTACGGTAAGAATCTGTACCAAATTGTCCTTAGTACACCCCATCAATATTATAACTATTACTCTTCTATAACTATAAACCTATAAAACTAGAACTGTAGTTTCCTCTATAAATAGAATCTCGTAGCCTCGTAGAGGTGTGCTACGCTGTAGTAACCGCAATAGTTACTTAACTTCATCGAGTTACAATTTGCTTTAGTGGACGTATAGCTTTTTAGGGATTGATAGCTATTATATACGAGATGAAATGCTTAAACTAAAAGAAAATAAGGAAAACTATTTGCTTCGATAATATCAACCGCACCTTATTAAAACCCTGTCCTTCCCTTTCCATTCACAACACATACTAGTAGGAAGATTATTGTTTTGTAGCTATTAATGATATTTTAAAAAAATAGCCCAAGGTTTCAATTACAGATATAGCCGACTATGACGTCTCGTTTTTCCTTGAAAGAACTTCAACGATTTGATAGTTTAACATACAGAAACGAGAGTAGTTTACAAATAACGAAACGATAATAGATAGTAACTATAAATCAAAAGAGGGCCTTACTAAAAGAGCATAAAAGTGAGTGCTCTTTTTAGAATAAAATAATAATAATAAAACGAGTCTTAAGTCAAACACAGTTTATTCACTGTAATCTGATAGCGTAGCCTTTGAACCTTGTAGGTTTTCTTAACACGGCGCTGAAATTAATTAATCTGTAGTAAAGGTGTAAGGAATTGTGTAAGGAATACTTCGCTAAGCTGAACAATAAATAATGACTGGCCCCGGGTTTCAAGGGTCGTAAGCAAACATTTATTTTAGTTTTTCTATGAAACTGTCAAAACTTTGACATTTTTAGAAGTAATAACGGAACGTTATTATATTAGACTAGAATTGGAACTTCTAAGGGCCCGTTAAAGGCTAATATCAAACCAACCTTGTCAAATATCTTACGAGTATCAACTGGCTGGCAAAATTACAAAAACCAATCACAAGAATTGACATATTGAGGGTACTCATTTATTGCATTGATCAACCTTTCGGCAAAATGATCATGGTTTTCTAATCAGCGTTGTTCAAGATTTTGACGACCTCTGTGGCACAGTGGGCGACGGTCCGCCTGAGACGCAGAAGATTGCGGGTTCGATTCCAGTCACGGGACAAATGGTTGTAAGATCTACAAATATTTGTATCGGGTCTGGGTGTTTTTCTATGTATGATATGTATCTATTTACAAAAAAAAAGTACATAAGTAGTATATCAGTCATGTAGTTCCCATAATACAAGCTCTGCTTAGTTTGGGGCTAGATGATGCTGTGTGAAAAGTGTACAGCATTATTTATTTATTTATTCTACCAAAATCGCAAAATCTGAACGCTACAAGCTATAAGTACGCTCTACCAAACGAATTATACACTAAATAAACAAGTCCATAATTGATATCAAGATATATACCACGAATTGCGGCATTCAGAGCGAGCAATAACATTATTTATTCTACGTAAACAAGGTCCTACAGACTCGCTATACGATTAGCAAAATGCCAGACATTCTGTCTAGCCACAAAGCAAACCTTACGTAATAACGAATATAACTAGAGTTTTTATAGCTCATAAAATCCTGGAAGTAGGGCACCAATAAATGTGTCAAAATATTTCCGAAGCTTGAGTTACTCTGTGTCTTTTAGAATTAGTCTTTTTAGGCTTTTGACCACACCTCAACAGCCTTTGAGACCTAGTGTAGGGACGAGCACTCCTTTAGGTACCTTCATGATATAATGAATTTATGACTAAGTTATATACTTGTATTACAGAAATTGTAGTTAATTGAATTCTTGAATAAATAAACTGCATCTTATCTTACCTCAAATTCAAAGTCAAAAGGTTTTAATTTCATCGTTGATATCACGAGGATCATAATTTTTAATGGTCAATGTAGATTGAGCCTAGCTATTAATTATCTTTGAGTGGCTATTGTTGTTATGCCAACAATTTTTGGTACAAAAAGATATTGAAATACATAGGACTATTTTTTTCTGAAAAACTTATTCTCACTAAGAGAATAGACCAACCATCCTTTTCTTGACCTGTACTCGGTGACGAACACTTTGACTAGATAAATGTTTTTTACTCGCTTATAGCTACCATCAATATGGCCACAGAATACGGAATACGGGATAGTGATGTTCATTTGATTTGTCAATCGTTTGTCTCCGAGTGACTTTCAGATACAGAACAGAGGCCAGAGGCCCTATATAGATAAATGCAACATGTTCGGAAAATCTTTTATCTAGGTACAAAATAACCTACTCAAAAGTTACTTCGTTTGAGTGCACTCACAACGAAGTCAAATGAAAAGCTTGTGTTCAGTTATTCATAGGTAACGTTTTGGTAACCGTGTACCATTTGATGAGTGGAATGCCTACCGTTCGTCATCAATTAATAACATAAGTCAATAAAGAAAACGATTCGAACAAACCTCGGCCGCTTATTGACGAATCACAAATATTTGTCAAACCACTAAAAATACTTAAGTGGTAAAAGTTTTGGTTAGGAAAGCTTTTTTAAATTGCATTTCTGATAAGCGCAGATAATGTCAGAGCATTCTGATCACGGCTCGCAGCCGCTCTGATCTCATTTACGATGAAATCGCGGGCATCGAAGATTTTGGTTTAATTTTATTTCGTTTCATAACAATTTTCAAAGGGACCTCGTACCTAATGTACCTTTTGAATTCCTTCTTTTGATCTTCAGAGAAAAGAATATGAGAATATTTCAATGCGTAATTTTTAAAAACTCTTAGAATTACTTGTTTTTTGTGATAAAACTTTGTGTTTAACTAGTGTGGATGGAAAATTTTAAGGTTAATAATATACCAACACATGAACCCCGGTGGATATCAAACCTGCGACATTCCGCTTGGTACGCGAGAGTTGTAACCATTTAACTATAAGATTTTAAGAAAATCGATGGCTGGCGTTAATATTTTATAGCGCTGTTCCTCAAAGTGGGCGATAACGCCCACTTGTGGGCGCTGAAGGCCTTCAGGGGGGCGGTAGAAATCTCTAGAAGATATTGGGGACGCTAAGGCGGTATAGAGGGGAAAGCATAGGTTGTTATGTTTAAAACCTTTGGGGGCGCTAGGATTTTTTTTATTTTCAAAGTGGGTGGTTGGAAAAATAAGTTTGAGAACCTGTGTTTTAGAGTATTTAAAATCTTAAAAAATATATTTAAAACACATTTTTGCCCGGATATAGAAACTATAATCCTACTGATATTATAAACGCGAAAGTTTGTGAGGATGTATGTTCGTTACTCTTTCACGCAAAAACTACTGAACGGATTTTGATGAAACTTTACAGTATAATATAGCTTCATCAGAAGCCATGGGCAGAGGGTAGTTTACCAATAAAACTAAAAAGTAAAAAACGTAGCAAGCCATTTAGTGAAAAGGACACGTTTTAATATAAAACGAGGCGATACCTTATTTGGCTCTTACAAGGGATAATAACATAGCTACAAAAGGCTTTGTAAATTACGCTCCGTAATGAAAAAACTTTTGATTGTTTCTGCAATTATAAATTAAAATGTTGCTGCTGAGAAAATAAACTTTTTGATTTGTTTTATTGAATTTTCATCCACAAGTTAGAATTCAGTACGCAGTTATATCTGAATGAAGTTTCATCAAAAAAATTACGAAAATGTGTTTGCTTCCCAAATTATCCGTGGGATTTAAATGAATCAGAACTATTTAATTCTAAAGTTGCCGAGAAAAATCGCTCTCAAGGCCGCCAATTGTATATTTCGTTTAATGTTTTTAAGCTAAAAGCTACAAAGGACCTATTTGTATATTTTTATTGTACTATTAGGAACGAGTGCATAGTACGTTCTAGTTCACTTGAGGGAATTCATTCCTATTAGTATTTCCTGTACTACACAAGAACAAATAAAGAATTAATTTATTTTGATGGTGTTAAAATAAAACACCCAACAGTCACATACTTAGTCCTGACCCCACACTAGCATTCCCTGTATCATGGGACGACTTCAATCCATTTCGTAGCACAAATCTCGTGGTGAAGTTGACTTTGCTCGAATCTCTTGGATTGTGTTTTCAGAATTACTTCCGCGCCCACGAGTACCATGATACCATAACACCCAGACCATGAACCTATCCCCAGTCTGGGTGTAATGGTATCATAACACCCAGACCATGAACCTATCCCCAGTCTGGGTGTAATGGTATCATAACACCCAGACCATGAACCTATCCCCAGTCTGGGTGTAATGGTATCATAACACCCAGACCATGAACCTATCCCCAGTCTGGGTGTAATGGTATCATAACACCCAGACCATGAACCTATCCCCAGTCTGGGTGTAATGGTATCATAACACCCAGACCATGAACCTATCCCCAGTCTGGGTGTAATGATATCATGATCTGTAGAACATGCAAACAAATTTGTCCCGCAGTGGTAATGGATCTCGCACCTGTTGTGCCATCGTGGTCGTCGTATTAGATGGAGATATTTACCGGGATAATCTTAAATCCATACCGCAATTCTTGAAAACGAAAGTTTTCAATCAGTGCGTCCTACCCGTCATGACCTACGGAGCTGAGACGTGGACACTCACGATAGGGCTGGTCCACCAGTTCAAAGTCGCTCAGCGAGCTATGGAAAAAGCTATGCTCGGAGTCTCTCTGAAGGATAAGATTCGTAACGAATACATCCGTCAGAGAACCAAAGTTATCGACATAGCTCAACGAATTAGCAAGCTGAAGTGGCAGTGGGCCGGTGATATCTCGCGAAGAACCGATAACCGCTGGGGTAAACGTGTTCTTGAATGGAGACCGCGACTCGGCAAACGTAGTGTAGGACGCCCTCCGGCCAGGTGGGATGACGATCTGCGAAAGACTGCAGGCAGATGCTGGATGCGGCAAGCTGAAGACAGGGCGCTATGGCGCTCATGAGGGGAGGCCTATGTCCAGCAGTGGACTAATATAGGCTGATGATGATGATGATGAATCTTAAATCTAGCAAATTACCACGACATTGCGGATATTCGCGTATTTCAAGCTTTGATACTCGCAAACATGGCATCCGTGACGTCACGGGTGATGACACGCCGCCATTGCTCTGACGTCACAGTGGGTCAAGTGAGCCATTTCGTGAGCTTTACGAGAAGAATGTTAATAAAAAGTAATGTTATGGCTTTTACTAACGTGATTGTGTGAGAGACGTAGGTACCTACCTAAATCATTCGAAACTAAAGTTGTCTTACAGAATTGAAACTTTAGTCGCTGGATATAATATTTAATCATTGGAAAAATGGATGTTTTTCATAAATTTATTGTCGTTTTCTAGCTTAAAAAAAAGGGTGGTAATTAGACGTATTTTCAATTGTTTAACTCATCCTATTTATACGTACCTACCTCACTTACCTACCTATTAGGTTAGAAAGATTATCAATACAAATTATGATGCTGAAATAACTTATTAGTTAAAACTGTGAGAGCGTGATTGACTGTCTACATATCATGAATTCATGATACAAGAAGAACACGAATTCGCTCGCTTGGAGAGCTTTCCATAAAAAGTTCAAGCCACCACCGCTCTAAAAAAAACTTGTACTGTAAACTTAGTCATTTATTTTTGCAAATTTCAACATATGATAATATAGGCTTCCCTACACAGCTACGTTATGCAATCGATTTTATCGCAATTTGTTTTTGCGAAATGTGTTTTTTGACATTTTGTACATATTGTATTAGGGCTCATGCGATCACACGATTATAAAGACGTATAAAAGTAGCACGTATAACGCAAAAGCGTTATACTTTCTTTTGTACAAATTTTAAACTATTTTTCTTTATTTCTTACTACTTGAGGCAGGCATTACAAATATAATAGGCCAAGAGAGTGTTTAAACAAAGCACGTAAATATAATTGACAGATCCATTAGACTAGAAAGATAGATTATCAAGACGCAAGGCGCCAACATATGACGTCATAGCATAACCCAAGTTCTATATTACTTTCAAACCTCATTCGCCTCGCGTATACACAGGCTGATTCAAGCGAGACGGTCCATAATTTACAGGGTGATGGATGACAGAGGCGTTGCGGGCGAGGAGCCGGCTTACTCGCAATAGCGGGTGCGATTCCCGCTGTTGAACAAATGCATATTCTACAGAAATTTCTTCCTGGTCTTGTGGTACCATGATAATCATAATTCCTAATACGATACAGGGAATCCTTTTATGAGGTCGGAATTATGTATGTGATTGTTGTTATCTAATTTATTCATACAACTATGTACAAGTTGGGAATGACAACTACTCGTAAAAACGATCAACTCATTTTGGAACGCTTCAGTGATATGGATCAGTTGATCCATCGATATAGCGTTTGCAATATATATTTTTTATATCTTTCTGTATATTATCGTTACTACCATCGTGACACGACAATTTATATGTGGAGAAAAGAGCATAAGTAATGCATTCTGAATCATCACCACACTAAAACTTGTAAACATGACGAAAGAATTGAAGCTACAAAAAAAAACAAAATACTTTATATCCAAAAATAAATAGTAATATGTGCCTAAGTTACAAGTATGACAATGGGCTCCGTACTAGGTCTAGCCTGTTTCACGGAAGCCCAGATTTCGTTTGACAAAAAATATTATATAGATATATACAAATGCAAGGCAAACATTTAAATAACTATTTGTGAATACAAAACATCCTAAGAATCATCGAAAAATTTGTTGGGGCAGAATTATAATATACCAACGGAAGACATAAATGAAACAATTAAACTAATTTACCCTCACAATACACGTAACTGGTCTGCAATGCTACACTTAACATCACTAAATATTACGCAGAGTGACCAGAAAAGAACCAATGATACGAGGTACAAAAGAACATGACGCTCCATCCATACATACAAGGCCATACATCAGTTTGTCCTGTCAACGTAGCGATTTGATGACATGTCATAAACACGAACCGTGATATTATGTTTTAACAGTTTTATGTCGGATTTACGTGATTCTAATAAAACTTATCATACACTTTCGGAATGTAACGCTCCATCCATACATACACAGTCATACATCAGTTTGTCCTGTCAACGTAGCGATTTGATGACATGTCATAAACACGAACCGTGATATTATGTTTTAACAGTTTTATGTCGGATTTACGTGATTCTAAAAAAACTACTATTATAAACGCGGGAGTTTATGAGGATGGATGTTTGTTACTCTTTCGCGCAAAAACTACTTAACGGATTTTGATGAAACTTTACATCTGAATAACACGTAGGCTACTTTTCATCCTGGTACCACGCGGGTGAAGCCATGGGCAGAAGCTATTTATAGACTAAATAAAATTACTATAGCAGTGATGAAAAAAATTACGATAAAAAGTCTAATAAAGGGGATGTAGAAAGGGGTTTCATACATTTCATACTTCAACAACCTTGTAACTGAAACATATTAAACTCCTACAAAGTCAGCACATACTCTCGAATAACTTCGTAAATATTACGGCTTCCTTCAATAGACATTTCTTACTGGAAAATAACCATTATTTGCAAAGGTTTTGAGTATTTTTCTCATTAAAAATGTCTCTAGAGAGCTGAAAGGGAATTTTCAGACGCCTCAGTAATTCTTTTCTGATTATATGAGCTTAATATCTTTGAATTAGGTTTTTCTCGTTTATATTTTAGAGTTATGTATTTAAGCATGATAAAATATACTTACTTATTTTTAAAATTATATTACTTATTAATTATGTATACTATTGATGTTTTCATGATAGATCTAGCCTAATAGAGATTTTACTCTAGAATTATTTAACATTTCCACGATCAGGAATATAATTGCTTGGGTATTGTTAGAGATTCAAACCTCGAAAGCGTAGCCCCAGGCGTAGCCCGAAGCGTAGCTTTTGCTACGAAAATAACGTAGCTCGTAGACCATCTACGAAATTTGAATGTGAATTTAAAATTAATATTAACAGCTTTAAGTTTCATGATATATTATTTTTGTATTGTATGGAAATACAATACAAAAATAATTTATCGTACCGTCATGTCCTCTGTCATCTGTCTCACGGCCTCTGTGGCGTATTGGGCAAAAGCCCGGGGAAACACAGAAGGTTGCGAGGTCGATTCTCGCCGTGGGACAAATATTTGTATGATTTGAAAATATTTGTCCCGGTCTGGTTGTTTTTATGTATACTAGGTATGTATTTACAAAAATAAAACAATATATATAAGTAGTATATCAATCTTGTAGTTCCCATAACACAAACTCTGTTTACTTTGGGGGCTAGACGAAGCTGTGTGAAAATATCCAGCATTATTATTTATCGTCAAGAAGATTTCATTTGAGCCGGCAGTCTCCGAGCTCTACGCTTTGCAATACAATACACTCGAATAAATCAAATCATAATCCCAACCCGGCGCTGAAGGACCACGAAACCGCCGGATTCGGCCTTATAATCCGTTTACTGAGACAAGATGATACCATCAATCCTACTAATATTATAAACGTGAAAGTTTGTGAGGATGGATGTTTGTTCCTCTTTCACGCAAAAACTACTGAATACTGAATTGACAGTAATGTAGCTTATACATCAGAATAACACATAGGCTACTTATCCGGTTACCACGCAGGCGAAGCCGTGGGCAGAAGCTAGTATAATATACTTTGGCAACAGGGGAGAGCTTAGAACTTTTGTATATTTTAACAGGTAGGTGATTCAATTTACTGAGTTTTCTGATAGTGAGAGAGATGGAAGATGATACGAGTGTAATTAACAAACACTGAGCTTAATCTGCAATATTAAAACATGTCTGAATATTTACATATCTTAATTACCGATCATATTGTAACAAAACTAATAATACCAATTGTGTCTTCTAAATTTTGATCAATACCTTTGTAACCAAGTTTTTTTTAAATAAAACTTTTTCAATGCAATATGTGTAAAAAATATGAATACAAGTAATTAAAGCGAAATAGAACAAAATTTACAAGTATCTATTAAAAATATACAGATGAATCATCAATAACTAACAAACAGACTCTATCCTATCCTACTAATTAAAAAAATACTCAATACTCAATAAATTTATTGCTTTCTGTAGTAATTTATAAAAAAATTAAGACCAGAGCAATCTTAATATATTAGTATTGTCTCTAATTTATAAGTTACTCACTGTATTATTTCAGTTGCAAAGAATTTAGTTTAATCTCAAATTGAAAATAAATTATCTTTATCTTTATGGTAGGTAGGTACATAGATGGTGTTTATAGGTCACCTCACATGAACCCTGTCTAAGGGTCAATGTGAAAGGTTTGAATTTTTGTACGTTAGTTGCTAATAATCTTCGTTACGGCTGAACTGATTTGTATGTTTGGAATATGTACAAATCAAATACGGACTATTCGTGAACTAAACTAGAATAATAACTTGCTTTTTTTAAATTGTTTGTCTTTCTTGTCATTTGTACTCTCTGTCTTCTCTGTCTGTTTGGCTGTGCTGAATCCGTATTTATTGAATAAAAAACTATCTATCTTGCACTCTAGAGCAACACTCGCTTGAAATATGGAATTTATATTTCTATTGATTGCTATTGCTAGTAGAGTTGGCTCTCTACTCATCGCCATCATCATACACAGCCTATCTTATCCCACTGCTGGAATTCTTAGGCCTCTCTTTGTTTATACCATCCGCCTCGATCTTGCGCCAATCATACCCATGTATGATCTGCAGTTTTTACTATGTAGTCGACCCATCTTACTATGTAGTCGACCTCTTTTTACTATATAATCGACCCATCTTACTATGTAGTCGACCCATTTTTACTATATAATCGACCCATTTTACTACTTAGTCGACCCATCTTACTGGCGGACGACCTGCGCTCATTATACTCAACCCTCTGCTAATTGAGAGTAAAATAATTTAAAAAATTATGACTGATAAATAATCCACAATCATCAAAGCTCACTTTCTACTCAAGTATTCTCAGTTTCCACCAAATTAATGTTATGTTGGCTGCTCCATTTCAAACCCAAAACCTATATTCCACAAAGCACAACTTCCCACACAACTTGACCTGCCTCACCCCTCTCCGCTCACAAACAACTTGTAATTTTAGCGGAAATGCTTCAGTTTTCAGAGCTCAGGGTAGAATGGTCGCGCAAGCTGAAGCGTCGATCGATACCGCTCTGCATAGCATAAAGGTTGGATGTTTGTGCATTTTGGTATTAAAAATGATGTTACGCGATTATGGGTAAGGGTATTACTATTTTTCAGTTTTTGCCGGTTTTAATCAAAACTAATTTCAGTCATAATTGTAATTAAGATAAAGATAAATTTATTCACACAAAAAAATTGACTAATGTAAAGTATTGTTGATATAAGGAACTGAAAGTGAATTTAAAAACGTGGAATAATAACTATTATGTAAAACGCACACATGTGCCAAATATGGTGTTTGGACACGTCTCTGATTACCCATTATCTCCTCACAGATTCCACTGAGTTGGCGTAGGTACTGAATATGGATCTGAGTACCTCCCACACAGGCATACAGACGTGAGCCTGTTTGCTTTTTTTTTAATTTAAGATTTTGTATAAAAGTAATATTTTTCTATTGAGTTACTAAAAACAAATGATTCGGCTTAAGTGTGATACAAGTTGAACTGATTCATTGAAAAAGTACCATAATTTATGGCGTTGAAATGAAACTAGTATACCAAATTGAATGGGAATCATGTCATGTCACTGGACACTTAAAAAACAAGAGAAATGTAAGTGGCTAAGAAACAACATTTTCAATGTTAATGTTACCCGTTAAATGAATGAATGAATGAATGAATGAAAATACTTTATTGTACACCTTAAACAAATAACATAATAACAAAATCTTATTCTAGAGAAAGTACAATGGGCTGTCTTATCGCTTAGAATCGATCTCTTCCAGATAATCTTTGGATGGAAAGGATAGTAAGAGATTGTGAGAGTGGCGGGGGTGTACATAAAATAACAACAAAAAATATTAACTACACAATACAATACATATTATATATATAATAAATATGTTAAGATACATACCTACAGATTTACTACACATATACATACGAGTATATACACATTATAAGACGTCAGTAAAAGAGCAAGAGTTTTGAATACGGCTTGAGACCGGGCCTTCTTTATCGAGACAGGCAACGCTTTCCAAAGGTGCACTGCCTAAGTCGTAAAGGACTTATCATAAAACCTAGTGCTGTGTGCAGGAGTTTCCAGTAAGAGGTTTTCTGATGATAGAAGGACACGGGAGAGGTGGAAGCTGTGAAAAAACTGAAATTGCTCTTTTAAATAGAAGGGAGTCAAGGAATTTCGGAGGATGTTGTATAGGAGGGACAGGATGTGAGTGTTCCGGCGAAGACGAATAGGGAGCCACTTGAGCTTTGAGCGAAACTCCGAAAATGATCATATTTACTTAATCGAAAAATAAATCTGATGCAAACATTTTGGAGACGCTCAAGCTTATTTAACTGGTCCTCTGTAAGGTCAAGAAAGCAGGCATCAGCGTAGTCATGAACAGGAAGAAGAAGTGATTGTGCGAGAGCAACTTTGGTGGCAGTAGGTAAAAAATTACGTAGCCTCCTAAGCCAGCCTTATGAAGTACTAGCTTCTGCCCACGGCTTCGCCCGCGTGGTACCCGGGTAAAAAGTAGCCTATGTGTTATTCTGATGTATATAAAAACATACATGCTATATTACTGTAAAGTTTCATCAAAATCCGTTCAGTAGTTTTTGCGTGAAAGAGTAACAAACATCCATCCTCACAAACTTTCACGTTTATAATATTAGTAGGATAAACCTTCCCAAAAAATAACTCAGCACAACTCTTTTTAAATATTAAAATATACAAAAAAGCTTATTTTTGTATACAATTGAGTTGTTTGCTAACCCGATTATCACCAAACCAAAATCCCCACAGTTTGACTGTCGACCTCCAGAATGTTCGATAGCGTAAAGCGAAGCCTTATCGAGTGCTATCAATTATGTAGATGGGGCTCGTGACCGGAATCGCTCACTTGAATACAATCCTACTCTACGCCTCTACTGAGAATTATCATCCCTTTTCAGCCGTAGCGTTAAATGCACAAACAATTAGGATTTGTAAGATTTATCCGCACAATGAATATACACCAATAAAAGAGTTGAAGTACTAGGTACAGTTATCGATGATAAAATCCCACGGGAAATATACCTCCTTTGTTTGCACTTATTGCTTTAAGGTCACCTGCTTTACGCCAACAGACGAACAGTTTAAAACAAATCATATTTTTTTATATAAGTTTTGAAACATTAATAAAAGAAACATTATGTTCTTAACAAATTGCTGAAAAAAACCCAAAAGATTTTTATTTTTTAAATCATAAATGATTATTTTAAACAAATAATTAACTGCTTTTATTTCAAGAAATAAGAATTAATTTCAACTTTTCAAAATGATCGCTAGTATTCCCTAGGGTATTAAGAACTACGAGTATCACAACAAATATCTGCAGATCATGCAAACATTTGCCTCGCAGTGGGAACCCACACCTCATCTGTCCCAGCTACTCACTGCGCCACCGAGGTTGTGCCTTGTACTCGTTATTTCCTTCTTTCTTGTTTTATGACGAGGAATAGGAAAAGAAAAGCAGAATCTATTCCCTTTTCTAAAAACAAAATCAATGTACCTACTTACTCAGTGAAAGGTTAGTTTTTTACTATTGTTTCCAAGTTATCACTTCGACACATAAAGGTATACTATTAAACAACATTTTGATAACGTTTACTGTAAATCAACAGTCAATAACAGGCTGCGTTGAAAGCTGTTTCAAAGCCTGACAGGGCCCAATTATCGGTGAAATGTGTACAGAACTACCTACTCCTATTTGAAGTTTACGTACCAACAACCAAGTTTCCGGGAACATTTTCACCATTTAGTTACGAAACTTAACGAAAATCTTAATTTTAAATCTAAAAACACAAATCTTTATCCTCAGACGGTCTTTAATAAATGGCGTCCTTTAATAAGCTTTTTGTTCGAACGACGATGAAATGAGTTCATTATTCCATCATCACCCGAACGTTCGTTTATTCTGTTTTACCTAATTGTGTTTTTAATCAGTATATTTAATTATTTCTAACATAGCCTATCGTGAGTGTCCACGTCTCAGCTCCGTAGGTCATGACGGGTAGGACGTACTGATTGAAAACTTTCGTTTTCAAGCATTGCGGTATGGATGACGAGAAGACTCCACGTAGTTATCCAAACGCTGCCCAGCCTAGCACGATAGGGCTGGTCCACCAGTTCAAAGTCGCTCAGCGAGCTATGGAAAAAGCTATGCTCGGAGTCTCTCTGAAGGATAGGATTCGTAACGAATACATCCGTCAGAGAACCAAAGTTATCGACATAGCTCAACGAATTTGCAAGCTGAAGTGGCAGTGGGCCGGTCATATCTCGTGAAGAACCGACAACCGCTGGTGTAAACGTGTTCTTGAGTGGAGACCGCGACTCGGCAAACGTAGTGTAGGACGCCCTCCGGCCAGGTGGGATGACGATCTGCGAAAGACTGCAGGCAGATGCTGGATGCGGCAAGCTGAAGACAGGGCGCTATGGCGCTCATTAGGGGAGGCCTATGTCCAGCAGTGGACTAATATAGACTGATGATGATGAATATAGCCTGAATCTTACTAACACATATATTGATCAAGTTATCTTAAATGTATTATCTTCATATTATTATCGTAACGAGATCGAAAATAAATGATAATTTATTTATTTATTTAATACTTTCACACAAAACAATGTAGTGCTAGGAGGACTTAATGCTAAAGCATTCTCTACCAGTCATCCCGGGCGTGCAAAAAGATGGTAATAATATATATAGTAATATATATATATATATATATATATATATATATAAATATATATTACAAGATACGTATAAGAATAATATATTTAATATACTTAATAATAATATATAAAATATTGAAAATAAACTTAAACAAATAAAACACATAAATATTAATAGATAGTGGCATCAGTGAGGATATAAGTGTTTCTCAAGTGTAAGTTTTTTGTGTTTTTAAATATGAAAATAGGCAATAATCTTACGACTTTATTTCTTCTCATTGAAATAAATCTTAACATAGCTTCTATAAGTCAGAGGCAGAGGTCTAATGATTTTGTTTTAAAACAAGTAACAGGTTGCAAATCCATGTCCATCGTGTGTGTCTTAATATTTTAAGCGTCAGTACCTACCTACATTATGCCAGTACCAACAAACACGATTTAGACAAATATTCCGTGAAAATGGCACAAAGTGAACCATCTGTACGTGTTTGCAGTACATAGCTACCGGTAACCAGAATGACAATAAGGGAAACTAAAATGGGATTATGACATTTTTATTCCAAAAACTATCGTGAACTTGACTATTCATATTGTAAAAACGGGAATTTTCACGTACTGCACTATCGGTGAAGGCACCAACTAAGTTTCGACTCATTCCGAGAGTCTTCATCAGGGTGAGTGGTTGCGACTTTCTCCTTCCGCGTCGCGCCGTGCCGTGAGTGATGAAGACTCTCGGAATGAGTCGAAACTTAGTCGGATTATGACATGTTTGATTTTGTAGTATTTTAGTTGACTACCTACGGAAAGTTTTGTTGAATGCAAGTAAAAATCGCGTATGTCCAACGCAGTGTTTTTAGAAACTTCTATTGGATCACGATTTTAATATCGTTAACATTTTCTAATTATTAAGACAAATAAGATAGAAGATTGATATATGGCTATTAGTTTTATTTGGAATTAATATTGCCACATAGATATGGTTAGATAGTATTCCAATAAGAAGGTTTACCAACTAATTAAATACGTTATTCTAATTTTAATACAAAATTATAAAGTACACCCCTGGCCACTTCAAAATCATATTTAATTCTCTCCATCCAAAGGTTGTCGGGAAGAGATAGCTTTTAAACGATAAGACCATACACACTTGTACACTTGCACATGTATTGTACTCTTATGTAATTTTCTGTGTTTTTTTTTATTGCTTGTATTTCTTTTCATTTGTACTTGTCTGTGCTGTATTGTATGTATCTACTTATAATAATGTGTTATTTTTTATTTTGTTTATATCATAAGGTATTCAATAAAGTATTTTCTTTCATTCATTCATTCAAAAGCATTAACTGGGCATTCATCAAATGAGAATTTGCCACCGGTCTTAATTCCACTTATATGTTAAACAAGCATGCGGCCTGTTGGTAAGCGGTTAGGTACCGTAGCCTATGTAAGCTTGTAACACCAGAGGAAAAGTCTGATGTGCCTATAATGTCACCACCACCTATACCCATACCGGAGTTCAGAATACAACAATGCAAGCATAGGAATGCTACCAATGAGAACATTGGTATATAGTAGAAATAGATAACCCCTGTTTATGATGTTTAACAATTTCAGCGTTCATATTATCTTAGACTAGCATCTATCCACTGGTACCCAATGTCATTCACGTTATTTTTATATCTGAAAAAGGAACCGATATGTTATTTTTGATCACCAACTATACAATAATGTTATGTTTCTTGATCCCGACTTCTGACCGGCTCTTATGTATGATAAGTACTTGTAAAAGATGTTTAATAATATGTGCCACATATATTCATAGTTGTCTGAATTAGAATTTATTATCATTGGTGCAACCGTTACGAAAATTATTACAAGCAATAAATATCTTTACGTAATATTTTTAGTAGGATCTTCTGTATATCTTTAAAAACCAGGTAACTCGCACCTAATTTTTTTTTTATACTAAAGTGGCAAAAAAACTTACCACTTGGTTAATAAGCGTTCCTTCAAAATTTATCCATATTTTTCTTGAACGTGACTGTACTCAATGTCCCGAACGAAACACCCTTTTCCCAAGAGTCATCTATTTGGACGCTCAAAGACTGCGTACTTCTAACATTTTCTATTTTATGCCACAAGCAGAAGGTTTAAATTGATCTTTGATGTTTCGTGAGGAAATCTGGATGATTTGATGTCTTCAATTTTGAAAGATACAAGGAATAAAGCTTTCTTTATCGTGGAAAGGCTTGCGAAGTTTGGATTTATGGAGAAATCAAAGTTTGTTGAGTTTGAGAATTGAATTGAATTGAATAGATTGAAAGAGTTGAACCGTTGTAGTTAATTCTAAAATTATTTGCGATGAGAAAATAATCGTGCACGATAGGTGTGAAACTATGAAAGTTAATTGATAGTTTTTCAGCATAATTTTTATTCTAACCTCAGCCTTCAAGCCATGTTATCAACTTTTCATAGAAGGAACCAAAACTTGATCTCACAAGAAAAGGTTTCCACGCTGCAGTATACAATTTTATTTAAAAACTTTTCGAACTAAACCTGATAGGTATATTCCACGGGCTTCTTTCTTGCTTTTGAGGATATTTCCTAGAGTATCACATTTATTTTGTAGAATATCTACGAACTTTCGTATCACACCCTTATTTATAGCATGTTTACAAATTTTCGAAACACACAAGTAGCATGCTAGAACTTTTGTATTACACTCATTCGTAGCAAATCTACGAACATTCGTAACAAGCGTTTGTAGCATATTTACAAAACTTCGTAGAACAGAAAACGTAGAGGTTAGTTCCTCTATGGCACAGAATCATCGTCGTAGAGAACGCATGGGTAATAGATATCTACTCTATTCAAGATTCGTCTCAAAGCTCGATTTATATTAAAATCCATGAAGACGCTTACCACCCAATAAATTTCATCTTTACTGCGGTCACGTTTTATGTTATAGCTCGTAAAATAGCAATTTCACCGTGTGAAGTTAGTTATACGAGTTTCGTAAAATCTATTACAATACAATGACATGGAAAATGTTATCAGCCTACAACGGTATACATTTATTTATACGAATACATACATATTAAACATTTGAGCCATCTAAAGACTATTATAGAACTTACAAACGTTCTAAAGATAGCTCAAGTCATCCAGCTCTCCCAAACGCCCACAATCATATTTGCCCACACAACTAGTGAATTTTGTCAGTTCCATGCAAATATTTATATTAAAAAGTTTATGGCAAAAGCTGTCTAAACACGATTTGTCAAATACCGCAAAAGATAAGGATCAAAAAATTTTTTATCTGTGATTAAAACAACGCTTTTACTTACCAGGTTTAAATTTTAGTTTATAATATTGACTGAAATCTACAATGCTAAATCGAAATATCAATAAATCAATAAATCTTGCACACCAAAACTTCGAAGGCATCCATCTGCCACTTGGTATGATCTGCCTATATTTGTCTCGGACCCGGATAAAAAGTAGCCTATGTGTTATTTTGTTGTATAAGCTATATTACTGTAAAATTTCATCAAAATCCGTTCAGTAGTTTTTGCGTGAAAAAGTAACAAACATCCATTCTCACAAACTTTCGCATTTATAATAGTAGTAGGATTTACATAAAATATGTATATAAGAAGTATATCAGTAATGTAGTACCCATAACAAAAGCTCTGCTTACGTTCATCCAGTTTCAGTTTTGTCTTAGGATTTCCTTCATGGGGAATCATGAGCTTGTTTACTTTTTTTATAAATAGTGTTTTCTCCCACAGAGAATGAGACGACCTCGCCGACACCGCTGGCTGACAGTTTCAGTGTTCTTCATAGCCTACTCCGTGTTCCAAGCGGTGTTTAGCGCTTCCATCACCTCGGAGACGTCAGATTTAGACAAGGAACTAGGAGAAACACCTATTTACGAAACACCTACGCCCGTATCTAAGACCGAAGAAGCACGAGGTAAATCTCATCTTTCTTATAACTTATTTTATTTGACGATCTCTGTGGCGCATTGGGCGAAGGCCCGCCTGAGACGCAGAAGGTTGCGGGTTCGATTCCCGCCGCGGGATAGATGTTTGTATGATCTGCAAATATTTGTCTAGGGTCTGGGTGTTTTCTATGTATAATATGTATTTATTTACAAAAAAACATATAAGTAGTATATCAATCATGTAGTTCCCATAATACAATGCTTAGTTTGGGGCTAGGTGATGCTGTGTGAAAATGTCCAGCATTTTTTATTTATTTTGAACATCCAACAGTCGCATATCATAGTCCTCACCCTATACTAGGTTTCCCTGTAACGTGGTTATCAGAAACTACAAGTTCCATAGTACCCCAACACTCCAGAATATATCTGCAGAACATGCAAAATACTTGTGCTGCATTGAGAACCGAACCCGCTGACGTTTCGGTGACCGTTAAGAGGTCCATCTTGAGCATCGTCCGTACAACCGTCCGTGACCAAGCGAGTTGGACGAAAACACAGTCGTTATATATCATATAAATCGTTTGACTAATTACGTATCGCTCAAAACACGATAATTTAAATCCTTTTACTACTAATGAATACCCTCCATTATTGTCATAAAGACAACCATAGATTAGGTTATTTAGGTAGATTTATTCTAGGTATGTTTAATGTTATTTAAGGTTTAATAAACATATGTAAAATTCATATTTTTTTTCATGCACTACCTTAGGGCTGTTTTCTACATTGCACAAAGGTTACTGGAAGATAAATAAATAAATAATGCTGGACATTTTTTTACACATTATCATTCAGCCCCAAACTAAGCAGAGCTTGTATTATAGGAACTACATGACTGATATACTACTATATACTTTAATAATACCCAGACCCGAGACAAATATTTGCAGATCTTACAAACATTTGTCCCGTGGCGGGAATCGAACCCGCAACCTTCTGCGTCTCAGGCAGACCTTCGCGTACTGCGTCATAATGCTATCTAGCTTTAAGTTCGCCATTGTGCAGTACTTTTTAGTTGTGCAATAAATAATTTTCTTTCTATCTATTATTGCTGGACAAGGGCGAAATCCAGGAAATGTTTTGATCCACTTATTTCCACATACTTCCCGAAACCTTCTATTGATGTACCTATTGAGTGGAGCTTTACTATACTGCTTCGTCCGACATCTCAATGGCCTAAGTTTATTTGTCATGGCACTCATTGGGGGAGGCCTGTCCAGTAGTGGATTTACACAGGCTATTGATAAATACGATGTAATGGAGGGTATGTTTTATTTAATTCACAGAAGAACCAAAGGAAACGACTCCTAGCGGTGCTGATGTCAAAGAGAGTAAAGAAGAGAGCTCTGCAGAAGGAGACAAGAAGAAGATGAAAGGACTCTTGGATGAAGAGGAAGATAAGAAGACCCTAAAAGATGCTGGCTATACAGAGGTTGGAATTGTGTTTTCAGTTTGGTTGATATCATTTTTAAAGGTAACCTGGATATTCTAGAATCTTCTCAATAAACTAGGCTATCACCAATTTGTCACGAACAATCTTAGAAGAAAAAAAACATGGTCACTTCTATTATTCCAATGATGGACAGGCTCAGATTCATACACAATGCGCAGATTCATGAGGAGGGTAATTTTTTCCTTCGCCGTTTTGAGCGGCAAAATCTATCGGTGCACGACCGGTTTCGAACATATGACCTTCGTATCGGAAGTTAGTACAGGCACTAGGCCAACAAGGCTTGCATTACTGTTTTGATGATCGACAATCATAGGACGCTCCAGTATAGAAGCAATACACCATTACTAAGAACCTCAAATAAATGTATATGAGTAGTATATCAGTCATGTAGTTCCCATAACACAAGCTCTGCTTACTTTGAGACTAGATGATGAATGAATGAAAATACTTTATTGTACACATTAAGATACAAACAAAATAAACATTTACACATTATAATTAAGGTGCAATGGGCGGTCTTATCACTTAAATCTCTTCCAGACAACCTTTGAATGGAGAGGATTATATATTATTTTGAAGTGGCCGGGGGTGTACTTTATAATTTGTGTAACTACCTTAAATAATATCATCCATAAAACATACAACAGCAGAATATAATAGACAATAACATAATGTGATGCTGTGTGATAATGTCCAGCATTATTATTATTATATCTCAAGAAATAAATAGATTGCCACTGCATTTATATATGAAAAAAGATAATTACTAAATGAGAAAAATAAAATTTCAATTGTTCCAAAAACTATCGTGAACTATGCATATTATAAAAACGGGAATTTTCACGTACGGCACTATCGGTGAAGGCACCGACTAAGTTTCGACTCATTCCTAGAGTCTTCATCAGGGTGAGTGATCGCGACATTCTCCCTTCGCGTGAAAATTTCCGTTTTTAAAATATGAATTTCAATTGTCCTTTCTGCATCATTTCAGGATGATGAGATGACAAAACAACGCGAGAGTGAAAGGATTTTGCTGATGAAGTCTTTCATACCGACCGTGCATCCTCTCAGGGAGAACTGCACTCCGCCGGCTATCGAACAAGTTAGTGAATGTAACAGTACTGCAATAACACACCGCTACGCCAAACTACCACGAACGGCTTCCAGCAAGGCTAACCAAATTATAAGATAGGATAAGATAATATTTATTAGACAAAAGATTAACATGATACAGACATTATAAAGCACTAGAAAATTAAAAACGAGACCTAAGTAAAAAATTGTTCAATATTTGTGAACCAAATACATGTTCACAAATCTCATGTCAATTAATTGGATGACCTGTGTTGGTCAAAATTTAAAAATAAATCAACGCCAAACTATCACGAAAGGCTTCCAGCAAGGTTAACTAAATAGATAAGATAGTATTTATTAGACAAAATATTAACATGATACAGACATTATAAATTACTAGAAAATTAAAAACGAGATCTAAATAAAAAATTGTACATCAGAGTTGTTCAATATTTGTGAACCAAATATATGTTTATAAATCTCATGTTAACTAATTGGTTGACTTGTGTTAATCAAAATTTAAAAATAAATCATATCATTTGACATGTTGGGTCTGACCTATTACATTCAGAAACCGAGTGTTATTGTAAAATCTGTTTTTTTAATACAATTTCAGACACGCAAACATAATATATATGATAATATTTCTATCCATATAAGTATGTTTTTGGATAACACACTTTAATTATATTGGTAAAATTATAAAATCCATGATTTTCAGAAAATTCGTATCATGTTCACCATTGTACAATTAAACTAATTAATGTGCTTCCTTCTGAGGTGTTTCTGTTTACAACCGATTCAAAAATACAAAAATTACATGAGTTTTTCATAGCAGGCAATATATTAGAAATACCTTAGGTATTGCAGGTGTCAATAGGAGGCGATAACCGCTTACCCGGCCGTGAATGCCTATTTTTCTCGGCATAACAGTTATTTATTAAGAATACATTATAACATCATTACAGGTTTTTTTACTCTAAAGCGGTGGTATATGTAAGTAGGTATATATATATTTTTTTTTTTTTTTAAAAGGAATATAATATAAGATAGGTATACTAATCTAAGCAATTTGTTTCTATAACTACCTGTGCTATTTGCATGAGTTTTGGCAGGTTATTGTAAACAACATCCACGCTGTTCGCAGACAAGATATTGAGCAGATAGGTAGCGAATGACATGGGGGCAAACTTAAGTAGGTTGGTCCTACAGTTGGGCACCTCAGGCATCGCAGGGCGGCGGCCCGCGCCCAGGTAGACGTGGGGCGCGCACAGCCGCAGCAACATAAAAAAAAACACTTTTGAATAACGCCGGACAAGGAAAATACGACACTTATTATTGAACATGTTTACTCAATATGTCACTGTTTACACATTGATGACTACATAACAGAAAATATATTTATTCAGTGAGGCATTTCTGTTTTCCGTGTTTCTAGTTCCCCCGACCGCTAATGGGTCAAAAGGCGCGTAAGCACGGCGGATTGATTCTGCACATGTTGGTGTGTGTGTTCACTTTCATCGGACTGGCCATCGTGTGCGATGAATACTTCGTGTCCAGTCTCGATCGGATCTGCGAAGGTGAGAGACCTGGGTGTCTAGACAAATACCTCACGCTTAGATTTTGATTTTACGCTAACGCAAATTTTTCAATGTAAAACTTGACAACAGTCACGTGACATTTCCACAGCTCGCAGGCGTTAACGCCATCAGAAAGTTATATTTGTCTAGCCACTCTGGATCTAAACAAATATATCACGCTTAGTTTTCCTTTCACGCTAACGCAAATTTGTAAAGGGACAACTTGACAGTAATCATGTGACATCTCAATGTAATTTCAATACAATTCAATTTTACGCCAACGGAAAGTGGTTAGTCATAAATTAACTTGTTTAAAGAACATAGTGGCCTTTAAGGATCCAGCGGACAGCGCTCAAAACTTCAATTCGAAGCGCATCCAAAAATATTGCTATCTCATTTTGGCTGATGCAGGCCCGCCCGTGCTTGGGCGATAGCAACATTAGCCGTTCAGAATTTGTTATATTTTTGGTGGTGTTCCGTAATACCATGATCACTGAAAACTTGTTGTATTTTTCACATCGTGTTGTTATTCTGTAACAAGACAATATAAGCTATGTAGGTACCTAATCAAACTATACGTAAGATATTGTTGTTTTTAATACGAAACAAATAAGATGAAAACATGTCATATATGACGTAAAAATTTGGAAAATGCGTTTCGTTTACATTTCATTTTAGGTAAGTATTTGACAAAATATTTATCTAAGTAGGTACCTAGATAAATGCTATTCGAATACAAATAATAGCATAATATTGTCGAAATAAGCTCTAGTTACAAATTATTTTGGTATTACGTTTGTATGGGCAATTCATCCTCCGCGGGCCTATTATAAGACCCGATCAAAGAAAAAAAAGAGGCCCTGACGCGGTGACAATACCAATCAAAAGGGAAATGGTTGGCAAAGTTCGCGTAAATGCCACCCCATGCATGATCCTGCTCCAGATTGACCTGACTCAATTCTTGTTTAATGTTTCTTTTGATTTTTAAAGAAGTGATAATTTAAGGGATATTATAAATTCTCGCATTTCTTGTTTGGTTGTAGAGTTGAAGCTGGCTCCGGATGTAGCCGGTGCAACGTTCATGGCAGCCGGCAGTTCAGCTCCTGAACTAGCTACTGTGGTCATTGGTGTCTTCTGCGCTAAGGATGATATCGGTGAGATTGTATGAAAGGTCACCCACATTCAACCTAGAGGAGGAACATTAACAGTTTAGTTGGTGGCCTTACCCACAACAGTGTTGAGCAGAGTGTTCTTAACGTGCGTGGAAGTGGATGGTCTAGGTTGATGAAATTAATAACTGGTGCACGTATCACAACAGGTACATTATTGCGTAGCGAAGAAATACATTTGATATTGATATAGTATTTATTTATACTAGGTACTTTATGTATTTTATTTATAACATTTGTTAGTATCATTTAAAACTACTTGCACACTTTCCAAATTACTAATGCTTTACATTAGCACTCCCCCAGCCATTATTACAATCTCATTAAGTCCTCTCCATCCAAAGGTTGTCTGGAAGAGATCGCTTCTAAGCAATAAGACCGCCCATTGTACTTCATTCATTCATTTATTCATTCATTCATAGATTGCTGTTTTAGATAGGGATTCGAGAAAATATGCGCTTAACTTATGATGACAACGTTGCAACAAGAGGATTCTGTAAAACGAACAGTCAGATACAATCAGTTACAATATAGAGAGCGGAAGCTGTTGTTCACAGGATAACCAAAGACAATAACATTTTAACAATTAAACTGCAGGCCTATTTATGTCCCAGATGCTGTATCGGTGTATTAAGGAACCACAATCACGGAACAATTCGTTCCAACAAACAGGACATTTGAGATTGTAATTTTTATTATGTGATATCATTTGGATATTTTAGCTACCCACGGTGAAGGTGGGTTCGAAACCCTTAGTGCACCAATAGATTTTTCCACTTGAAAATGGACATGCGCGTTTACATGTGCTCAAAAGGAGGAAGAAAATAATTGGGGGGCATGTGTCGTCAGTTAGCGTTCCAATAAGCGGCGATAGGCTTGCAACCTGTCACGCTGCTTGCGAAACGCGGGCGTTATGTTTGGGATTGCCTTTCAGTACCCCCAATGCCTCGATTCTGTAGTACAGTAACTAAACTAAATTTAAACTGTCGCTCTCTTTTACTGATAGTGTTCGCAAGCAGAGATGGCAAGAATTTTACTCCTATCAATTCACGTGCCGCTTTTCCTCGTGTTTATAGTCAGCATGTATTGAAATTACGACTAAATTTGTATGGAAACCTTAAACCTGACTAATTTGACTGCACTAAAATTGTAGCTCTCTTTCTTAGTCAGTGTACTACAGAATCAAATTACAAAAAAAAAACAAATTACAAATTTAAACTGTCGCTCTCTTTACCTGATAGTGTACGCAAGAAAGAGATAGCTACAATTTTAGTGCCGTGTGCTGCTGTCAAATCAGTTTACGTGCCGCTTTTCTTCGTATTTATAGTCAGCATGTTTTGATATCACGACTAAATTTGTATGGAAAACTTAAATCTGACTAATTTGACAGCATTAAAATTGTAGCTATCTCTTTCTTGCTTGCACTATCAGTAAAAGAGAGCGACAGTTTAAATTTAGTTTAGTCAGTGTACTACAGAATCGAGGCCATTATCTTTGTAAGTTTAGATTTAAATATGTTAGGACTATCAATTACCAATTATTAATCTATTGGAATCGTCAAAACGAATCATATGAGTACAAATTCGAGGGGTTTACTAGTAGCCACTGAAGAGTTCCACTATCCACCTCCTGGCTCCACCATCAGATCAGCTCTAAGATACCAAATTATAGTATTGTCATCCTAACTACATATACGAGTACATACAAAGTTTCATTTCGATACGACAATTTGAAGTAGGTTCAAATTTATTTTCAAGATTTTATTATACTTATTGTTTCTTAATTATTTAGTTACAAATGAAGCTTATATAAGCGTGTTAAAAAAACATATAAACAAGGAATTGTAGAGTGAGGTCAGGACTATGTATTTATGTATCTGTTGGGTTTTATATAGGATTTTATATATATCGATAAGGGGTTCGATCATGGGGAATGCAGTCGCGAGCATTTTTGTTTACTTTTGTCATTTTGTGTTTTAGGTGTGTCCGGTGTGATAGGGTCAGCTGTGTTTAACATAATGTTCGTGATATCGGTTTGCGCGCTGTGCGCCGGGACCGTGTCGCATCTGAACTGGTGGCCGCTCTGCAGAGATTGCTTCTTCTACGCACTCTCTATTCTCGTGATGCTTTGCACTATCTGCAATGGATACGTTTCTTGGTAAGCTAGTCCTTTTCTCAACTAGATTGTGTGTGGAAGTGTGTCACAGGATCACATCCCAGAATACGTATGTAAACTAGAAACGGTGAACAATGTTTCTTGAAGGCCATTTTTTTCAAATTTTATTGTTTGTAAATAATTTGCAGTTGCTTGGATCGCGTTTAAATCAGCTGGTAGTCTGGCATTTGTGTCTAAGACCGTTACCCAAGCACAGCAGATTTTTACCAATATGCGTGTACACAGTTAGTTATTTAATCAAAGATTACAAAGTCCATATATACCCTATACAATTTTTATACAGTCGGTGCCATCCAAAAGTTGTATGGTGATAGGCGGTCTTATCGCTAAATAGCGACGTGTAGATCACTAGTCAAAGTTTATAACTAGTACCTACCTAGTTAGTTATTCAGTTGCAATATTATTTGTGTGCCATAAAGTATTTTCTATCTATTTATGTCCAGCAGTGGACTTTTACACAGTATTATAGATGCGAATAACTTTGACCATGAATGAATAAATCAATGAAAATAGTTTATAGTTCACCTAAAAAAAAATTAAAGGTACAATGAGCGGTCTTATCGCTTATCGCATATTCCAGGCCGGAAGCTCTATTCATGCTGATAATGTACTGCGTGTACTGCATCGCGCTGTGCTTCAACACGCAGCTCGAGCGCTGGGCGATGACGCTGCCGCTGCCCATCAAGCTGCCCACCAGGGAGGAGCAGGCGGCCCTCGTCACTTACAAGTACTAATCAAACAATCTCATTCTTGAACGTCCTGTCTTATTACGTAAACGTCCTGTCTTATTACGTAAACATCCTGTCTTATTACGTAAACATCCTGTCTTATTACGTGAAAGTCCTGTCTTATTACGTGAATGTCCTGAATTATTACGTGAACGTCCTGTCTTTTTACGTGAACGTCATATATTATTACGGGAACGTCCTGTCTCATTACGTGAACATCGGTTTCATCAATTAAATATAGGTCAAATTACGTAAACGTCACCATTTTGTAAATGCTAGTTTTCGGTGATTGACTGAAGTTTGATTTTTCAGAATAAAACCTTATATTTATATTTATATTTATAAGGTTTTATATTATAATTGTTTTAAAATAAAAATCAGTTTTATTACGTAAACGTCGGTCTCGTCACGTGAACGTCGGTCTCATTACTTCTAGTCGCTTTCTGCTGGTTACGTTTAGGGGAGACGGAGTACGATTAAAACATTGTAACGTTTATCGTCCATTGCATCCGGATTAGTTGGTATTTTATTTAATATATTTCCGTCATCTCTCGATGACGGAAATATATTAAATAAAATACCATATATCTGTCTACTAATGTGCAATGTTATTTGAGATAACTGTATTATATTTTATGTGAAAATCAAATTAAAAAAAAAAATGTTTCAACCGTCCCAATGCCATGGTCGGTTGAAACAGTGCCTGGGGTCAATTGAAACACATGCAAACAATACAAAATATAATAAATGAACATGTTTTATTCAACGTCTAATAACATTTTATGACTCGTAATGGCACAGTTGAACATCTCAAATATTTTTTTATTAATATTAAATATAGGTCAAATTACGTAAACGTCACCATTTTGTAAATGCTAGTTTCTGTCATGTCTTTCACGATACTTATAATTTAACATTATTTTTAGTACTGTAATGTATTGACATTTATTGCTTTCACATGGACCTACCATGATGGTGCTTATAGGTAGGTATCTCACATGAACCCTGTCTAAGGGTATAGCAATAGGTAGGCAGGCCGAAGTTTTGTGTAAATAAAAAAAACTAGCAGGTACAATAAAATAAAGTCAAGGTAGGCAAAGTATCAAGGTATCTAGCATCTGGAATAACATAATTAAGTAGGTTTAGTATTTTTTTCTTTTGTTATCATTTTCATTAGTGTAATTAGGTACTTACCTACGTCACTTTTTATTTATTTTTAAGAAGGTTTGTTAGCTTTCTGGTCTAAATAATCATAGTAGCATTAGTCAATTAAGAATGATTTTAGTCTTTTAGTGAAAAGCGAATCATTTTGTATTTCTGTGATTTGTTTTGGGAGTTTGTTGTAGATTTTAATTGGCATTATGTATGGGCTATCGCTGTGCAATTTTAGGTGTGATCTTGGTTGTATAATTTTATTTCTACCTGGCCTAAGTGCGTATCTTCGAGGAAGATCATCAAGTTTCGTGTACAAATCGGGATATTTTCTGACAAATTTACATATTTCTAGAATGTAGATTGACGGTAACGTCAAAATCGTTAGATTTATAAAATGGGGTTTGCAACTATCTCTTTTTTATGTTTAATCAGCCTGCAAAGGTTTATATTAAGTACAACTTAAATTATATAATAATTAGATGTTGGTGACGATTTTGTTTTGTAATGTTTGTGTACTTCTTGCTATAATATTTCTCAAAATTCAACAGCATTAATCATAAACTAGATTTTAGCGCTTCAGCTAACAAAATACTTGGAATAAAACTTCAAAACATTATTTCTATAAACATAAAAGATCTAAGATCCGGATTTTACATCTTCATAGACTTGTTTATACCTTGATAAGTCAGCCTGACCTCTCGTAGCCTTCCTTTGGCGTACTCTTGGCATGCATCTAAGAAACAAGAAATTTTAATAAATAAACTGTTTCAACCGTACCCACAAAAAAATGTTTCAACTGTCTCCAACCCCCTTCTAGGTATAAAACGGTTCACAGTAAGAATAATAATAATTTTAAATAAAAACTAATCATACAGCAATATTCTACAAAATTCAATTAAAACGATACAAAACTCTCAATACTCTTAACTTTAATGCAACCATAATAATTGAAAAAATTTACGAACAAAAAATACTTACTTTTCCTTCAAAAAACTCAATACGACCTCCTATACACAAGCATAGTGGGCGAAAGCGACGCAACACTAAAATTCGTGTTTCGACTTGTCGCCCGCTTCGTTCTCCCCTTGTACCCCTTCACCTCATCACGCAAGTTTTCGAGATATTCGCTTTGTTTCAACCGTCCACTGTTTCAATCGTACCCAGTCTCCCCTACAAGCTACATTTATTTTTTAATGTGGCTCGCTTTTCCTTGCATTTGCTTGGTGGATTTAGTTTCACTTTACTCTCTGTTGGTGTCTAATGTTCTAGTTTCGTTAGCTATCTACGCGTGTACAGTATTATGTTCCTTTCCCAAATGAGCTCGCTTTACTCACTTTATATTTTTTTATCTTTTCCACGCAGGAGCGGAGGAGTGCCCCCCGTGCCCCCCGCGGGAAGCGAAGAGTACACGCAGATGGACGGACAGACAAAAGAAACGCCGATGGATGGTGATGCCAGTAAGTCCTATTTATAATATACATTTTGATGTTCCATTTTTTTTACGTCCATTCAAGTCACGAAAATACAATATTACACATATAAGAAGCAATAAAATACATTTATTTGCATTGAGGTTTACCTACTCTCGCGAAACTGGTTTAAAAATACAAATTTTAACTTAGTTATCTTTCCCGACACTTAAGTGCTAAAACATTCCAAGCGTAAAGTGGAATCTAATTTTTTGCCAAAACAGCTCATTCTTAATATAGATTTTTTACACATAAGTTAATTATAGTTTCCTGTCAAAAATATATAATGTTATAAAATTAAACATTTTATAAATTTAACGTCAAATCATAATTTATTTCAAACACTTTTGTTCACTCAAAAAAGCAAGAAACTTATCCAAAGATGATCAATCAAAAGAATCAGCTCAATTATGTACCTGGGGTCTAGACAAATACCACTTTCTATTGACGTTAACGCCTGCGGAAAGATTGAATTGTAAGGGAATGACATTAGCTGCGGAAATGTCACGTGACAGCTGCCAAGTTTTACCTTGACAAATTTGCATTCGCGTGAAAGGAAATGTACCTAAGCGTGAGGTATTTGTCTAGCCCTCCAGAACACTAAATTCTTAGAGTTAGTTCGTTGAGTCAGTAAGAATCCCTCGTTCCTCTTCCAGCTTACAAGCCGGGCGGTGCGTACGAGAACGCAGCTTACAACGCCGACCCGGTGCCCGTGTGGGACCCGAGCCGCGCCTGGGACCCCAACCAGAGCTGGGATGAATCGGTAAACTAAATTTAAGCCTCTAATTCTAAATAAAGGAACGAAGATCTGCACAAACGTTCCGCATTAGGGACCATTGTGCATTAGTCATTCTATCTAAAGATGAGTCCAGACTATATAATATAATGGCCTCGATTCTGTAGTACACTAACTAAACTAAATTTAAACTGTCGCTCTCTTTTCGCAAACAAGAAAGAGATACCTAGATAATTTTAGTGCTGTCAAATTAGTCAGATTTAAGTTTTCCATACAAATTTAATCGTGAGCATGTTTTGACATGCTGACTATAAACACGAAGAAAAGCGGCACGTAATCTAATTTGACAGCAGCACACAGCAGTAAAATTATTGCCATCTCTTTCTTGCGTACACTATCAGTAAAAGAGCGATAGTTTAAATTTAGTTTAGTTAGAGCACTACAGAATCGTGGCCATTATGTTATAAAACAAGTTTTATAGTTATATAACATGTTATAATATGTAATATGTGCAACAATATTTTATAACTTTTGTTAATGTGTACAGTCTTCTTATAATGGTACAAAACAAAGTGCACGTGTTATAATAACCAAAGTTTTATAACGTTACTTAACCCGGACTGGACTCACCTTTAAACACATATCTATATAGTTTTATATTATCCATGATTCATAGTGTCCCTTTAGTGGTGACCAATAGATTGACAAGGGTTTAGAACGGTCCCCTGCCTCGACCGACTTCATAGTCAAATAGGGGCTCCCCTAAAGGGACTATTCAGACGCTACGTGAAAATATAAGCGCGGATTCAACCTTTATGCACCCAGCCGTAAGGCGAATGCCGAATGATGGATTTTGGGGGACTGTTTAACCCCCGACTATGAATTCAGTAGTATGGACTCTCCAACGGACCTTAGTTTGTTACACTACAAATATATTTTGTACTGTCCAGGCTCCTCAGCAGCCGCAGCAGGGTTGGAATGGATCGCAGCAGCCGCCCCCGCAGACGCAGGTGCAAGCAGCCTCCACCCCAACTACCCCCGCCTCCCAACCTCAAGCACAAGTAAAGGTGAGGCACAATCTCTTCCCAACTAGGTGCTACACTGCACATGAATGCATGAAGCATGCCATCAGCGCTGCATGTTAAGTATGCTTCATGCCTTGAATTTGGCAGAAAAATGTGCTTTTCCGTCGTATTCGCGGGCGACTACTGGTCAAGTGCGTAACACATCGGAGATTTTATGTGTTAACAATACGTATAGTAGGTGACTTGATAAGTTATATGATGTTTGTTAGTCTTTATGGTTTAAAAGTATGAATTTTGTGTACTCTCAATAAATAAATTAATGCTTATCTCCTCGTACGATTTCAGCCCGTCGCACCGGAATACTATAAAGCCAAAGAATACAACCCAGAAACCGCAGTCAACCCTCTCGTGAAACCAATCGGAGCCAGTAAGTTGACCATTACGTGTTCTCGTAATATTCGGGATAAACCATCCAGCGAAAAGTGTGTTTCAGGAGTATTTCTCTCCACTTTTATTTATCTTTGCAGCTTACGCGATAACATTCATAAAATTCGTCTTAAGCCCGGTCAAATGGACTGGCGATGACAATGGTGTACAAGTACTTAGTACTAGTAAATAGAATAGTTCAACCTAATGAGATATCATTTCAATTCTATTTGAAGTTTACATGGCAACTACATGATCGAACTCAAAGTTGCAGTGAGTTTCATCTACATACCTACCTTCCAGTGTTTTATTTCAATACCTTTACTATGCATGAGAGCAAGCAACTTTATAATGAGGTGTTTACTTAGTGGCGCTTCTAGGATTATGCTGTGGGAGGGGCTTGACTCAGCTGAAGGTCTATATTGAGTTATAAAATTCGCTACACTGTTTTTCCCATGTTATTCTTGTGGAAATTTGAAACGTGTGATGCAGAACCTATTAATATTGAGAGCTCTTTTAACAGACTTTTTTCACGTAACCGAAACTTTTGGACCTGTTTGCAACTTCTTTTTGTAACACCCTTATCTGAAATGGACTAAGTAAGAACTGATGAAAATTGTAGGTACTATACGTAGTGTAATAAACATATTAATACCTGTTTCTAAAAATAAAATAACATGGCTTACAACAACATTAATTTTAATTTAGAATTTCAAGTCAAACCGCAGATTTTTCAGTTTAAAATGGCCAGTTCGAAAAAACGCCAATTTCATAGGTGAAGACCTATTATTAGTTTACTGTAGAAGAGTATGTCTATGGCTGTCTACTCTACGCACAAGCATAGAGTAGACAGCCTCAAGAGACGCAATGTTTGATAATTTGCTAGGAAACAATTCTGTCAACTGTCGTGCGAGTCCCGCTACGCCTGCTGTGCTCTGATTGGTCGAAACTGTAGTTTCAACCAATCAGAGCACAGCAGGCAACATGACGCAATGACATTGGCAATGTCTGAGTTTGCCAACATCAGTCCTAAATGGTTCAATATGACGCCTCTCGGGGTTAACTGCTCGATGAGCACAAGTTTTGATATGTCCATCAGACTTCCTGCAGCTGTCGTGGTGGTACGTCGCGTTCCCGGTGCACTGGGCGTGCCGGCACACGATGCCGGACTGCCGCGGCCGCTGGTACCCCGTCACCTTCATCATCAGCATGCTGTGGATCTCCTTCTACTCCTACTTCATGGTGTGGATGATCACCATCATCGGTAACTAAACTTAGTTTTGGTTGAAGTCAATTTAATTTATTTCTTTCTTCCTTCTTCTTAACTTCAATGTATCATATAGGGTCATCAAATGAAGTATCTGTCGCAGTCAACTAGCTTAATTAGCCTTTCAGTTATAAGCCTAGCTACTTGCGGTTTTATAATCCGACGTTTTATAATCTAATTGACGTCCAGCTTTAACAAAAAGGCTGCAAATATTTAGCCTTATTGTAAACAGGTGAGATCATGAGAATGAGTAGGTTAGGTTGTTAGGTGTTTTAAAAAGAATATGTATATAAGTAGTATATCAGTCATGTATTTCCCATAATACAAGCTCTGCTTAGTTTGGGGCTAGATGATGCTGTGTGAAATTGTCCAGCATTATTATTATTATTAACTCAAAACCCCACATTTTTGAACTAAAAATGACAAAACAATATTTAAAAAAAACCTGACTCATTTAATAAAAATTGGTAGCCATTTTGTTAAGCCTGGATGTCAATACGCCGGATTATAAAACAGTGCTGTTTTGTAAAGCGGCTAGGTTGTCAGTGTCAGTGCACGTGTCAGTGTTCGCTTCGCTCGCTTTACTCGGGTAATAGAAGTAAACTGTGCTCCCCCAGGCTACACTCTCGGCATTCCGGACACAGTGATGGGGCTCACTTTCGTGGCTGCCGGTGTTTCTGTCCCCGATGCACTCTCCTCGCTCGCTGTTATCAAAGAAGGGTGAGTATCAAACCATTATTAAAATCTTATACCTAGTGTAGCGCTTATCATAAGAAACTGACCAAGTGCATGTCGGGCCACGCGCAGTGTACGGTTCCGTAATTGTCCATAAACTTATTCACTACCTGTTTTACTCAACTAACAACTTCATCTAAGTAATTTTCAATGGAATCTGTACGAAATTATACTTTTTATTTCTCCAAGTACATTTTATAAGTGGGTCGACTATAACTCGTTAACTTGTAATGCCTACTTAGCTGTGATAGTTTTCCTTTTAATTTCGTTATATATACTACTGCCTTTTTTTTTACATAAACAAAAACAACATTATATTATTTATAATATAAAAGTTTAAAAGTTTAAAGAAATAAATATAATGCCATTCCCTTGTCAAGACATCTATGAAAATCTGATGTATGTTTACAAAAATATTAATTTGTTTAAGAAAAAAAGCGGTAATCACAATGTTAATACTAGAAATAAAGATAAACTCGCTGTTGCCACTTGTAGACTCCATAAAGTTAGTAAATCGTTTAAAGGGCACGGTGTACGCTTTTATAACAAACTCCCAAGAGATATAAAAAAATATCAATTAGTAAATTTAAAATCGTAATTAAACAAAAACTTTATAAAAAGGCATACTATAAAATATCTGATTATTTAGATGACAAAAACTCTTGGGATTGAAAAATAATATAATGTTGTTTTTGACTGGGTACGAGATAATATAATGTTCAATAATATTTTATAATATTATTGAACATAATGTTCAATATTATAAAATATTATTGAACTCATCTATTATAAAATTATAATACTAACTAGCTTCTGCCCACGGCTTCACTCGCGTGGTATCCGGATAAAAAGTTGCCTATGTGTTATTCTGATGTATAAACTATATTTCCGTAAAGTTTTATAAAAATCCGTTGTGTAGTTTTTACGTGAAAGAGTAACAAACATCCATCCTCACAAACTTTCGCATTTTATAATATTAGTAGGATAAACTTTATAAGTGTTACCTATAAAATTATATTCAACTTTATTTGATTTTCAGTTATGGCGACATGGCAGTCTCCAACGCGGTGGGATCAAATGTGTTTGACATCCTGGTGTGCCTCGGCCTGCCGTGGTTCATCCAGACAGCTATCATCCAGCCGGGCTCACACGTCAATGTCATCAGCAAAGGTGGGAAGTCAAAGTCAAAGCTAATAGGTTTTTATTCATTGAAATTACAAGGATCTTATAGAAACGTCAGCTTGAAAACTACGTGAATTTACGCCAATTCATCGCGTGCGAGGTCAAAGTTAGATCAAAGGTCAGGTCAGAGAAAGCGGTGATAAAATAACGTAAATACGTTCCGTCCCACAATGACCATTTCTCAAAATGATCAATATCTACATTGACCGCTCTTATAAAGTACTTAATATTATGAGGATAAGTTGTTGTTATATGGATAAATATATATACATTTAAATATGGACATGTTAACTTGAAATTAGATTAGATATTTAAGTAAATTTGCATCCCAGATATTGGGGAATGTGAGCTCCCTATAATATAACAAATAACTTTGTACTACCGCATTCAGGCAAATAAATGAAATAAATAAATAAAATAAATACTTACACTTTCCGTAATGACCATTCTCAGAATTACCTCTTCCCACATTGACCCCGCCTATGAAGTCTATTTCCCATAATGACCTTTCGAATAATGACCTTCCCACATAAACCACTCCACTTCTCATAATAATCTCTTCTAACATTGATAACTCCCATAAAATTAACTTCCCAGAATGACCTCTTTCCATATTAACCACACCCACAACGGAACAAAATCTTTTAAAGTTTCAAGAAGTTTCAGGTATTATTTACTACGTGGTATTTTCTGTCGAACTTTTGGTTCTAAGGCATAAAGTTTTCCTCATTAGCTCGCCCAAAAAAATCAGCCATGCTCTAAAATACATCTGAAAAAGCATTATAATATTAATATCATATATTATTCAGATCTATTTTTCCCAGGTTTAATCTACTCAACTCTGTCGCTATTCTCGACTGTGATCTTCCTGGTGGTCGCCACGCACGCGAACGGCTGGAAGCTGGATCGGAAATACGGAGCTGTTCTCATGGTCTGGTACATCCTTTTCATAACCCTCGCTAGTTTGTACGAGCTCAACGTTTTCGGGGAGTATAACCCACCTGACTGCATCTCTGTTTACTAAACGTTTCGAGGGAAATAATTCTTGTGTTAAGTTCATCTCAATTCAATTTTTGGTTGCGGTAGCCTTTGCGGGTTGGGGCCGCTATCTCGCTTAAAAAGGGGACTTTATTTATAAATGCATACTTAGGTAAAAAACGGTACAAGTAGGTATTGGTCACAATTCATACAGTGCACACAATGGCCTCGATTCTGTAGTACACTAACTAAACTTAATTTAAACTGTCGCTCTCTTTTACTGATGGTGTACGCAAGAAAGAGATGGCAAGAAATCGGCGCCAATATGTATCGTTTGTTTTTATCTGCGGTTTGTCGTCATCTTCGCCACGAGATTTTTAAGAAAATTTGCCCCAAGTTGCTTTATATTTGAATTTAGATTGATTGTATCCAGCACTGGATTTCGTACAGGAGTAACGCTCCGCTGGATCCTTGGATCGCTCGACTGTGCTACCAGCGCGCGTGACACAGCTGTAGCAACGCGCATAGCACAGACTTATCGACTTTCGTAACTTTGGTAACCGTGTAGAGTACTCTGGCTGTGCTACGGACGTCGCTACGGCTGTGCTACGCACGTCGCTACGGCTGTGCTATGCGCGTCGTTACGGTACTACCGTAGCTACTTGCGTAGCACAGCCGAAGGAACGCACGTAGCATAATTGTACGCGTAGCACTGTTGACGCGCGTAGCACAGCCGTAGAAACGCGCGTTATAGGTTTAATAATAGCGACGGTAGAGTAACCGTTCAGTTTCAGCATCCGAAGCAACGCGCGTAACAGGTGTATTGACTGTGATGTGTTCCCTGATTTAATTAAACACAGTAAAATAACTCCGCTTTTCAAATCGGGTACATGTTCTGACCCTGGTAATTTTAGACCTATATCAGTACTTTCTACATTTAGTAAAATTTTTGAAAAACTAATTTTAAATCAATTGCAAAGACATTTTAAATTAAATAATTTACTGCACAATAAGCAATTCGGATTTAGTAAGGGTCGCTCAACCACTGATGCTGGTATTGAGTTCATATCACACATATTTGATGCCTGGGAGGAATCTCATGACGCTTTAGGCGTTTTTTGTGATTTATCAAAGGCATTTGATTGCGTAGACCATGACACATTGATCAGGAAACTACACCATTATGGTATTAGGGGCGTTGCTCTAGACTTTCTCACTTCCTATTTAAGTGATAGTGTACGAAGAGTTGACGTGAATGGAAAACGGTCTCCGGGGTCTCTGGTTACTATCGGTGTACCGCAGAGATCAATTCTTGGACCATTTTTGTTCTTAGTATACATTAATGATCTACCCCACCTTGTAAGGGACGATAATGAGGTTGTATTGTTTGCAGATGACACGTCACTTTTATTTAAATTAAAGCGACGACAACCGATTTTGACGATGTAAACAATGCAATCTCTAAGGTTGTAAAATGGTTCAATGTTAACAATCTCCTACTTAATGAAAAGAAAACAAAGTGTATTAGATTTATACTATCCAATGTTACACAAGTTAATGCAAATATCAAAATCAAAGATGAACAGTTGGCTCTTGTGGACACCACCGTATTCTTAGGTATCACCCTAGATAATAAGCTTCAATGGGGTCCTCACATTGATAAGTTATCGAAGAGACTTAGTTCTGCGGCATATGCAGTCAAAAAGATCAGTCTTTATACAGACGTTGACACAGCTAGACTAGTTTAGTTCAGCTACTTCCACAGCATTATGTCGTATGGTATACTGCTGTGGGGGAGTGCTGCTGATATCAATACCGTTTTTGTGCTGCAGAAGAGGGCTGTTCGAGCAATTTATAATATGGGCCCCAGAGAATCATTTCGCCAAAAGTTTAAAGAAATAAATATAATGACATTCCCTTGTCAATATGAAAATGAAAATCTATGAAAATCTGATGTATGTTCACAAAAATATTAATTTGTTTAAGAAAAAAGCGATAATCACAATGTTAATACTAGAAATAAACATAAACTCGCTGTTGCCACTTGTAGACTCCATAAAGTTAGTAAATCGTTTAAAGGGCACGGTGTACGCTTTTATAACAAACTCCCAAGAGATATACAAAAATTATCAATTAACAAATTTAAAAACGTAATAAACAAAAGCTTTATAAAAAGGCATACTATAAAATATCTGATTATTTAGATGACAAAAACTCTTGGAATTGAAAATGCTCCAACTCGAACCCCTATTGTTTTGTAAAAGGATCATTAAAAAGAATAACCAGCTTTGTTTTCTTGCCTTTCTTTCCTGGCTTGGTCGCGGAGGAACAGGCACCTAGATAAAAACCGACGTTTCAAAGTGGTCCTTGTGATTTTATTGAATAAATGAATTTTGACTTTGACTTTGATGCACGTCGTAACGGTACTACCGTAGCGACGTGCGTAGCACAGCCGAAGCAACGCACGTAGCACAGCTGTACGCGTAGCACAGCCGTAAAAACGCGCATTGTACGTTCAATAATAGCGACGGTAAGGTAACCGTTCAGTTTCGTTGGTTGCCTATGAGTACATGAACATGAGCCGGTGCTGAGTTATACATACCTAGTTATTTTCGAATTAATTTTAGCATATAGGTTACATCTAGTCAAGAGTCATCTATATAGCTTATCTCGATTTGTTTTGTATAGAACTTGTTACTTCTCGCACTTTTTCGTAATTCATAATTTAACAGTCGGCCTATAAGGTATGTTCATTTGTTTACGATAAGGTTTGTCTTTGACAGTATTAATAGCAATTAAGTTTTCAACTAACGCTATTGTCTTATGATTAATATTGTATCGATGTTAGATTCTCTATATTTTATAACAATATCTATTTTGAGCACAAATTGCATTCAAACGGGCTTAGCCATTAAGGGAAATGATTGTTGTGCTCAGAATAGAGCTAAATTCACACTTTAGACGTTCACATCTCATATGCATAGAAATGCTAGGTTAGTTGTATTATAAAGGAATACATGCATTTACCCATTGAATTAAAGTGCTCAGGGCGTATAACGATGGCAATTTTAAATGATTGTAAATAGCTTTGTGAAGTAATACAGGCTTGCGCACAATTCCATTTTGTCATTTCTGTAAATAAATTAGGGATTTCTATCTTTAGCACTGCAAGATGTAGAAACAACCTGTCAGAAAAACAAAACTGTTTTTTTTTCGGCCTTCTCTCTTTAGGAATATTGTTTGATGCCCTATTTTATTTACAGTAATACGATTTATATTAGATGCTCTGGAAAAAGTTCCGATACGGGTTAGCACGTGCGTTTCCAATAGGTATTCGGAAATTAACACCCCTAGTTGTGACATTTCATAGGAGTATGTATTTTGTAAGCTTTGTCATCCCATTTTATAAGTCAATTTGCAGTGAGTTACGTTAATTGCATTTCCTATTAGTTAAAAACTTTTTTATGTTTTTTTGCTCTTTGGTGTCAGTAAATAATTGAACTTTTAAACAGTTTGAAAAACTTTATTTTATTTACGGAACTATTATAATAATTAAGCTGTTACAACCTTTATTATTATTTTTTTATTAATAATGGTTGTAACAGCTCTAGATAGATATCACTATTGGGCGTTCGTATTTCCGATGATAGAATAAATTTGCCGAAGCATCTAATCTAAATCGTAGTACTGTATCTGAGACGGCCTCAAATAATAAATAAAAAATAACTTATGATCTAGTTCTATTAAGTGTTTATAAAACATTTTGAACAATAGCATTTTATATAAAATTGCCGAGTTAAATAATGAGGTACTTTGCTGAAAAATAATTGCCAGACATTAGATTTGTCTATTAGATTTAAATGTGTAGATGCATTTTAAATTTTAATAAATCTAGGATTTTTTTATCTTTAAACTTCAAAGGTAAATGATTTTGATGAAACTTCAAGACAGATTTAATAAAAAAATGTTTTTTAAACAGTACATCGACATTATTACGAATTTTCTAGGTACCTACAGAACGTAGTTTAGTTAAATACAAAATAGGTACATAGTATATAGTGCCTACACGAAAAAAAAACAAATTTAAGTACCTATATGCTCTAAATATAATCTAATCCAACTCTTCCTGAAATTGACTAACGACTGAAAAACGTTAGCTTTGATGTTTTCCAGAACAACTGAAATACCTCGAACATTTTAGCTCTCTTTTGTTTTAGTTTGATTTCGATCCCCTATTTGGTGATCTATATACATAGGTATTTCTGTTTGAAATGGGTTCTTCTGCCTCCTTAGTACGCCTTTGGCAAGCTACCATCATGAAAGGCAGTGTAACCGTTGTGTGTGTACCCTTTTAAATGTATAAGTAAAAAAAGTTTTTAAAAAATATAAAAATAATGTTCACACTTTTAAACAATTTATGTATGACTTAATATTAGTAGGTAGTTGGTTGGTCAACGGTAGAGGATGTAAAAAGTCAAAACTGATTTACAGATCTTTCTAGATCAAACTTGCTTAACGTGCAAACTAGGTCTGTATGCATTTCGGTCTTTTTACGTCCATTGCAATGCGCCTACCTATGTTATAGATAATGCTAGGCAATTGCTTTTATAAAAACACATTCATAGGAAAATATAAAAGACAAAGTCATCTTATGTAGAAAATTAAGTGTACTGAAATTAGTAATTTTATTTTTAGATGTTCTTAATGTAGTATTTTAATAGCTTCAATCTTACGTATGTGTACTATTACATATAACTTTAAGGTATACATGCTTCTTACTTACCCATGCATTTACCTACTTAAAACGGTTAAAAGTACGTTTTAGGAAAAACGTTTCTTTTAATTATTATATTCAAAAAGAAACCGTTTTGAAACACCATATAGATAAAACAGCTAAACCTATAGACGCTGTGTCTACTCATTCTGAATAAATTGGATATTTATATGTAGTTATAATAAATTTAATCTAACGAAAGATAATTTTGCTGTGTTATTCTAAATTTACATAGCAGAAGTAAATTTACAAGAAACAGAAAATGTATAATGTCACAGAATTAATAATATTGTGTCGACAATCGTCAATTAAAAACTACATAAAATAATTATGTAATAATATTAACAAGGTCTTCTGTGCTTCTATAAATTTATCCCGATAAATTTCCAAAATACATGATTTAATTTAAAAAAATCCTGTTAAACACCCATATTAAAAAAATGCTTTCTAAAACTACTTGAAATTATTAATGTTGCCTTAGTTCTGCCGCTCTTCTCTTGCCCCCGTTTTCTAGTCCTTGCTCCGTGCCTCTTCGGATATTACTAAACTCAATGTGCATCAATTAATATTGTCAATTTGATGTTTATTCAAGTAGATATTTAAGATTATATACCTAAAGTGAAGTAATTTAGGTACATACCTACCATTAACCCACTTATCTACGTACATGCGTAGGATACCTTATGCTTCTAGAAAAGCCTAGGACGTTTATATAAAATATATGTATATCTTCTGTTAAATCTGGAATCTATGGGATGCTAGTTGCCTAGGAACAGTAGGTAACTATTTTACCTGCTTTATTTCAATGTGAAAGTAGTGGACCATTTATAACTAAATTTAAACAACATGTCACATTCCACATTTTGTAACAAATCAGAAAATATTAAATCAAGTCAAGAAGGAGCGCCTTAAAAATGCGGCTGTCCCACTGTTTTAAGAATAATGGGAATTTTCTACCCGTCGCTTTTCCGAGTACCAGTTGGTAACACTGGGAATTCGTGGTTCCAATATTTTTACCATATTAGAATTTAACTTGAATATGTAGCTACGCTTTTTTTCTGTTCCAAAGGTGAGGTATAGTTTTAACATAGAATGTCATTTTCATCAGGAGTTTACATTTTGACATGATTTGCTGGTAAAAATATTGAGATTTTCTCATTACGCTTACCAGCTAAAAAGGTAAATGGAAGGGAAGAAAATTACCAATAATCTTAAGTAAGAATACTAGGAATAGCCGAAAGAATGCATGTACCTAACCTTGATTAGGGTAAGCGCACACCATTGATACTGTTTTTTTTAACACTGTCAAATTCCCAATGAACATCGAGACAGTTTGCATACAAAACGTCACGTTTTTACTTGAAAAATTACAAAGTTTTGACTGATTTCATAGAGAAACGAAACATTGTCCGTTTACGTACGACGTAATTTGAAAGGAAGTAAAACCAAAAGGCCCCTATAAATAAATGATACATAGTAAGTATCGTTTATTTATATAATATATAGTTGGACAATATAGTAATACTTCAAAGCTATAGTCGGATAGTGCCGGAAATCGGTTAAAATCAGTGGATTTAGAGAGGCGCGGATTGCAGGTTTGACAGCAAATCGCTCTACTGGAAAATGAGTCTTGACAAATAATTATTGTGAGGAAATCTAATAAGCGCCCATAATGGAAGTAATTAAACTCTCTTTTGATTCCATTTTATCCCGTCTAGCCAAAGGTAGTCAGGAAGAGATCGCTTTTAGCGATAAGACCGCCCATTGTACCTTTTTATGTTTACGAATTCCTGTGTTTTGTATTTTGCTTTGGTGTGCAAAGAGTTTATAAGTTTTCCTTAAAAAATCACGTTTTTACAGTCTAACGATTTGTTTTCAAAGTTAATTAGGTACGCTATCTAGGCGTAGGACGCTAAACTCTGAGGTGCTCTTATGGTACGAAAGGTGGTTTAAATCGATGGTTTATCTTTTAGGTATAATATTATGTCAGACTTTTGAATCCTGATTTTCAAGACAAATTCCTATACAAAGCGAACAAAATGTAATCTTAAAATAGCCGACTATGTATTTGACATTTCAAAGAGGTTTGACCACAAATAACTGCTGAAAGATAAACCAGGCTGTCACCTAGATTATTTCTATCATAAGTTAATAACTCGACCTCTTATTTTTTTGGTAGGCCGTTAAAATACTAAAAGTGTACGCTTGCCCTAAACTCTTATTGATGTTTCCCAAATATAACGATTAGTGCTAGGTGTTAGTATGCCTTGCGTGGGCATTATGTGAAGTTATTGTTAATTACTATATTAACTAAGTTATATGACAATGTTGAATGAATAAATTGTAAAACTTTACTGTTTTGTTTTATCTTTCCGTCCCTCTGTCAATAGTAAAAAGATCAAACATGCTCAAGACTTCCTCATGATATATGGCCATCCTCAATACGTAGATTTATGTAATAAAGGGTTTTATCAAAAATTAAAGTTGTCCCCGATTCGGCCGAAAATGGGGGAGGCAACTGAAACAACTCAATAATAAACGCCACATCCCAACTGAACCACACATGATTTTAAATAATAGGAGCAATGTTTAATTTTGTTCAGACAAAATTCAAAGGAGTGGTTAACGTAGAAGAATAACTTCCTATAAGACTAGCACGATTAACTTTTCAGGACATGCAGTAGAAAGGCTTTTGAAGCTAAGTACGTAAACAATATTTAATCGGATAGCCCCGATTTCTTTTAGTAATTAATAAGTTGGAAAGCATTACTATTTATCAGTGAAGACAAAGATTGAGCAATTTGTGCATAAATTTCCCTTCCTTTTCTAATAAAAATCCTTTAATATTTGAGCATTTTATGTGTGCATTATATTATATTTATATATTACTAACAATTATTTAGGTGTATTTAAACATTCGCGTTAGATAATCACTACATATTATTTTTGTTTTAACCATTCTGTGCACTACCAACTCATGTTTTTCCACAATACACAAAGGTTATCTGGAAGAGAATGCTTTTTAGCATTAAGTTTGTTTATGTACTACTATTTTGTGCAATAAAGAATTTTATATCTACTATTATTAAACTATTCCATTAAGGTAAACATTTCTAAGGCTGGTTTTATAGTCACGCCGCTGAAAGCGCCGCTGGGCAGCGCGCGCTTGAACAGCTTTCCGCTGCTGTGAGACAGTCGTGTACAATATGAATGTTAATGCGGTTAGAGTACTGGCTGTTTACTTTTTATGGAAAAGAAGGCAAAAGCGACTTCGAAGAAGAATAGTTGATCCCTATAACGCTACAAGGTTACTGAGAGGCGAACAAGTAACATCTTTCTCCGATTTACGAGAAAATAGTTATAAATTTTATAAATATTTTCGCCTATCAACAATCAGTTTTGACGAATTACTCTGCAAGTTAGTTTTCTTTACGACGATCCAGCTTACGTCGCATCTCCATAACTCCAGTGGAAAAAATGGCGATCACTCTTTAAATAAAATCTATAAAGTAAAAAATAGGTTGCGGCGTAAGCAAATAAATTACCTGTACGCGAACCGTTCTCGTCTCGAAAATATCACATCCCGCACATATCGAACATCCCGCGTGGTAAGGTAAGTGAAATAAAAGAGAATTGAATAATTAGAAATTATAATATTTATTTTGCAGAAACATGATGAATTTTCAATTATTCGCTAGCATTGACGAAATTTTAAAAATATAGGCGTCCTTATTCTTGTATAAATCATCGGCCGGGTCCCATAAACATCTTCTTAATCGCACTTCCTCAATTACTCGTCCCGTATCGATGTTATTCATTTCGTAAACAAGTATCTGACGGCGCGTCTCAACGGCGTCACACTAAAACGGATACTAGCCGTAGAAGCGCAAGAGCAGCGCCGGCGAACAGAGCGAGGTTACTGAACGGCACTGCACAAGCGCGCGACTTTGAAACGCAACTACGGCGCTGCCGAAACGCGTAACAATAAAACCAGCCTAATTCATGCCTTGGTTCTTAATGATGTAGGATTGTCGAAGTAAACAAGAAAACCAAATATTGTTTATTATTATCATTTATTAATTCTATCATTAGGTGCAGTACATTCTTTACTCAACTGGAGACAAAACGTCACAATATCCCTCCCATTTACATAAGATCATGAGATCGGATAATATCACAAGAGAAAGGGGTTTTTTTATTGCTGTTCACACTATCTTCTCTCAATCTCAATATCGCTTTCAAAAGCTGAGTTTGGTTTATTGATGAACACCTGTAATATGATAGTGTTTAGCTGTATTCAACTACAATCTGTCAATTCCATCTTTTTATGAACACCACAGGATACAAAGTTTTCCATTACAACGTTACCAAGACACGGGCGATTTAAAGCATTATTTTAAGAGAAATAGGCTTGTAAACACATTGACGTTATCCGAGTTAAATCTTAACCCAGCTGCTTGTAAATCTACTTCAGCCAATTATTAGGTAACAAGACTCAAAGTTTAATTAATGGTCGGTGTATGGACATTCTGTCTACATTTGATGCAACAACATTCTCGCTTCACTCTTCACACAATATGCTTTCATTTCTTATATTTATTTCTCAGACAGCCTCCCCCATCAAGTCCTGTTAAGACTAAAGTCCATCATAATAAGCCGCTTAATAGGCGGATAGCCTAAATATCAATAAAACGGATTGTATGAAAAAACTATGTCAAAACAAAAAGCAGGTTAACCCATTTCCACCAACTTATTAAGGTACACCTATTGTACATCTAACATATACAACCCTGTCTATTTGACAAGTGGATCTTAAGTGTACTGTAAAAAGTTCGTGAAACGGAGTATGAAAGTCACAGCAGGACATGATGAAATACGCCGTAACATTGTAGCGCCCGTAAACAGTCTATATTTATGGCAATTTCTTACTGTACATCAGTCGCACATAAAAAAAATTGTAGAACTGCAATTGCAGCAAGAAATTTCCAAAAAAAACTAGCCCATTTACGAGCGCCTTTAGAACCCATCTTGTGACACTGGATCTGAAATTTAGCAAGTTAAATATTCTGGTTAGTGTACTGTATAAAATATCACCTGTCAAGAAATGGGACTGGCTCTGTATTAAACGTGTCACAAGGCAGTGGTTTAGAAATAAAACTAGCGTGTCCTTAAAAAAATAACAGTTAAAATGAACACTCTCCCGTATTTACAGTTTTTTTTCGCAATTATTCTAAAATATATGATACCGTATGTATGAGTTTCTGTCCGACGCACCGCCATCGACATTTCTATGTACAATTTGGAAGTGATCGTCGAGAAAATAATAGCAAAAATAAAAAACTAACCTAACCGGTAGTCGATGGTGCGCCGCAAAGAAAAAGGTAATCAATTCTCTTACCTAGGCATATTTTTTTTATAATTTTTCATCCATTTTTTTTCATACAGAATCCTACTTACATTTATTAGTAAATAAATCAGTAATTTAATAAACATTTTTAGCCAATGTGTTACATCGCGTCCGCAATTGCCAGGTGTATTTCAAATATCTGCGTATATTTACATTAGAACTCGAAACACCTCTGGCTTCTAAATTCCGGGCGCGGAGCAGCACAAACTTCGGTCATTGACACCATCTCTGTCGCTCGCGTACTGACGCATTTGCCTCATCGGTGGCCACGACAATATATTTGTATATATGTTATCTATCGACAGAGTTAAACGAAGACGTGTCATTGACCGAAATTCTTCCTGCTCCGCGTCCGGATTGTATCAATAAATTTAATGTAAACAACTAGCTAATAATGAGAAAAACTAACATCGAAAAACTAAGTAAATATTGAGTTTAAACTAACAACAAAAGAGCTTCAGCGACTATCTACATCACGTAGGTACAGTCAGCACCAGATTGATGTAAGCGTCCAAAGTATTCAAAGATCAGATGGACATAAATTCATTTGTATGGCAAATAGTTTTTAACGTCCAAAATGCTCAATGTATCTTGCCAGCACAATAACATCTCGACTAATATCGAGATTTTACATTATATTGGAAACTGTGTATCTAAGATATAAATTGTCCATTTTGAATGCTTGCTACAATTTTCGTATTCGGACTCTCATCTCAACTTGTTGACTGCCTAGAATGCTTACGTCAATCTTGTGCTGATTGTCCGTCACTGTAATAGGCACCATCCAATTTCTGAAATCATCGGCTGATAACTGTTTGAAATAATTAATCATTTTACGACTCGATATCTGGTTTGTTTCATGGTCACCATGGTTCGGGAAAACAACTAGTTGGATATTCATATTGTAAAAACGGGAATTTTCACGCACCGTACTATCGGTGGAAGCACCGACTAAGTTTCGACTCATGCCGAGTCTTGATCAGGGTGAGTGATCGCGACTTTCTCCCTCCGCGATGAGTCGAAACTTAGTCGGTGCATTCACCGAGTACAGTACATGAAAATTCCCATTTTTACAATATGAATAGTCAAGTTCACGATAGTTTTTGGAATAAATACTAGTTGGAAGACTGAAGGTAAAAAACAGTATTGTGACAGGATCCAATAACCCTCGATAGCATCTTTATTTTATTCTTTATCTGTTTCATATAACAGATGTAGATATAGAATTTCAAACCAAAGATGAATTTTATTCAAAATAACACATTATTCTATTTCTTTTTCCATACGAAATATCGAGACAGCCCAGTCAGATCCAGAGATGAATGCAGTGCAAGTATAATATATGCCAACAACCAGGTTGAGATAAATAGACGTTCCTTAGCACATCTCATGCTTAGTGTTAGGCAGAAACAGTTCTTAGCATTGTGTCGATTAACGTTTATTCATTCTGCATTATGGTTAGATTCTGTTACGATAATTTTCAAAATGCATACCGATATTCTCGGCCACTCCTGCCCAATCATTCAAAGGCGAATTAAAAATATACAATACGATTCGTACTTCGTTTGTACACACACAAGTTTCACATTGTCTTTTGCACAAACACCGTTATTCTGACTTCCCATAGCCTTATCTGTAAACATTGCGTTATTTGACCGAAGCAAAATCAAACGTATTCTAGGACTTTCACTTGTGCATAATACGCTCAAGATATTATATTGAGAAGTGCTGAAAAATCACACAGACTCTCCATGACAAGTTCATACTTTCCTCAATCATAATTATATATATTTAAGATCCTTGCGATTTCACAAAATAAAATACTACATAGGACTTCAAACTATACGAAAGATACGGCTGTTTGCTTTGACCAAGTAATGCATTTGTTTGCGAAAACCGGCAATGTGGGGTGTGGTCAGGCCTCGCGAGTGAAAGCTGCAGTCCTGAGGATGTCGTCCGGCGCGCTGGCGGTCCAACGTGCGCCTGAAACGCACTCTTTGTGTACGCGGAGTTTCGGTCACAGTGGGCGTCATAACTATACTACTAGCATTACATGTTTTCTGAAGACTTTCCAAATTGTTTTAGTCACACAGCAGCGTTAACTCAAATACTGCACAAAATTATGTTTTATGCACGAATGTTTAGGAATAAAACCCCTGTTGATAGATAGCATTCAGCGCTGATTATGATAAGATCCTGTCCAAGATTTTCATCGCGTTATCTCAAACTATAGCGAATACGTCAATTGAAGGCGTGAATTCGAGTCCGACTGATTCGAAATATAATCTGTTTAAGTAACCTCCCCCACTGTGGCCTAGCAAGTTTTACACTTGGAGCGTACGTTTTCGCTTCTTCGTAGGACCCTCCATTACTGCCGAACGCCATAATCTTTTTCACTGAAAAGAAAAGGAAACAATTAGAGATACATCACTAGACAAGCAACATAATGTTTATGTGGCTTTAACAGTTTTCAAACTTATTTTCATATCCCAAAAACCCTAGGTTTTTGGGATATAAAATCATCTAGCACATCTAGATATAAACAGGTACAAAGTAAATTTTGTTACAAAGCAAATGTAACGATGTATTGGTAATAATAAATACTATATTGGATTCTAGTGAAGATGACTCTCATATTAATTAAGTCGAACCTAACTACACAACACTTTTGCATTGTAAATATGAATCTCACAGTCAAATCTAAAAACAAAATAAGTCTCTTATTAAGTGATTTTAAAACTACGGTGACGTTTCTATAGTGTTCAGTAACTATGTTATTGATGCAGAAAGAAGGGGTTGGAGATTACCTTTCTCTGTTTTGTTGAATGGAGACAAGAAAATAACGAAATGAACACAAAAATGCGTGTTTTTATTCAATTTATATAAAATTCACATTCCCTGGCGGTAAAAAATGCTGCTTAACTCACGCATAAAACTATTTTTAAGAGTTTAATATCACTCATTTTTTAAATTTATACAACATTTTGATATTTACTCACTACTAAAAATCTTCAATCAAAATATAAACTCAAGACAGCCAGCCTGTCGGAGTTTTCAAATTTCATTGAAAATCCGCTGGGCATTCAAACAAGTATTTTATTTTATAGTAAAATAATCTTAAGTCTTATAAAGTAATTTACAGAGAGGTGTAGACAGACACACAAACGTTCAATACATGCATCACAACTTCTGAACGATCAATAAAACACAACAAAGCAATTTCCTCTCTGAATCAGACTGTAAAACTATTTTCATAGAATTTTCAGCAAAAAAGTATAATTGTTTATACAGAAACATTTATAAACTAGTTCTTCCTCTTGGGAAAACTCCTGTTATCTAAATTTTACTCTAGTTAAGTTTTCCCAGAGGTCCTATAATAGTTACTGTGAACAAAATCTCAAGGACATGATAGTTTTCAAATTGCATGTAATCCCAAATACTAAAAGATCTAAAAATAGTTACTATATCGAATAAAATTGATCCATCAATCGAATTAACGCGCAATTTTCCTACAATAGAACTTTGTTGGCAAGTTATAAGACCTAAAATAATTCGTAGTATGGAGTTAGGAGATGGTGGTTATTTTCTTCTTGAGCTGACTGACGGATTGGTGGCCTTTGACCGCCTGTTTGGAGTCGTTGGTGGCGTGGACAGACTTCACCTAGAAACGGAGAGGGAAGGATGTAGGAAAGGCGATCGAAGGAGAATATGGATAATATGGAAAGGCGAGATGCCACTTTACTGCAGTAACAACGTGAGCCCGTGGCTGACGCATAACAACGTGAGCCCGTGGCTGACGCATAACAACGTGAGCCCGTGGCTGACGCAGTAACAACGTGAGCCCGTGGCTGACGCAGTAACAACGTGAGCCCGTGGCTAACGCAGTAACGTCAACCCATGGCTGACGCAGTAACAACGTGACTCCGTGGCTGACGCAGTAACAACGTGAGCCTGTGGCTGACGCAGTAACAACGTGAGCCTGTGGCTGAAGCAGTAACAACGTGAGCCTGTGGCTGACGCAGTAACAACATGAGCCCGTGGCTGACGCAGTAACAACGTGAGCCCGTGGCTGACGCAGTAACAACGTGAGCCCGTGGCTGACGCAGTAACAACGTGAGCCCGTGGCTGACGCAGTAACAACGTGAGCCTGTGGCTGACGCAGTAACAACGTGAGCCCGTGGCTGACGCAGTAACAACGTGAGCCCGTGGCTGACGCAGTAACAACGTGAGCCCGTGGATAACGCAGTAACGTCAACCCATGGCTGACGCAGTAACAACGTGAGTCCGTGGCTGACGCAGTAACAACGTGAGTCCGTGGCTGACGCAGTAACAACGTGAGCCTGTGGCTGACGCAGTAACAACGTGAGCCTGTGGCTGACGCAGTAACAACGTGAGCCCGTGGCTGACGCAGTAACAACGTGAGCCCGTGGCTGACGCAGTAACAACGTGAGCCCGTGGCTGACGCAGTAACAACGTGAGCCCGTGGCTGACGCAGTAACAACGTGAGCCTGTGGCTGAAGCAGTAACAACGTGAGCCTGTGGCTGACGCAGTAACAACATGAGCCCGTGGCTGACGCAGTAACAACGTGAGCCCGTGGCTGACGCAGTAACAACGTGAGCCCGTGGCTGACGCAGTAACAACGTGAGCCCGTGGCTGACGCAGTAACAACGTGAGCCCGTGGCTGACGCAGTAACAACGTGAGCCCGTGGCTGACGCAGTAACAACGTGAGCCCGTGGCTGACGCAGTAACAACGTGAGCCCGTGGCTGACGCAGTAACAACGTGAGCCCGTGGCTGACGCAGTAACAACGTGAGCCCGTGGCTGACGCAGTAACAACGTGAGCCCGTGGCTGACGCAGTAACAACGTGAGCCCGTGGCTGACGCAGTAACAACGTGAGCCCGTGGCTGACGCAGTAACAACGTGAGCCTGTGGCTGACGCAGTAACAACGTGAGCCCGTGGATAACGCAGTAACGTCAACCCATGGCTGACGCAGTAACAACGTGAGTCCGTGGCTGACGCAGTAACAACGTGAGTCCGTGGCTGACGCAGTAACAACGTGAGCCCGTGGCTGACGCAGTAACAACGTGAGCCTGTGGCTGACGCAGTAACAACGTGAGCCCGTGGCTGACGCAGTAACAACGTGAGCCCGTGGCTGACGCAGTAACAACGTGAGCCCGTGGCTGACGCAGTAACAACGTGAGCCCGTGGCTGACGCAGTAACAACGTGAGCCCGTGGCTGACGCAGTAACAACGTGAGCCTGTGGCTGACGCAGAAACAACGTGAGCCCGTGGTTGACGCAGTAACCAATGCGCGGGTGTATTGCTATCGAGGTAATGTAGATGCAATATCGTCGCTTGCGTAAAAACGCACGAGCGACTGCTTAGCATGAGCACCCAGAACGTTTTGTCTACGAAAGAGGTGACAAAAACTATTTCTGTTGTCTATTCTGTCAAACAAATGAGAGAGTCAAAACATTTTTTGTCTTCTTGGAGGTAGACAAACGCGTTGTCTAGTCTTCATGCTAAGCAGGCTGGTGTAGTGACGTCCACGTGAATAGAGTACATATATTAACACTATTCACGTGGACGTTCACACATTAGATATAAAATATCGCCTTAGGGACTGTACTTCTATGAGTGGTTTAGGTTAGATTGTTTACGTCATACCAATTATAGATTTTTAGTGGTAGCTGTGACGTCAGCAGCTACATCAGTAGGCGAGGCTGAAAAACAGCGTGGCTGAGTCCTCGACCTTTTTACTTCCTTCTCACTATACCTACTATTTTAAATACCTACTTATTATGTTGGACTTAGGCTAGGTATGCTTGTTTAAGTGTAAGTAAATAAATGCGCTTTTATTTGTTATTAATTTAGTGTGAATGTGTGAGTGTTACCTCGTTGTTGGGCGGCGGCTGCGGCTGCGGCGGCGCGGCGGCGCGGCGCTGCACGGAGGGCGAGCGCCGGTCGGCAGGCGCGGCGCCGCCCTCCATGTGCTGCTTGCGCTGCCGCAGGATGGTCCAGTCGAACGTGTAGTCGTACTGGTAGTTCATGGTGCGGAACAGGATGCGGAACAGCTGCAACAACAATTCGCTTAAGCCAAGTTCACCAACACAATAATGATTATTGTGAGTATGCAGCCATGCAGTATGTATAAAATTCATATTGTAAAAACGGGAATTTTCACGTACTGCACTATCGGTATATGAATAGTCAAGTTCACGATAGTTTTTGGAATGTATAAAATATTTAACCTGTTCAGTATGCGTTCTAAAAAAAAGTTCCGCACTGTCAAGCCTCGGGGGGGTGGCGCTAGGGTACGTAGGTCCACCCCAGGGCACCTAAACGCCTAGATCTCAGGAATGACTAGGTCTTTGTTTATAATAAAAGATGATCTAGAATCTAGAATAAATAACCTATGGATCTGTATATAGTATATTTGTGATAACATGTTAGATATACTCTAATTTCATCGATAAACTCAAAGAAAGATTTCGCTAAGTGGATAGCAATTTGTAGAAAACAAACTCGTTTCTTCAACTAATAAGGATATAATAAATTACAATTCAAACAAAACAAACCCTCTTTCAAAGAGATTGTTGACAAAAAACCGATCTCAAGTGGGTACAAGCTGCGTGATTCACCAATAGTGATGGGACAACTAAGTATCATGAATTGATCGATAAAATCGTGTTTGGAAATTTATTCAATATTTTATCCTGCTGAATGAAAGACCATAATTATTGAAATAAAAACCCATAATTGGATGTAAAAAAATCTTTTTATTTTTGAACTACCTATTAGGTCGGTACAGAGTAAAATATAATGGATACTACTACTACCTACTACTAAGGATTATCTTTTATCTTAGGTTTTTTTACACATAAAATATAGTATTAGTTTACATAAAACAAAAAAATATATATAACGTCAGTATTTTCTATAGAAAAATTGATTTATTTTTGAATCCTTACCTATTAGGTAGGAACAAACAAAGTTACACGTAAAATATAATGGTAAGTAATTACTATCCAACAAGCACAGGACAGATGTCGATGATGATGATGATGATGAACTACCTACTACAAAAAAGTTTCAAAACAAACAAGCTTTTACTGGGTTATTCCATTGAACAGTCCCTGACTCCATCATCAGATCAGTTTACTGTCACCATTTATGGTAATCATCATTTTTGTCAAATCAAATCAAATCAAAATAATATGTTTATTGCAAAAAGGCACAAAAATGCAATTTTAGAAGTAAAAATATCTAGAGTTACTAGGCCAGACCAGTCCCGCACGCAGAGCAGCACCCGTTCACGAGTATAACATGTGGACAAACCATCACGCCCCAAATCAAATCAAATCAAAATATGTTTATTGCATTGCGAGGCCGACTCCGCCGCGCCGGTGGAAAAGAGAGCTGGTGGACGTCAGGCGAGTAGGCCCCTTCGTCGATGTCAGCTTCGCTCCGCTCCGTCACTACTTCGAACACAATTATGGGAAATAGGGTTCTGAAACAAAAAAAAAACAATCATGAAATAAATAAGATAAACAGAACGTAAAAAAGACTAGATGGCGTTGTTTATTTCAGCTCAAGAATAGGTAAACTGTTTCAATCGTATGCCCGTCATTTGCCGTAGATCTCGATATACCTACACCATACAATTTTGTATTGACATTTTCTTCCTAAAATATTTTTTTGCTCTTATACCATAATTCTATCGTATCACCATCGGTTAGTCAAAAACATCGACATACATCATCGGCAAACATCAACACACTAGTCGATATTGTTATTGTATGACGCCTCATACGAAAATTAACCCACACGTCAAAGAAATAAAGTCGAATTCAAATGTCGATGACCTTCAACAAAATGGCCGGCCACCGGCATGTATTTACTGACACAGGTTTTTTATCAGATTGTTTATGTTTTACGCTTGATTGTGTATAAAATGTTTATATTATGTAATAAACCACATTTACAAAGCTATTTACGATAAATTACGGGTAAAACAAACCAAAATTGAGCAAATCTGAGGACTTGACTAGCTCCGATTTTATTTCGTATTTACACAAAATACTTAGCTATTACTCATGTTCTAATCGCATGAATGTTGAGAAAAAACATAAAATAAAGTAATAAACACCCACTTACCTTGCAGATCCGTAGATAATAATAGTAAACAATAATTTATAGCACAGCCACACGCACACATGACAGGAATCACCGCAAAAAAATGGGGCTGCTAAATTATTATTTTTTAAAATTTTGATCCACAGATAGTAAAAGATAATGGCTAAAGTAAGTAGCTTATTTCATTCCGGATCGAATAGTGAAAGGTCCTCAAGCAACAATAAACCCTAACTTCTAATATTAAAGTTTAAAGTGGTCTGTACCATCGGTCCCGGAGCGGGACGTTTGAGGCTTGACGGTATAAACGAAAGTCGGTCCCGGAGCGGGACGAATTCAGCTCAAGAGGTTAATGCAAATATTTTTGTCAAGATCTGGATGTTTTCTATCCTACTAATATTATAAATGTGAAAGTTTGTGAGGGTGGATGTTTGTTACTCAATCACGCAAAAACGACTGAACGGATTTTGATGAAACTTTACAGTAATATAGCTTATACATCAGAATAACACATAGGTATATATATGTATCACAATTAATGTTTGATCAAATTGATAGTTATCCACTTTCGTTTCGGAAAATCTGATCGTTTTTAAAACCTTCATGAGAAAAAGCAGAGTTTATGTGGCCACATACATATCACAGTTAATGTATTTTTTTTTTCAAAATTTGATTACCTTTCCTAGAGCAAAGAAACAACACACCCACCTGTCTGAGATACATATAGTCGGGAGACTCGTCAAAGGTGAGCCCACGGCAGTAATTTAAATACATCGCAAACTCGGCCGGGAAACCCTGCAAATGAAAAAAAAATGTAAGGTTTAAAAATCTTTAACTTGTCCTTTCCATCTGGCAATTTAATGCCTCTTTTGTGGTTGTATAGCAAAAAAAACATTCTAAGAACCTACCGGTTAAACAAGACAGATTGAAAATGAAGAAAGATCGAAATCATTCCATGATGGAATCTATGATTTATTGACGACCTCTGTGGCGCAGTGGGCGAAGGGACGGGTTAAAAAAAAAACGAGAACTCTACACATATGGAGAACATTAGTTCCTGCTGAAACCACATTTTAGTAACAAAAAAACTATAAACTTAATAAACAAAAACGATTCTTATACCCTCAGTTTGATTGAGCAAGTCACAGATCAATTTATTTCAAAGAGCGAATAATTTAATTTGTATCATACCTTGGTTAGCACCTCGACTGGAGTGGACATTTTTTTCTCACTAATCCGTTCATACTTCTGCTTCTTGGTGATAGCTTTTAGACCTTGCCACGGCAATGACCCTCTGTGAAATAAATACATAATTACATTATCTATATTGTTTAATTAAAGTTTTCTCAATTCAGAACTAGAAAAGCCCAATACAGCCTGGACTACATATAGTCATGTTCGTGTGTAAATGCTGCAGGAATGACACACATCATTCCTTGCTGCCAGGGTTGAACTTAGATGCTGTGAGGAATAGAAGACAGACCCAGGCTTTACAACACAGGTTCTTAAACTTATTTTTCCCACTGCCCACTTTGAGAATAAAAAATCCTAGCGCTCTCCAAAGTTTTTAAACATAACAACCTATGCTTTCGCCTCTAGACTGCCTTAGCAATATCTTCTAGAGCCTTGCCCGCCCCCTGAAGGCCTCCAGCGCCCACAAGGGGGCGTTATCGCCCACTTTGAGTACCAGTGCTTTAGAAGCATAACTGTTACTTGGCTTTGAACATGTCCTATATTTAAATTTTTTGTATGTGTTTTGTGGCTCTTCAAAATAAAAACTGTTTGCGACTCTCGGGTCTGAACTTGGATGCTGTAAGGCTTTGAGGGCAAACTAAACTGTTGGTAACCCTCGCGTTGGACGCTGCTGTACGTTTCAACTTATATGCTAGAGGACAGACCCAGGCTATAGAAGTTTCGGCCCTCCTTTGTACATGTTCTCTATGTATTTTTTTGTTTGTATTCTCTGTGAGTACCATAAAGAATATCTATGGGTGACGTTACAGCATCGTCCAAACGCTAGGTTTGAGGTTTGGACGCTGCTTTAAGGTCCTCATGTTAGAACTTAGCTGCTGTAAAGTGTAGAAGCTGTGATGAAATGGGATACCTGTTGAAATACATAAGTACGTAGCCGAGGGACTCCATGTCGTCCCGCCGCGATTGCTCGATGCCGAGGTGCGCGTTGATCGACGCATATCTCGCGGTACCTGACGATGTAATTTACTAGTTGGAATCGAGGATGCTCGATACGACAAATCTACGTGAAATATCTTATAGTAATATAGCTCCTATGGTAAATAGGAGCGATAATTGGAGAAGATCTACCAAAGTATTTCTGCAGACAAGCATTTTAGGTGGAATTACATGCACATACAATTTTTGCCTTTCGCACAGGCAATGCAGTAAAAAACTAAGGGTGCTGTGTGTATTACGAGAACTCTACGTAAAGTGGGATAAGATGTGTGCGTCATAAACATCTTATAGTAGTATTAGCTACTTTAAGTGAAATAATTCGTCTGGGATATACTACCACACTAATTCTGCAGTCAAGCAGTTTAAAGGCACATAGAACTTTTGTCTATAGGACAGTCAATGCAGAAAAAATAGCAATTTCAGATGTCATTAGGCGACTTTAACGCTTACCAACTAATTTACTAAAGGGTTCTTATGTTTTATTAAATTAGTATAACTTATATTATGGTTAGAGTTTATGTTAAAGAGAACTTTTCAATTTGTCCCCCAGCAGGCTTAACAGCGCCAAAAGACCGGTTTTTAGAAGAGAAGATTTTTTCCATCAGATAAGAGAGACGGATACACATTTTTTTCTCTCTTCCTAAGACAAAGCGTTGTTTTGGGTGTTCGCTCATGCTACTAGTGCTGGCGAGAACATAGCTGATAGATAGAACGAGAATGAGCTAATCATATCCTACTAATATAATAAATGCGAAAGTATGTGTGTGTGAATGTTTGTTACCACGTATCTCCGTAACTACTAAACCGGTTCTAATGAAATTCGGAATGTAGATAGTTTAGATTCTGGAATAACACATAGGCTAATCTTATTTTCGAAAATCAAGCCCTAAGGGGGTTAAACAGGGTGGTAAAGAATCTATGGAAAATTTTATTCTTTGTTTTGATTCGCTCAAAACTCGATACAACTTTAAAATAAATGTTTTTTTTTATTTTTTCAAAACTACCCTTTGGGTGAGTGCATACTTTGTATGGAATTTTGTAATATTTGGTTCGATTCACTCAAAAGACTTCGGTCGAAGTCGCGGGCAGAAACTAATCATGAACGATTTTAAGAGTTCTAGTTACCAGTAAGGTTCTTGTCCTCGCGATACGCGATGTGCGACCGGGTGCGAAGATCCCGGAACTTCTTGGCGAGTCCAAAGTCAATCATGTACAGCTTATTGCAGTGACGGCCGATGCCCATCAGGAAGTTGTCCGGCTTTATGTCGCGGTGGATGAAGCACTTGCAGTGGATGAACTCGACGCGGCCGAGCATTTGATCTAGAATAATACCAAGTAAACATTTTCTCAATTTGACGACCTCTGTGGTGACATTGGGCGACATACATACAATGTATAGGAGAGGCAATATAAGGAGGAGTCTAACATCATATACAAATCGGCTGGTCCAGCCGGGTTACAATACAAGGCCCGCCTGAAACGCAGAAGGTTGCGGGTTCAATTCCCGCCACGCGACAAATGTTTGTATCTGCAAATATTTGTCTCGGGTCTGGGTGTTTTCTATGTATAATATGTATGTGTTTACAAAAAAATGTATATAAGTAGTATCAGTCATTTAGTTCCCATAATACAAGCTCTGCATAGTTTGGGGCTAGATGATGCTATGAGAAAATGTCCAGCATTATTTATTTTATTTTATTTAATTTTAACAGAATTAACGAAAAGTTGATAAAACACACACAAACAGTACAATATGAAATTTAATCTCTCATTTTTCACCCTTTACGGGTGGTATTTTTCCATAAATTTGATATGGAACCACCCTGGAAGTATAGCCCTACCTATTAAAGAAAGAATCGTTGCAATCGCTTTACAATTGGCGAAAGATATGGCGTACATAACGTAACATACACACAAAAAAATTTGGGGCTAGAGTTCAAGAAAACAGGTAAGAAGTGTGATTATGAATACATACGGAAGCTCTTCATCAGCAACGCTCAATATGTACACCAATAAAACGTGAAACACATTAAACACGCATTCTGTCTCATTTAGAAATAGGTTTATGTCTTTAAAGAAGACCTGGACTAAATGGCATTTCTTTGATGTTATGGCCCAGTATGTCCCAGTTACGAGTTATATTCATTGAAATTACTAGTTGATGCCCAGGGCTTCGCTATTTCTATCTAGAACTACACAGCAAATGGTCCAGCGGTTACATGTGGACTAACGTCAAAACTTTCACATTATTATATCAGATCCTTACCTGCTAGCATGAGAACAGTTTTAATGGTGAACTGGCGGGAGCAGAAGTTGAATAGATCCTCGAGAGATGGACCCAGCAGATCCATCACCAGAATGTTGTGGTCTTTCTCGTAGCCGTACCATCTGCAACAAGCAAACGATAATTTTAGAAGGAAACCGTCTATACCGTCTATAACCGTCCGGTGTATGCGCCGACTGTTTCGACTCATTCAATATGGTCTCGTATCGAGTCTCGGAATGAACTTGTCTACCTTCACAGAATGAACAGAGCGTGAAAACTGTATTTACAAATATTTTCTAACATGGCGTACTATTCCAAAGACAGGTATCGCGAGAAATCGACGTAAATTTGTCTAGTTTAAGATATTTCAATAAATAATATATGGGGGGGGTGGGAGCACTGGTGACCTGTAATTACAGGTTTTCTTAAAACTTATCTCAGGCACCAGTCTCCCACAAAACAGGTTTTCTTTTTATTCGTTTTCATCTCAAATAGTTAAGGAAGAAACCTTTGTGAGAGAAAATTAATTTCCATTATTATATAGGGGTAATACCCTTATCATTTTACTGATTAAAATGTTTTTAACTTATCTATCGCATACATTTTTATGGCAGAATAATCACTTCATATGTTTTACATGATCAAACTACCTTAAACTTTAATAATGAAGCATTTTGGTCATGGTATTGATAACACGGTTACTAAACATGTAAAAATTTTCTTCCATGTTGAAGCAATTTCTTCTAGACAAATATAGATGGAAAGGATGATAACGATATAAATATCGTTCGTCGTGTCATTCTTAAGGTTATGCTTATGTCCATGATGGTATAATGTAAAATAGTGAAAAGGTAAGCTCTGAAGAGTGACAAATCTTAAGTAATCTTGATCTTACTCCATAGTAATAATATCGCAGCCCCTTGTATTGTAACCCATCTAAAACCAACGGCTGGACCAGGATTGGTATATGATGTTAAACTCCTCCTTATATTGCCTTTCATAAAGATCTTATATCAAAAGGTCATGTATAAAACTATGTTTGTGTCTGTTAGATGTTTATTTATTACATATAACGTACTGTGTAGACATAATTTGTCTCGAGTCTGGGTGTTTTCTATGTATATTATGTATTTATTGACGGCATCTGTGGCATTTGATATTTATTTTTAGCCATTTCGTTATAGTTACATAACATTGGCATGTCAAAGTATACATAATCATGCTCTTAATCTAGATTTTTTCCACTATGCATGCAAATCAGAAATTGAACAACTAATGTATTCATTTATATGATAAAAAGGGTGACATTCAAGGAATTCCGTTAATTTAGTTTTAAATTGGCTAAACGGAAGCCCTGTGATTTCTAATGGCAATTTATTATACATATCGAGTATGTAGTTCCCATAACACAAGCTCTGCTTAGTTTGGAGCCAGATGATGCTGTGTGAAAATGTCCATTATTATGACTACTTCAAAAAACGAATCCACGAAGCCATGCAATGCTCCGCCAACAGATCACGATAGCGCAATAGATAGTGCGCTATCGTGATCTGTTGATCTATCTATCTATCTATCTATCCCGGTAGTAAGAAAAACGACCGGGGATACTCAGTATTTAGAAATACGAAGCGAGAGGGATGAGACACAATTAATCAGGCAGTTTGGAAAGAACTGGTCCAATGACGCAAGAGCAAATCGCGAGGATGTCTATTTTATCTATACACACTACCCGGCCTTTAACCATTGACCATTTAATTTCATGAACAATTTACTTCAAACAAATATAATTTTAAATATTTGCATGCCTAATTTAAGGGTAGAACATCAATATTAAATTGAAACATTTAATATATTTAAGACCTACATTATGTTGAATCAGATAAATTAATTATCTTTAAAGGTAAAGTAAAACTAAATGCATTTAAAAACCATAATAATGACTAATCGATTAGCTTGGACCAGTTTTTGTCTTACGTCATGTATGAAACACCGTTTGAGATAGAAAAGCACGGTAGAAATCAGAATAACATGCCGAGCCGAAGTTATCAAGTTGCAACTTGAATGATCGCGCTCGTGACGTCGCACGTCGTTATTGGTAGCAGCTGGTGTGTTTTAGGCTTTTTCTTGCTCGATTACTGATCGAAGAGACCGCTCCGTACTACATAGTACCATCGTATAATGAACTAATTCGGACTTCTAGTAAATACTATTAGTACAAAACAACTAATAATACCGCGCTCTTCTAAAACTACTAATGTACTAGAGCACTAAAGGAAACATACAAAACGCGTTCACCAAACAGTACTTTTTATTCTTTTAGTACGTCCGTCCGATTTTAAACCTTATAACGTAGAAAAAAGCGAGTACTTTTACGTCATACAGACTTTGGGACCTGAATGGACTACTGTACCTACTATTAGGAACTAATACAACTGAATAGTACGTTCCAGTTCACTTGAGGGAATTCATTCCTATTAGTAAATCGTTCCTGTACTACACAAGCCTAGGTGTTTCACTACAAATCGATTATCAAGGTAAAAAAATCTTAAACACGACTGTTTTAGATTTGATATCAATAAAATGATCAACTTTTTAATTTAAAAACAATGGTTTTATTAGATTATCCATATTGTAAACACGGGGATTGTTTCCGTATTTATTGTACTATCGCTGGAGGCACTGACGACTGTTTTGACTCGTTCAGAGTCTTCAGAGTTAGTGATCGCGACGCTCTCCCTCCGCGTCGCGTCTTGCACTTGTAACGGAATTAGACAAAACGGTGCCTGCACCGACAGTATCCACATTAATTACAAGAAATTCTCATGCTTACAATGAATAAGACAAGAAATAATTTGATTTTCCAATAGCTAATCTATCCCAAAGCAAGATCTAGACCCCCAAAGCCGGCAATAACCAGTTCCCCGAGCGAGAAGATGCTATGATATGATCGTCTTAATTTTCTTTATGGATTTGATTGAGCCTATTGACTACTGGCATGCAACAAAATACACATAGATTTAACTATGCCCTGAAGTTAGTCGTATGACTGCGCGTTTAGTGTTAAGCTTAAGCAAAGACTTAGCTAATCAAACAGATTTTCATAAACATGCCTAAGTATTTTCCCAAGTTTAGTGCAGACGGATGTTAGTAAAGTTGGCGTGAAATCTAAATGTTAGTAGGTAGGTAGGTAGGTAGGTAGTATTATGTATTCTGTAGCAGCGAGAAGCGACGCGTGACCGTTCGGTTTCAAACTTTTTCTCGTCATCGTGTAATCGCCGTGCGTTTCTGTACTGTATGCGTTGAATAAAACATTTGGAGTTGGCCGTGTGGTGCCATTTCACTAATCTACCATACTATTGAATCGCTTGTTATTTCACTATTACTCGCGCCCTTGGATCTGAATTGGACAGGCAACAGAATCTAGTAGTAAACAGTCCATAGATAAAAATCTAGGTCACGTGGAATTTTCACATGGAAAGATGAATAACATTTTTGCTTGTGGTACATTGCTTTCATAGAGATTATGTAAGTGCTACTTTACGTTTTGTGGTAGAAAAGCGGCGTTGATGGTTTTGGTTCGCTACGCACGCAACGGTACTTTTGGAATGCATTTGCCATTGAACTGTATAATGTATCTCCATATTGTTCCAGCATTTCCAAGTGTGGAATATATTGAAATTCGAAATAATAATCGTAACGATATTCAACAACGTTTCGTTTGCGGAATACCGCCAGGGCAATCACTTATTTATCGATACAACTGCGCACGCGCTTGTCGTGTCCATCGGCACGTATAGCACCGAGCACGCAAACAAAATTGTTTATTCGCTTCTAGGATAAGGAATTACTGTGATTTCGTCAGCTGAACGCCGAACGGTGACTAATACGTAGGTTCAGAACCGGTTTAGGTATCGAAACAGACTGTTAGTCGGCCAGAAATAGGACGGACCCGAGTCGAAACGCGCAGAGCCGACTGCCTTGTGTCAAGCGCTGAAGCAGGTTTCTTGCGAGTAGCACAACATCTTTCCTGTGTCGCTATGTCTTCCAATAACTGCCTTATTCCAAGCACAAGCCGGTTTCGTAACGGCCTCTCTTGCACAGGAAGCCGTTTTGTTTGTGTTTGAGGGAGCAATTTTCATCAGCAGATGTACATTCATATGACCCGCTTCATACCATTCGTAGAAGCAATCTTTAACCTACTTATTTTTACCCCTGAGAACCGGTTGGCATTTCCTGCATGCTCCCTGGGCTTTCGGTATTGATAACCATACATCTATTGCATCGAAATATGGATGAGCGCAATAGTATGTACTCTAAAACTACGTAAGAAACCGTCATGTCCTATAAAACCAACAAAGGTGTGACAACAAAAACCTATCGTTAGGACTTCAGAAAGCGTCCTTTCACCACCAAGTTCCAGTTCACGAGTCCATTTCCAAAGGCAAGGCGAATTTAGAAACACGGCGAATTAACGAGCAGTATCTTTAGTACAGAACTAATCCAATGACTGTATTTATCCTGGTTAGAAATAGAATGAGTCTATTCGGCAAGCGTAAATCGCAGTACTGGAACATTGATTAAATTAGCTATTTATTTGCACCTGCGTTCGCGAATCAGATAGCTTGCTTCGTTGCAGTTAAACTATGATAAGCAACATTCAACCCTGGAAACGTTTGAGTGAATGACAGGATTTACAACAGAACTTCTGTGCTTTCCACATTGACCTGTCGCTCCTGAATCTAATATTCGCCAAGCCATCTCTTCGTCTTCGAAGTCTTAGGTGGTATCTGATTTAATTAATTTATCAGGCATCCTAATACAGAATACCGTCGTATGGAACATTTCCACACGGATTCCTAAAACTTAGAACCAAGGGATCGATCCCCTATGTATAAGTGTGTTGAGTGTGACTCATGAGAAAGAAGTACTTTTCCCATTTCCCAATTACTCACCAATATTCTGGTGAAATCTAAACTCGACTACGAGATATATCAAATTTAATTTTCCCTTAAACAGTGAATCAGCGAAGATAACGCAAAATCGTTTTGCAAGATTTAAGTATCATTATTATGACCTTGAAATGATATACACAAAAAACGTATACGTTTCACTTTCGTCTGTCCGTTATGAATATGATGAACAGCTGTCTAAATTATACTGAATAATAGTACTCATTTAACTGTGAGTATGATAGTGAAATTAAAGGTAGGTACACCATACTTCCCAAGGCAACTGATTCGATGCGATATGTAGAGACAATATCCTTTTGATTCGACTTTTTGATAAATTTTGTTTAGGTGGTTCGTCTTAAACAGACTTCTGGAGGTTTTATCTATATTCCGAAGACTATATTAAATCCTAGTCTAGGAACACTAGTTGTCCTCGAGTCGCTAACTGTTGTCGGTTTCAGGTTTACTTAAGTATGTATTATAAAATAGTTAATTATAGTATGTAGGTATTATGTTGTGTAGTATGTAATTGTGTAGATAAAATAGTGTTTTCATAGTATGTGGTACACCACTTAAACCCCTTGTAATATTTCGTACAGTTCGTTTCATCCAAAGGTTGTCTGTTAGAAATCGCTTATAAGCGATAAGACCACCCATTGTACAACATTTTCAAAGTTTGTATCATTTATTTAAGCTGAAATACTTGGTGTGCAATAAAGTATTTTCTATCTATCTATATTTCCAACCGTGTCCGCGACAGGTACCGACACTGCCACTGTCACACCATGGACATTATTTTGGAGATTTCTCGATAACAATGTATGGCAATATATTGGCCTCCATTCTGTAGTACACTGACTAAACTAAATTTAAACTATCGCTCTCTTTTACTGATAGTGTACGCAAGAAAGAGATAGCTACAATTTTAGTGCTGTGTGCTGCTGTCAAATCAGTTTACGTGCCGCTTTTCTTCGTGTTTATAGTCAGCAAGTATTGATATCACGACTAAATTTGTATGGAAAACTTAAATCAAACTAATTTGACAGCACTAAAATTGTAGCTATCTCTTTCTTGCATGCACTATCAGTAAAAGAGAGCGATAGTTTAAATTTAGTTTAGTCAGTGTACTACAGAATCGAGGCCAATATCCTTCTCCCAATAAATTTCATAAGAGGCTATGAACATAATGATCAAAAGAGCCTAAAAAGTTTCAATTTCTTCAAAAATAACTCATTAGAAGTCTGCCTCTTCATAATCGAATGTTTATGTCATAGATTTCACCAATCTGCGATATTTACATTAGTTAAGATGTTCATCGGGCCACCACACCCCAACTTGGTAAATGACCTAACCCAGGGTGGCCAAGAAAGAACCAACGATACGACGAACAAGCTAAACGGATCGTTAGTGCGACACGTTAAAGACAGCAGTCTAACCTTGCAACGTAACGTTTAACGGTGGATTAAGGTCAAACTTCTATTTAAAATAAGGTTTCCAACGGTTTCAAGGGCTTATAACATTTGGCTCTGTAGAAGATAATATTCAGGAAGATAGGAGTAAGTACGCCTCGCGTCCCTATTGTCCTGATCATCAGTTTTACTGAGCACGAAGGGTTTCAGTTTAAACCCTATCATTTCGGCATACGGCTAAACAGGTAAGTCGTTCCCATCTTATAATTGGCATTTGCAATTGCCTATTCGTAATATGCCATTAATAAAGTTAGTGCATGTGTCTGTAACTCAGCGTGTTTATTGTGGGATAACGTATTATCAAGAAATTCTGAATTGGCGTACCGAAAACTTATACTGAGTTTATAAAATACTTAATAAAAATAGTTTTTTTTTCTTGAACTATACCTGCGAGTGGTAGGGATAAAATAGCATAACAATAGGAATACGAGACAGGAATCCTACTAATATTATAAACGCAAAAGTTTGTGAGGATGGATGTTTGTTACTCTTTCACGCAAAAACTACTGAACGGATTTTGATGAAACTTTACAGTAATATAGCTTATACATCAGAATAACACATAGACTACTTTTTATCCGGGTACCACGCGGGCGAAGCCGTGGGCAGAAGATAGTAACCCATACTGGGACTAATTATTCGACAGCTAGCCATACATTATCAGACAAATATTACATACTCGCTATATATCTTTTTAGTTTACATCACTGTTTTTCACAAGGGGGATAACGCCCCCTTGTGGGTGCTGGAGGCCTTCAGGGGGGCGGTAGAAGGAAGATATTGGGGGCGCTAAGGCGGTCTAGAGGAGAAAGCATAGGTTGTTATGTTTAAAAACTTTGTGGGCGCTAGGATTTTTTTGGGGTTTTAGTAGGCGGTGGGAAAAATAAGTTTGAGAACCTGTGGTTTACATTTTGTAACAGAATCATGGCCATAGATTGTGTCGGTACTAATAAAATAGTATTGGCATGATCTTATGTTTCATAACTAAGATTCCTTTGTCATGGACTATGGAGTCTGCCTGCCCACGGAAGTATAAACCGCAAGCAAGCATAACAAATTACAAAACTGAGCATCAATAAAAATATTATCAACAAACCTTATCTATCGTAAAACTGATTGCTTAAGTTATTATCAGACACTATGCCAATTCTTTTGCAGAAAAAGCATTACATACCCCTTTTGAATTTTGCAACTGTTCGTTCAAAAATAGTTCACTTTATACAGTGCTGTTTTGTACGAAAATAGAAATTGGAATTCCCTAGTGCATATATGCATAGAAATAGGAACGTCACTCGGTCGGGGCGTCAGTCAATCAACGACACGCACCGTAGGCGTTACTATAGAGGCTAAGCTGTCCTTGCTGTATCCCATAATGTGTAGGTTAGGTGATTACTTGAGATTATTGCGAAATGCACGCAAAGGCTTTGAAGGCATACTATTTAAGAATAATTTCAGCTGTTGTTTTCCGTTTGTTTATAACTGGTTCTTCCTTATTAATTCTGCATCAGGACCGGTCTATTTAAGAGTAGGTCTCCTACCCTTGCAAAATATTTATGGGATATTAAGCCATAGTACTGATTTGATCAAGATTACCAATGTCCCATAACATTTAAAATTGTAAGACAAGATTTTTGAAACTTTCCTATTCTCATGTTTTAAGAAATGATTGCCAACTGCATTCCTAACTAGTGTGATAAAGAGAAAGGTAAAAAAAAAAGTCCCTAAACATCTGTCTGGTTTCCCTTCTAAATGAGAGAATTGTTTTATGCTTGGAACATAAACATCTGAGATGATCGAAAACCAATGAATTTGATATTTATGATGATTTGTAATGTAAACTTTACACTTTATTCTGAATCTGTGTACAATTCCAAACTTCCTTCGAGCAGAATGTGGTCATTAATTACATCACGTCTTCCTTACTAAGACACTCGGGATAAGTTTGAAACTGGTGCTTTTAAATGAACTTTACAATAGCTTTTGAGTAAAATTTATCACAAATAATACTTACAATGAAAGTGAAGACATAATTTTAGTCTTACCTTATATGTGGTATTCCAATGCCCCCTTGGAGCATTTTATAAACTCTGCTCTCATAAAGGAGTTGGGGATGCCGTGCCTTTATCGACTCAACCTTTACTGCAACTTCCTGCAACAAATAGAAGAATGAGATATGGTTCTGAATATAAAAATACTTAGGAAGGATGAAATACACGCTACCCAAGATCAGGCAAAACTGGCCTGCAAGAGCTCATTTAAACATGCTCCCCTTCATCAACAACACCCTTAGGAATACATTGGTGTCATCTTTGCAACTCCTTCTTTGCTATTTCAAGAAGATGAGCAGGGTGTGGCTAGATAAAGAGGTCAATGCCCAATACACCCCAATGGGGAACATCTAGTTTCCCCATCACAGACACAAGGGGTTTTTAGACTATGTAAAAATTAACTTATTAATGCAATTAATTGTTTAGAACTTATTACTTAGGAGTAACAAATACGAGGAAACTATAATTTATTGTTAGAATGTATACAACTTGTATGTAATTGTAGATAGCGCAGTTTTGTGTGCAATTTATTTTGCTTGTTTTCCTTTTAATTTGACATCTAACAGAAATAATTTTCATTTTTTCATAATTTTTTCTGCATTGTTGGATACACAAAATTGAAATTTTAATATTTAGTACCACTGACCATAGCTTCAAACGGATGCTATATCCTTAAATACATTAACTATATGAAAAGGGAGATTGAGAATGTACATGTTACATGGTATAAGACAAATAAATATATAAACTGTACATAAATTGCAAATATAGGCATATTGTTTTGCTGGTACAATACCAGCATATGTATTGCATGATGCAGTTATCAAATTATGAAATAGGAGTAGGTTATAGAGCTCAATGAAAAACATGAATGGAGATAAACATCAGCTGAGGGTCAACAACAGCTGTTTTGAAACATGTAAATTACTCTTAGTGGTGTTCCTAGAAATAGGATGCTATGCTATGCAAGGTGAGACAATGTTTTCATAAGAGCCATCTCGTTGTTGTTGAAGATGTTGAACTTTGCAATGAAGTATGAAGTAGTTAGTGCATTCTTGTTTTTTGTATAGCTAGGGATGAGATTGGAGAGGTACCTGCCTACTATTCATTCACAACAAAATATTGGCATCTTATTCATATTCCTAAATCTGTGCCCAGACAATATGTAGATATTTACTAGCAGTAATATACATTGTTCGGCGCTAACAACATTCTTTCATTTTGTCTTCACATCGCAAGCATGTAATTTCCGTCAAGTGCCACTTTTGAAAAACACAACAACAATGAAACAAACAAAGAAAATCTCAATGTTATTGAATCAATGTGATCCCGTTACGTAGAACAGGAGGAAGAAACGCCCAGACCGCCATCTTCGTGACCAAATATCCCGAAATACTTTACCTTTTGACCAAGACGCGCAGTCCTAGAGGGAACGTCTTAAGAAAAATCAATAAAAATCACATAAAATTACCTCACCGCCGCAAATATTGACAGCCAAATAAATGTCCCCGAAACTACCTCCCCCGATTCTTCGGACAACATTGTATTTATCGGCTATTACTATGTTTTTTCGAGCAATCAACATGCTTCCGAAGGTAGCCATTTTGCTTTTGAGTCGTTGATCGTAGTCATAGAAAGTTTATTGATGTCCCATCGCACCGAGTACAAACGTAGCACCACACTTTCGCAATTTAGCGTCGTTTGTTGTTACAATGAACTTTATAAATCGTGAAAACACTGAAAAAACCCTCTGAAAATCATTTCTTTTTAGAGTGAAAAGACATCGTAAACCTACTTCGTGTGATGTCACAATGGCAGTGTAGCCAGGAATTTGAATTCAAAAACTACCATGAAAATAATTAGGATGTTGCCAGTATCCGCAAAGCTACTACTACATTGTATGGTAGAAACAGGCGAATTCAACCGGATTTGGAGAATAGGAATATACAGAGACCTTGCCAATTTCCGTGATGCCTTTATTATTATAATGTAGGTGTTCAACAAAAAATTCGCAAGACGTTGGCTTAAATGACTTGTATAGCAATTTCTCAAGAACATGTTTGTACTCAAGGATGATTTTGTTTCCCAGTTGGGGCAAATTTGTGAGGCAGTATTTATTTAACCAACCAACTGAGACTATTAAGTCTAATTTTGTATAACAAACAATATTCTAAAAATTTCAGTGTAATATTAGTTAATAAAAATGCATCTAGGTTACCAAAACTTGGTCAGAGGTCACTGTGACTACAGAACCAATGGTGCAAGTGGTTGAAACACTCTTGCTGAATTTATAATGTATTAATATATCAAAAATTAACATTCCCTGTTTATTCTTCCTACTTTACTATCATTAATGTTTAAATATAGATATTTGTTGTTAATCATCTTCATAGTGTCTGAATTGATTTGCAATATGTATAATTTGTGACCTATGTTCATGTGCTTTTTTCATATTCAGGTGCCACAAGAGCGAAGCTGTGGGTAGAAATTAGTTCATTAATCAATAGAGCTCATGAGTGGCTATGTAAGAACACACTCAAGATCACTCTGGATTTAGAAACAATTTTCCGCGATTCTTCTAGTCTTGGTTGGGATACCTCACCTCATTTATAATATGAAAATTATTTATGAAAAAATATAACATGAAGAAAATACTATTGTTTTTTATATGTAACATGTAAGACAACCACAGGGATTTGGTAGCTAGACTGTCAATTGCATAGAAAGTTTCTGTCACCTAGCCACTGATTATTGAACAGTTACTACAATCTTTTATCCGACACGGGACAAATGTTTGTATCTGCAAATATTTGTCTCGGGTCTGGGTGTTTTCTATGTATAATATGTATGTATTTACAGAGCAAAATGTATATAAGTAGTATATCAGTTATGTAGTTCCCATAATACAAGCTCTGCTTAGTTTGGGACTAGATGATGCTGTGTGAAAATGTCCAGCATTATTTATTTTTTATAGCCTACACATAGTAGTCTGTAATTTCCGATGCCTCCTAAATCATACTTTAACTCTGGTGTCAGAGTAATTAGATCACCCGCAAATAGACCAACCAACTGTAATGGTCAGGAACCACATCTTTAAATGCCGTTCATAGCACTAAAGTGCACAGTTCTAGAGGCTACAACAGGTCATCCATACAAATGGTAAACTAGCAGATCTGTATTGAAAGACTAAGTAGACAACAATAGGAATGCTTAGCTTTTTCGCAATGCATTCTAGCTTGAAAGTTCAAGTAGTCAAATACTAGTGAACATAATATGAGCTTGAAAAGAGTCATACCTACTTGCATTGATTATACTCTGAATATTAGGTAGCTATGTCATGTAAATGCAGCCTGTAGAAGGGCTATGAACGGGGAAGATACATTAAACCTGCTTTATACTTAGTTCTTGTAGAATGCTTATTTCCAGTCTATGTTCAGTATTGAATGCAGGCTTAATGAGAAATTTTGAGGTAACTTTGCATTTTCTTCTCTAAAGAATAGTTTTAAGGAATCATGCTTTTACCATTAGTCATCACATTGTTATAACAAGTGAATGCTGTAGTGCTTTTGATAAAATCTGGGTTGCAATCTGAGGTAGTATATGCTCTTCCAAACTACCAGTTACCTTCAGCAATAGCTTGAGCACCCAATACAATGGTTTTGTTGACAGAAGAGAAGACAAAATATTTCTATCTCTCTCATTTCTCTGACAAAAAGAACAAAGGTCTTCTCTTATAATGTTGTTCTCTTATAAGACATATATTGGTTGTCTCTGTACTTTAGCTAGGCCTAATAATATTAAGCAACTTACAACTGCAATACATCAAAGATGTCCCTATTGGACACAGCATAGTACCTTAGGATGAAATCTCATGTGCTAGTAAAGAAAGATAAAACAGGTCTTGTGAAAAGTATTGTTGTGTTTCTAATGAAGAAAATTTACTGATTACACAACATAACATTATTATTATTGAGCTTTATCTAAGGTATGTCCTGTGACATTTCAATCCAGTTGCCTAGATTCATGACAACATAGAAAAATATCAAAAAAAGAACAAACAAAAATATCAAATGGAGGTAATAATAAAGGACACATTGGAGGATACATTGTATATCAAATCATAAAAGTAGTATCCAAGTACCATAAAGACCTATTGGCCTACTAACCCAAATTATAGAAGTTATGGTCAAAATTTACTTCAAAAGAAGAATGTTATGCATAAACTAGTGGATCCAAACTTAACCAGTTATGAAAAATGGAGCAAGTAGGTAAGTGTGGCAATTACATAAACAGAAACACGAGTGTTTTAACTCAGAAATAAATTGCAAGTGTTGATTTGTCATGCAATAACCTATGACCCTGAAGATATCATAATCTCAGAATTGAATAGACTTGGTTCTAACATACGTCACGCGAATTCGCATCTTTCCACATGTCGACGGAGAAACGCGGTAAAAACACACATGGGCTAAACCAGGGGTTTAAAATTAGAAATCGAGTGGATAACAAGCATCTTTACCTCGCCACTATCGATGTTGATCGCCAAATAGATGTCACCAAATGATCCGCCACCAATTTTTTTCTGCATCTTGTACTTTCCCGTGATCAGGATTTCATTCCGTATGAAGGTCGACATGGTTGTAGATATAGTAAAATCGTCTCGTTATTAAAAATATCAAACTTTGTAGAGCACAAAATCACGCACTGAATAGAACAATGATAAAAAATTCACGAACTACATTTTACGAAATACGAAACTGTGACTGACGGAACGACGAAAAGAATGATGGACGACTTTCGTTCGGAAACATGACTTTGGTTAAATCAAAACAAGCATATGAACGAACACTTTGCTAATAAAACTCTGTTAACTCATGGACACCAACAAGTCCCTTCAGATTATTGGCATTTATCTTTTACAATATTTCCTATAACTGATCTTTATGGGTAGGTATTTTAAAAATAAATTAAAAACATAATCACAAAATAACTAGCTCTGAAACTGTTTTTTGAACGAAAGGTTCATAAAAATGTTGCCATTACGAAATAATGCTACTTTATGGTAGAAAATGTAATAAGACGTCCATACAATGAACCTGCACAGCGCAAGGATTTCGCTGATGCAAGGATTTTTGAAGATCTATTGGTGCACAATGGGGCTGGAACCCACGGCTCTTGGATCGCAAGTCGTGGTCACTAGCCAATACGGCATCAGTGCTTTATTTATTGCTACGATGCCAGAAAAGTTGCATAATTTATTGTTTCTATATTAATGAATTGGCAGTCTTACAAGGTGGTATTGCCCAGAGACAGTCCATGTTAGGAGGAAATACTACTTAATACATCATACATTAAATAATTTACAAAATTATTAAATGTTTTTTTTTTTTTTTTTTGGCATTTTAACCCTTACTCAGCTTATCTTGGTCACAGGTCAATGCCAATCCTACCAATATTATAAAGTTTGGATATTTTGATGTTTATTGCTTGCTAATCATGTAATGGCAAGACCGATTTGCATGGAATTTGCAGGTATAGTTTGTGAACTAGAATAACACATAGGCTGCTTTTTATCTAGCGAAGACCTGGGCACTTAACAACATTGAATAATGCCACATATTTCAAGATAAAATATAAATTTTAGGTTTCAATAGATTTTTATTTTACTATTTTAATTATGTTTATTCAAAATATGTAGGTACACTAAAATTATAATTACCTAAATTATGCAGATAAAAGTTTAATTAATATTTGTTATAGCCTTTTTTGTGTTGTGCTTATATTTTTTTTGATAGGTAAATGTTACAATTGTGTTTATCCACTTATAAGCAATAAAATGATTCACATGTGTAGTAACTACACTTCCTAGTAAAATAAAGGCCATTATAAAGTTTTCCATTTCAGAGATGTCAATTTTTAACTTAGTATACATAACAAAAACATTTATACTTTTGTATTTTAACAGTACAATAAATTTTTAAATTATTTTGAAAAAACCTTGTTAGATGTCAACATTGGAATATTTCCTATTTATGGTCACAATATCATTAGACACAAACAAACACATTCACAACTTTCATCCCCATGGTTGACATACTTAGACCTATCTATACTCAGTATGTTTATCAAGGATACCATAGAACAGGGTTGTCAGAGGCATGTTTAAGCATTATATTAAACACAAGCCTGAAAAATAGACTATATAATACACAAGATTATTATAAAAAAAATAAGTATCTCTCTATGGCTAGTCCAGCACTCAATGCTGGATAAAGGGCTCCTCAATAGGCCACTCTCTAGTCCTGTAGTAGCCTCTTAAATTGGTTTCAAAATAATAACATATTCACTTACTTATAGATATATGTAGGAAATAGTTTTTTCAAGGTCAGAAGACAAATGACTGATTTACTGTCTAAGCAGTGCCTGTAACTTAAACTAGGGCTAGTTTATGGTAAAATAATCCATAGTCACAAAGAGATATAACTATTAGCATCCCTAACCGGTCTGTAGTTAGCATTTTGTTTCTCTGTTCATGATGAACGTAAATAAGTTGGACGTCTCAAAATCGAGGAAATGCATTTGTTGATACAACCATTATGTTTTTAGATGATAGCATACAAGATCTCAAAACTATCATAATACATTGTTGAATATAACAATGTAAAGGTTGTCTCGAGAGCTACTGCTTTGATAAATCGATTTAGCTGAGAATACGAATAATTCAAGCTCAATTCATTATCTAGGTTAACATTTGGAAGGCCTTTGGATGGAAATTTCACAATAGTCAACCCACAGAGGTGTGACTTCATTGTGTTGTATATTAAGCAGTTTCCACAGCATACTCTTTAGAGAAGACCCAGGTATCGTAGTAAACATTGAAATAAAGCTGTAGACGAGTTGAAACAGGTATTCTTACCTCTCCATTGGCAATGTTTATCCCCAAATAGATGTCCCCGAACGAACCACCTCCGATCTTTCTCAATATCCTGTATCGGGAGGCAACCTGCAACTCCCGGCGATAAGCCAGCATTTGTTGGAACGACATCCCGTCGTTTTATGTGTTTACGTTCACTGAATAATGGAAATTTTGCTAGATTTTTTAACAAATTTACTCAAACAAACACCTCGACACGCTACAGCTGCGTTTGGGGTTACACGCTGTTGGAAATTTCTACTAAACCCTATAAAAAATAAATGTCAACTTCTACCAACCTTACACAGCGAATTCAAATTCTTTGCTCAACCTTTGCTGGCATTGCCATAATGATATTATATTCTTTAAACCAAAGCAGCAGTAATACATAAATAAATAACTTTACTATCGCTACTACAACAGATATTATAATACAATACTATAGTGTGACTCGTGTTTAATAGGAATCTAAAATAAATAACAGAAAGTTGGGAATCTCAGATCCCGATTAGAATAGCGAGGTACTTGCCAAAGAGAATGTAACGCTACGCTTTGTACTCGCTTTCCTAATATTCCACAATAATATCGCTGGTTAAATTATACGTTTTACGGGTCTTTATCGAGTTTACCTTTTTTATATTTTTCCGACGTTTCGACTGTATTGCAACATTATAACCGTGGTTACGGAGTGAATGGAGTATGCGGATAGACCCGTAAAACTTACCATTATGTTATCTAATAGCGAAAGTTTGAAAAATACTCTACAGCTGGTTGGAATTGAGCTTGGATTAATTCTACCAAATACCACAAATTAAAAAACTTATCTTACAGTGATAAATATTTATTAAATAAACAATACATTGCGTTTATTCATACCGGAGTATATTATAACAAACTTAATAAACACCAATAAGGCTTTAGTCTAATTTAACAAATTCTAAAAAAAAAGTAGTAAAAGAAGACCTGATTTAAAAATAAATTCGTGTTATTACAAATTTGGAACAAAAATGCATTTATTCTTACACTATTATTGTTGCGTGACCTTACAAATTATGATAAAAATAAGGCGTTTTCGATATTCCATCATCTAAGCATTAAGGTATAGCATTACTATAAAACGTCTACACAGGTCTAAAACTCTAACTCTGTTCAACTTTAATCAGGCTGCTCGAAGACCTCCAACATGGCTTAACCGACAAACAGTATAACTTGCCCTCCGAAGCACAAAAGTACTATTGTAAAAGTCACTATGGTCAGTTTACGAAACGTTACTTACTCTAGTTGATCTGGGGGGCTAGACAAATAAATACCTCACGCTTACTTTTCCTTTCACGCTAACACAAATTTATCAAGGTAAAACTTGGCAGCTGTCACGTGATATTTCCGCAGGTAATGTCTTTTCCATACAAATTAATCTTTCCGCAAGCGTTAACGACAACAGAAAGTGGTACATATTTGTCTAGCCCCTCTGTTAAGAACAACTAGGCAACACCACGAGCGCTTAATGGAATATAGAAACATATAACGTTTGCCTGAATCGAACACAGTATGAATATTCTAATTACAATGCTCCTAATAGGTACTTGATAAATCGTAAAGGTAACATGATGTTCGTTGTACCTACATTCAGTAGGTAATATTTTACTAATAATTGTTTTTATTATCGACTCTGTGGACCTTATTCCAGAATGAATGTCAAAGTGAATCAAAGTTTTTTACAGTTTCAATGTAAAAATGTGTCAGAAAATTATGCTCGAGTCTACATTCTGAAATACAGGATATATATAAATAGCCACTTCCGCTAAATTCATGATAAAAAATAAAGCTGTTGAACTAGTTTTTTAGAGTAAGATTTCGGTTAGTTATCACTGACCTATGCCAGATGCTAATATTTACGTTAAAAGAACTACCAAATGCTACCAAATTAGTAACAAATACTAATTACGTGGCAACACAGTCTTAACTGTCAAAGTGGATGACAAACGACGGTACTATTCTCTAATGCAACTAGTGCGGGTATATTCTGCTAGTTTTTAACACGATATAAGTACATGCTACATTATTTTGTTTTTATACATTACGGCTGTTTTCTGCAGGGGTTTCCTGTATAAGCAGAATTAATAAGGGGTTTTCTTTTTGATGTAGAGTGGCCCAGTTTAGACAATCAGAGAAGCCAATAAGTGTGTTTTATTACCCTACCAAACTGGCCTGCCACAGATAAAAAGAAACCTTTTTTATTAAACGCCCTAAATGGTTCTATCACTCTTTAGATCATTAAACCTGTTGATAAATGACAACCGATTTAAATAATTAGTACAAACTATGACGTTTTGAATGCAGCATGTACAATCGGGCTGTAACAGTTTTCACGGACTTAAGGCGCGGGCATGCACTTAAGGCGCTGGAAGGCGGCCTTCTCAAGCGCCTCGCGGTGGTCCGGATGGGCTATCTTGATCAGCTCATATGCTCGCTGCCGGAGAGTCTTTCCGAAGAGATAGGCGATTCCTTGCTCCGTAACCACATAGTTGACGTGAGCACGCGTAGTAACAACACCAGCACCTGTGAAATTAAATAATTTAAAAAAAATCTAACAGTCACATACAAAGGTTTGTTCATCCGGTTGTTGTGGTACCATGATCTATATGATCCTTGTGATTTCAATGAATAAAAACCTATTGACTTTGACTTTGACTTTGATACTCGTAGTTCCTGACACCCACGATACAGTTAATACTCATTGGGTAAAGTATGTATGTGTGTGTAAGGAGGTACAAAAATGACGTTATCCCACACTATTCTCTGTGTCGTAGGCATCAGGAACAACAAGTCATATTACACCCAGACCCGGTACAAACAGCTGCAGAACATACAAACAATTTTGTCATAGTGGGAATCGAACCTGCACCTCTTAGTAAGCCTTTCTTAGAGGCTGAAAAACATTGTGAGTTCTTACCTTTGTAAGAAAAATAAAAAGTAACTATAACACAATGAAAGTAATTAAATGCCCTTTTCAACCGACTTCAAAATAGGAGGTTCTTAATCAAGGGTAACTTCGCTAATGGTGAACCAATATTAATGATTCTTTTTTATGGTTAGGGTGTTCCCATTTACATTTTATGAAATCGATGGAATTTTCTAATTAAATGTATATTTTTTATTATGTGAAAAAATTACGATATGAAAATTCATATTAGACTGTTTAGCAACTTTCCGGTATATAAAATCGGATTGATTTTTTTCCTGAAAAAAAAAAAGATTTATTTTTATTTATTCTTGTCGTCAAGCATCAAGCCTACCCCTGGTAGGGGTAACCTCTGTCTACCCCTGCCAGAAAGCGGCATGACTCAATATCAAATCAAAAACATATTTAATTGGGTTAAAAAACAAATTAAAAAAAAAAACTTTAAAGAACGTTAATATCCGCAGAAGTTTAAAAAAACTTCAACAACAAGAAAAAAAATATGTATGTACTAGCTCCTGCCCATGGCTTTGCCCGCGTGGTACCCGGATAAAAAGTAGCCTATGATACATAAGCTATATTACTGTAAAGTTTCATCAGAATCCGTTCAGTAATTTTTGAGTGAAAGAGGAACAAACATCCATCCTCACAAACTTTCGCGTTTATAATATTAGTAGGATTCTTTTTGTCGAGTCCAATACATACCTTCCTTGAGTGTGGGTACGATCTTGCTGATTCCCTTCTTGGTCTGCGAGACGATGGCTATGATGGGCTTGCCCTGTCCGTCTACAGCCTCGGCCGCGCCGCGGATAAAATCAACCTGTCCGCCGAAACCGGAGTACATTCTCGTACCTACAAATGATAGATAGATAGATAGTTTTTTATTCAACACATACGATACAACACAGACAAGCACAAATGAGAAGAAAGACAAACAATTATAAAAAAAAACACAGTAAATTACAGAAGAGTACAATACGTGGTTGCTCACCAGTGCTAACGAGGTCATTTATGCTGCAATGGTAGGTATGAGTTGAAAAGAAGAAAGAAAGAAATAAATAAAGAAAGAAAGAAAGAAAGAAAGAAAGAAAGAAAGAAAGAAAGAAAGAAAGAAAGAAAGAAAGAAAGAAAGAAAGAAAGAAAGAAAGAAAGAAAGAAAGAAAGAAAGAAAGAAAGTTATTTATTTGACAACAACGAAGCACAGGACAGGTACACACAGAGAAAATAGATAAATAGACACAATAAATACCTAAGATTTTAACAAAAACATAGTGACAAAGAGAAGATTTTTGTGTTAATTAGTCCCATCTGTGCCGTGTGGTCCTATAAGGTCCTAGGTGAAAAGGTCCTATCTCAGCTTGTTACTGCTCCACCAAGGCGAAGCAGCACTGATTTTCAGGCCCTCTATCTTCTACCCCATTGGGCCTAGCACGGACCGTGGACAAATTGTCTTTCCACCGTTTTTACCTATTTGTCAGTAGAAATAATTATCTTTTCCACCTGTCATAGCACGGCGACAGGGGAAAGGAATAAAATGTTTCTACTTGACGTTTATCGTAGACATTATGTCCCGCTACTATCGTGACATAGCACGGAATCGGAGAAACGTGGATAAAATACTCTCCGATTGACGTAAGAAAGGGAATAACTATCATCTGTCTTGAAGGTATAAAAGTGTATCCTCATAAAAACAAAATGTCGCGAGCATTTCACAAATATTGCGTCGCGAAACATTGAAACTATCAAAGGTTAATTTTACACCGGAGGTCTTTAAGAGATGCCAGTAATCCACTTGAGTGTCCGGGAATTCATTTTTCCCGGTTGTCCCTACGTGTCCTTGTTGGTCTAGTGGCTGGTACCCCGACTTCCGATCCAGTGATCGTGAGTTCGAAATTTATGTGCGAATTAACACGTGCCCGAAACGGTGAAGGGAAACATCGGCGCATGCCCGAGAACAAAAAATATCAAAGGTATGATCCATCAGTTAGTGTTGCAATAAGCGGTGATAAAAAGGTGCCTCAAACGTTTGCAGTGTCAATGTTCCCACCGTTTAAAAAAAAAACATTGTGCTCCATATTGTAAAAACAGGAATTTTCACGTACTTCACTATCGGAGTATCACTATCACGTAGTGCACGGCGCGACGCGGAAGGAGAAAGTCGCAACCACTCACCCTGATGAAGACTCTCGGAATGAGTCGAAACTTAGTCGGTGCCTTCGAGTACGTGAAAATTCCCGTTTTTACAATATAAATAGTCAAGTTCACGATAATTTTTCGAAAAAACATTGTGCTCCTTTGTTCTCAGCTCCAAATAAAACACTTTTGACTTTATCTTTGCCTTCACCGATAGTACGGTACGTGAACATTTTACCGTTTTACAAATCTATACCAATAATAAAGCTGAAGCGTTTTTTATTTTGTTTGAACGCGCTATTCTCTGCAACTACCAGTCGGATTTGATAAAATCTATTTGCATTTGATAGCCCAATTCATGAGGAAGTTTATAGGCTATTTAACATCACGCTACGACCCCTAGGAGCCGAGCAAAAGAGGTAATAGCACGGCGGGCGATGCGACGCGACGCGGTGGGTCGGAAGCCGAGAGCGGCTGTGGCACAGCTAGTGGAAGGATCGTTTACATTAGATTATCGTCTTACCGATAGAGTCTGCGCAAACTTGCCCCGTGAGGTCGATTTCCAAGCAAGAGTTGATGGCAGTCATTTTAGGCTGCAGCGAGATAACGTGAGTATTGTTCACGTAGTCAATTTCCAACATTTCTGTAAACAAAATCATATATTTTAAGCGAGCGTCAATGGGTCAGTTGGAACCAACATTTCTGTAAACTAAATCGTATTTTAGGTGAGCGTCAATGAGACTGTTGGAACCAACATTTCTGTAAACAAAATCATATATTTTAAGCGAGCGTCAATGGGTCAGTTGGAACCAACATTTCTGTAAACTAAATCGTATTTTAGGTGAGCGTCAATGAGACTGTTGGAACCAACATTTCTGTAAACAAAATCATATATTTTAAGCGAGCGTCAATGGGTCAGTTGGAACCAACATTTCTGTAAACTAAATCGTATTTTAGGTGAGCGTCAATGAGACTGTTGGAACCAACATTTCTGTAAACAAAATCATATATTTTAAGCGAGCGTCAATGGGTCAGTTGGAACCAACATTTCTGTAAACTAAATCGTATTTTAGGTGAGCGTCAATGAGACTGTTGGAACCAACATTTCTGTAAACAAAATCATATATTTTAAGCGAGCGTCAATGGGTCAGTTGGAACCAACATTTCTGTAAACTAAATCGTATTTTAGGTGAGCGTCAATGAGACTGTTGGAACCAACATTTCTGTAAACCAAATCGTATATTTTAGGCGAGCGCCAATGGGCAAGTTGGAACCAACATTTCTATAAACCAAATCGTATGTTCATAGTACAGTAAAGTTGGAAGAGAAAGACCTCGGCGAACGTATTCTGACGTTAAAAATAGAGACGAAGAATACAAATTAGAGACGTCTCGGAAAAGGATAGGTGAAGACCCTGAGCGTGTATGAACATTGTGATGAAAACGTTAACGAGACTGTTGGAACCAACATTTCTGTAAACCAAATCATATGTTCTTAGAACAGTTGGAAAGGTGTTGGACATCGGCGAACGTATTCAGACCAAATTAGCGACGTCTGGGAAAAGGATAGGTCAAAACCCTGAGCGTGTATGAACATTTTGAGAGTGAATGAAGCAAAAGAGGTATGCCAGGATTGTAGTAAGTGGTAATCTGTAGACACTGCCTACCCCTCCGGAAATTAGGCGTGGCTTTATGTACATACATGTATTTTAGTCGGTTATATTGGGACGTTTCAGGACCACGGCCAGTGGATTAGATAAATCACCCCGGTGTAGGACCTTACCCCTTTGCAATAGAGTAGACACTGCTGTGAGTACCCACTCTTACTAATAATAAAGAACCTACCCTAGTATTGTCCATCTCAATATCTACCTATAATCATTTTTTTGTTTTACTTTTGTGTTGTTTTTTGCTACTGTGTAGGTCTTAGACAATCGAAAACCTAGTGTCTAGACAAACCTAACATAAATTACTAACTATTTTAATCGGTTTGTAAAGAAAATTAACAGTGCCAATCGTGTTCTGAAAACTAAAAAATTACATTATAAGCAGTAGGTAGATATATTAATTAATGAGGACTAATTAATGAACCAATCGAACTTATTAAGGACTACCAATAAACAGTGAATTATTCTAAAATTAACTAGCAATGATACGAAATAACAAAAGTAGTAATTTGATGTAAACCTGAATTAATTATTTGTCTCGATCCATAAGTATTTTATTGCTTTTCACTGTAACATCAGAAATAATAAAAATGAGTCACATATAAAATCGGAAGCTGTGTTGATCTAGGTAGTTCGAGGAGAGAGTGAGAAATCTCTCTAGGAATCATATTCTTACCAATAAAGGGGTTGTTGTCGACGAAATCGTACAAATCGCGGTTCCCGACCAGGAAACTGCCGACAATACGTCCCTTGTGCATCTTTTTCCTGTGAAAATTCAATTTTAAAGTTTAATTCCAGATATCACCAATATTGACTTAATACATGTTTTTGTGCACTTTTTTGGTAAGCGGTTACCGTAACCTATGGACGCTTGTAACACAAGAGGCATCACTCGTGCGTTGCCCTGAGACATAACGGGTGAATGTCTCATGAGCCAGTAACTTACCACCCGGTAAGTTAACCGGCACCCATACCGTTAAAACTGGAACACAGCAATGCGAGAATAACCGCTTGGCCGAAATATTTATGATGGTAGTACTTCCCCGGACAGGCTCTTCCCAAGAAGCTATATTACCTCGAAAACTAAATATACGCGTAGATCATTTGAAACACATGTAGGTTATTTGAAACATATGTAGGTCATTTTAAACATACGTAGGCCATTTGAAACATACGCGTAAGTCAATCGAAACATACCCGTAGGTCAATTGCAACATGCGCGTAGGGCATTTTAAATATACGTAGGTTTTTTAAAACATACGCGTAGGTCATTTGATACATACGTGTAGGTCAATTGAAACATACATAGGTCATTTGAAACATACGTGTAGGTCATTTGAAATATACGTAGGTTATTTGAAACGTACGCGTAGGTCATTTGAAACATACGTGTACTTCATTTGAATCACATGCGCGTAAGTCAATTGAAACATACGCGTAGGTCAATTGCAACATACGCGTAGGTCATTTGAAACACACGCGTAGGTCATTTGAAACATACGAAGATCATTTGAAACATACGAGTAGGTCATTTGAAACACACGTAGTTTATATGAAACATACGCGTAGATAATTTAAAACATACGCGTAGGTTATTTGAATCATACGCGTATACAATTTGAAACATACGCGTCGGTTATTTGAAACGTGCACGTAGGTTCAGAGCTCACTTATTGTTCGTGACACAGCCCCGCTTGACGAGATCTATCACCCCGACGCTGAACATCTCGGAGTGTATGCCGAGATCCTTGTGGTTTGTGAGGGCCGAGAGCACCGCGTCGGGGATACTGCCGATACCTGGAACACATCTGGGGATCTAGACAAATACCTCACGCTTAGTTTTCCTTTCACGCTAACGCAAATTTGTCAAGGTAAAACTTGGCAGCAGTCATATGACATTTCCACAGCTGACAAATACCTCACACTTAGTTTTCCTTTCACGCTTTTACAACGCAAATTTGTCAAGGTAAAACTTGGCAGCATTCACGTGACATTTCCACAGCTAATGCCATTCCCATACAATTCAATATTTCCACAGGCGTTAACGCCAACTGAAAGTGGTATTTGTCTAGACCATACTGGGCATAAGATCTTGATCGTATTATTAAGCCAGCTATAAATCGTTCGACCGTTTTTCGTCGACTTACGTTGCAAAATTAGTTTCCACGAAAAGCCCTTTTATTTTAACGGGATAATATACAGCTTATATCCCACCCTGAAGGTTGGTTCTATATATATTTAAATTTTTGAAATCAGATAATTAGTTTCTGAGATTACCTTCTACATCGAAACTTACAAACTTTACCCCTTTATAACATTAGACAAGTGCTCACCCATCTGCAAGGTAGCTCCATCGTCCACGAGGTTGTTTCCAATAAGCTCCCCTATCTTCGTCTCCTCAGCGCTGCCCCCCTTGCCCCCGTGGTCGGGGAGCGGCGTGTCGTCGTCCACCGCGTAGTCGATATGCGACATGTGGATGATGGCGTCGCCGAAAGTACGCGGCATGTGGGGATTCACTTGCGCTGGAACGGAAACCGCACGCTACAGTCCCACACAAAAAAAGTGATTGACGTAGAAAGACGTTTCTATGAGTAAAACGTTAACTAGCGCAACTTTTAAGCCTTTTAGCATTTGTTAGTCATTCAGCGCTAGTCGATATGCGACATGTGGATGATGGCGTCGCCGAAATTAAAGAAAAAAAATGCTGGACATTTTCACACAGCATCATCTAGCCCCAAACTAAGTAGAGATTGTATTATGGGAACTACATGACTGATATACTACATACATATTTAAATACATTTTTTTTGTAAATACATAGAAAACATCCAGACCCGAGACAAATATTTGCAGATACAAACATTTGTCCCGTGGCAGGAATTGAACCCGCAACCTTCTGCGTCTCAGGCGGGCCTTCGCCCACTGTGCCACAGAGGTCGCCACAGAGGAAATTACGCGGCATATGGAAATTCACTTGTGCTTGAACGGAAACTGCACGCTACGTATGTATGACTTGCCAATTATAACTCGAGAGTTTACAAGGGCCTTATTATGACTTTAGAGTTGACAAGAGCATATAGTGACTTACCAATTATGACTTTAGAGTTAACAAGAGCATATAGTGACTTACCAATTATGACTTTAGAGTTGACAAGAGCTAAATTATGACGTACCAATTATGAATTTAGAGTTGACAGGAGCTTAATTATGACTTACCAATTATGACTTTAGAATTGACAAGGGCTGATCGGACGCAGTCAACTGATGTTCCTAAGCTGCAGTAGCCGTGTGCGTCGGGGGGAGAAACCTGCAATGGAGGTTAATGAATCATCTAGTGAGTATAGTGGAATCATCACCTACATAAACTCACGCCTGTTTCCCAAAGGGGTAAGCAGGGACCACGGATGTCTACATGCTACGATCCTGACAGGAACTACGAGTATCGTGGTACTACAAAACCTAGAGCTGGCGGTCTAGACTAATACCTGACGCTTACTTTTCCTTTCACGCTAACGCAAATTTGTCATGGTAAAACTTGGCAGCTGTCACGTGACATTTCTTAAGCTAATGTCATTTCCATACAAATTAAATCTTTCCGCAGGCGTTAACGCGAACATATATACTTGTCAAAATTAGAGCAGTGCCTGGATAAATTGACATCTCATAATAATAAGACTTTGATAATCTGTGGTGATTTTAATGTTAACTTTCTAAGTGAAAATAACAAAGATGTGAGTGACGTGAATAATGTTATGAATAGTTTTCTAATGAAGCAGCAAGTAAATGATTACACCAGAGTAACATCTACTACCATGTCATGTTTGGACAATTTTTTTACTGATTCGTGTACTACTAAAAATGTTAGAGTATTGCCTGGTGTTGAATCTGACCACTATGCTCAATCCATTGATGTGACATTGAATTTAGACGTAGTAAAGCCAGATAATGTTAAGTTTAGAAAAATAAGTAATTATAATTTAGGAAAATTAAAAGATAGTTTAAGGCATTCCCTGTCAAATCCATTGCTTTACACTGACTATGATACTTATTTTAATCACTTGTTAGGAAACCTGGATCAATACTTGCCTGTTGTAGAAATGAGTCAATCTTCTTCTACTTATTTTTATAAATGGGCCACGAAAGGAATTCTCATATCTAGAAAAAGATTGTTTAATTTGTATGCACTCAGAAACATAAATCAGAACGATATTTTAAATTCATATGTGAGTAAGTATAGTAAAATTTTTAAGAATGTATGTTTAAATGCAAAAAAAATACATATAGCGCACAAGATCGAAAATTCTAGAAATAAAATTAAATGTGTCTGGCAAATAATTAAAGAAGAAACTGGAAAAATGTGTGGTAATAACAGCAATATCTGTAATAAAGTAAGAAATGATGAAAATAACCGAGAAGTGTACGATAAATTTGACATTTCCAATTGTTTTAATAATTATTTCGTGAATATAGCAAATGACCTGACATGTGATCTAAATTGTTCTATTGATAATTCTTTAAGTTTTCTATCCAAATATATTCCACCCTCTAATAATAATTTTGTATTAAAACCCATAAATATAAGTCAAGTCATAAAAATAATTCGTAACATTAAATCTAAAAAATCTAACGATTTTTGGTATATCTCGCCTTATTTGTTGAAACAGTTGGAATGTGTAATTGCTGTACCACTTATGCGCATTATAAATGAATGTATCCAAAAAGGGGTTTTCCCTGACAAAATGAAAATGGCAAAAGTTGTGCCACTTCACAAGAAAGGCAAGACTTCTTTATGTAATAATTATAGACCGGTATCCGTGCTTCCTAGTATAAGTAAAATATTCGAAAAATATGTAGCTGAAGAACTAATAACTTTTATGTTAGATAATGATTTTTTGAATAATAGACAGTTTGGATTTCAGAAGAAAAAATCCACTAGACATGCCATAACAAGACTTATGCAAGATATTCTTCTAGGGCTCGAGATATCACAGAAAACTTATGGAGTTTTTTGTGATCTCTCAAAAGCCTTCGACTGTGTTTCTCATAAAATATTACTTAGTAAGCTGGAGCACTACGGCGTTCGTAACAAAGAATTGCAAATATTTGAATCATATTTGTATGAAAGAGAACAAGTCACTGAATTGAACGGAGTAAGATCAAATAAATGTCACATTAAATTAGGCGTTCCACAAGGATCAATATTGGGTCCTCTTTTATTTTTGATTTATGTAAATGATGTTTCTGTAGTTTGTAAGGATATTGACATGGTATTATTTGCTGACGACACTAGTTTAATTATTAAGGACAAAACAAATGATGGTCTTAGTCATAAGTTTAGGAATGTTATGCCCAATATAGAAAAATGGTTTTCTGTTAATAATTTATTGTTGAACATTGATAAAACACATGTAATAGAATTCTGGTTAGGTACTAGCATAACGCCACATACATCGATAAAAAATACACTAATTGATTTGTCTTTGCCTAGTACCGATCGTATAAAGTTTTTAGGAGTCTGGCTAGATTCGAAATTGACATGGGTGGTACATATAGAGGAGTTGACAAAGAAATTGGGATCAGCAACATATGCTATCAAAAAAATTAAGGAACTTGGTGGTGTTAAAGCTGCGAGAGATGTATATTTCGCCTACTTTCATTCCTTAATGACCTATGGTATAATGTTTTGGGGTACAGCCGCTGAGTCAAATAAAATATTTGTACTCCAAAAGCGCTCAATTAGGTACATATTAGGTTTGAAAATATAGGACTCCTGTAGAGATCGATTTAGAGAGTTGGGTATTATGACCATGACATGTGAATTTATATACCAAAATATAGTATACGTAAGAGAAAACCTAAGCCATATGACATTAAAAGAGGACACTCATAGTTATAACACGAGACGCAAGAAAAACATTGTAGTGCCAAAACAGGGAAAAGTTTTATTTCTATGTCTATTAAATTGTATAACTTTATTCCTATTGACATAAGAAATAAGAGTGACATTGAATTTTACAAGTATGTAAAAAATAAATTATTATTTAAAAGCTATTATAAAATTGACGAAGCTTTTGCTGATAAACATTTGTTTTGTGATGTTAACTAATAATCGTATTCATACATTGATTTGTTACATTTGTTACCTACCTTAAGTACCTACTTTGTAATTTTGTGTTTGACGTTTCTAAGTACATGTAACATGTCAAAAGATAAATAAAAATTATGATTATGATTATGATTATGATATGATTATGAAAGTGGTATTAGTTTAGACCCCCTGGAAGCCCAACGCGCCTACTAAGTCGTTCAAAAAAAATTCAAAAGAAACTGTTTTCCCCGTGATGGACATTCTCGGATTCTTACTCAGTGCGCAGATCTTTAAGAATACTAGGGGGTAGTCATAGGCACGTCCAATCATTACATTTGGAACATGCCCGCGTTTAAGTTAGTATTCCACGTGACAGGTTGCAAACCCATCGCCGCTTATTGGAACCTTCCCTTCACCATTTTGAGCGCGTTTTTCGAGTAGCAAAATCCATTGTTGCACGACCCGATTCGAGCCCACAACCTCCGGTCCGAAAGTCGCCGAACATCCCACTAGGCTAACACGGCTCTTAAATAAATACCAATTACCATTTGGAATAATCAATACCAATTGATTATTCCAATTAACTCACCTGGATGAGAGCTAGGTCGGGGCAGATGATTTTCCTATGGAACAGCTTGGGGATGTCCTGCAGAAAGATGGGTATGGCGTCGGACCTTCCATCAGCTACGGATTGACGGACGTTGGCGGCCATGAACAGGGAGACGGACCTGTTGGCGAATTAAACTTGTTACATCACACTATTTAGGATATTACGAAATAATACCCTACTATTAAGATAATAGACTAATAGGGGTATTAAAGCCTGGCTGGAATAAAACAATAATTAATAAAATAAATAATACTGGACATTTTTTCACACAGCATCATCTAGCCCCAAACTAAGCAGAGCTTGTATTATGGGAACTATATGACTGATATAATAATTATATAACTATTATTTTTTTGTAAATACATACAGGTAGAAAACACCCAGACCGGATACAAATATTTGTACATCATACAAACATTGGTCTCGCGGCGGGAATCGAACCCGCAACTTTTTGCGTCTCAGGCGGATCCTCGCCCACTGCGACACAGAGGTCGTCAAAGAGAGTGGTGTAGCGGTCGCAGAAGCGATCGCTTCTCAGCGATAAGCCCGCCGATTGTATTTTTATAAGAATAAGATTTTGTTTATTCTGTTATTTGTTTATGGTGTGCAGTAAAATATTTTCATTCATTCATTCATTTTATGCAGTCATTCAAACGACCGTTAGGATATTACACTTGAAAAAAATACACACAGACGAACATAGAATCTCCACCTTTTTGATGTCGGTGTCGGAAAGTACGTTCTCGGAAAGCATTTTGAGGAAAACGTCAAGCCAAGACTAGAACCAAAATCTATCGGTGTTTTAATTAAGCGGCGCCGGCGTCGCAATAGAAACAAATAAACGTTTATTTGGCATAATCAACCAAATACAGTGCAATAAACGTTTTTTTAGCATAAACAGTCAAACGGCAATGCAATAAAAGTTTATTTGGCATAAACACTCAAAAGGCAATCCAATAATCGTTTATTTGGCATAAACAGTCAAAATGCAATGCAATAAAAGTTTATTTGGCATAAACAGTCAAAAAGCAATGCAATAAACGTTTATTGGCATACACATAATGGGTATACTTGAGCCAAAAAGGCAGAAAAATATGTTTAAGTTACTGTGTTAAGTGCTTAGATTTTATTGAAATATAATTGTGTCCTTGGTTTTAAACAAAAAAAGTAGTAAAAGTTTTATTTTCTAAACCCAACATTAACCCAAAGATTATCTGAAAGAAAATGCTGCACAACATTAAGTTCGCCTATGTTTTGTGCGCTGCATTTATGTCTATCAATCTATTCCTTGCATTCGGCTAATCGGTATGTTTGTCATGAATCGAGGTCGATGGCGCAAATTAATAGAGTACTTTGCATCCTGTACTCTATTGACCGAGTGGAGGTTCGAATCGTAAATTGAATATCTGCTCTGACAATGGACGATGTTATATGAAACATCAGAATCTTGTATGGGAGTAACGGTTTTAAAGATAATAATACGATTCCACGCGTGCAAAGCCGCTGGCAACAACTAGTACCTACTAATAAAAAAATATTTTGTTGTCATGCGCTAATCTCTGGAACTACCAGTCTGATTTGTAAAAATATATTTTCATTTGATAGCTCAATTCTTGAGGAAAGTTATATGCTATTTAACATCACGTTACGACCGTAAGGAGCTGAGGTAAAGAAGTAACAGCGCGGGCGGGCGATGCGTCGCGGTGGCTGAGAACGGCCGTGGCACTGCTAGTACTAATAATAAAGCTGAAGAGTTTGTTTGGTTTTTGTTAGAACGCGCTAATCTCCGGAACAACTAGATTTGAAAAAATCTTTTTGGCTTTTGATAGCCCAATTCTTACGATCCTTAAAGCGGAGCAAAAAGAAAAAAGTCAGTTTTAAATAACATCTCTTAGCAGTCTATCGCTTATTAGTAATGTTTAATATCTAACTATATTGCTGATTAATCAGACAGTATATCAGATAAAATTGCTCGTTTCGTGGCGGTATCCAGATAAGCTATCTGAGAAACAGTGACAGAAGGAAGATTACCAACGTGAGAGATATTAATTTGTTATATCTTTGTATTCAAGTTGTCCCAGAATATGCAAGTTATATCGAAAGGAGCTGATTCTGCCAATGAAAATGAAATTTTTTTACTGAATTTCGAAAATATCTCTATGGAAATAACATAAAATTTTAACCTCTTCCAAGCCAAGTCTTCATGGCACATGCATGCAAGGTATTACTTATAAATAATTTCAAACAAGATTCTATTAAATTCAATAAACACTAGCGGTCTCATTACGAAACGTGGTTTAAGTCAAGTTTAAGAAAAAACTCGGGTTTAGACTCTGTTTCTAGAAAATTGATATTACAAAACGAGGTTTAAGCCAAAAACCGCGGTCTATCTGTGGTTTATAATGAAACCAGCCAGCCCCCTAGTTTATCTCTGGTTTTAGCTAAATCTGTCATGTCTTTTTACAGATTTGAATGTAATTGCTTGTCCACCTTCGATATTTCGTACTTATCTGTTATTATTTTGTGTTTCCTAAACGACTAAGCTTGAAAATAGACTTGAATTTGATTGACGATATGGATTTTGATTGTTGCGATTTTGAAAAAGGACATTTTAGCGCCTTAGTCGCTTACATTTCGTTTCAAGTAAATAATCGTAACCGGAAACTTCTTGGAAAAAATATATTTGATTTACTTTTAGAGAGTGTTACTGTTTATTTTAATAATAAGCTGACTGGTTATCGTGGCAAATAAATAATCATATGTTTTAATAACTGGTACCTTTTTTTAAAAACGTGACGTAAATAATAAAGCAAATCATTTTATTCAAGATTCTTGAAGGAATGGAACGTTATCGATGTTTGGAGCATGCAAAGTCCAAGAGCATTAGCTGTTGTCAGTGAATGATTGAATGATACACGTAAACCCGAGTTTTAGTAGGGGTTAGTTAGACCTCGGAAAAATCTGCTTTTGTAATAAAGACAAGTCTAAACCAAAGGTCTATATTTAGACCTGGACTTAGTAGTCCTGACTTAAACTCGAGTTCAGACCACGTTTCGTAATGAGAGCGAGTGAGTTTTAACAGTTGTTTATCAATGGTCTGTTTTCTATTATTGAATTTGAAATGACACATATCAGAAACAAAGCAGTATTTAGTTTATCAACTGATTAAAAAATCTTTATAAGGAAGGCCCTGAATCTTTCACCAACGCATCGATCACTAGGTCTTTGCAATGAATCATCTTGATTGGCTTAGCAATGTCCTAAATTTATGAAACTTGAAAAGAGGATTATTCTGGACCTATTTTTCTATTTTCAAGTTTTGGGCATAAAACTAAACTGGACAAATGAGTGCCCCCCTGTCACATTCTCATAGTAATTTTTCTAATATAGTTATATCAGGGTCTTAACGGACCCTCCGTTAAGGGTTACAGGACATACAGGGAATCTTAGTGTGGTGTCAGAAATATGTGAATGTTGGGTGTTTTATGTGATATAATGACAAGAAAGCAACCGTTCCCGTTAGTTGATTCGAAATTGTATCCTAAAACACACTTACCTAAAGGTATCAGGTAATTCTAGTGTGGTGTCAGGAATATGTGACTGTTGTCATAATAGTATGTGACATATGACAAGAAGGTATACGGTTACTTTCTTTGCTGGTTCGAAATTGTATCCTTAAAAACACACTTACCTAAAGGTATCAGGGAATTCTAGTGTGGTGTCAGGAATATGTGACTGTTGTCATAATAGTATGTGTCATATGACAAGAAGGTATACGGTTACTTTCTTTGCTGGTTCGAAATTGTATCCTTAAAAACACACTTACCTAAAGGTATCAGGGAGTTCTAGTGTGGTGTCAGGAATATGTGACTGTTGTCATAATAGTATGTGACAAATGACAAGAAGGTATACGGTTACTTTCTTCGCTGGTTCGAAATTATATCCTTAAAAACACACTAACCTAAAGGTATCAGGGAATTCTAGTGTGGTGTCAGGAATATGTGACTGTTGTCATAATAGTATGTGACATATGACAAGAAGGTATACGGTTACTTTCTTTGCTGGTTCGAAATTGTATCCTTAAAAACACACTTACCTAAAGGTATCAGGGAATTCTAGTGTGGTGTCAGGAATATGTGACTGTTGTCATAATAGTATGTGACATATGACAAGAAGGTATACGGTTACTTTCTTTGCTGGTTCGAAATTGTATCCTTAAAAACACACTTACCTAAAGGTATCAGGGAATTCTAGTGTGGTGTCAGGAATATGTGACTGTTGTCATAATAGTATGTGTCATATGACAAGAAGGTATACGGTTACTTTCTTTGCTGGTTCGAAATTGTATCCTTAAAAACACACTTACCTAAAAGTATCCTTTAACTCAGGAGCTACGTAGGGAGCATCCTTCTCCGTGTGCATATGAACCACCTTGATGTCCTTGAGGGAGCCAGATTTGCCGACCTCTGTCATCGCGTTCAGCAGTGGTACCGGAGTCGCAGCCGCTCCTTGGGCGAACACAGTTTGTCCTGGAATAAGGGAGGTGATTCATGCGTGACCGCATCTACAGGCTTGAAGCTTGTGACCCATCCGAATCAATCAAAACTACTAGACATCTTTAAAACTAAGGTAGTGGCTTGAAACCCAGACGAGTGAGGACCAATGGATTTTTTCACTTGAAAATATATTCGCACATCAACAGGTGCATAAGATTATTTAAGGTAGTTTATACAAATTATAAAGTACACCCCCGGCCTCTTCAAAACCATATAAAATCCTCTCCGTCCAAAGGTTGTCTGGAAGAAATTGCTTTTAAGCGATAATACCGCCCATTGTACCTTTATCCTAATGTGTTACTGTTTATTTTGTTTATATCATACGGAGTTCAATAAAGTATTTTCATTCATTCATTCATTTACGTGCTCATTACGGTGAAGTAAAACATTAATAATAATATTAACAATGCCAGACATTTTACACACAGAATCATCCTCAAACTAAGCAGGGCTTGTGTTATGGGAACTGTTAAACTACTTAATTATATATTTTATTTCATAAATACATACTATTATACATAGAAAACACCCAGACCCGAGACAAATATTTGCAGATCACATAACATAATGTCCCGCGGCGGAACCGAACCCGCAACCTTCTGCGTCTCAGGCGGACAGACGCTACGGCGTGATTTGTGATCACTATTGGACCACCACACCCCTATGACCTTATGATTCGACGCCTGTACTCTTCGATAACATGCCAACAACCTCGCCCAAGTAAACACATGACGTCAATGAGTTATAAAGTAATTTTAGCAGCTATTCACATGAAAAGAATGTTAATCTTCTTTAAATGTCATTATGTAGTTGAACTTTGTACATATATCGCTTGAAATCTTTTTAAAAAAAAACTTTCTTGCAAATCTTTCAAATCCCGTCGTGTTTTTCGGCGTCTTTTGCAGCGCCGCCACTTAGTAAGTTTTTCGGTTTGATCGCCGATAAAACCTATCTAAGAACCATCCGTAAAGACATACAGATCATTTCCAAAAAACTGCATTACAATACGCTACTTTAGCAGTTTCCTACATAAATGGCAACAGTAAAAGATACAATCAACCTATATAATATTGTAAAACGGGGATTTTCACGTACCTAAAATAGATACTATCGGTAAAGGCACCGACCATGTTTCGACTCATTCCGAGTCTTCAACAGGGTGAGTGATCGAGACGCTATGTGAATATTCCCGTTTTACAATATGAACTTTGTAAAACAAATCAAATCACGATCGTTTTTGAATAAAACAAACTACTTCTGATGCTAAACATATATATAATATATGGGTTCCTTTTACGTCACGGGTAAAAATGCTTATTTTCACTTAGGTCAAGCGACTGTGGCGAAAAAGGAAAACGGCTGCCGACCGTTCTCTAGACGCGTATAAGATGTTCTATATTATTTAGAGCATAGAGTAGACTCAATGTTTGATAATTTGCTAGGAAACAGTTCCGTCAAATCTTGTGAGTCCAGCCACGCCTGCTGTGCTCTGATTGGTCGAAACTGAAGTTTCAACCAATCAGAGCACAGCAGGCAACATGACGCAATGACAATGACAAGGTCCGCGTTTGCCAACATCAGTCCTAAAAGACCGATGTGTTGAAAGAACAGTGTAGTTCAATATGACGCCTCTCGGGGTTAACTGCTCTTTGATTTAGAGCCATGACGATAGTCATGACCTTTGGAGAATAAATTACATGGGTACGAAAAGAGTAATTACTGAGATACTAGAGGAGAGTGGGATAAAGCATTTGTGCCGACCCCACGCGATGTGGACGCGTAAGGGCAGGAAGACGATAATGATCAAAAAGTAATGTAGTGAAAAATCATGTTCCATATTTTTCACTACGGTTCAGTGGGTTCCAAAAATAATCTTGCAAGAACAATACTAAGTAAGTATTTACGTAGTATTGACTACAGAGTTGGTACTATTACGCGTAGTTAGATACGAACTTCAAAAATTTAAATCAGTCAATAGAATTAGTGAATAAAATTGTGTAATGTACAGTGTAAGGGGTCAAGGTATTAACGACTTAGTAATAGGTAGGTACACTTTATCATTATAATAGTGTATAATACTACAATTTATCTGAAATTCACACGACTAAGTAGGTACCTACCTATCTATTGATATCTATGAGCATCACATAAAACTCAAGGAGAGATTTGATTAACAAATACGAGCAAAACTCCCACTTCAATAATGAGATGGTGGAGCTGCGACTTCTTAGAGCTCCGACGACAAATGGCGACTACGGAACCCTTAAAGTTTCGTCCTGTCCGTTTGTCTGGCTGTCGCTGTGTGTCAAATACCAAGATAAAAGGTCAATAAATTTAATTGAGTAACTTTTTCGCTAAGTAGGAGTGTTTTTTTTTCACTACACTTCACAGTGTGCATAGGTCTTTTTAAAAATTACTTTAAGGTTTCCTCAGCTACTCGTATTTTGGTTTTTAAACAGTCTAATATCGGCCTTCAAATTAGCTAAAGTTGTGTATTTAACTTTTTAATAATGAGTCCCAGAAACAAAATTTGCGAGTAGCATTTGAAACGAACTAGGTAGGTTCCAACGAAAATTCGTTAGACCGATTCCCAAAATTATAACTTTAGGAGTTATAAGGCAACTTCGGAACTCTAACATAGCGTGTCATTTTAAATTTAGGTCTTGGGCATTTTAAATTTTATTATTTTTGTTGAATTTTGTATTTCGGTCTAACAACTCGCTTGAAGATGACATTTAAACCCGTTAACATTCTTGAAGTACATTGATAGCATGTGGTTGGAATACCTACAGTCCTAGACCCAGATTAGCACATCATAATTGCAAAACAAATGTCAAACGCAAGTTCATTGAATTAAAGTATTTAACAGCATACGCGAGACCATGGCGCTGAGGACATCCGCGCTGACAAATGAAAGTGAGTAAGAAAAACGCACCTTTTTCACATAGTCGTGGTCAACTAATTAGGGGCATTCAATGTTGTGAAGAGAAATAACCTGCTTATGTACTTATAAATATGAAAACCTATTGATTTCTCAATTACTATAATTAGATTATTTGGTCCAATTATTATGCTATAAATTGCTGTAAAAAATATAAAAAAAATATGTTTAATGTCAAAGCTTAAGCATGTATTATATTAAAGTTAATTCTGTAGCTGGACATTTAATTAGACAGTACAGTAAAGAAAAATAAAATATAGAGTAAAATGAAACTGATAATCTGCAGAATTTTCTTTTTTATAATTCTTAAACCCAATCCCGTTCTATTGCAGGTAAAATCAGAACCCAGTAGCAAAACCTTTGTTAGTAATGACCGCTGCTCGACACCAATGTCACTTAGACATTATACAGTTTCTGACATGTTTCTTAAGGAATGTTTGCCCATTTCTCACAAAAAGCTTCAATAAGTTCATAAAGTTGTTGTACAATAAGTGGCAACCTTTTTCTAGATTTTGTGCCAAAGGTGCTCGGTTGGATTAAGGTCTGGCTATTTGCTGGCCAATCTAGCACTGATACCGACTGTCTCAGATTATATCAAATAAAATTTTATTATTTAAATTATAATTGCTTACATGTTAGAAATCTGGAATTATTTTTAGATTAGTTATAAAAGAAAAATTTAATTCACAATTTGGTTTAAATAAAGACTGTCCCTAATTAGTTAACCATGACTGTATATTATACTCTCTCAAGAATAGTGTTGATAATCATAACAAACTTTTTAAAACACCAGACTAGTTTACCATCATCAATTGCAGTGTCCCCTTATGACTAGTGGTGATAAAACCTATCTGGGAACCACCTTGGAGACACATATTGATTACAAAAAACCACATTAAAATCCGATAACGTAAAAACAGACAAACAAATTACGGCAAAAGCATAAATACAGGCGTCTTTACGTCGCGTAAACTACATTGGTAGCAGAGTACAAAACAAGTAGGTAGGTATGTAGGGCAATGGGCAAGGCCAGAAGAATTGCATCAATTAGTTAGATAGATAGGTACCTAACCTTACCTACCTTTGTAGTGATAGTGTATAGATATTTAATCGATGGAAAAAATTATACCTACCTGGATGAATGGATAAAGGTTGATCTCAACAAGACCTTAAAATAATTTAACAATTCAGCAGATATACATAATGATTAATACATTCTGAAAAGATAAACAGCATGAAACAATGGATGATTCTATCTTTTGTTGGGAAACAAGGTTTAATTAACAATTAATTTTATTTTTATACAGCAAGACGACCTACGGGGTTGACAACCAGCAATGTAATGGCAAGGTCAGATTGGATGATGATCATGAATGACACAAGTTTAAAATTGGGTAGTATGTAAAAGTGGGTAGTGGGGTTTTTTACTTCTCATCATCAACATCAGCTACTCAAAAGTTTATCGATGGGCCTCTTCAGCCTTACTCTTAGACTTAGACTGCTGGGCCAGATACAATAGAATATCTAAACCTTATAGGTTAAGCATAATAAGGCTATCCATACCAGCCTGCTTAGCATGAAGACACTAGACAACAGTTATGTCTACCGCCGAGAAGACTAAAAAACATTTGTCACTCTCTATGGTTTGACAGAAATAATTTTTGTTCTTCTCTTTCGTAGACAAAATATTGTCTTAGGCGCTCATGCTAAGTGCGCAGCTATGCAAATGGCTAGAGAGTAGACAAGAGACAGTTAGGTATCCTTTATTATGCTATTTGTTATGCCCCCTTAAAAGTTATGATTGTGAAGAGTATTTCTGTTTATATACATATGTATCTACAAATATATTTTTTTCCTTCTAGAACACTTTTACACAATTCAGGATGCAGCCATCAACATTTAGAGTATCATCAATTTCAGATAATAACTCTAAGAGGCCATTGGTGATAGATTTTACTAAATTCTGGTATTTATTTTTGGCACCCTCATAATGAAGATAGATATCCATTCAAAGCATCATAAATAAGAAAGTATATAAACAATAAAGTTGACTGAAGAACTAAGATACAAAAAAACAATACAGATATATAATCACTGTAGGTATCAGCAGGAATTTGTATGAACTCAATCTGAGTCAGGTCAGGTTTAGCATGAATTGGGCATTTTGCCAGCTGCTATGCATCTGATTATATCTGTTGAAACCAGTTTTGCATGAAAAGTATTATGTGCAGATGTTGCTGACCTCTGATTGTAAGGTTATTTTGTGAGGGTTAAAAAGTCCTTAATGTGAATTGTTTTTACATAATTAGGATTTTTAAAAAAAAATTCGTTTCAGGCATAAAATAGTTAATAATGGTTCTTAGCGCTAAACTAAAAGTAGGTACCTAAGTAAGTTTAACTAAATCATAATATTGGTACCCTAAGTTATTTCTTCAAAGAACTAGTCCAGTGTTTAAAAAAATTGTATTTAACCATTTTTAGAAGAATATGTTACTAATTCTTCAAAAGTACTTTAATAAATTCAAAAAAAAAATTTTTCAATTGTTACCTACCATTAATCTTTGAATGGCTGAACCAATTTGGATAAAATTAGCAAAGATATAAATACTAACTAGCTACAGATGCCAAACAAGCCAAGCCAAGGGCAAGAACTAGTTACAACCTAAACCAAAGTGATATTATTAGATTAAGCCTTTGTGTATATGAATGAAAACACCACTATTTATTAGCTTTCCCTATCAAAGGTTTGCTGGATAACTCTTGTTGAAATGAAAGGAGATGCTAAGATCACCTTTTTGCATGTCCTATAATGTAAGTTTTTTGTCTGTTTTCTCTATGTGTACAATAAAGTATAAAGAAATTGTGTGAAGACTTGCCTACTCTGACTATTGTAGACTTTGAACTTAGCTTTATCAGACAGAATATATGTTAATTTTTCTAACAATTTTTTACTATAAGTTCCTGTTAATTTTAGGAATTATTCATAGTGTTATAGTTTTTATGGGTCTAAAAACTAAAACAAAATTATTTGTGTCACTTATTACAATACAAAGAAAATCATATAATATAAATGAATACATTGATGACAAGGACTTGATTGACTTTTTAATTCCATATTAAATTACTTAAAGTTTGACATAAATTTAATACATTAAAATTTTGTATGTTAGCATATTGTGGTAGAATACAGACATGCTCTATTAAGAACTCACCAAACTATGCACCTATATTTAAAACCTTAAATATGATTTGAAAAAAATCAGCTACCTACTGTGCTCAGTGTCAAACAACTTGAGATCAAGGTATATTGTTATACATTTAATCATGTTATAATGAAGTGAAGCTTTTAGTGTGAAAGTTATGGTTATGTAAACAACTACCATTTGATCACATCTGTTTCACTGCTTCATACCTGGATGAAAAGTAACCCTTATTTTATTATAGATATATCTATAATAAAACAAGAAATAAAAAAAAAAGTTTTTTTATTATTATGAAATTTGGAATTACCTATTCTAAATTTCAATCGGTATACCTAGCCGTTACGATCATTTTCAGCAACTAAAATCTATACTTTCGCATAGTAGGATTTTATTCTACCAACCAAAACTATGGTCCAAGAGTATGATAGAGTATACCATGAATTTTACATTAATGTGGATGTGACAAGTATGTTTACTACGATTAGGATCAACCAACACGCACACTTACCAGATTTCAAACATTTTTCGAACACTTGTTTCGCAGTCAAGAACTCAGGGTTCCTGTCCAAAGGCTGTGAGAGCTCCTGAGTGTACGTAAAGTAAGTCCTAGGCTTGCCATTAGATAGAGCGGCACTAATCCTCCCAAATCCACGACCGACTTGCGGTATGCACTTGCTGATCATCGACATTTTGTACAAATATTGATTTCCTGAGTCTTGGATTAGCGTAAAATTTTATGCCGTTATATTGTTGGCAATAATGTGGAATTACAACGGCAGTGGACTGAACTCGCGAGCTCGAATTAGGTAAATTAAAATATTTTTTTAGATAAGAATCGAGCCCTTCAACCACCCGGCCGAGCGCGATCAAAACAAAACGTCACAGAGAGTGTTGCCACGTTGCCAGGCAATTTTTTTTAAGATGTGCATTCCACCCAAATATACTTGTAATAAATTTACATTAAAATTTGCGATGAAACGCCCCGGGTGCGGTGTGGACGGTGGCGTTTAATCGTCTACTGGCTTGATTAACGACGCGGCGACCGACGTACGTATATAAAAAAAATATAAGATATTTTGTGGTGGTTGACGTGATTCGTCCCTTTGAATCACGTACTTCGGTCCTCGCGTCGTTAATCAAGAAAGTACAGTAGACGATCGACAGTAAACGTCAACGTCCACATTGGCTGTAATTTCTACTTCTACTATTACGACAGCCGCCCAAAGGGACGAATCACGTCAACCACCACGGTCTAACTTATAGAAGTGGTTGATAAATAACATCACGATGAAAAAATCACAGTGATCTGAAGTCAAATAGTATCACTGTGATTTTTCGTAAAGGAACAATGTTACGTATGTCGTTCCCTCCTGCTCCTATCGCGCGCCGTTCCAAGATATACTGTCGTTCCTTTCTGCTGACTGCTCTAATGGCGCGCGACTGGTGGCAGCGAAGCAAGCGCGCCCACGACCGCGCTGTAACTTCGGTTAGTTTCGCGCGTCCTTGGTGCCTGTTCGCGTTCATTCTATTTCACCATATCTCTCTACAAAGAGTTAGAGGGTAGGTAGGTACCGGTTTTCTAAAAATGGCAGATGAGAACAATCTAAATCAAACTTTTACGTTATGCACTCATTATGGTATTTGATATTAGTTGGGATAAGGGACTTGAGGGTACATAAGAATACATCGTTAATATGGTTAATACCTATAATTTGATTGTAAGTACCTATTTAATTACTTTATGATCCTTGAACTGTATGTGCAATAATGTGGGAAGTATAAATCGAAATAAACATTTAAGTACTTATTTTATTTTTGCATAATTTATTAAAAAAACTCGATGCACCATTTCATTTATTTACTCAGAAAACAATGTACTTACCAAAGTACATTGTTTTATGAGTAAATAAATGAAATGAAAAAAATGTTATATTATTGTTCGCCTATTAATTAGTCCTTCTAGTCTTTTCTTAAAACATAGACATAGATCTAAATATATATATATAATAGGTAATTGGTATGTATGTTATTATTTATTATATTCTGCTGTAGTATGTTTTATGAATAATATTATTTAAGGTAGTTTACACAAGGTATAAAGTACACCCCCGGCCACTTCAAAATAATATATAATCCTCTCCATCCTAAGGTTGTCTGGAAGAGATCGCTTTTAAGCGATAAGACCGCCCATAGTACCTTTATCATATGTGTTACTGTTTATTTCGTTTGTATCTTAAGGTGTACAATAAAGTATTTTCATTCATTCTTTCATAGATCTATGTTATGTCCTTGAACTTGGGAATTTCAACTTCGACCCAGATCAATCAAATACGCACTGTAACAAGTGCATTCGATAGAATGTTTTGTCATTTTTAGCGCCAACAACTTTTTTGTATATTTTCATTTTCGTGGAACTCAGTTATATCGCGAATTCTTCGTCTACCATACAAACTTTCATCCCATATTTCAACCCGTTCAAGCCTATTTTTCGCGACAAAATATAGCCTATGTCCTTCTTCACGATCTAAGTAATCTACCTACCTACCTTCCTACCAAAAATAAGACTTACTAATATTTATTTAAATAAGTAGATAAAAAATAGTTATAGAGTATAGAAATAGTTAACTACATACAGCTTATATTATAATGTTTGTGAAACAGTGCCAATATTCAATTTGTGCAATTCAGTGCAGCCTGAAGGACTGGTATTTCGGATCATTTAAAACAATTATACACATATCGTTTCTCGTAACGTGAGTAATCGACGTGACAAAGTCACGGTGGTTTTTCACTGTGACTTTTTTGGAACTGGAACGACAGTCACGGCGATAAGAAAATAACGCTTTTCCCCACCTCTACTAACTTAATAAAAATATACATAGAAAACATCGCGATCTGGCAACGTTCAAAACGTCAGTCATTGTGTCAGTCGGTCAATCACGGATAAAAAACAATTTCCTTTTATATTCTGTTCCTTATGTAATTTGAATGGATATTAAAAAAAAAACCTACGATCTATCTTATTGGTTGACTTCTCAACTGTGTGTGTTGTGTGAGTAGTCTGTGGAGCCATAGACAAAATAAATGCAAATCATATTAATGTTTTCATATTAAACAACTCTTACCAATATAAGGCAAATTACGAGCGTCCACGGCTGCTTGTAGTATGGACCTTAATTTTGTGTTTATGTTTTTACTTTAGGAATTAATTTATGAAAATACTTTATTATACATCTTATAAAAATAACAAAATCTTATTCATATTAAAGTACTATAGCTGGGCTTATCGAACATATTTAATTACTTACTTCTCCTTTTTCGAAAAATAGACCTTACGACAACGTTAAATATATTTTAGGATCTAGCTGGTTTGGATTGTTAGCGTCGGTAATGGCATTTCAAAAACGAGTTCAACAGGTCCTAGTAAAATATTCTTCAAAACAAAAAAAAGAACTTCTACATAGAATTAAACTTAGGCAGGCATACGTATTTAAAATAATTATTATGTCCAGACCCATAAATTGTTGCGACCATCTGACGCGTTTAAGATTTGGGTAATTTAAATCCCATTTACACCGTTCAATGTGTTTAGAAATTTCGAACAATAGTATTTTCCTAAAATTTTAGGGAATTGGTTCAAATATTTTCTTACTTAGCAACTATTTATCTTGTGACGGGTCACGTGACAGCACGTGAAGTGGCATAGACAAAACTTCCATTCGTCAGTTTTCGGGCGAGGAGGCAGTGTAATTCAGTGTTTTATTGAACGGTCTGCCAAAAAAATTAATTTAGCAAAATGGCCCTCTCCGCAGCTCAGGCCAGCAAGGAGCATGTCCTGGCCGTGTCCCGGGACTTCATCTCCCAGCCACGTCTGAGTAAGTACCCCATCTAAAGGAACACCTGATTTGCCCAGGGATAACGTCATAGATTTCGTCAATTGAATTATCGATTTTTGCTTCTGGTTTTCTGGTTTTAGCCGTTTATATTTGCGTTTCAGTGCCGATTGGGTGTATAAGAGCTTTATAATGCGGTATATCGACTGCTAGCTTTCTATAGACGTAGATTTCCATGGATTACAGCACCTGAGGTACCTTTACGAATGAACAATCTTTTAGGAAACTTAGATCAACGATTTAACCGTTGAACTAAAAGCAAATTTATAAGACTTAGGTATTGCCTAACCCTTTGGTAATTGTTCAATTGTAATTTGCTCATTTAGTCACACCTCTAGTTGGTACTTAGCTTTACCATCTTATTATTATTTTTTACTTCTATATAAATGTTTAATGATCAAAAGGTTTCTAAATATTCAGACTTACGTTTTTTAGGTCAATCAATACAACAATCTGCTTTGTTCCATATATCTGACATCACTATCAGAAAACACTAGATTATGTCAAATCAACTCTGAAAACAGTGAAAAGTTAAAGAATCACAAGTTTTTTTAATTTACTATAGTTACCTATAGTTTGGCAAAAAAGCCTTGAAATGGAACTCAAATGTACTTCATACAAATGAATGAATGAATTGATTTATCAGAAAGAGAGTGGTACCCTCAATGTTTTTTACTCATTTCTCCTGACTGTCTGACTGACTGATCTATAAACGCACAGCCAAAACTACTAAGTTTATAAAGATAAAATTCAGAACATCGATTTATATTATAACAAGCATCCACTTCGAAAGGGTTTTTTACTTTAAAGTTGAACTTTGTACGAAAGTCTTTGTTCTTTTATGTTAGAAGCATGAAAATTCAAATAACAGCTACTGAGCATAAATAAATAATGACATTCATCTGCATAGAATGGATTTTTGGAAATTTTAACTTTAAGGGAGGAAATGGGCTTGCCATTTTATTCAATTGGAATTGTATCTAATCTAATTCTGAATGGAAAATGGGCAATGAAAGTTTGTATGGAAGTATTGTTTCATGTTCAACTTGGATACATGAATTTGTATGAAATTCGGAACAGGTATATTTTATGACTTAGATTAATGCACAGGCTAGTTTTATATGTTATCTTAGTTATAGATTGATTAAAACTGCAACCCAAAACAATGGAAGGAGACAATAGCCTCGGCTTTCTCTAGGCAGCCCTGCTAACTATGTATTACTCCACAGCATACAAGACAGTGTCTGGAGTAAACGGACCCCTGGTCATTCTCGACGAGGTGAAGTTTCCCAAGTTCTCTGAGATTGTCCAGCTCAGACTTGCCGATGGCACCCTTCGCTCAGGACAGGTAAACTATTCAACATTTAATAAATGATTAAATGATGGAATTTACATCGTAGCCAAATAGAAAATATAAACAAAAAATTACTTACCTGTCCAGATGGGTAAGCAGAGACCATGGATTTCTACTTCCTACAATATTGCTTCATTCACTCTTATAACATTCTTCATCCATGCATTTTGGTTTAGGGTACTCTTGATCTAGTCCTTTAGCATGTCCTAGAGCCTGGCATGTGGAATCTTAACTATTATGCAAAATGTGGGTATGTGAAGAATATTATGCTTTGACTTGTTTCTGACAACTCTTGTTTTTATCCTCACTTTTTCGTCTTTAACAAATAAACTTTATCTTATCTTATCTTAAAGGTGCTGGAAGTCAGCGGCTCCAAGGCCGTTGTCCAGGTGTTCGAAGGCACATCCGGAATTGACGCCAAGAACACGCTTTGCGAATTCACCGGTGACATTCTCCGCACCCCGGTCTCTGAAGACATGCTGGGTGAGTGATCAGGCGCCTGAGACAACCATTTTCTGTTGGCGTTAACGCCTGCGTAAAGGTTGAATTGTATGGGAATGATATTAGCTGTTGAAATATTATTTTTTTTGTAAAAACGGGAATTTTCACGTACCGCACTATCGGTGAAGGCACCGACTAAGTTTCGACTCATTCCGAGAGTCTTCATCAGGGTGAGTGATCGCGACTTTCTCCCTCCGCGTCGCGTCGTGCACTACGAATAAAATATAAAATATTGTTTTTGGAATAAAATAAACAAAGAAATAGTGCTGGACATTTTCACACAGCATCATCTAGCCCCAAAGTAAGCAGAGCTTGTGTTATGGGAACTACATGACTGATACTACTTATACATTTTTTTTTGTAAATACATATTTTACATAGGAAACATCCAGACCCGAGACAAATGTATGCAGATAATACAAACATTTGTCCCGCAGCGAGAATCGAACCCGCAACCTTCTGCGTCTCAGACGGGCCTTCCCCACTGCGCCACAGAGGTTGAAGGTCACATGACTTCTGTCAAGTTTTACCTTGACCAATTTGCGTTAGCGTGAAAGGAATACTAAGCTTGAGGTTTTTGTTTAGACCCCAACGGTCTCATTACGAAACGTGGTCTAAACTCTAGTTTAAAACAGGACTACTAAGTCCAGGCCTAGATATAGGCCTTTAGACTTAACTTTATTACAAAAGCAGATTTTTCGGAGGTCTCACTAAACCCAACTAAAACTCGGTCTACGTGTATCATTCAATCATTCACTGACAACAGCCAATGATCTTGGACTTTGCATGCTCCAAACATCGATAACGTTCCATTCCTTCAAGAATCTTGAATAAAATGATTTGCTTTATTATTTACGTCACGTTTTTAAAAAAAGGTACCAGTTATTAAAACATATGATTATTTATTTGCCACGATAACCAGTCAGCTTATTATTTAAATAAACAGTGACACTCTCTGAAAATAAAATCAAATATATTTTTTCTAAGAAGTTTCCGGTTACGATTATTTACTTGAAACGAAACGTAAGCGACTAAGGCGCTAAAAAAATATTTTTCAAAATCATAACAATCAAAATCCAAATCGTCGATCAAATTCAAGTCTATTTTCAAGCTTATTCGTTTAGGAAACACAAAATAATAACAGATAAGTACGAATTATCGAAGGTGCACAAGCAATTACATTCAAATCTGAAAAAAGACATGACAGATGTAGCTAAAACCAGAGATAAACTAGGGGGCTGGCTGGTTTAATTATAAACCACAGGTAGACCGCGGTTTTTGGCTTAAACCTCGTTTCGTAATAACAATTTTCTAAAACAAGAGTCTAAACCCGAGTTTTTTCTTAAACTTGACTTAAACCACGTTTCGTAATGAGACCGCAAGTGCCTAAGACAACAACCACTTTCTGTTGGCGTTAACGCCTGCGTAAAGGTTTAATTGTATGGGAATGACATTAGCTATACAGATGTCACGTGACTGCTGCCAAGTTTTGCCTTGACGCAATTTAAGTCTTTTACTCTTTAATACTATTAATCAATAAATGAGTTTTTAAGCTTACGTTTTCATCATCATACCCTTGTGATGTCAATGAATCCTAAATCGTATTGAATTTGACTTTGAAAAGGAAGTTTGGCGCCCAACGTGGGGCCAAACAGATCTGTAACGCTATAGTATCTTACAGGTCGTGTATTCAACGGCTCCGGGAAACCCATCGACAAGGGGCCCCCGATCCTCGCCGAGGACTTCCTGGACATCCAGGGCCAGCCCATCAACCCCTGGTCCCGTATCTACCCTGAGGAGATGATTCAGACTGGTATGTACCCTCACATTGGTATTTTACAGAAACACTCGCTCAGGCTCTGTTCACACCGGCCGGCAGCGAAGCATTGAGCAGTTTTAGTGTCAAACAATTAAATTTACTAAAATACAGATGCTTGAGAGACTTAGGCCCGAATTCATAGGGCTCCCCTAGGGGACTGTTCAGGCGCTAAGTAAAAATTCAAGTGCGAATTCAACCTTTATGCACCCAGCCATAAGGCGAATGCTGAATGGTGGATTTTGAGGGACTGTTCAACCCCCGACTATGAATTCAGGCCTTAAAAAGGTCGCGCGTCCGCCCGCTGAGCCGTGAGCAGTCTAGAGACCACACGGCGTCACTACTTGTCAAGCTAGACGCTGCCGGCCGCTGCCATCTCGGTGTGAATTGAGCCTTAAGTTTAGCGTCCACAGGTCTGCATCGCACGCATCGGACGGGTCGCATCAAACGGATTTTAGAATACTTTGTATATCCTGTCCTACTAATATTATAAACGCGAAAGTTTGTGAGGATGGATGTTTGTTACTCTTTCGCGCAGAAACTACTGAACGGATTTTGATGAAACTTTATAGTAATATAGATTATACATCAGAATAACACATAGGCTACTTTTTATATGGGTACCACGTGGGTGAAGCCCTGGGCAGAAGCTAGTATAGTTATACAAGTGCGTTCACTGAAACCGCACCGGAAAGACCGCATACATCGGTCAGTCGGTAATACAGACGAAATTCTGAAAATCTTATTTCTATTACATTTGATTGTAAAAGACCTTCGCGTCGGCAATCCGAATGATTACACATGACTCGGATTGAATGGACACCGTTGGATGCGATGCGTTCGATGCGTACGAACATATGGACGCTAGGCTTAAACTCAACTCGATAATCATCGTTGTCTTTAATTTTGACTCAAAAAACTCAGGTTTTCTTTAAACACTCCCTTAGTGTAGTTAGGACAACGAGGACGTGCCTTTTATTCTCTACTCTGGCGTCAATTTGCAAATTTATAAGTATACCGCATTTACAAACGAACAAATAACCTCTGTATAGACTTTTATTTGAGTAATCTTACGGTTGGTGCCTTTTAGAACAATATACGATGTCAAGTTTTGCGCAATGGCCGGGTGCCAAATCTTTCAAGTGTAGACATCACGCATGATTAAATAACACTGTACTGCATATGCAGTCATATAGTTCTTGTGCTGTATCCAAATGTTCTGAAACTTTTAATGGGAAAGTTCAGTTCAAGAAGCGTCCTCTTTTTAAGTGAAGTTTTGGACATAGCAATGTCTAAAACTTCACTTAAAAAGGGGACGGCTTAGCAAAGTCAAAAGAAATGAGTCTTTCCTCAGTACCATTTTGTTAGTGCAAGTAGGGGCTAATTTCTGCATCCTCCAACATTCGAATTTGTTGATAAGCACATTTTTGTTTATGATATTTTGTCTGTGATATTTTGTCAATTTGGTGTCCGCTCTCGGAACACCAAATTGATGTGGGGTTTTGATATGGGAAAATCCTATCCTACTACTATTATAAACGCGAAAGTTTGTTACTCTTTCACGCAAAAACTACTGAACGGATTTTGATGAAACTTTACAGTAATATAGCTTATACATCAGAATAACACATAGGCTACTTTTTATCCGAGTACCACGCGGGCGAAGCTAGTTATACATAAAGAAAGTACAGTATTGCAGCCAAAATACATACGGTGGTAGATATGTATACTTTGTGTTAGTTAAAAATAATGGTGTACGTTCGCAGGTATCTCCGCCATTGATGTGATGAACTCAATCGCCCGTGGTCAGAAGATTCCCATCTTCTCAGCCGCTGGTCTGCCCCACAACGAGATCGCCGCTCAGATTTGTAGGCAAGCCGGCCTCGTCAAGGTAGGTCACCAGTCCACTGCGGCACACGAACACACTCTTGCATTTAGCTTCGCTTTGTGTCAAAATGTAGAGGGATCACAGCGACTCGAGACTCGATTGTGCTACAGATGCGTGACTTATTGACGTCATTGACACGCGTGCGGTGTTTTTTATTTTTATTCCAGAAACTATCGTGAATTAGACAATTCAGTTTGTAAAAATTTAAATACCCCGCATAATTTTTTTTATAAATAAAGTGCTGAGAATTAACTCTTTATTTATATATTCGGAAATGAACTATTCTGATAAAAAAGCGTATTACACAGTGGATGGAATTATTGTGTAACTGTACTGTAATTTGTCATTTTATTTTCTATTGTTCCATAAAAATTTGTGTTTTTTATGTATAGATTGTCATTTTATATTTTATTTTCTATCAGTACCTATGCAAATTTTAGTGTTTGTTGAGATACCTAATTTAACTTAATGTTTGTAAACCTAAGGGCGGAATTTAGTGATACAAATAGTTTTAATTTACCACCTTGATGTTACCACTTACCTAAATTCACAAACAATAAATGATTTGATTTCTGCCAGGTACCCGGGAAATCTGTATTGGACGATCACGAAGACAACTTCGCCATTGTTTTCGCAGCCATGGGTGTCAACATGGAAACGGCTAGGTTCTTCAAGCAGGTAACTTATTTAGATATCTATCTTCTATCTGCTATCTATTTATTAATTTTTGACTAGTATTTTTTTCTTTAAATGAGTTCACCTTGTTCGATTGGCATCACACTGAAGCTGATCACCAAAAAAATAACCAAGCAGAGTTTGTTGCCTGATTTTTCTAAGCTTGGTCGCGTGCGAGGAATCGAAGTAAATTCACTTTTTAATTTTGACTTTGACATAATACTTTTTTGAGTTAACCTTGTGCGATTGGCAGCACACTAAAAAAACTAAGCAGAGTCAGTTGCCTGATTCTTATAAGCTTGGTCGCGCACGACTAATCGCCGTAAATTCTATAAATTCACGTAGTTTTTAAGTTGACGTTCCTATAAGTTCCTTGTGATTTCAATTTAAAAAAAACCTATTGACTTGTATATAACTTTGACATTTGGTTCTAAATTTGTGAGATGTTGCGTGACTCACTGAAAATAAAGCCTGAAACGTAAGACTTGAAATTCTGAGGGTATGTATTTTCTGGTGAGTAGGTGTCAGGGGTGCATCAGGAAAGGAATCTTCGAAAATCAACCCTTGAGAGGGTGAGAACTGGGAATAAGGTTTATATAAAAACCTTATTACCTGGAGAGTGGGGCCCCGTATCCCTTCTAAGGAGCCAAACTCTTGAACATCAGAAAGAATCAGTTTTTCTATACATGTGTTATGTAAATAAATGATCTTATTTTCAGGACTTTGAAGAGAACGGTTCCATGGAGAATGTGTGCCTGTTCTTGAACCTGGCCAACGATCCCACCATCGAGAGGATCATCACCCCTCGTCTCGCGCTCACCGCTGCCGAGTTCCTGGCTTACCAGTGCGAGGTGAGTTTTACCAGAGACATTCGTCCATCGACGTTTCCTGGGTCGATGACTGAACCCAGCCGCGCGTCGCGTCGCAGTCACTACGTGCTAGATAAATCGGTTTTTGTTTTATTTAATAACTTGCTTCGCCCGCGTGGTACCCGGATAAAAGGTAACCTATATGTTATTCTGATGTATAAGCTATATTACTGTAAAGTTTCATCAAAATCCGTTCAGTAATTTTTGCGAGAAAGAGTAAAAAATATCCATCCTCACAAACATTCGCGTTTATAATGGTAGTAGGATATGTATTATAGTTAAGGTGTTTTTAATTATGGGCCTTCTTCCGACGACATCTATGGCGCAATGGGCGAAGACCGTCTGAGACGCAGAAGGTTGCGGGTTCGAATCCCGCTGCGAGGCAAATATTTGTAAGATCTGCAATAATTTGTCTTGTGTCTGGGTGTTTATTATGTATTACATATAATACCCCAAAACACAAGCTTTGCTTATTTTGGGGCTAGTTGATGCTGTGTGAAAATGTACAGCATTGTTTATTTTACTTATGTGTTTTTTGTTGTAGAAACACGTGCTGGTCATCCTGACCGACATGTCTTCGTACGCTGAGGCTCTGCGTGAGGTGTCCGCCGCCCGTGAGGAGGTACCTGGACGACGTGGTTTCCCAGGTTAGTCCTACAACCTACTATACAAGGTAAAAAAACCTAAACGGTAAGAGATATCAGAATATTTTATTTATACATGGACATGAACATGGACGATAGTGGTTCAAGACCGAGACAATTGGAAAGGGATGGAGAAGTTCTTTGCCAGTGGTCACACAGATATTGGCAATAACAATATACAAATACAAATATATTTATTTAGCATTAAGTATGTTACAATTTTACTGTTCTGGTGGTCCCCGCACGGGGGCTAGCCTGTATCGCGGGAGGCCGGTTACATAAGATACCATTATCAATTTACTAAGTTAAGTCACTGTTCCAGGGAAAACAACAAAATAAAAAATTATATACTCTTAAACTTTACAATTTACGTTACGTTACAATGCTTAGTCAAGCTACAAAAAAACCAAAAAAGGTTTGGTTTCCTCAAAGATCTTCTCACTGAGTATTTATCCAAGGATGTCCAAGGATCTTGGGGAATAAAGTTGTGACTGTGTTTGCTTGTTTTTTGTTTTATCAACTATGGCTCTAGACGGTAGGTGGACGACGAAACTCTTCAATCGATAGACTTTAGTATGTTGCTCATTTTGTAAAAAAAAAAGTACTTAGTTTCAGTTTGTGTATTGATAATGTTTATGAGTTAAATGTCATGTTCTTAATTCTAATTAAATTGACAATAACGTTGTATAAAGTCAAAGTCAAAGTCAAAATTCATTTATTCAATAAAATCACAAGGACCACTTTGAAACGTCGGTTTTTATCTAGGTGCCTGTTCCTCCGCGACCAAGCCAGGAAAGAAAGGCAAGAAAACAAGGCTGGTTATTCTTTTTAATGATCCTTTTACAAAACAATAGGTTCGAGTTGGAGCATTTTCAATCCCAAGAGTTTTTGTCATCTAAATAATCAGATATTTTATAGTATGCCTTTTTATAAAGCTTTTGTTTAATTACGTTTTTAAATTTGTTAATTGATAATTTTTGTATATCTCTTGGGAGTTTGTTATAAAAGCGTACACCGTGCCCTTTAAACGATTTACCAACTTTATGGAGTCTACAAGTGGCAACAGCGGTTTTATCTTTATTTCTAGTATTAACATTGCGATTATCGCTTTTTTTCTTAAACAAATTAATATTTTTGTGAACATACATCAGATTTTCATAAATGTATTGACAAGGGAATGTCATTATATTTATTTCTTTAAACTTTTCGCGAAGTGATTCTCTGGGGCCCATATTATAAATTGCTCGAACAGCCCTCTTCTGCAGCACAAAAATGGTATTGATATCAGCAGCACTCCCCCACAGCAGTATACCGTACGACATAATGCTGTGGAAGTAGCTGAAGTAAACTAGTCTAGCTGTGTCAATGTCTGTATAAAGACGGATCTTTTTGACTGCATATGCCGCAGAACTAAGTCTCTTCGATAACCCATCAATATGAGGACCCCATTGAAGCTTATTATCTAAAGTGATACCTAAGAATACGGTGGTGTCCACAAGAGCCAACTGTTCATCTTTGATTTTGATATTTGCTTTAACTTGTGTAACATTGGGTAGTATAAATCTAATACACTTTGTTTTATTTTCATTAAGTAGGAGATTGTTAACGTTGAACCATTTTACAACATTAGAGATTGCATTGTTTACATTGTCAAAATTGGTTTGTCGTCGCTTTAATTTAAATAAAAGTGACGTGTCATCTGCAAACAATACAACCTCATGATCGTCCCTTACAAGGTGGGGTAGATCATTAATGTATACTAAGAACAAAAATGGACCAAGAATTGATCCCTGCGGTACACCGATAGTAACCAGAGACCCCGGAGACCGTTTTCCATTCACGTCAACTCTTTGTACTCTGTCACTTAAATAGGAAGTGAGAAAGTCTAGAGCAACGCCCCTAATACCATAATGGTGTAGTTTCCTGATCAATGTGTCATGGTCTACGCAATCAAATGCCTTTGACAAATCACAAAAAACGCCTAAAGCGTCATGAGATTCCTCCCAGGCATCAAATATGTGCGATATTAACTCAATACCAGCATCAGTGGTTGAGCGACCCTTACTAAATCCGAATTGCTTATTATGCAGTAAATTATTTAATTTAAAATGTCTTTGCAATTGATTTAAAATTAGTTTTTCAAAAATTTTACTAAATGTAGGAAGTACTGATATAGGTCTAAAATTACTAGGGTCAGAACATGTACCCGATTTGAAAAGTGGAGTTATTTTACTGTGTTTCATTAAATCAGAGAACACACCACAGTCAATACACTCGTTGAATATTAAAGCTAGTTCGGGCGCAATAATGCCAATCAATGATTTCACAACGCAAACAGAGATGCCCCAGAGGTCCGTGGTTTTTTTAACATTTATGAGTTTGAAAGCTTTTATGATGTCATCACTATTTACATGATCAAATTTAAATTGTATTTTACATTCTGTTAAGTTTTCTTTTAACAATGACTCTGCTTCTATGGGAGAGGAGTTTAAGGATTTTGTGGTAGAGACTGGAATGTCGGTAAAAAAGTTTTCGAACGCATTAGCTACATCACTATCCTGATTGACGGTGGCATTGTCAATTTTCAAATTAAACGTATTGTTCTTAGTTGTGACTCTTCCAGTCTCACTGTTGATTACTTTCCAAGTGGCTTTTACTTTATCTTGGCTATTTTTAATTTTTGAACTCAAATGACGAGCTTTTGCTTCACGACAAACATTTTAAAAAATTTTAGAATACTTTTTGACTTGTTCTTTAAACTCCTCATTAAAATTATATTGTTTTTCAGCATAAAGATCATACAATTTCTTCCTGCTTTTATGTATTCCCGCTGTTGCCCAGTCACTGAACTTTTTACCGTCAGAGACCATGATCGATTTCGATGTAAAAATTGAATTAACATATACATAGGTCTTGCTAAAATAATTAATTTGTATAAATATAAACGGGAAATAATAATAAATTGATTCATAATTAAATTAGATAGTAAAATGTTAAACAGTTCATTGAATTTATAGTGACATTGCTCAGGTCATAAGGTTGTAGTTTTCATAAGGTTCCGTTCCCCAGGTTACATGTACACGGATTTGGCGACGATCTACGAGCGCGCCGGCCGTGTGGAGGGACGCAACGGATCCATCACGCAAATACCCATCCTCACCATGCCCAACGATGACATCACGCATCCCATCCCCGATTTGACTGGTTACATTACCGAGGGACAGGTACCTAATTACTCATAAACAGTAGCTTATGTGCTATTCAAGCGGGGCGAGCACGCTAATTTCCATGGCTATCGAGATGGAGTCATGGCATTAGCGTGAATCGATTACTTATCAAAATCACAAGTTTTGTTTGTTCATGGACGGTTCCTAGTCAGTTTAGTCTGAGTATGGGAATCAAGCGATGGGGAATCAGCGTGATCGCAATTTGATGGATGGGCCATTCAAATGGGGAACTAGTGTCAAAATTGATTGCCATCTCGATAGACATGGGTTAGTGTGATCGACCCGACAGGTCACAAACCATACCTAACTTTGTCAATTTACAACCAAATCAGTTTAGCTGTTACAGAGATTCTTAGTAAAAGTCAGCCATACTCCATATTTTCGCATAATAATAATATTAGAATTACTTGTTATTCATTGTATGGGAATTGCATTATTGCTGTATAAAATGTATACCAGTCTCGTGGTATATCTTCTCGCAAAACGCTGATATATGCCAAATACAAATATAATGTTTAGACATGTCTCTGACTAACTCCTACTTGGTATCTGCAAAATCGACGCGCTAAGTATGTTATGTATGTTTTATTTGTTTGAATTGTAGTTAAACATTTTGAGATAGATTGATATAATTCTTACTGTTAATCCGCACAGTTTAGTCAGAAGTCAGAACGCAGAAACTATTACTCTTTTAATGAAATGTATTTTTATGGAAATAAGAAATAAGAGCAGAGATAGGTCAAAGAAAAAATCGATGGATTATGTGAACGATGCCCTACCCCATGTCATTTGTGATTGTCCTTAAAATCAATGTCTTCAGGAGAAAAGTTAAAGAGCACTATCTACCTCTCTAAATTATGTATGGTATATGTTTTATAGTATCTATAAATTTGTTCATTTTTTGTAGTTTAAGTAACTAAAGTATTATTTTCTTTCTGTACACGATCCTACCTCTATAATTACCTCTCTCTAGCTCAAGGTTTGCTGGAAGAAAACTCTTTTTAGGGTTAAGCTCGCCTTTGTACATGTCATTTAATTCTGCCTTTTTGTAAGTGTTTATTTGTGTGTACAATAAAGAATAAGGAACGATGATAATATGGGTTAGAAAGGAGTGAACAGGGGGTCTATTCTGTTGACGTTAACGCCTGACTTGTATGGGAATGACATTGGCTGTGAAAGTGTCAAGTGAAAGCTGCCAAGTTTTACCTAGACACATTTGCGTAAGCGTTATAGGAAAAGTAAGCGTGAGGTATTTGTCCTAGATCCCCTGAGATGACGGCTGATAGAGGAGAGTTGAAAAGAAAACATGTTGTGAAAACAATGTGTGACATGGACAAGAAGATGATACGTATTCGTCTCCACAGATCTACGTAGACCGTCAGCTCCACAACAGGCAGATCTACCCTCCGGTAAACGTGCTGCCCTCTCTGTCGCGTCTCATGAAGTCAGCCATCGGCGAGGGAATGACGCGCAAGGACCACTCCGACGTCTCCAACCAGCTGGTAATATAACTAACCAACCATAGCTAGATGATTAAGCTATTACTTTTAGGGACTACCCCTTTTTAGGGACAGTTTAGGAAAATCGTTTTGGGGGTAGTTTAGGAAACCAATATGTTTCTTTACAATTTTTTGTTTTTCCCGTAATAACCCTGCTGCACCCCTTTTTAGGGGCAGTTTAGGAAAATCGTTATACATTTGTGCCTATGTTTTAAGCTAAAGTAGTATTTATGCCAATTTTCATTTGTTTCAATCTCTTCCCCTCAATTATTAAACCTTTTTACCCCTTTTGTACTAATATGTGTATTAATATGTGTTATATTATACGTCCTTAGTACGCGTGTTACGCCATCGGAAAGGACGTGCAAGCGATGAAGGCGGTGGTGGGTGAAGAGGCGCTCACGCCCGACGATTTGCTCTACCTAGAGTTCCTCACCAAGTTTGAGAAGAACTTCATCACACAGGTACGAAACCACTTTTACCCCCGTATTCATAATCACTCTATAACTTATAAAACTAGGTTAGATTTTAAAACCCCTAAAAGCTTATACAACCTTAAAAACTTCGGATCCTTACGGTCCATTTCCAACCCTCAAACATCTTACGAACGCTGGAAATCCTAGGGGGTCTGAGCCAAAGTAAAAAACGAAACAGGCGTGAAAAATTACTACAACCTCTACAAAACGCTGATACCCTATGATGACGCAACCCCCCTCCCCCTACAACCCCTAAAAACCCACTAAACAATGCCCTATAACCTCTAATTTGACCCTGAAACTAAAGAAGTTTGACAATAGTATTTTAATTACTACAAACTTAAAAATATGGTTAAATACCACTGTTTTTCGTCGATTTCCTGACGACTCATGATTAAGAGCTTTTAAATTAGCTACGAAATGTCCGCAAATCGAAGAAAAACAGTGGTAATTAGACGTTATTTCAAATTTAAATGGACCCTGGAACATTCAAAAGTAACGAAGAATTGTATTTTGATTTGATTAATAGCTATTTTTTTTTAATTCGTCCGCAGGGTAACTACGAGAACCGCACAGTGTTCGAGTCCCTAGACATCGGATGGCAGCTACTGCGTATCTTCCCCAAAGAGATGTTGAAACGTATCCCCGCTTCCACCCTCGCAGAGTTCTACCCAAGAGACTCCCGCCATTAAACTACCAACTTTACTGTATATTATGTGCACACCAAACGAAAAAAAAACTTGTTACCTTACTTTTGACGCCATCATGGTTAGAATGTTCGCTGAATGTGGGATATTTTACATTGATTTGCGAGTTCCTTGCAAAATTATGTAACTTGTTATTGGGAAATAAAATTAGAGCATACAAGGTTGGTTACAATTCAGTCTCGTTAACATTGTAAGTATGATTTCGGTCCACTTTCAATCACAACTTTGACGATCTTATTTAAATCAAAGTGGGGGAACTGAGGTCTGCACTGTTGTCTCGCATTGGGGGAGATTAACTTTGACGTTCTTAGGTTTATAAAAAGAATACCGTTCATGACGTGTATCGTGTCTTCATTTTGAATGTTTTATAAATACGTGAATGGGGCTTTAGACGGAGTCGCATTATAACTGGATTCTCGATAACGTCCATCTCTGCTGAGCGATTTGTGGGGACGAGATTAACATCCAAAACTTAGTCCGCGCTTAACTCCCACTATAAAATGTGTTGTCTAAGTGAGAGAAAAAGCTTTTTTTTTTAAGTTTGGTGTACACATACTCATTACTAATGCCTCAACAAGGCCGACAATAACTCAGGCCTTCCATACAATGTGGTCCAATAACCAACACATCTCTTCAATAATATTCTGTAGTTATTTATAAAACGCTGTTGGAGTATTGGACCACGCTATTG